>OZ038392.1:15516239-15551097 GCA_964036045.1 Eutreptiella sp. 'Long Island Sound 2002'
CCCTCCTCAGTCCCTCAGGAGCGGGAGCACATGAGCGCTGATCCACGGCATTCTTTTCACCGTCGATGGCCCAGCGTCGTCTGCGGCGCCCGGGGCTTTCAAGCGCACATACCAACACAAACCTTTGTCCCCCCATCCCGCCTCACTGCATATGGCCGCCCCCTGCCACCCCCCCCCCCTTCCTGTGCAATCGGGCATCCCCCCGTGTGACATTCCGTCCGGTTGTTGCTCCTTTACGGGGCCCTGGACAGTCACCCATTCTTCCCTCCGCATGTTGCGTCGGGTCGCTGCGTTCTGTCGGCCGCTGCGGCCGGTGCTCCTGCTGGTGTCGTTTCCGCGTTCGCGGAGCCCCGTCGTTGGTGTGCCGGGGCTGTGCTGGATGTTGGGGGGGTCGTTTGACGGTTTTTGCTGCCCTCGCCCCCCCCCAAAGGCACATTGGAGCTGCCCCAGTCAGGGCAGGGCACGGACCAGCAGAGGAGCAGAGGGAGGGAGGCATCGGGGCGCCGGGGCAGGGCATACCAGTCCTCCTGCACGTGGCGGGGCCACACGGTGATCCCCAGGGCCTCCTGCTGCTTCTTGCACTCGGCATAGCACAACCAAAACAGGCACCACAAGGCCTTGTTCTCCAGCGGAAACGGGAACACTCCTGCGGCACCGCAGCACGCGCACACGGGGCACAGTGCTGCTGCACAGCGCGCCGTCAGGGGCGGGGGGGGGGGCGAAGGCTCCTTTTCAGAGGGGGGGGGGGGGCGTCCAGGGGGTGGGTGGGGGGTCCAGCCCCCCCCCCCGCCCCCAAGTGGTGCTGAGGTTTTGGAGCCACCGAAAGCGCCGAAAAATTTTAGTTCTGAACGGCCGAAGGCGCCAGAGACAATTTTTCATTGGCCAAAGGCCCGGAAAAAATCTTGGCCCAATCATTTGAGGGGTGGGTGGGTGCCGTGGGACCCCCCCCCCCCCCAAACTGGTGCCGCGTTGTTAAAAGGAGCCCTGGGGGCGGGGTCAGGGCACCGCTGCGTGCGCAATGTCCACTGAGGCTGTGCAGGAATCCCAACCTCTGCCAGTTTTCTCAACTCAGCCGCTTGACAAATGCATGCGCCTCCGTGTGTGTGCCTGACCCATTGGCCTGAGAATGGCAGACCCTGGGGCATCACCGCACGCTGTGTCGGGGTGCCTCCACCCGCCGTCAGCGGCCTATCGGTTCACCCCCGGATGTTGCGGCCCATCCTCCACCCCCAAGTGGGTGTGCCACCCACACGCACCGCACACACTGCCCTGGGCCCCGCTGCCCTACGGACATTCGGGCACAACTGTTCTGAGCACTGCCGTTTTGAGTCCGTGACCAGCCCAGCGGTTAACCGTCGAGTACTGCAGTTCGGCTGAAGGTACCGGAAGAGTCTTCCGTCAACGGCGGCGTTGATCAGAAAAGGGAAGGCGATGCTTTGAGCTTCAGGAGTGAGAGGCTGAACAACACGTGGGCAACCGCCGGCGGTGCTGGTTGTTCGTTGGCCGACCGTCGGGTGCCCGACGGTTGGCCAACCGCCAACGGTTGGGCCAACCGACGACGGTTGGGGGTAACCGCCGGGCCCGTCGCTCACCCTTCCGCAGCCGGAGGCCTTGGGCTGTCCGGAAGGGCTGTGCTCATCGGACCTCCAAACAACGACACGGTCCCGTCCCTTCAGAGCGGTCCTGTGCGCCACACGGGGCGGGGCGCGGACCTCGATCGGGCCATCGGTACGCTCCAACGGGCGCTCGGAGTTCGTCGAGGGAGATCTGCGATGTCTCGAGTCGGTGAAGGACCTCTTCCGGACTCAGATCTGCGCGCGGAGCCACGAAGTAGGAGGGCGATCCACACGCACCGCAGCGGGGACGTGCAGACTTATCCTTCAAAGGGGGGGGGGGGGGCTGTGGAGGGGGGGGGAGGGGGGGGGCTGTGGAGGGGACCCCCCCCCCCCCCGGAGGAGACCCTGAGTTGTTAGAGGCGCCGAAGAAATGTTTTGGCCTAAACTGACTTGCGCCGAAGGTGGCAGGAAAAATTTTTGATTGGCCGAAGGCCCGGAGAAAATTTACCCAATCACTTAAGGGGGCCTCCAATGGTCAGGTTGCAATGTCCGCATTAGGCTCTGGCCGCGCCCAATCACTTAAAGGGGGGGGGGGTGTCAGGACCCCCCCCCCCGGGAGATGCTGAGTTGTTAAGCAAAACCCTGGGGACGTACACGGGGGGGCAGGCCCACGTTTTGCCCTCGTGCCGTCTGCTGCCCTGCCTCCGCTGAGAGGCTGCACACTCAGTCAGACAACAGCAATTTCGGGGCTTTCGGGGGGCCAATGGCTCGCACTGCATGGGCCTAGCGGCCACCACGTGGGCCCCCATCGGCGCTAGAATAGCGTTCCTGAGTGTTACCCATCAGCCCCTACCGCCCCAACCCATGGCTCTGCACTCGGGTTGCACAGCAGCCCCGATCGGCTGGATGTCCCATGCCCATTCCCTGTCCCTCCTCTGCCCGTTCCCCCGGCCCCCAGGCTCTACCCCGAACTGGGGGAACCCGGGAACTCTGGGGGGGGGGGGGGATGTTTGCCCGGCGCGCTGCTGTTGTGCAAACTGCAACTGTCCTGTGGAATGTAGCCCCAGGTTTACCATCCCCAAGGGAAGCCCCCAAGCAGACTAGAAGACTGCCACACCGCCCACGAAATCAACCCCAAAGCCATGCCACAGCGCAGAGCACACAACATAAGACCAAATCTGTCAATTCCGTTTGCACAACAAATGTGGCATAAACATAACATTGTATCATAAACAATAGGCGATGTTAGCCTTCTGCCCCCTGTGTGACATTCCGTCTGGTTAATGCTCCTTTACGGGGCCCTGGACGGTCACCCGTTCTTCCCTTCGCATGTTGCGTCGGGTCGCTACTTTCTGTCGGCCGCTGCGGCCGGTGCTCTTGCTGGTGTCGTTTCCGCGTTCGCGGAGCCCAGTCGTTGGTGTGTTGGGACTGTGCTGAATGTGGCATGGTGTGCCGTTTGCGTGTCAGCGGCGCCCAATAATTGGCGTATTGAGGATGTGCTGGTTGTTGCCGGGGTCGTTTGACTGTTCTTGCTGTCCACGCGCCTCTGTCCACAGGCTGTCCATAGCCTGCTTCGCTGTGTTTCTGTGCGGCCCAGGTGCCCTGTTCCTCCACGCGCTGTCCGGGCCGTCCACCATATGTCCTTTTCCCCCTCACGGTTGGTCTGCCCCCGATGGGCTCCCGCTCCTGTTGCGCAAACAGCCCATCTGGGCTGCGGGAGACACCCCCCACCTGATGCCGGTTGAGCAGGGGTTGCCCTGGCACCCGGTAGCGACCCCCCCCCCCTCCACTACCGGGTGCGCTTTGGCACGGGGGGGGGGAGGCCCCTCCCGCTATTTTGATGATGGGGAATTGAAAAGAAAAGGGTTTTGGAAGCGAATGAAGCAGTGGGGAGGGGTTGCGAAGCGAAAAAAGGGTTAAAAATTGCGATTTTTTGGCCCGTTTTTTGCTAGCGTTGGTCGGGGGCATGTAGGCCCACAAAAAACCCCCGGCGGGCGCCCGGGCCACGAACGCCCCGGCTCTGGTGGCAGTCTTCCCTGCGGCTCGCCCAGGCCGTGCGGCGGGCAAAGGCTGGGTCGCTGGTCCTCATCCCTCGGCAGGGGTGTCCTTAAAACGCCAACAGAAAAAAACGTTCACGGCGACGCTTCATGGTCAAGACACAAGACCACAGAAGCAGTGTTGAACAATGGTTGGCGGTTGGCAGCAGTTGGCAGTTGGCGGTTGGCGGTTGGTGGCGGTTGGCGGTTGGCGATTGGCGGTCCTTGGGGCTGACCTTAATAGAAAAAGAAAAGAAAGATTGGGGTTCTTAAGGACACCCCTGTCCCTCTGTTCCGGATTCCCAGAGCACATGAGGCATACCGCTCTCAGTATCATCGCTGACATCGGACATATTCAGACCCCAGCCAACGGACCCAGAGTCAGACGTTGCTGCGGCCGCAGAGTCGCGCTCTGAATCGGACCCTGAAGCGCTTGCAGAGTACACGGAGTCGGACGCGGGGCAGATTCCGCCAGCGGGCGCGTCCTCCGCTGCGGCGGGGGCCTGGGCCGGCTGCGGAACGTCTGCCGGTGTCGTTGCCGGTGGAAGGGGCGGGGCTGACGCAGCGGCTTCAGGCCACGCCGCCACAGTCAGGGTACTGTCGTACCCGAGGCAGTCCGTCCAATACGGATGATTGATGGGCACTTGGTACTTGCAGAAGAGGCCGCGGAGGAGGTGTTGTTGTTGTTGTTGTTGTTGTTGTTGTTGTTGCACAGCGGCAACAGCGTGTCTGCCTTTCGACAGCACATTAGCCCACCTGAACATCAGCGCTTTTGCTCTGCGATGGGGCATCGCCGCATTCAAGTGTTTCCACGGCACAAGCCCCTGCTGCTGCTCTGCGAATGCGCGAATCTGCGCATCCTCCTCTTCAGTGAAAGGCTCCGCTGAGCAGAACACCCGCTGAAACACGTCTGCGATGTGTTCCGTCTTTCGGAAGTGCGGCAGATCCGCAGGCACCGCAGTTTGAGGGTCGAAGTCCCCGGTCCTCGCGAGGTGGTCTGCGATGCACTCCACAAGGCGCTCCAGCCCCTCCTCCGCCGACGTGGTGGGCGGTATGTAGGGTACCGAGGGAACAGACCTCAGGGGCTCCCGCATGAGCCCCGGTACATCTACGAGCCCCACAAAGGGCACCCCCGCCTCCCGCCCAAGTCGTGCCGTCACGATGCTCAAGAAATACTTCTTGAACAGCCCTAAACCGAAGGCCCTCTGGCGCATTGATAACCTGGATTTCCTGAGGGTACCTGAGCGGAAGGCATCGAGTAGTTTGTGGAAGCGATCCACTCGGTTATACGGCAGCAGCGTTGCCAAAGTATCTGCCGGCACTTTTGTGGCCAGGGCAGATAAAAGGGGCATCAGGGAATACAGGATCAGCTCAGCCCAGTGCCTGCGGGCGTTACGGTATCGTTGGTCAAGTGTGTAGCCGTCCAGGGGAAGATTGGCGTCCGCTGCAGACTGCCTCGCCGCCCCCTGGGCCACAACCTTCTCCATCAAGCGCTCACTGTCCGTCAAGGGCTCTAGATACGGAATTTCAAGCACAGAGACCTTCATGTGATCTGCAGAGACAAGGCCAACAGCGCAGCCGCCCGTGCCCCAGCACAACACCACTGCTCCATTCTGCCATACAACCGGCACCAGGCAACCCCCCCCCACCCCCCCCAACTGCCTCCATAGGCCGATGCGCTGAGGGGAGGGGGATGGGGCTTTTGCGCACAACCGAAACCCCCCGTCGCCGCAGCGCCCCAAGGGCGTTGTCTGAGTCCCCTGCCCCCCCCCCCCCTTGAAATCTCCCCTCTTTTGTCACTACCGTCATGATGTCATGATTTCATGATGTGACGGATCCCCTCCTGGGGGAGGGGGGGGCTGGCACCACAAAACTGTACCATAGTATCACAGTGTAAATCAGCTTCGGCGCCTTGTAAAATTTTTCTTCGGCGCCTGGTATTTTCTATGCCAAGTGACCATTCCCCCCACGGGGGGGGGGGATGCAAGGGGGGGGGGGAAGGGTACCCTCTGCGCCTCGCTCAGCGCTGCGGCCAGGGGTCGTGCTGGAGTGCAAAACACCACCTGAGCGCCCCGGCGAGACTCACATGCCCACAAAAGCCCCTGCACACTAAAACCCGCTTTTGGGGCTTCAGCGACGGGACGTCCATGGGTCAGAATCCCTATTGACGACATGCGCATTGTGTGTGTGTGTGTGTGTGCGGGGGGTACCATATCTGCGCACATGAAGCCCCTTCAACTTTACTGCCCAGGCAAAGGGCAACACAATTTGAAACTGTGTGGTAACCCGGGAAGCCTCTGCCCACTTGTTTGTGGGTGGCAAAGCCCCAAGGCCTGTCTCATGACACATCTCATCTCTGCCATATTTTAGGGGAAGGCCTGCATGGGTCTGTGGACCGGCTGACTGAAAAGGGGGTGCCCGCGTCTTTGTCATCGCTCAGGGCGACTGGAAAAAGAACGCGCCCCCCTGCATCCGGCCTTGGCCTTAGCCAGAGCCTCTGGGCAGGATGGTGTTTAGAACACGGGGGCTGCTGCCAGCCAATGTGTGACCCCGAGGGGTGTGCAACCGTTTTGGGGTTGTAGTGGGGGGGACCCCTCGCCCCCCCCCTTGGTTGACCCAAACCTTGGGGGTCGGCGGGTCGGGCGGTCAGCTGCCAGGCTCCCCGGGGGGGGTTGGTGGGTACCCCAACATACATACCTCAAAATGATCCCCATGTCACGCTGATCATTTTGAATACGCACAAGTGGGGGAAGATTTTTTTTTAAAAAAAATTGCCCATCAACCGGGGCTCCCATCAGCCAAGGTCCGACCCGGAGGTCGGGTCGGGGTCAAAATCCTTTTTTGTGCTTTTCATCCATTTTTGAATTCTCCACAAAATTCTGAGTATTTTGAGTATAGACATATAGGGTCGAACAAAAAAAATTTCCCCCTGCCGTATGCCTAAAACAAAATCTCCGGCACCTCCGGCGCCCACAAAACCCATTGTTCTGTACAACCATTTTGGGGTCTGTCGAGGGGGGGGGGGGCTTTGGGGTTGGGTCTTGACGAGGAGCAGCCCCCGTGGTTAAGAAACTTCCATACCTGCCGGCCATGCCGCTCCATTGGGCGCACGATGGTGCGCATGCGCATGCTGGGTGCCCTCGGGGGGGTTCTCCCCCTCTTGCCTCCCACCCCATCCTGTTTGTGGGGTAGGTGTCCGTGGATCGGTGCGGGGCGCGCGTGCTCTGCCCCCTTGCAGTGGGGCTGTCTGAGCTGGCGGCTCTTGGCCACTGGGGTGCCCCCCCTCCCCGAGGTTCGCTGGCTGGCGAGGCGCCCCCCTAGGCGTGGCAGGCGGGATGTGCATGTGTTTCGGGGGTGGCCTAGGTGCCCCCAGGCGCAACAAGGGCGCACGTGGAGCATGGCAGGTGCCCCCATGGACATCAATGATCGGCCGTGATGTGTCATCTTGGCTGGCAAAATAGACTCCCGCTCAGTCGCGCGACCTAGCACAGTGACGATGAGTTGAAGGACTCAGCCCTTCTCCGATAGAGACATCTCCTCTCCTACGAATTTTGCTTCTGGCACAGGGGGCAGCGGTCGACCTGCATAGGCCTCAAAGTCCTACTCCATGAAGGATGTTTGCCAATGTGACCGCGGCTGTTGCTCCACTGCAGGGGCAGGCGCAACCAGACGAGTTCAGATAGCCACTGCAGCACCGCTGGGAGGAGGTTTGGCCCCCATTTCCACTCACTAGACAGCCGCCCTGTCAAGGTGGCTTACGCCTGTTGGCTGGGCATTTTGGGCAGCTGCAGCTAGTACCAGCTCGTACCAGGGGTACGTGTCCCTCTTGTTGCTCTTTGACATGATGGGGAATAGGAGTCCCGACTCATCTTCTCTCAGTTTTCCTGCCTGCAGGACCGCCAGGAACAAGTTTGCGCAAAGAGCCCCCTTGAGCTGTGTCAATTGTGCCACGGTCCTCGTTTTCTTGGGCTCCAGCGGCGGAACCCCTGGTGGCAGGTCTCCCATGTCCTGCAGCGGCTGCACTTTCCTGCATGCTGCCTTCCAATGGCGTTCTGTGTAGGGCAGAGGCTCCAGTATACTTGCATACGGCTGAGGCCAAACCTGTGGTGCTCTGCATTGCGCACGGGGCCGAAGCGGCGTCTACACCTTCATTTAGAGAGCAGAGCGGCGCTGCTCTGCCGATCTATGTGTGTATGGGGCAAACCATAACTTTGGGAGGGGGGGGCGTATTTGTAGCATTCCGCTCCCGTTACACCAACTTGCAACTTACATCTCGGAGGCTAGGGGAAGCAGAGGTTCCAAGGTGAAGCTTCAGAGCTTGGGCCAAGGGGGAGACTGAAGGGTCAAGGAGAAGTTATCCGCTCCTGATGCCAGGCCGCCCCCGTGTCAGCCTGGCACGACGTAGGGGGCGGTTGTACTCTTGGGGGGAGGGGGGCAATTGCACCAAAAAGGGGGGGGGGGCATATTGAGGGGATACTTGTACTAAGTGTGGCGTTGTAACAGTACTCCACAGCATCTGTCAAGGTTAGCCATTATTTCTCTCTGTGTGCTTTCAAGATGTGGTTGTGTGTGTGTATTTGAATGTCAACATCTGTTGTCAAGCATGAGTGTGATATTTCGTGGTCGCCATTTTCGCCTCTCCTGCTCCTCCTATCCCGACCCACCCACCCTCCTCCCACTGCTGGTTCGTGCGCACACTGACGTCAAAATTGTGACCCCTTTGTCTTGAAAGCGACGTTTCCCCCCTGTGCCGGCGTTGGCAACATCTCTTTGTGTGCTGGCCAGAAAAACCTGTCTCATTCCTCACTCAAGGAACCCAACATTTTGAAGATTTCTGACCCAGGAAACCCCCCCCCCCCTTGTAATAGCTAAGCAAAACTCCCAAATTAATATGGTCCCTACGCCTACTGTAGCTTGGACAAGGCCGTAGCCGCCCAGGTTCAAAAAGAGAAGATTGCACGGTGAGGGGAATATAATGCACAAATATCCCCAAAATCAGAGCTATGTGAGTTCAAGTGGGCAAACACTCACAACAAATGTGTCCATGGCTCTATGTAACTGGCAAATTCGTCACCAAACCCATGTCTTATGTGGCTGCACTACATTTGGTACCGAATCAATGTAGGTCCCAAATCAATCCGGCCCCTGCACCCGCTGTAGCTTGGACAATGCCGCAGCTTATACAAGGGGGGGTACAAGACTGCCGGGGGCTCCTGCATGCGGTGTTTGGAGTGGTTGGTGGTTGTGGGGTAGGTTCCGGTGCAGTCCCCCATGACGGGTGCTGTGCCCGAGCTGTGCAGAAACGCCCCCATAGAAACTGCCACTAACCCATGCCACCGCCCACTGAGGCCCCAGCCCCAGATTTCGCCAGATTGCAACATTTTTGCCAGACATCTGATCCCCCCCTTTTAGGAGTGGGTGTGAGTCTTGTTGGGCTGCTGCATTCACATTTCGGAAATGAAGCACCACTCGCCAAGTATTGCGAGGGGAGGCTCTGTGTGGGGGGGGAGGGGGCTGTGCACAGCGCGGGTTGCGCCCCCCATGTGCGCGAATCGGTCTCATTTTGCTGATCCATTCACCGCATGAGGTACGTGAGGTCATAGAGGAGCAAAGGGCGAAGGGCACTGGACTGTGGAAGATGGTCGCGGTGATCCTGATGCTGCGCCCTGTGCCATGGACCGTCCGGGGCCATACGGCTCGGTGGTTTGCCGTTGGCGCAGAAGCAAAGCAAACGCTGGAAGTGCAGAGGCTGCAGTGTGAGCCATGTGAACGTGCGGACAGACATGGGGGCAGGTCAATGGGGCGGCGCGCGCCCTGCGCGCGCCCGGCGCGCTACTTTTAGACCATGTCCCCCCCGAAGAGCCCCCAAGCACACCCCTTGGAAACGCCCTTAGAATTAGGTGACCCAAACTGCCCCAGCGCAAGAAAGTTGCAAACTGGGGTACACAGTACCACTCTCGCTCCTTTAAGGGCGATCTTGGTCAACACCTTAGCAAGTTGGGAGAATGGGGGGTTAGGATAGCACAACCGCATCGATCTCCAGTAGAAGCGATAGGCGTCATTGAGGTATCGCGAACAGTAGAGCTGCATCATAACATTGGTCCCACAAGTGTGGGTGTCAATACATTCAGTACAACAGTGCTCCTTACACTCATCACAAACTGCGACGGTGGAGCGTTCTGGCAACACAACACACACACTTCTGCCTCATCCTCGGCCTCATCTTGCGTGCCACAACCGAGCAAACAGCTGCTCAATGCGTGCCCTATACCACCCGTGCACGTCATTGTAACAATGAATGGCACAATGACATGAATCCGGCCCTTATAAGCACCATCATGGCCCCCAACTTCGAAATCAAAGAAATCACCTCGGGTACGAGAAGGTCCATACCCATCCCAAATCAAAACATCTGCTGATGTCCCAGGGGCCAAGGGGCAAATCCATATAATGTTGCCCAACATATCAACGGCAACAGTCCACCGGTAGGGCACGGGTCACAAAAGATGCCTGGCGCGCGCCCTGTGTGCTAACGTTCCCCCGATTGCAACGATGGTCCCTGCGGCGGTGTGGCCGATGCCACAGGCTGTATCTTCTGGGGGGTCCGGTGACGCGCACATGGGGGGGGGGGGGTCTCAATTGCATAGAGGTAAAGGGAGTGTGCCTGGGCGCGGTCCACACCCCAGCGGCCCATTCATTGCGACGCCCTGGCGACGGGTCACCGTGGAAGCCCCGGCGCCTGGGAACGTCGCCTGCGACAGCCGATCGAGTCGCTAAACCCGTGCCTGATCCGCCCCCTTCGTTGTTTTTGCATTCCTTGTGCTCACGTCTGCAGCGGGCGTTTGAAGAGAGGAGGGCCCGGTTGGATTGGGGGGTGATGACCGCGAGGCCCGGAGGGAGATCCGCAGGGCGCATCGCGCTGGCGCGACCCGTGAGGCCTACAAGGCGGATCATTTCCGGCGCAAGCCCATTTGGGGGGGGCTCGCAGGACCTGCAGGGTGGGGGGGGGTCAGCGTGGCTATCGATTTCGTTCCGCTGATGTGCGCCATGAGGGCCAGGAGTATGACACTATAGCGCTGGCTGTCGATCGTCATAGTACCCCCCCCCCCCTTAGAACTGCGGCCCATTGCTCCACAGCCCCTACTGCACAACCGCTGACATACGAGCCTCAGCCTTTCAATTGCAAGGGGCCAGAGCCCCCCTTGCCCCCCCCCCCCCCGCCCCCCCGCGTATGACGGCGCGTCTCATCTTTGGAGGCCAAATTGCGCCTCATTCTGTCCGCCCTCTGTGTTTTCGTCTGCCAGGCGGCCGCACGCACCGTCCCCATCCGAAAGGGGCTTAGCTCACCGCACCCCAATGCCCGACCACAAACGCTGGGGACGTAGCCGGGAGCCCCAACGTGGGAACACGTAAACGCGGTACACATTGGAATTGGCACGATCGGCAAAGTCGCTTTGGGGCGCTGGAACGTCTGAGACCCAAAATGTTGTGGACCAACAGTGGCGGCAAAATGGTTGGTGCTAGAAAAATGGATGCTGCCCCTGAGGACTCACCTGTCGCACTCCAGATGAAGGGGGGGGGGGGTGGACCACCGGGGCGTGGAGGAGGTGGTGGTGGTGGTGGTGGTGGTGGTGGTGGTGGTGGTGGTGGTGGTGGTGGTGGTGGTGGTGAGCATTCTCTGAACCTCGCTGTCAAGGGGATGACTGAACGTGACGCATACCGGCGCCGGTGTGGGAGGGAGGCCAAGGGGCAGCAGCAGCATTTGTGGGCAGACGGCCATCGGTCCCACCCTCACCAAAACACCAAAAATACATTTCCCCAGCGGCTTGGGACAAGCAACTGCGACAATTTCCTCCTGACAACCCAACCCACCGTGCGTACACCCACAAGCACCAACCGGCACCCCGACTTAGGCCCGGGCTGGGGGTGGGTCGCTACTTCGGTGCCAAAGGGGCCCCAACAAGATTTGGGGCTCAAAGAACAAAAGGCGGACCAAAGGGGCCTTCGAATAACAGGCGCGCGGTGGCTTTTCTGGGGCCCCTTATCGCCAGTGAGGCCGTGGGATGAATTGGAATGGATGCATTGGAAGGGAAGGGGCCTCAGAGGCGGGCCCAGAAGCAGTTGGACAGGCGGTTGGAGGAGGTCGGTTGGGGGCGGTTACTTTCAGTTACAAATGCCATTGAAACCGGCACTTGCTGTCAGGGAGACAGTGGCTCGGGATAGGCTGGGCGCCCTGAGGGGGGCCACAATGGGTCAGGTTTGCTTCACCGCAGTTAGCTCCAACCGCGCCTGCCCCACGGTCTTCATTGCTCTCAGTTCAGTGTAACAGATCATTGTTCTCTGTGCTTGCTGTCCGAGTGTTCAATGGCTGGGGTTGAGGGCCAAGGTCCCTTCCTCCCTGCGGCACTGTACCAGGTCAGCTGTCGCCTGTTGGGCTGTTGGTTGGCAAACATGCAGCCAGGCTCACGCCCGTACGCCTGGCTGTGTTTGGCTGTGTGGCTGAAGGGGGGGGGGGGGGGGGCACCCCCTTCGAATGCATCCCTGCCCTCCCCCCCCCCCCCTCTCTCCCCGGGCCAGGGGGTTTGCGGTTCCGTCAGGGCCCTTCGGTGGAGCCTCGGTGTGCTTCCAGTGCTTGTTGTTCCACCGACCGGCACATCTACTTAGCCTTCATGGCAACCCCCTGCGGATGTACCGTGCAGTGACGCCCCCCCTCACAAGGGTCAGTCCTGTGGATTGGGGTTCGGTTCGACACAAATGAGGGTCAGCCGCGCAACGGCGGGGCAGTGGGGGGCACTGAAGGCCAGACATGCCACTAGCGTCCGGCAGGGACATTGGTTCTCAGTAGCTGTGCGCCACGTATCAACGGCCACTCAGTAATACCCGCCCCCCCGCACCACCTGAACTCAGTAGGAACGTGCTGCGTCCAGTGTGTGGCTCAGTAGGACCTGGCAGGTGGTGGTGGCAAGTCTGCTGAAGGCATTGGCCGCGAGCTTTGGAAGGATCGTGGGGATGGAGGGATGGCTCAGGGGCCCAGAAGATGACGGCCACTTCGGTGTCTGACGGGGCCCCAGACAGAGTGTCGGTCATGTGCTGCGATGCGCCTCGGCACATTCACCGGGTCTCAGACCTGCCCCATGGGGGCCTTTTGATGGGGTGTGGATGGTTACAACATTAGAGGATCGATTGGTCAGTCAGGGGTGCACCGGGAGGGGGGGGGGATAGGGGGCGACCCCCCTGCCCTCCCACTGACTGTTGGCTGTAGGCCCCCTTGGGAGGGAAGGTGTCATGGTGTCATCTGCCAGGTCCCGCTCCATCAGGAGCGGTTGCCTGCGGTCCCGGCCAGGCCCTTGGGCGGGGAAGGGTATGGCTATGGGTCTGGGTAGGGCACGGGTGCCACACACTCCCACGGAGGCCTGGGGGCTCCCGGTCCATGAGGGGCATGGGGGTGGCGCCACACCCGCCTTCGCAATGAATGGGTGACACAGACGTGGTACGTGTGGTGTGAGCATACCTCGCCCCCCCCCTTGTGCAAGCACGACCGCGGTCCCAAAAAACCAGGCAAAACAGCGGTTCAACGCCCACCCGGTGCTTAGACAAGACCGTGCCTGCGTGTAGCACACATGATGGCAAACACACATGACCGCCCACATGCAGGAGAGCCCTCAGATGCAGATGGTGATAGGCTGTGGAAGGGGAATATCAGGAATGGCTAATAATCACATCAAAGCAAACATCATCGGGTGGCAATGTGTGGTAAAAGGTTTTTTAAACCTTATGTTACATGTGGGACCACAAAAACAGTGGTCCCAAAAATTCCTAACAACAGCGGTTCAACGCCCACCCGGTGCTTAGACAAGGCCGTGCTTGCGCAAGGGGGAGGGGGGGGTACTTTGGACCGCGTGGGGGGGTGGGGGACCCCTGGGTTTGGACACCGCCCCCGCCCCCAACTGGCGGCAGGAAGCCCCTTGGGGGGTCCAGGAGGGGCAATGTGGGGGGGCTGCTGGTGTTAAGGGGGGAGCAAGGCTGCGGTCTCGGACCGGCAGAGCCGCCCCCCCCCCGTGGCACGTGCATCATCTCCGAGCCGATGGCCCACAGCCACACAGCACACAGCTCTAGGCAGGGCTGGGGGGCCCCGTCCCGCCCCCCTGTCCCCCATCGACACGTCACCCCCTCACGGGGGTTGTCACCAAACCCCAACATCCCTCCAAACACCACCTCGGCACTTTGCGACCGCTGTTCCCAAAGAAACCGGACAAACGGAACAAACGGGGCATCCCCAACGTGACCTCTATAACCCCCTGAACAGACACGCCATGAGCGTCTGGCAGGGAAACTGGTGCTCAGTAGCGATCGGCCCCGTACCAAAGGCCACTCAGTAATCCCCCCCCCCCCCCTGCACCACCAAAACTCAGTAGGAACGTGCTGCGTCCGGCGTGTGGCTCAGTAGGACCCTGCTCCATCCGATCATGTCTGAGCTGGCAGACGCTAGTGGCAAGTCTGCCCCCAAACCCCCCCCCCAAAAGTATCCTGTAAATACCCGAGACCGAGATATCATGATGGAACAACATCTTTGATGTGATCTGGTCCTGAAGCACAAAAGTTCCAGTTCTTTGTCATTCACCCCCATCCCCCCCCCCCCCCCTACAAGCCCTCTGCCGCCCATCACACCGAGTTGCTCAATACCGACCTGACCTGAAGGGGAACTCCAGCCTCAAAAAAAAAAGGCAACGGTCCGCAGGACGTTTTTTAATCAAAAATGAAAAAAAAACTCGGGCTGTCTACTCCGCATTTCGGCACGCAATTGGACGGCACTTGGAGGGTAACCAATGACGGTTGGAGGGTAACCGACGGCGGTTGGAGGGTAACCGACGGCGGTTGGAGGTCGACGCTTTTGAACCAAAAAAAAAAGCAAAACCGGCCCATCAAAAAACGCCGTGGCATTCCGGGCCACCCCCCACACGTCTCTCGACCGAAAAAACCAAAAAAAAAGACAGCACCGCGTCCACTATGACAGTCCGAGGGTGTCTGTGGCAGGTCTGCCCGGCCTGTGGCTGCCGTGCGCGTCCGACTTGAGGTCCCCGAGCCGGTCGTTGCTGGTGCACGCCCTGTGCAGCCCCGAGTACGCCCGGCTGTAGGCCCTCGAGTCCGAGAAGAGGGCGCTGGGGTCCGGCAGGGCGCTGGGGTCCGCGGCCGCCCTCCCCGGTTTGTGGTGGCCGTGGTAGTCCGGGTGCGCGAAGGAGTAGGCGCGGTGCTGGGGCTGGTTGTAGTACCCGGAGATGTGCCTGCGACGCCGAAGCGTAGGTGGACGGGGGGCGCGGGGGTGTGGGGGGTGCAGACCACAGGGGGCCCTCAGAGGCAGTGCGGTGCGTAATGCGGGGGTGCATTCGAAGGGAAGGGGCCTCGGAGGCGGTTGGGCAGGCGGTTGGAGGTTACAACGACGGCATTTGGCAGTTGGCGGCTGGCGGACTGGCAGTTGACCAACCGCAATTGGGCCTAAGCCTTTTTGTTTTGTGCTGCTTCGATGCCGCACCCCCGTGCGTTCAAAGATGCAACATAATTTGCAGCTTGAAAATTGGAATTGCTTGCACCTTTTGTCCGCACGTTCATCGGACAAGATGTCTTTGACTTCCCCCACACCGGCAACTTTGCCCAAAAGATTTCCAACTTTGTCCTTGATGAATGTATCGAAAGTCTCAAAAATGAGATGATTTTGTGGGAAGCCTGTCCCATCAATGCCGGTCCAATTGGGGGCTCGGCATCGCGTCGCGCGTGCGGACCGTCTGACAACGCGCGTCCCAAACCGAGCCACACAAGACATACCCCCGCGGCCTGACCTCTGGGGGGATTGGGTTTGACCGAAGGCTTAAGGGCCCGGAGGGGGGGGGGGGTAAGACCCCGTTTTTTTAACCCCCGTCCCCCCCTCTTTTGGGCTCTTCTACCAGGCCATTTTGGGCCGAAAGGAAGACCAATACCAAAAAAAAAAATGATAGTGGCATTTTTGGAATCGGGGCGTCGATGGGGCAGTCAGAAAAGTGGTCATTTCCCCACGGGAGGCGGCCGGTTCGAATCTTGACACCCAACCGGGTGCGAAAACCTTTGGGGGTCTGGAGGGGGGGGGGGGAGGTGGGTCGGCCGGTCAGCCGCCGGGGTCCCCAGGGGGGGGGGGTCCGTGTGTACCCCAACATACATACCCCAAACTGATCCCCATGACGCGCTGACCATTTGGAACATACACAACTGGGGGTAAAAAAGATTTTCAGAAAAAAATCGCCCATCAGCTCAGGCTCCCACCAGCCAAGGTCCGACCTAAGGTCAGGGCGGGGGTCAATTTTTTGTTTTGTGTTTTTCACCCATTTTTGGATTCTCCACAAAATTCTGAGTATTTTGAGTACAGACACATGGGGTAGAAAAAATGGCCCACTCAGGAGGTGTTTTGCGGCGCAAGCACTTCCCCCCAAAATCTCACATTGGAGAAAGACGGGTTTGAAAACTTTGGGGGGTCTGGGGGGGGGGTCAAGATTCGAACCGGTCACCCCCCCATTGCATTTGCCCCCCTGGCGATAAAAAAGAAGTTGCGAAAATTTGTGCCGAAAAGGTGGTCAAAATCTGGGCCCCTGACAAGAAAGCCCCCGTTTCCAACCCCCGCCCCCCTCCCAGGGGGACCATACCCCCCCCTGACCCCCCCTTTTGGAGGAGGTTTCCACCCGCCGAAGGGGCGCAAGGGTGTGACCTTTCAAAGGACTTCAGGCTGCCGACGGGATCGAAAGGGAAGAACAGCAGCCCCAGCCTCTTGTGCAGCTCGTGGTTCTGCTTCATGAGCTGCTCGAAGTACCGGCGTTTGCTCCCGGAGAACTCCCCCATGTTCCCCTGCACGACTTGGTACAGGGAGGCCCCGTTCGAGTCGATCAAGTGCTCGTGCAGCCCCATGGCCTCCGCTTCTTTGATGAAAGTGTCCGTGACCTGCGGTGCAAACCCCAAACGCAGGGCCTCTGCCGAGCGGAAGGAAAGGGGGGGGGTCCCAGAGGTCAAAAGGCGATGTGGGGTGCCAAAATGCGGGTGTGTGTGTGTGTGTCATGCATCTCTTTTTGTAGTCTTACAACATGCTGCATAACTTGTGGTTGGAGATGTTTACGATGAATTCGAGATATTTGTGCATGCTTAGACGCTTTCTAAATCACCTATTGCCTATTATTAGTTGCAATGGTATTAATGGTGGTGGCTTTGATAACTACAGAAGATACCCCCCCCCCCCCCCGGGTACTGCAACGCACTACCAGCAAGTCACACATTGGTGCCCCCCCCCCCCCATGGCCTTGTGTGCCATTCCCGTTGCGGGTTGTGGTGAGCACCTCCCAGCCTGGGGTCTTCGTGATCACCGCATACTGGGCACTGATCAGGCCGTCAGGGGAGAACGCCATGGGCAGAAGTTGCATTCTGGATCCCCCCCCCCCCCCCAGGCAGGGGGATGCCCGCGGCAGTGCAGATGCCCGCAGTAGTACGGATGCCTGCTTGTCATGGCAGAAGGTTCAAGGGCGAGAGGCCAATAGGCGCCGCCACAGGGTAACAGAGCGAACCACCAAGGCCTTGTGCCAACCCCCCCCCCCCCCAGTGAAGAACATGGGGGTCTGTCATGGGGGCCCGATGGCGATTGGAGGAGGGGGGGGGGGCATTGGCATGGCCCTGGGGGGGGGGGGCGAACAAAATTTGTTCACAACCCTCCGAAAAGCCTTGATGGTCGCATCTCGTGGGCTCAACGTCCATTTTCAAGGGCATCGGGTTCATTTGAAGGGGCGCGGGCGGTGCTGGACCCCAATTTGGCCACTTTTGGTGGGTTGAGAGAGTCGTGCAGCGTGCAGGTACGACCGTCGGGGGGGGGGGGGGGGCATACTTTTGCGGCGCCAGGGGAATGGGGTGGGGGGGGCCATTGGCCATGGGGGGTCCGGAGGCGGTACTGCTGTCGCGTGCGCGCCGGGCACGCGCAGGGCAGGTCGCCCTCCTCTGGGGGCAGTCGGGATGCAGGACCAGGGCCGGGGGGGGTGTTCAACTGCAGGGGGGCGGGGGTCGATACAGCCCTTTGGCTGGACACACCCCCCCCCCCCCCCAAGGGCTCCATTGACGCCCCACAATCCGACCGAAACCGACCCCCGGGGCCCTGGAGGTGACCCAATATTCGGCAAAAGAATGAAAATGGGATTTTTGGAATCAGCGCATCGAGGGGGTTCAGAAAAGTCATCATTTGCCGTGTATTGAAAAATTGTTAGGACCATTTTCAATGCTCAAAAATGTTGCTTCTTTACGGGGCCCTGGACAGTCACCCGCTCTCCCCTTCGCATGTTGCGTCGGGTCGCTGCGTTCTGTCGGCCGCTGCGGCCGGTGCTCTTGCTATTCCCCCCCCCCCCCACCCGAAGTTGCAAACCTGACGCCCCCAGAACGTGCACGCACCACCGCCCCAGCGCAGACCTCTGTGGAGATGACTTTGAGGGGGTTCAGTTTGCAGTGGAGCAGCTTCTTCAAGTGAAAGGTCTCGACGCACTTGGCGGGGTCAGGGCGCATGAGGGTCTCGCTCTGGAAGGCGAGGACGTGGAGCACGGCCTGGACCCAGTTGTAGAACTCCGGGTGCCGGTGCCAGTTCTGCTCGGACAGCGCCACCGCGCCGTCCTTCTGGTCGATGTACTGCGCGGCACAGCGCGCCAAGTGCACGAGAACCTTCTGGGCGTAGTGCTGGAAGGTGTCCTCGGCAGTACTGGAGAGGGGGCGGGGGGGGGAGGAAGAGGCAGAGGGAGGGGGTGAGGGGCTGAGTGAGCGAGCGAGTGAGAGAATGAGTGAGTCAGTGAATGAGTCAGTGAGTGAGTGAGTGAGTGAGTGAGTCGGTGAATGAGTCACTGAGTGAGTGAGTGAGTGAGTGAGTGAGTGAGTGAGTGAGTGAGTGAGTGAGTGAGTGAGTGAGTGAGTGAGTGAGTGAGTGAGGAGGAGGAGGAGGAGGAGGAGGAGCGCCTGCCGCGGTCCCACGTACGGTGAGCCTTGGCGTCGTCCCCCGGGGGTCCCACGCAGACCAGCCGAGGGAGTCCTCCGTCTTACCTCCGCTAGAGCAAGACGAATCTCGTCGCACACCTGAGAACGCCCCTCCCAGCAAGCCGTCTGGGTCTCAGCGTCGGTGTACGACAACGCTACGGTCCGATCTGCTCTCCGGTCCCGGCCACCGACCGCTCCGAACTGTCCTAGATCCACCCGAGGTAGCGTCCCAGGATCAACGTGACGGAAGGTGTGGGTCTCGCGGGCCATCACCCCCGACTTAAAAACGTCGCCGGGCGAAATAGAACGCGGCCCAGCACGACTATGCGCACTGCCGGCGGGCTGAGTACCGCCGGTGTCGCGAGTACGGTCACGCTACACGATCACGCGCACCGCCGGTGGCCTGGGTACCCCCGGGTTCAGTGAGTGCGGGACGTGCGTCACAGCCATAGCACCACGGTGGTGCACCGCCGTGGAGGTCACCGACGACGCCCGGCCGCAAAGGCCGAGCCCAAACGACGAGCCCTACGATACGTGCACCCAGACGGCACGTGACCGAGAAAGTGGCACCACGATGGTGCACGAGCGAGACGGCGACGTTCGCCGATGGCACGTGAGGCGGTGAGTACCTCCGATGACACATCACCTCTGCACGAGGTGTCACGGAGGTTGGCAGAGCGCCAGGTGCAGACCCCGCCATGGTGCCTCGAGTATTGGCCTGGAGGATACACCATGGCCAGGCTGGCGCAAAACTGTGTGGGCAGCGCCACCGTGGCGCTCTGCCCTGAAGGTTGCGCCACGACGGCGCACGCGTACGTTGACTGCACCACGGTGGTGCCATGTCACTGAATTGGTGCCACGTCGGCGCAGGGCTGTCTAGGCATCGCCGAGGTGGCGCTCTGCCCTGAAGATTGTGCCACGATGGCGCACGTGTACGTTGGCGGCACCACGATGGCGCTCTGCCATTGAACTGGCGCCATGGAGGCATAGGGCTGTCTGGGCAGTGCCACGACGGCGCCGTGCCCCGAAGATTGCGCCACGGCGGCACACGTGCACGTTGACGACACCACGATGGTGTGCTGCCACTGAAGTGGCGCCACGTTGGCGCTGGATTGTTTGGGCGGCGCCACGGCGGCGCTCTGCCGAGAAGGCCGCGCCACGACGGCGCTCTGCCCAGAAGGCCGCGCCACGACAGCGCACGGGTACGTTCGTGGCACCACGATGGTGCCCTGCCACTGAGCCCGCGCCATGTCGGCGCAGAGCTGTCGGGGCAGCGCCACGGTGGCGCTCCACTCTTGCGGTTGCGTCACGGTGACGCACGTACTCGTCGGCGGCACCACGGTGGTACCCTGCCACTGAGCCGGCGCTACGTTGGCGTCTGGCGGTCGGGGGAGGCCACGTAGGTGCATCGGTCCCCCACAGGACTGCATGTCTGGCCCAGGGAGGGGTCCTGGACGGTTGGCGGGCGGGGTGGGCCCGGCCTGACACAGGGAAGACGCACGAGGAATCACGACGTATCACGACTGGCTTCGAGCGTGGCAGTGCGTGTGGGCAATCCGTCCCACAGCTACCATCCTGAGGGTTTTTAGATTGGTGCCAGGTCACTAGGAGTGAGTGAGTGAGTTAGTCAGTGAGTGAGTGAGTGAGTGAGTGAGTGAGTGCGTGAGTGAGTGAGTTAGTCAGTGAGTGAGTGAGTGAGTGAGTGAGTGCGTGAGTGAGTGAGTGAGTTAGTCAGTGAGTGAGTGAGTGAGTGAGTGAGTGAGTCAGTGAGTGAGTGAGTGAGTGAGTGAGTGAGTGAGTGAGTGAGTGAGTGAGTGAGTGAGTGAGTGAGTGAGTGAGTGAGTGAGTGAGTGAGTGAGTGAGTGAGCGAGTGAGTGAGTGAGCGAGCGAGCGAGGAAATGAGAGTGAGGGAGTGAGGGAGTGAGGGAGGGAGGGAGGACATGTGGAAATAAGGGATGCTTGATCACGAGGCTTTCGAGGGGGTTTCGGATACCCCCCCCCCCCCCCGGCTTTCGGTGAACAGCACGATGTTAAACATCGTGCTGGAGACCATGCTAGAGGTGTCTGCGGCGCGCCGTGCACGCGGGAGACCACATTGGCCAGAGGCGGCGGCGGCGGCAGGGGGGGGGGGGGGGTTGGGTTGGGTTGGGTCAAGGCCTCATCCGGACCTCCGGGACCACGGACATCGCCCTTCCCTGCGCGTCACAACTGGTCCGGCAGGTTCACGGTTGTCCGGTCTCAAGGCCTACCGGACTGATGACCGCCCCCGTACCCCGCGGTGGCACACGCAGGAGGGAGATGCCGCCGTGCCTGTGTGTGTGGGGCGCGCGTGCTGCCTGGGGAAGTGTGTCGCCTGGTGCTCCAGGCCCCGGTGGGGAGGCTGGAGGAGCCTGACACTGAGCCCACCGGGGGAGTTGTCGGCCTGGACATGCCACCTCCAGGTCTACCGACATGCCGCTGGTCGCCCACTACTGCCGATGGCAGGGGGTGGCCATGCTCCACACACGACTGGGGGCGGTCCGCACTCCCTGATTGCACTGGCACGGGTGGTGCTGCTCTAGGCTGGACCTGCCTCCCATGGTGACCGGGCGGGCGGTTGGAGGGGCCCCGGGGCGCGCCGAGCGCTTCCCTACCCCGGGGTCCACCCGGGCCAGAGGTCCGGGTGGCGGTGCAACTGTCCTCGTAAACGGGGGGGCCCAGAGAGCACACCACCCGAGTGACCGCTCCTTGGAGGGGGGGGGGGGTCATGGGTGGCACCAGTACATTACAAAATGCAAAGACACTACCACGCCCCCCCCCCCCCCAACATAAGCCAGGGTCACTTCCATTGATGGTGCTGGGCCTGTTGGGGTGTTGGTTCTATTTGGGGTGACTTCTCGTTGCTTGTTTTGGGCCGCATTGGACGTCCGGCCGTGGGCTGTACGTTGGACTCAGCAAAAGCCTGTTCACCCTCCGAACACGAAATCCGCCTGCGGGATGTGTGCGGTGCAGGTCAACGCAGGTCAACGCAGGTCAACGCAGACGAGGACGGGCGGATGGAGGGGTGGCCTCAGGGCGGTGGACTAAAGGGGGGGGGGGTAGAGCGCCCTGGACCCCCCGGGGGAGGGGGGGGGAGTCTAAAGCGGGGCTCTTCGGTCAGGGACCTGGAGTTTGGCCGTTTCCGGGCAGCAAAAAACAGAATCTAAAAAGGAATTGCCATCAAAAAGGGGGTGTGTGGGGGGGCAAATGATGACTTTTCTGACTCCCCATTTCAAAACCGCGGGGGTGGTCTGCCCCAGAGCACTTTGTCAGCGGAGATAAAAAAACACACTGCCCCCCTACCGACCGCCCCGACCACAAGGCTCCTGTTGGCAGTGTCCCCCGCCGTGCTCTGCCCCTGAGGGGGAGGGGAAGGGGGGTGTTCCCGTCCGCATCGCGCTGCAGCGGGATGCCCCCCCCCCCCCCGTTGCCCTGGGGGCGTTTCCGCATCGCGCGGGCACAGCGCCCGTGACCGGGGGCGGTCCCCGAACCAAACCCCAAAACCAGCAAACCACTCGAAACGCCGCGTGGAAGGGCCAAAGGAGCTGTTCCCCATTTCTTGGGAGCGGGTGTGAGTCTTGTTGAGCCGCCGCATTCACACGTCTGAAATGAAGCAGCACACGCCAAGGATCGCGAGGGGGGGGCTCTGTGTGTGGGGGGGGGGTGGGAGGGGGAGGGATGCAAGGCAGCCGCTCAAGTGGTAGCGCATTCGGCGCTTGCAGGGGTTACAGGGGAGGGGGGAGTGGATGGGGGGGGGGGGGGGGCGACAAAGGCACTGAAGGTTGCTGAAATAACGCACAATGTTGCTTGGACAAGGGGTCCGTTTGCACACGATGTCTCCCTGGACCAAGTCACCGTTGTAGTGTTGAGGAAAATGGTCTTGGCATCCATGAGATTGGGTTAGGGATTGGGCAAGTGCAGTAAACGAAACATTATGCCCAACTAGCAATTGATGCCAAACCACGCCCAAACTCCTGCTTATAGTCTCTGCCAAGAAAGCAAATGTGATATGCCACAGGGCAAAAAGGTGCAGAAACAACGCCTAATGTTGTCTGGACAAGGTGTTGGTTGCGCCTTGGGGCACTACTCCAACATAAGGGGGGGAGGTACCCCCCCCCCCCCCCCTCCAGGGCGCCCAGCCTACGGCCAGCCACTGTCCCCCTGACGCCAAGTGCCAGCCTCAACGGCATTTGTAACCGACAGTAACCGCCCCCAACCGCTTTGGCAACCTCCTCCAACCGCCTGTCTAACCGCTTCTGGGGCCGCCTCTGAGGTCCCTTCCCTTCTGATGCCTCCCTGGGGCAGGGGGGGGGGTCCCGAAAACGGCCAAATTTTGTGCACAGCGCCAGCACCGCGCACAGTGCGCCCCCATGTGGTCCACCAAAGCGGTCACGGGGGCGTGCACAGACGCATCCACAGCCAATGTCAGAACAGAGGAGGCGCGACGCGGGCCAGGGCAGTGACCTGGGGTGCGAATGGGAGCTCTCGTGTCGTCGAGGAAGGCCAGCGATGCTTCGATGGTGTGATTCGGGGCTTGGGGGCTTGTACCTGAACACGCAACGCACAGTCGACGCACCCCCGGCGACACTCCCACGCCCCCAAATGTCTTGGGGGGGGGGGGGATTGAGTTTGTGGGGGTTGCATCGGAGGTAGGCCACAGCGGCAACAATCCGCAGGTCGCCCCACACACTTGACCCCTCGCCCCCTTGGCCAATCTGCACCGAGGTCCCCTCGGCATGTGTGGCTTGAGCATTTCAGATACTCGCAACAAAGACCTTTGCCTCTCGCATTGCAGCAAAGAAATCATCCTCAACTTACAACATCCACCGCAACCCTCCCTACCCCCCCTCCCCCTTTCCCAACCGCCCTGAGGCCTCCCCGACACCCGCCCGTCCCGGTCTGCGGCCCAGCTCCGCAGCGCCCCGCAGCGAAAAGCAGTTACTGGCGGTTGTAACAGCGGCCGGGAGTCGATTTGCTGGTCAGCCGGTCAGGAGTGGTTCGGGCAGCACTGGCATGCGCTCTTCAGGAAGGGGGGGGGGGGGGGGGGCATTGGCCAGGTTCAGGTTCAGGGGGGCAAAAATGCAGATCGCCGCGTTGGGACAAGCCCGTGGCACCGTGCGGCGCGTACCCCGGAACACATGCTGCAGACATCAGCCAAACCCGACCCCTCAAACCATGACAATACCACGCCACAGGCCCGCAGACACCTCAGAACACAAAAGCACATGGAATCACAGCCACACCACCCCCCATGTGGACCCTTCCTGCAGCCTGCACAACCCGCCGATCCCGTTTCCAAATCCCACTTGATCGTCCGGGGGCTACTTGGACCTCCCAAAGCCTCGGTCAATAGCGATGGGTGGGGCCCGTTGGCGTGAATAGACTCTGCGCAGAACTCCGTGCGACAAAATTTGCCTTTTTACTCCGACAGGCCCTGTAACAGGGGTGGCGGGCTTTCCACTGCTGCGGGGAGGGGGTGTCGATACAGCCCTCTGGCTGGCCCCCATCCTATCATCTGTGACGTCATCGCCTATTGTTAGCCCTTCCAACCCCTTTGGAGGCTCCCAAAACCACCCCTACCCATCGAAATACCTTCCGAAACATGTTTGTGTGAGTTCTCCGCCCTCAAAGTAGGGGCGGTAGGGGCGGTAGGGACCCCTAAACCCCTCAAAGCGCTCCCGGTAGTGGGGGCCGGAAAGTGTATCAGTGCCAATCGGATACAAATCCCACACAAATCCTCTGCAAGTACCACACAAATCCTCTGCAAATCCCGCCTGAGCCGCCCCCCTTGGCGGGGGCTGGGGTGGGTTGGCGGCGGAAAGGAGCACCGGGCAATCAGACTCGCGATGTACATGACCGCGTTCTGCCGGAGGATGACGGACGTGTTCTGATGCGAGATCTTGAAGAAGTACCGCAGGATCTTCTTGGCCAACATGTCCCACTTGCAGCAGGCGAACAGCAACTTGGGCATGATCTTCAGATCCCTGTGACACATGGGGCAGGAGGAGGACTGAAAGGGGAGGGGCAAAGGGGGGCGGTGGGCGGCGCACGGGCGGTGGGCAAGTGCAAAGGCCCGGGGCCGGAGGCAGAGCGAAGGTGGAAAGAAAAGGGGGAGATGGAGCAGCGCGGTATCATGCCCGAAATCGATAGTCTGACAATGACATCTGCTTGTTGACCTGTTGTGCTACGCCATTTTCTTGGGTTTGAGGCTACAGTCCGCTGTGGAAGTCACCCTTGAAGACTGAGGGCAAGCAGCGACCCGCATACCTCCCCTTTACAAGGGCTGTGGGCGGCGCACGGGCGGCATACAAGTGCAAATGCCCGAGGCCGGAGGCAGAGCGAAGGTGGGAAGAAAAGGGGGAGATGGAGCAAAGAAGGCCACATGTAGGCAAGATGGCTACACCAGTCCTACCTTCTTGGGGATGCACAGCGCTGGGCTTTGGGGGGAAATCACAAGTGGATGAACATCTGAGCAAGATGTCTACATAACCTCTCCTTTCTCGGGGATCCGCGGTGCTCAACACAGCGAACAAAGGTGAAGTAGCCCACATGTAGGCAAGATGGCTACATACCCCCTACCGCGGTATCATGCATCGCGTGCCTCCAGCGTGCCACGGCGTGAGTATCAGGCCTTTGCTTAGCGGGGGCGGGGGCTGGGGGTGACCCCCTGCCCTGGTGAGGGGGTCTCAGTAGGATCTAGCCCCACATGCCGGTCAGCTCAGTAGGAAGGAGCCCCGCCCTATGGGCAACTGAGTAGGACCCAGCGCCATCCACAAGGCTCCTCACTAGGAACCGGCCCTACCCCCCCCCGCCCCCTACTAAGCAAAGGCCTGGTGAGTATCCCCAGTCGAATGCATCATCATTGCAGCTGGGAAACTTGTTTTGACGTACCAACTGGTAGCCCTCGCGCCAATGGACCCTCAACGGGGGGACTGGACTGGGGGAAGGGAGCAGGAGAGCACCACCAGTACCTCGGCCTTCTCCCATGGCTGCACTGGAGCAGTCCTTTGGTGCGCTGGGGAGGGCAGGTTTTGGGGCAAATCCCCCTTCGCTGGGCTGCGGTTCTCAGTGGGATCCGGTCCCACACGTCCCTCAGCCCCCCACGCCCCGGCCCCACCCTTTGGGCAACTGAAGAGCAACGGCCCAGGCCAGTGGCTCCAGAAGATCCGTTGGAAAAAGCCCTTAATCCAACAAGGCCCCTTACCAACACCCACACGTTTGACATGAGCAGACTATTTGCAAAATGCGGTACCAAATCGAGACATTGTCGGCCGCCACCGTCGCCACAACCCGACCCAAGCCATCTCACTTCAGTTCACACCTTCTGTGTCGCATTCTCAGGGCTACTCACTATGAACCAGCTCTGCCCCCTGTGTGACATTCCGTCGGGTTGTTGCTCTTTTACGGGGCCCTGGACAGTTCTTCCCGTTCTTCTCTTCGCATGTTGCGTCGGGTCGCTGCGTTCTGACGGCCGCTGCGGCCGGTGCTCTTGCTGGTGTCGTTTCCGTGTTCGCGGAGCCCAGTGGTTGGTGTGCTGGGGCTGTGATGGATGTGGCGGGATGTGCCGTTTGCGCGTCAGCGGCGGCCGATAGTTGGCGTATTGGGGCTGTGCTGGTTGTTGCTGGGGTCGTTTGACTGTTTTTGCCATCCACACGCCTCTGTCCACAGGCCGTCCATAGCCTGCCTCGCTGTGTTTCTGTGTGCGTGAGGCCCAGGTGCCCTGCTCCTCTACGCACTGTCCCGGCCGTCCACCATATGTCCTTTTCCCCCTCACGGCTGGTCTGCCCCTGATGGGCTCCCGCTCCTATTGCGCAAACAGCCCATCTGGGCTGCGGGAGACACCCCCCTCCACTGGGCAAAGGCCCGTCCCCGAGCACTCACCTGCTCGCCAAATACTTGTCAAACGTGCGCAACAAAACGTCGCAGAACTTCTCCAGATTCTCCAGAGTACTGCGGCAGAACTTCCCGTGCGACTGCTGCTTCACACACCCGAAGAGACGGTCCAGTGACAGATCCATCGTCTCCTGCTGCTGCTGCGTCAGCGCTGCGTCTCGGGCCTGCACACGCGAGTCACAAGAGGGGTGCGGGGCAGGGGCTGCAAGTTACCGGGTCTCAGCCACGTGGTATGTGGCAGTGCAGACAGGGGCTGTGGGCCTTGCACGTTGCAGAGGACACCCTTCCAGGGATGTATTAGAGGGGGGGTTTGGCTGGGACCCCCCTCCTGCCAGGGTCCCCCTATGGTCCCCGCCGAAGGCGGGCCGAAGATTTTGAAGCGTAAATCCTCTTGACACCGAAGCAAAATTTTGGATGTCAGCCTCAAACATTGGAAGGGGAGGAGGGTCTAAAGGGGGGGCTTGCCCCCCCTCCTCCTGCGGTGTACGGCCGTTCTAATACATCACTGCACCCGTCCCTTGATCCGCGCTGATCAAAAAGTGCCATTGTCACTGTTCCCGAATGGTGGGGTTCACAATTTCCGCTGAACACGAGGTAAGACGATGATTTTGCAACTACCCCTTGACCTGGCCATCCCCCCGAATAAGGGGCTCGCCTGACCGGGCCCCTCACGACGGAATTCTTGTTTTCCCACACAACCCCAACACAGTGCGGGGGCCACCCGGACGGTGCGCACAGGGCGGCATGCGGTGCGCCTTGGGTAGTCCCGAGTGCGACGCAATCCTCACGCCCCAGGTGCACCATACCCAAAGTGACGACCCCCCCCCTCCCAAAAGGGTACAACAAAGGGCGCATCACGCGAAGTCAAAACACACAAGGGCATATGAACCACAAAAATGCCCCGCAAACTGCCCATTGGATACACAGACGGCATCCCCTCGGTCACCAACAACGTGGTGGCGCCGGAGGTCGTCCACAAGTGGGCTGCAGTGAAACAGGCAGCGCCAGCAATTCACTTGTGAGTCACAATGGCATCTGCGGCCGGCGGTTGGCCGTCTAGTTTTGGCATGACCGGCTAAAGTGTGTCGCTGAGCCAACTGCCGTAGACGAATTGCCGGCCGCTGTGACTTCACCCGCAACGGCTGCCAGTGACCGGCCCACGCGCGGTAGTTGATGTGCCAGACGCCATTTGGTTGACTGTCGCTCAGTGCCGCGTTCCTGTCGCCGAGTGCAAACGAACGGCTTTCATTTTTGGGTGGCTAGTAACCGCTGGCCCTGGGGGGCGGTCCTTAATGACTGTCCTTAGTGCAAATAAACCAGTTGATTGAGGGCAGCTGTGACCCTGGTCCGCCTCACGCCGTGGCACATATTTGAATTCGTATGCCGCACGTCTGCCCCACGTTGCCTTGCCACATCCGTTCCCCCTCACACCACAGACGCCCAGTGCGGTTGTCAATGGCGGGGTGTGTGTGGGGTGGGGGCCGGAGGGGGGGATGGGGGGGGAGCGTTGGTGGAAGGGGGCGACCTTGGCCTCTTCGATACACAAGCTGATGTCCACGAAAAACAAGTGCTCCATCACCGCGAAAAAAATCGGCGACCCGAAATGCGCGGACTTCTCACTGACCTGAGGACAGGGACCAGCAGAGGTGCGTCAGAGTGACTGACAGCGATCGGAGCGGAATCGACGCGCACACTTGGCATCAGCTGCGACTTAACGTTCGTCGAGACGCACATCGTTGGTTTCTGGGTACACATGGGGTACAGACAGTAGAGCACCACATTGAGGTCTGCGTAAAATACCCCTCGTGTTGTCAGGGGGTGCCATAATGAAAAAAATAAAAAACTCGGAGTGTCCAATACGCCCTATGATGGCGGCCGGGGTAACCGATGGCGGTTGGTGTGTAACCGATGGCGGTTGGTGGGTAACCGATGGCGGTTGGTGTGTAACCGATGGCGGTTGGTGGGTAACCGATGGCGGTTGGTGGGTAACCGATGGCGGTTGGTGGGTAACCGATGGCGGTTGGTGGGTAACCGGTGGCGGTTGGTGGGTAACCGATGGCGGTTGGTGGGTAACCGATGGCGGTTGGTGTGTGACCGATGGCGGTTGGTGGGTAACCGATGGCGGTTGGTGGGTAACCGATGGCGGTTGGTGTGTAACCGATGGCGGTTGGTGGGTAACCGGTGGCGGTTGGTGGGTAACCGATGGCGGTTGGTGGGTAACCGGTGGCGGTTGGTGGGTAACCGGTGGCGGTTGGTGGGTAACCGATGGCGGTTGGTGGGTAACCGGTGGCGGTTGGTGGGTAACCGGTGGCGGTTGGTGGGTAACTGATGGCGGTTGGTGGGTAACCGATGGCGGTTGGTGTGTGACCGATGGCGGTTGGTGTGTAACCGGTGGCGGTTGGTGGGTAACCGATGGCGGTTGGTGGGTAACCGATGGCGGTTGGTGGGTAACCGGTGGCGGTTGGTGGGTAACCGATGGCGGTTGGTGTGTAACCGATGGCGGTTGGTGGGTAACCGATGGCGGTTGGTGGGTAACCGGTGGCGGTTGGTGGGTAACCGATGGCGGTTGGTGGGTAACCGATGGCGGTTGGTGGGTAACCGATGGCGGTTGGTGTGTGACCGATGGCGGTTGCTGTGTAACCGATGGCGGTTGGTGGGTAACCGATGGCGGTTGGTGGGCAACCGGTGGCGGTTGGTGGGTAGCCACCAAACATCAGAGAGTGGATGCCATATTAAAAAGAAAAAAAGGGTGAGCGTCCTTATGGCACCCCCTGCGTGTTGTTCTAACAAGGGCGTTGGTCGCGCGCACCGTGGAACGGGCACCAGCAGCAAAGCGATGCCATCGAGGCCCAGACAAGCCACGTCTCCGGAGGTGCATCACAGCCACGTCCCGAAGGGAGGGGCAGAACGCGGCGGGACAGTCATCCGCACCCCTGAAATACCATCCCCGGCCCCGAGTCACGGGACAAAACTTGATCTTTACAGCCAAACCAGAAGAAGGAGCCGTCGAATTTTGTCGCCCCAAAAGTGGCCCGCGTTATTTTGACAAAGGTGGTGCAGACTTGCCACTAGCGTCCGGCAGGTCACACGTGATCAGCAGGAGCTGGGTCCTGAGTCGGACACAGCTCCTGCTGATCACGTGTGACCTGCCGCTTGCCACTGAGCTCCGGGCGCAACAGGAGGGGATATTACCGAGTGGCGGGTGGTGCGGGGCTGAGTCCTAACGAAACTCAGCTCCGCTGCCGGACAGTAGTGACATGTCTGGGGCGGTGTTCTCGCAGGGGGGGGGTTACGCCCAAGCGGCTGTGGGTGGGTCAGACTTGGTCCACCAAGGCACTGACCACGCTTACACATCCGCCCTCGCCACCCTCCCCTCCCCCGGCGCCAGGACGCCCTCGCCCAGGGAATCGCTTGAAGGGGCGGGGGCGTTACCCCCCTCCCCTCTCCCCACTGCACTGCCTCTACCCCAAAGGCATTCCCATACCCCCAACCGCATTTCCAACCGCCAGTAACCGCCCCCCCCCAACCGCTTTCACATCCCCTGCGACACACTCTGCAACCGCTCTGCAACCGCTCTGGGACTGCCCCGATGCCCCCCCCCCCTACCCTTCAAGCAACGCCCTGCCCTCGCCCACAACCCCCGGACGTCGGGGTCTGAGAGGGGGCGGACCGCGAGAAGGTTAGCCACGAGCTGGATCTGCTGCTCCAACGGCGGGTGGATGACGCTCAGGCGGCCCTGGATGACCCGCAGGACGGCGTCCGCCCAGGCCTTGTCCTTCATGAGCTGGTGCATGACGTAGTGCACCCCCGCGTTCTCGGTGACGGACTGGCGCATCCACCTGCGCAATGCGTGTGCGGACCTCCAAAAGGGTTTGCTTGGGCTGGGGGGCGGGCACCGGCACAGGCACGGCGGCGTGGCTGTGCCGGTGCCCGCTGCGGTGTGCGTTGCTGTGTGGCCACAGAAACGGGTGGCATGAGCCGGAATGCACGCACCCCCCCTTCGAACAACACTTTACTGGGGGGGCACGGAGAGGGGGGGGGGGGGGGGGGGCAGGCGAACCTTAGAAGAGAGGAGGGTGCGGAGGGGGGGTCTGGGACCCAAACGTGTGCGTACCAGAAATGGCCCAATCAGACTTTCCCTCCTTTAAATTTCGTTTCTTCCCACGATGGTCCCTTTGGTCCCGCGGGGGGGGGATTGGCACAAGGCCTCGGTATCTGATTGTTTGCCTTTGGCGGCGCCTATTGGCCTCTGGCCACTGCTCATTCTGACCCTCTGTGGGCCCGAACGTGTTTTGGTTGTGTCAACGGAGCCCCCGGATGACTTGTCCTGTTTGACTACTCCGGGGGTCGGCCGTCCCGCAGACGATGGGGCGGGGGGGGGAGTGCTGTCGGAAATGCATTGTACGACGCGTCGGGGCGTCGTACAAGGCGTCGGGGCCCGACGCGTCGGGAGCGTACGACGCGTCGTACAGTGTCGTACAAGGCGTCGGGGCCCGACGCGTCGGGGATGTACGACACGTCGTACAGTGTCGTACAAGGTGTCGTACAGCACCAACACCGTACGACACAGTACGACATAGTACGACCGCCCTCCCCCTCTAGGCGGGTAAACGATGGCAGCGGACCGTCTTGGGGGAAGGGGGCCTTCGGCCCCCTTCCCAAATATTGGCACTTCGCGTCTACAACATGCCGACAATGTCTACAATTAGCAGGCCGCGTCTACCTGTGGTGCACAGTGTCTACAGACCCCAGACCGCCCTCCCCCTGTGCAGAGTGTTGCTTAATAGAAGGGGGGGGGCAGAGTGTTGCTTAAGAGAGAGGGGGGGGGGGGGCAGAGTGTTGCTTAAGAGAGGGGGGGGGGCAGAGTGTTGCTTAAGACACTGTACGACGCGTCGTACAGTGTCGTACAAGGCGTCGGGGCCCGACGCGTCGGGGATGTACGACGCGTCGTACAGTGTCGTACAAGGTGTCGGGGCCCGACGCGTCGGGGATGTACGACGCGTCGGGAGGTGTCGGGGCCCGACGCGTCGCAAAAGCCCCTTTTTGACAGTAGTGGGGGGGGGGGGGGTCCTGCTCCTCTGGTGGTCGGCCAATCTAATGTGAGTGTGGGTGGGGGTGGGGAAGGGACTACTTGGCCCCGGTGGCCCTGAGCTGGGGCGACCGCCTGCAAGTCGCCCCTCTATCCCATCGTCTGTGCCCCCTCTGCAACCGCCCTATGCCCTTGCACAACGACCCTGACCTGCCCTGCCGTCCATCTGACCCCTGCCCTAATGGGACGTGGGCATTCTGCGCTGTGCTCTTTGTGCACGATGGGCTGGCCCTTCCTGATTCGGACGTGCTGCGATGGACTGAGGACTCGTGCTACACAAACCAGAACCAAAACCGCTCTACCGGCGGGCGCTTTGCGCCATCCGTTTGGCCGCCCGACGGCGCCTTTGGGAGGGGCTCCTGAGGCGCTCTCGGGGTCTGCGCAACGCCGGCGGACGTTGCCGGACAACGTGCGGAGGGAGGGGACCGCGCGCTTCCTGAACGCATTGCGGTGCTTCCCGCAGACACTGGCATGTCCGCTTGACCCAACAAATGCGCACACCGCCAGGGGGCAGGCACACCGCAGCATTTCAAAGCATCGCGTAATGCATCCATCTGAAAGAAACAATTGTCACTGGTACACAGAATGTGGTTCACGGGACTGCCTCCCGGTCCGGTCCGCTCAGGCCCTCTACTGTTGTCGCGCTCGGTTGTCAGGGGCCCTCGAAGTCACAGGGCTGCTTTGGCATGGGAAGTAGTAGAAAGGGGGGAAGTGGAGGGGGGGGTCTGGGACCCAAACGTTGCGTATCAAAAATGGCCCGACATGAGTTTCCGGATTGCAAATTGTGATCCCTTTGGTCTGGAGGGGGAGGGGGGGGGGTCCAGGGCTTCAAATGGTCGGTAAGTCTGAACTGGATGTCCCCGCCATATTCCAGACAACTCCAGCCATTGTTCGTCGGCAAGTTTACTGCATCATGTCCGGGGTTTTGCTACCTTACCTGGCGGTGGCCTTCCTCCCTGAAGTACACATGAAGTACACATGTCTGTGACCGCTTCTGATCGCTCTCTGGGCTTTTGTTTTAGCGTTCGTTCCTGTGCAGTGAGGAGCCGCTGATCCCCTTTTGACCTACTCTGTCCTCGCCCTCGATGACGCTATCGGTTTAGTGGCGTACATACCGGGGGGGGGGGGGGAGGGTCCAAAGGTGTGTTGGGGGGGGGGGGGTCCTCCTGCAGTGTATGGCCATTCGAATACTTCCCTGGGGACAGTGTTGTCATGTAGGCCATTGGCCACCGCGGGGAGGTCCCACTGGTCGCAGGGGTATGTGCACGCCGCCGGGTACCCAAGCTGGCTATTGACGGGGGGTAATTTCGTGTAAATCACCTCGCAGAGGTTGTTAGATCAAAGCCAGGCAGGCATATATATGGGGAAAACGCCACATACCCCCCCATTTTGGCCTTTTTCGGCCTATTCGCGTACCCTACCCCAAGGGGTTGAATTGTTAGTTTAACCCCTTGTAAAATCATTATTATGTCCAATAAACGCATCCCCCAATGAGTTTTTGGTCCGGACCCCCCCAGACCCCCCCCCGTGGAACCCACTTTTTTGAGGTTTTGAGGGAGGGGGGTGGGGGGGGGGGGGTCAAAAATGTCGAAAAAAATGACCCCCCCTTTTTTTGGGTCGAAAATCATGAATCTTTTGGTTTTTTTCGATTTTGAGCCAAAAAAGTGTTTCCGGGTCCCGACTCCATAGGGTTTGTATGGGGCGGAGTGGGACGAGCGCTTATGCAGTTTATGCACTTTTCAGCCATTTTTGGTATGTTGGCGGTTTTGGCGAGCTCGGTGACCCCGTGGTACCCCCTCTGAGGGGTGTGAGTGGGGATGTTGTGACAATATATGCCTACTAGGATATGAAAGAACGTTTTTTGCAGTCTCTAGCCCTGCCAAGGGCCGTTCACAACCCGTGCCAAAGACGCGAAATGGCTGTTTCCACCAATAATGGCCTAGTGAATGGGTTGGTACACAACCTGCTTCTGCGGTTTTTCACGCCGGGCAGCTCAAAAATCGAAGTTTTCGAAACTTGTTTTTTTGATATTGTGACCACCTAAAATGACCATCCAAGGTATGTAAAGCATGTTTTAGGCCGTATTTACATGTTTTTCATCCTATTTGGGTAATAGGTCCGTGGAGGGGGGGGGTCTCCCAAGGGATTGGTACACAACCTGCTTATGCAGTTTTTCAACCGGGGCAGCTCAAAAATGGAAGTTTTTGCAACTTGTTTTTGTGATATTGTGACCACTTAAAATGACCATCCAAGGTATGTAAAGCATGTTTTAGGCCATATTTTCCTGTTTTTCACCCTGTTTGGGTATTAGCTCCGGGGAGGGGGGGGTCCTCCCAAGGGATTGGTACACAACTTGCTTATGCAGTTTTTCACTGTGGCCAGCTCAAAAATCGAAGTTTTCGAAACTTATTTTTTTGATATCGTGATCACTTAAAATGACCATCCAAGGTATGTAAAGCATGTTTTAGCCCGTATTCATGTAGTTTATACCCTATTTAGGGTGTGTGTGGCTTGGGGTAGATTCTCTGCGAGGTGGACTTGCCGAAGGCAATAGAATCACCTCGCAGAGGTTGTTAGATCAAAGCCGGGCAGGCATATATATGGGGAAAACGCCACATACCCCCCCATTTTGGCCTTTTTTGGCCTATTCGCGTACCCTACCCCAAGGGGTTGAATTGTTAGTTTAACCCCTTGTAAAATCATTATTTTGTCCAATAAATGAATCCCCCAATGAGTTTTTGGTCCGGACCCCCCCAGACCCCCCCACTTGAAACCCACTTTTTTGAGGTTTTGAAGGAGGGGGGGGGGGGGGTGGTTTTCCCCATATATACGCCTGCCTGGCTTTGATCTAACAACCTCTGCGAGGTGATTCTATTGCCTTCGGCAAGTCCACCTCGCAGAGAATCTACCCCAAGCCACACACACCCTAAATAGGGTATAAACTAGATGAATACGGGCTAAAACATGCTTTACATACCTTGGATGGTCATTTTAAGTGGTGACAATATCACAAAAATAAGTTTCGAAAACTTCGATTTTTGAGCTGGCCACAGTGAAAAACTGCATAAGCAGGTTGTGTACCAATCCCTTGGGAGGACCCCCCCCTCCCCGGAGCTAATACCCAAACAGGGTGAAAAACAGGAAAATATGGCCTAAAACATGCTTTACATACCTTGGATGGTCATTTTAAGTGGTCACAATATGATAAAAACAAGTTGCAAAAACTTCCATTTTTGAGCTGCCCCGGGTGAAAA
>OZ038392.1:15551297-16032211 GCA_964036045.1 Eutreptiella sp. 'Long Island Sound 2002'
GGGGTCCGGACCAAAAACTCATTGGGGGATGCGTTTATTGGACATAATAATGATTTTACAAGGGGTTAAACTAACAATTCAACCCCTTGGGGTAGGGTACGCGAATAGGCCGAGAAAAAGGCCAAAATGGGGGGGTATGTGGCGTTTTCCCCATATATATGCCTGCCTGGCTTTGATCTAACAACCTCTGCGAGGTGATTTACACGAAATTACCCCCCGTCAATAGCCAGCTTGGGTACCCGGCGGCGTGCACATACCCCTGCGACCAGTGGGACCTCCCCGCGGTGGCCAATGGCCTACATGACAACACTGTCCCCAGGGAAGTATTCGAATGGCCATACACTGCAGGAGGACCCCCCCCCCCCCCCAACACACCTTTGGACCCCCCCCCCCGGTATGTACGCCACTAAACCGATAGCGTCATCGAGGGCGAGGACAGAGTAGGTCAAAAGGGGATCAGCGGCTCCTCACTGCACAGGAACGAACGCTAAAACAAAAGCCCAGAGAGCGATCAGAAGCGGTCACAGACATGTGTACTTCATGTGTACTTCAGGGAGGAAGGCCACCGCCAGGTAAGGTAGCAAAACCCCGGACATGATGCAGTAAACTTGCCGACGAACAATGGCTGGAGTTGTCTGGAATATGGCGGGGACATCCAGTTCAGACTTACCGACCATTTGAAGCCCTGGACCCCCCCCCCCTCCCCCTCCAGACCAAAGTGACCACAATTTGCAATCCGGAAACTCATGTCGGGCCATTTTTGATACGCAACGTTTGGGTCCCAGACCCCCCCCCCCTCCCCCCCCTCCTCCCCTTTCTACTACTTCCCACGCCGAGCCAGCCCTTGGGGATTAGGTCCGGGGGGGGGGGGCTCCCAAGGGATTGGTGCACAACCTGCTTATGCAGTTTTTCACCCTGGGCAGCTCAAAAATCGAAGTTTTCGAAACTTGTTTTTTTGATACCGTGATCACCTAAAATGATCATCCAAGGTATGTAAAGCATGTTTTAGCCCGTATTTATGTAGTTTCCACCCTATTTTGGGTGTGTGTTGCTCGGGGTAGATTCTGTGCGAGGTGGACTTGCCGAAGGCAATAGAATTTTCTCCCAAAATGGGTTCAATTCCCTTAGCCTTTACGAGCAAGAATGCACACAATTCCAGATGTCCTGACATCTACATCTGCATCCAACCGCATGCAAAGCACTTGAATCCCTCTATTTACACCGGATTTACAGACAATTACAGAAATTCACGCCATTTTCCACGCAATTTACAAAAATTTACGGAGTCACCTCGCAGAGGTTGTTAGATCAAAGCCAGGCAGGCGTATATATGGGGAAAACGCCACATACCCCCCCATTTTGGCCTTTTTGGGCCTATTCGCGTACCCTAAACCTCCCTCCTGAAAGTAAGACCGGGGGTCTTACTTTCAGTCCAGCTGGTCGTGGGTCCCAAGAGGGGTCTTACTTTTGGGGGGGGTCTTACTTTTGGGTTCATCCACTTTGCTGTCACTTCACCTTTCCCGACACAGAAGATGTCTGAGCCCATGCTTTTAGACGACCTGCAGCTGGAGGAAACCGACACCATTGACGAGGTAGAGTCATCTGATGCCCTCTTTCAAAGCAAAGCAGAAACCTATCACCTCGTGGTTCAAATCTCAGTAAATATGTGACGGATGATCGTGGATTGTATGAGTGGTAGACCAAAATGTGTTGCTGCCGTGCATGTGCCACTAAGGGGGTCTTACTTTTGGGACGGCTGGTCCTGAGCCTGCAAGGGGGTCTTACTTTTGGGGGGGTCTTACTTTTGGGGCGGGGTCTTACTTTCGGGGGGAGGTTTACCCCAAGGGGTTGAATTGTTAGTTTAACCCCTTGTAAAATCATTATTATGTCCAATAAACGCATCCCCCAATGAGTTTTTGGTCCGGACCCCCCCACACCCCCCCACTTGAAACCCACTTTTTTGAGGTTTTGAGGAGGTGGGGGGGGGGGGTGGGGGGGGGTCAAAAATGTCGAAAAAAATGACCCCCCCTTTTTTTGGGTCGAAAATCATGAATCTTTTGGTTTTTTTCGATTTTGAGCCAAAAAAGTGTTTCCGGGTCCCGACTCCATAGGGTTTGTATGGGGCGGAGTGGGACAAGCGCTAGTGCAGTTTATGCACTTTTCAGCCATTTTTGGTATGTTGGCGGTTTTGGCGAGCTCGGTGACCCCGTGGTACCCACTCTGAGGGGTCTGAGTGGGGATGTTGTGACAGTATATGCCTACTAGGATACGGAAGGAAGTTTTTGGCAGTCTCTAGCCTTGCCTAGGGCCATTCACAACCCGTGCCAAAGACGCGAAATGGCTGTTTCCACCAATAATGGCCTAGTGAATGGGCCGGCACACAACCTGCTTATGGGTATTAGGTCCGGGGGGGGGGGGGGTCTCCCAAGGGATTGGTACACAACCTGCTTGTGCAGTTTTTCAACCGGGGCAGCTTAAAATCGAAGTTTTCGAAACTTGTTTTTGTGATATTGTCACCACTTAAAATGACCATCCAAGCTATGTAAAGCATGTTTTAGGCCGTATTTACATGTTTTTCACCCTATATGGGTATTAGGTCCGGGGGGGGGGGGGGGGGGGCTCCCAAGGGATTGGTACACAACCTGCTTCTGCAGTTTTTCACCCTGGGCAGCTCAAAAATCGAAGTTTTCGAAACTTGTTTTTTTGATATTGTCACCACTTAAAATGACCATCCAAGGTATGTAAAGCATTTTTTAGGCCCTATTTATGTAGTTTTTACCCTATTTAGGGTGTGTGTGGCTTGGGGTAGATTCTCTGCGAGGTGGACTTGCCGAAGGCAATAGAATTTACAGCGTAAATCACCTCGCAGAGGTTGTTAGATCAAAGCCAGGCAGGCGTATATAGGGGAAAACGCCACCTACCCCCCCATTTTGGCCATTTTGGGGCTATTCGCGTACCCTACCCCAAGGGGTTGAATTGTTAGTTTAACCCCTTGTAAAATCATTATTTTGTCCAATAATCGCATCCCCCAATGAGCTTTTGGTCCGGACCCCCCCAGACCCCCCCCCCGTTGAAACCCACTTTTTTCAGGTTTTGAGGGAGGGGGGGGGGGTGGGGGGGGTGGGGGGGGGGGTCAAAAAATGACCCCCCTTTTTTTGGGTCGAAAATCATGAATCTTTTGGTTTTTTTCGATTTTGAGCCAAAAAAGTTTTTCCGGGTCCCGACTCTATGGGGTTTGTATGGGGCGGAGTGGGACGAGCGCTTATGCAGTTTATGCACTTTTCAGCCATTTTTGCTATGTTCGTCGACCTCGGTGACCCCGTGGTACCTACTCTGAGGGGTGCAAGTGGGGATGTTGTGACAGTATATGCCTACTAGGATACGGAAGGACGTTTTTTGCAGTCTCTAGCCTTGCCTGGGGCCGTCCACAACCCGTGCCAAAGACGCGAAATGACTGTTTCCACCAATAATGGCCTAGTGAATGGGCCAGTACACAACCTGCTTATGCAGTTTTTCAACCTGGGCAGCTCAAAAATCGAAGTTTTCGAAACTTGTTTTTTTGATATTGTGACCACCCAAAATGACCATCCAAGCTATGCAAAGCATGTTTTAGGCCGTATTTACGTGTTTTTCACCCTATTTGGGTATTGGGCGGGGGGGGGGGGTCTCCCAAGGGACGGGTTCACAACCTGCTTGTGCAGTTTTTCAACCCGGACAGCTCAAAAATCGAAGTTTTCGAAACTTGTTTTTTTGATATTGTGACCACCCAAAATCACCACCCAAGGTATGTAAAGCATGTTCTAGGCTGTATTTACGTGTTTTTCACCCTATTTGGGTATCAGGTCGGGGGGGGGGGGGGGGGGGCTCCCAAGGGACGGGTGCACAACCTGCTTATGCAGCTTTTCAACCCGGACAGCTCAAAAATGGAAGTTTTTGAAACTTGTTTTTGTGATATTGTGATCACCTAAAATGACCATCCAAGGTATGTAAAGCATGTTTTAGGCCGTATTTACGTGTTTTTCACCCCATTTGGGTATTAGGTCCAGGGGGGGGGGGTCTCCCAAGGGATTGGTACACAACATGCTTATGCAGTTTGTCACCGTGGACAGCTGAAAAATGGAAGTTTTTGAAACTTGTTTTTCTGATATTGTGACCACCTAAAATGATCATCCAAGGTATGTAAAGCATATTTTAGGCCGTATGTACATCTTTTTCACCCTATTTGGGTATTAGGTCCCGGGGTTGGGGGGGGGGGGGATCTCCCAAGGGATTGGTACACAACTTGCTAGTGCAATTTTTCACCCTGGGCAGCTCAAAAATCGAAGTTTTCGAAACTTGTTTTTTTGATACCGTGATCACCTAAAATGATCATCCAAGGTATGTAAAGCATGTTTTAGCCGGTATTTATGTAGTTTCCACCCTATTTTGGGTGTGTGTTGCTCGCGGTAGATTCTCTGCGAGGTGGACTTGCCGAAGGCAATAGAATTGCGGGAGGCCCCCAGCCCTGCCCCCATTATTCACCGGCTTGTGGGCACCGCAGCAGATGGTCCGCAACTGTGCTCTGCTCTGTTGGTGGGCGACTGGGCGCATGGCCATTCAGCGCAGGTCAGGGTCAAGGTCAACGACAACAACGGCCGCAGTGTTGTCGGTGGTGCAGAGGGCGGGTATTACTGAGTGGCCTTTGATGCGGGGCAGATCGCTACTAAGAACCAGTTCCCCCCGTCGGACGCTAGTCGCAGGTCAGGGTCAAGGTCAACGACAACAACGGCCGCAGAGAGACCGCGAGACCTTTCCATACTTCCGCATTGCGCGTCCTTCAGGGGCAGCCCCAGGCCCAGGTCGTCCTCGCCGGGGCGCCGGAAGGCGGTCGAGGTGGGGGGGTGGTGCCCCCGGCGCTTGCCGTCGTTCCGCCAGAACAGGGACACCATTTCGTTGGCGATGATGGCCATGTGCAGGGCCCGGCCGATGACTTTGTTGCAGAACGCGTTGAAGAACTTCACGACGTCGTGCAGCAGACGCTCGTGCAGCGCCAGGCTCTGCCACCCGCAGTCTCGGTACAGGATGATGGTCGTCACGATGCAGCGTGCCTGGGTTGTCATGGGAGGAGGCGGGGGCACGGGAGGGGCGACTACACTGGTCCTGATGCGACAACACCCCCAGCTATCTGTCAAAACTTGGGGGGGGGGGGGGGGGGGGGGGGGGGGGTGGGGGGGGGGCAGTTGGGGGGGAGGGCGGGTCCAGCCGGGGGTCGGGGGGGGGGGGGTCTGGACGGGGGTCAGGGGGGAGTCCAGCCAGGGGTGAGGGGGGGGGGGGGTTGTTAGGGTTAGGGTTAGGGTTAGGGTTAAGGTTAGGGTCACCGAGCTGGTGGAACCAGTCTTGGTTTTATAACCCTTTTTAGTGTCTAGGGTGGACCTACTAGGTTTAGCAGCAAGCAAGCAAGCAAGCAGCAAGCAGCAAGCAAGCAGCACGCGCGAAATGGGTAAAAATCATAACTCCATCGTGGTGCTTCAGATTCCGGTGAAATTTTGGTGGATGATACCTATGGGTGTGAAGTACAATCACACAAAGTTTGAGCGAGAAACTCAACAGTGGCGGCCGAGAACGGGATTCGCAAGTGGCGGACCTCAGTTTCAAAAACTGCAGTTTAGGGCCAAAAACAGCCATTTTTCGGCCAAAAAAGCCCTAGAACACATTCAAAACGGCCAAACGAAGGGAAACGGTGGGTACACTCCACGTGCGGCTTGACTTCCCCGTGTCAACGAGCTCTTTGCGGCCCTCTAACTCCATGATATGTCCCGGAAACGGCTCAAAAAGGCCCCCAGAAGCTCCAAATGCCGACAGCCATAAACCAAGAATAGGCCATATCTTTGGCTACATGGCTCAAAATGCGATTCCGAGGGCACCTACTCCACCCGCGACCCCCCACTTTTTGTGGTTTCCACCCCTCAGAATTGCCCAAACGGACGCCTAGACCCCAATACCTAGGCCCACTAGGCCGCGGCAAGCTACAAGCTCAAGCCCAAACAGGTGGGTGCCCAAATGGGTCAACAGGGTCCAGTAGGGGGAAAAAGATGACTTTTCTCAAAAATGATCCCAGACCATGTGCGACGCCAAAACAAGTGTTTTTGGACCGTTTTGAGCTTGTGGTGGCCCATTTTGGTCCTCCAAAAATCCCAAAATGCCTTGAAAATGGGCTGCTTTGGGACCAAAAATGGGTCAAAAATGGGTCAAAAACGCATTTTTCCAAACCTCATCCTAGACCATTTGGGGTGCACAAACGGGTGAAATGAGCCCATTTTGAGCCCATTTTGGGGCATTTTGGCCCCTCAGAAGTCCAAAAAGCCTTGAAAGTGGGCCTCGTGGTGATGGGGTTCACTTGCAAGCTGATTTCACTTTGTCAAGAGCCATCAATGTGTGAATCATTCTTGATGCCCCTCACCAGTCATAGCTGATGTTCCCTCCCCCACCAGCTCGGTCCCAATATTCAGTCTTGATTAGGGTTGGCCCTAGGGTTAGGGCCAGGGTTAGGGAGTATTTTGAGTATAAACACATAGTATGAAAAAAAAAAAAATTGGCGCCTTTGGCGCCGGACAGTTTTCTCTAGGGACACTTGTTGGTGGCCGACCCGGCACCACTATCTTTCAAAACCCGCGCGCGGGGGGGGGGGGGGTGTCGCATACAAGGACCGGGCCCGGCCGCCCCGTGGGCGGGGGATGGTTCCGGCCCGTCCCCCCACAAACAGATGCACACGAGGAAAAGCACGGGTCATGGCAAAGCAGCGAGAGAATAATTGTCATCCGTCTTGTCTTGGCAAAGTGCAGTCGTGGACACGTGCCCTCACCTCCCGTTCGTGATCGAACGCGCGACGGTCCGAAAGGGCCACCCCAAAGGACTGGGCACCCCGTGGGCCAGGGGCACACAGTGCAAGACCGGGCAAGGCGGCCGCGATGGTGTGCCGTGGCGCGGAGGCAAGGGCCAACGAGGCGCGTGGTGCCGTGAAGGAAACGTGGCCCAGGACTTGCCTGGGTCGAATGGAGCCGCCGCCTCGGGGCTGAGTTTTTGTTGTTCATGATAAAACAAGTGTTGCTGTTGTTGTTGCGATGTTTGATGATGCTTCTTTTGTCGTTGTTGGTGTTGCTCTTGCTGTTGTTATTGATATGAACAACAACAGCAACAGCAGTACCAGCAGCAGCAACATCAGCAGCAACAGCAGTACCAGCAGCAGCAACATCAGCAGCAACAGCAGTACCAGCAGCAGCAGCAGTAGCAGCAACAGCAGTACCAGCAGCAGCAACATCAGCAGCAACAGCAGTACCAGCAGCAGCAACATCAGCAGCAACAGCAGTACCAGCAGCAGCAACATCAGCAGCAACAGCAGTACCAGCAGCAGCAGCAGTAGCAGCAACAGCAGTACCAGCAGCAGCAACAACAACAGCAACAGCAGTACCAGCAGCAGCAACATCAGCAGCAACAGCAGTACCAGCAGCAGCAACATCAGCAGCAACAGCAGTACCAGCAGCAGCAACATCAGCAGCAACAGCAGTACCAGCAGCAGCAACATCAGCAGCAACAGCAGTACCAGCAGCAGCAGCAGTAGCAACAGCAGCGACAACAGGCGTGAAAACCGGTGCACGGACCAGCTCAGCCCCGGCCCCCCTCGTTGGGCGCGCGCGGGTGTCGCGTGCTCCGCCGAACCGGTCCAAGTCGAGTCGTGCCCCTCGGCCCACACCCGCCCTGCCCGGGACCCCCAGCAACGAGGTCGCTTCCGCCTCACAGTAATTCCGCACTAATCAACAGACCCATGGGGGGGTTTGTGTTCTTGACAGCCCAAAGCAACCTCCGTCAGGTGCAACCACCCAACCGCACACACATACGGCGCTGGTGGGTGGGTGGGTCCAGGGGTGGGTGTCAAGCGTCAAGCCCCTGTCAGGAACATGATCCTGCAGATGCACACCCCAGCGCGCACAAGTCAGTGCTGGAGTCGGCAAACCCAGCATGGACTCGGAGGGTGCATCTGGATGCCCCTGGCACGGGCAACAGCCCATCTCTGGGACGGCCGACCCCCGGAGTAGTCAAACAGGACAAGTCATCCGGGGGCTCTGTTGACACGACCACAACACGTCCGGACTCACAGAGGGTCAGAATGAGCAGTGGCGAGAGGCGAGAGGCCAAGAGGCAAACCATCAGATACCGAGGCCTTGTGCCAACCCCTCCCCCCTCCATGGTGCTGAGTTGTCGAAAGGGGCCCTGGGCGCAGGTTGGAGGAAGTGGACACAGGGAGCCATTAGAAAGTAGGATCAGACCACCGTCGGTTGCAAAGCAACCGCCGAGAGATTCCGGCTGCTCGAGCGGCATGTCCGGTGCCTGCAGCCACGGCAGACAGAAACGGACCCACACCGGTCCACAGGGCAGCCGTTGTGCCACCCCCCCCCCCCCGTCGGTTTCACAACCCCCAGCCCCAACCCCTGCGGAAGGCGCGCAGCAGCGGGGCTCTGGGGGGCACCTGCGTCAGGGTGAACTGGTCCACTCGCTCCAGGATGCACTCCAGCAGCTTGGGCAGCGCCTCCACCGGCTGTGCGAGGAACCACTCCAGACCCTGCGCGAAGGGGGCCCCCACCTGCTCGTGCAGCTGGAGGGGCCGGACGGAGACGTGCTGGGGATGCGCCGGGGGAGCGTGGCCCGTGGGGGGGGTGCGCGCGGGGCCGCCGGCCGCGGGGCCCTTCGACGGGGGAGCGGAGGCGCGGTCGTCGAGCAGGTGTCGGAGGCTGTGGCGCCGGAAGGCGTCGCGGGCCTGCGCAGCGGACGTGGAGGGGTCTCGGGTCGACATGAGGGCAGGCGCAGGGATGGAGGGGGGGGGGAAGAGGGGGGGTCTGAAGGGGGGGGGGGCGGTCTGAAGGGAGGGGGGGTTGGCTGGGACCCCCCTCCTCTGAGGGTCCCCCTATGGTCCGAAGGCGGGCCGAGAATTTTGAAGCGTAAATCCTCTTGGCACCGAAGGCGCCGAAGCAAAATTTTGGCTGTCAGCCTCAAACATTGGAAGGGGAGGAGGGGGGGTACCCCCTGTGTGACATTCCGTCGGGTTGTTGCTCCTTTACGGGGCCCTGGACAGTCACCCATTCTTCCCTTCGCATGTTGCGTCGGGTCGCTGCGTTCTGTCGGCCGCTGCGGCTGGTGCTCCTGCGGGTGTCGTTTCCGCGTTCGCGGAGCCCCGTCGTTGGTGTGTTGGGGCGGTGCTGCATGTGGCATGGTGTGCCGTTTGCGCATCAGCGGCGCCCAATAATTGGCGTATTGAGGATGTGCTGGTTGTTGCCGGGGTCGTTTGACTGTTTTTGCTGTCCACGCGCCTCTGTCCACAGGCCGTCCATAATCTGCCTCGCTGTGTTTCCGTGTGCTACCCCCCCTCCTGCGGTGTGCGGCCGTTCTCATACATCACTGGGGGGGGGGGGGGGGCAGACAGGCGGCGAGAAGCTGTCGAGTGGCGTCCCTCACGCACTATTCGCAGCCGCGGGACCGCGGACGAGGACATGCACGAACCCGGGGCCCATGCGACGGCTGTTGGAGGACTGCGGGAGAGCGCCTCCAGTGCATTGCCGCGCCGCACCGCGCGCTTTAGTGGACATGTCACTGACCGATGCACTGCACCCGTGTCACAGGCAGGGGCGCGGTGGCCTACGATGCCCCCTGCAGCCCACAAAGAACCCATACACCCATAGCCCTGGGCTGCACCAAAGATGCCTCTACCCCCAACAAAGGGATTGGCCACCCGGTGCTGCTGCCCAGTGCCGTATGACCGCGTGTTTGCGTCATTCCTTGTTACCCTCGTTCGGCGCCGGTCCTGCCCAAATGCACCGCGCGCGCGGGGCCCTCTCGAGGGGACCATTGCCATCCCCGCATCCAAATCAACTCGTTGGATAAACGAGTGGAAACCCGTGGGACACAGGGGTGGCTAGACTTGACACCAGCTTCTGCCAAGCCGGCCACAACCAAGCAAATCTGGGCCCTGCCGAGCCACGCACCAGATGCAGCAGGTTCCTACTGAGTTCCAGATGTGGGTGAGGCAAGTATTACCGGGTGGCACATGGCACAGGGCCGATTCCTAACGAGACCCAGATTTCCTGCCGGACGCTTAGTGGCATGTCTGGTGGTGACTTGCGGTTGGAAAACAACAGCGCCCCCCACAACCCTCGGGCAAGGGATGGCCGAGGGTTGGATGCGGATCGCTGAAGCTTCACGGGGATACGCCAGAGGCTGACTGATGCCGGGGCCGCGCCATGCCACAGGCCGGCGGGTGCGGGCTACCCCACGCCTGAGGCCACGGGGCGTGATGGCAGCCCCAGGCCGGTGGTCGCTGCATGTGAGGGCAACGGCACGCCGAATGCCGCAAGACACACGGGCAACGCCGAGCCGGAGGCCGCCTTTTTTTTTGAAATTTTTTTGCAAATTTTTTGAAACTTTTTTTTTTGAAATTTTCTTTAAAGTTTGTTTTAAAATTTTTTGAAAACCGCTTTTTTGGATTTTTTTTTGGAAAAAATTTTTGGAAACCGCTTTTTGGAAATTTGGTGACCTCCTGCCGGAGGTCACTGCATGCCGGGGGAGGGGAATACTGGAAACGTGCGAAGATTGGAGCGGCGAAATGGGGTGCGGAGAAAACTTGGCACCAATTCTTAAATACCATTGCGAAATTTCTTACGGCTTCTGGAAGGGCGCTCTTATGTCCCGGAGGCGGTGTGGCGCAGTGAACGTATGCCAAGAGAGCTACAAGATGGCACCCACAACGATGGCGTCCGGCCTTCAAATATTGCGGCAGAATTTGGCACACTTCTGTTGTGGCAAATTTTGCTAGTCCAAATGTCGCCTGTTCCCAAGCCCCTGTGTGACATTCCGTCTGGTTGTTGCTCCTTTACGGGGCCCTGGACAGTCACCCGTTCGTCCCTTCGCATGTTGCGTCGGGTCGCTGCTTTCTGTCCGCCGCTGCGGCCGGTGCTCTTGCTGGTGTCGTTTCCGCATTTGCGGAGCCCAGTCGTTGGGGTGCCGGGGCTGTGCTGGTGGCGGGATGTGCCGTTTGCGCGTCAGCGGCGCCTAGCAGTTGGCGTATTGGGGGTTGTGCCCCACACACGGCAGTGAGACGAGCCCCAACAGGGAACACAACAAGACACAAGGGAACCATGAGGCGCGAGCACTGCAGCAACCACCAAATGCGGCGCACGCCGAGTGAGCCATCAGCAAACACCCCCCCCCCCCCCTCCCTCTACAAGGTGCCCACGTACTCCACAAGGGCGGGGGCTGCACCCCGCGCGCTGGGAGGTGCCCGCCACGGGGGTGGCAACAGGGCCGTGACCAGCCAACCGCGCACGGGACAGTCCATGTCGTATGGAGATGTGAAATCCTTGTACGGGGGGGGGGGGGGGGGCAGGCGGGTGGGACAGGAGGGGGTGCGCGACAGGGGCACCTAGGAGCGCCAACAGACAGGGGCAGGAGCAACACAGACACACAAAACGCGGGAGCCACACCAAGAGGGACAAGGGCGAGCACAGCAAACAAGCAGCAAGGCAGGGGCACAGCAAGGCAGGAGAGGCAACCAGAATAGCGGGAACGGGTAACCAGAATGGAGCGGATGGCAGAGAATGCGCATGGGAGGGAGCGACAATAAAGGGGATGGCTTGACCAGCCAGCCCTGTCGCTACTGGGTGCTAGGGCAACCCCTGCTCAACCGGCATCAGGTGGGGGGTGTCTCCCGCAGCCCAGATGGGCTGTTTGCGCAACAAGAGCAGGAGCCCATCAGGGGCAGACCAGCCGTGAGGGGGAAAAGGACGAATGGTGGACGGCCCGGACAGCGCGTGGAGGAACAGGGCACCTGGGCCGCACAGAAACACAGCGAGGCAGGCTATGGACGGCCTGTGGACAGAGGTGTGTGGACAGCAAAATCAGTCAAACGACCCCCGCAACAACCAGCACATCCTCAATACGCCAACTACTGGGCGCCGCTGACGCGCAAACGGCACACCATGCCACATTCAGCACAGCCCCGGCACACCAACTACTGGGCTCCGCGAACGCGGAAACGGCACCAGCAAGAGAACCGGCCGCAGGGAAGACTGTCCAGGGCCCCATAAAGGAGCAACAACCCGATAGAATGTCACACAGGGGGGGGGGGGGTGGAATGTCACCCAGGGGGCACTTGGGCGCACACAGAAATGCGGTGAGGCAGGTGGTAGACGACCACAGAGCGGAGGTGCGTGGGCAGCGAAAACCGTCAAACGACCCCCGCAACAACCACGCAGCCCTGTGCCTAGTTGTTTTGCTGCTTGCGTTCCCCCCAGTTTTGGGCTCTTTCTTTTTCTGCTAGCATGCTCACTGCCCCCCCCGCCGCCCGGTATGCGGACATCGGCATTCCGCCGCATGTGAGGCCCTTTTTTGGGCCGTCCATGGCCTCGGCACCGGCACAGGACACACACCCGCTTCGGAATGCGAAGGCGTTGGCAGCTCTGCCGCCGCTTCGGCGCGGCCTTTGCGGGGGCAGGGGCCATGCCACTTGGCCATCGCCGGACCACCGCCGGGGGCCGCGTGACGCTGCATTCGTGGCATTTCCGGTGTTTCAAGCGCGTGACCAGCTGCGGACTTCCCAAACTGCGTGCGGCCTGCGGGCTTTGCCGGGCGTGTGGAGAGACTGTCAAGAGGAAAATTGGGTAGAAGCATGAGGCAGGGAGGGAGGGCGTGTACAAACAAAAAGGTGTTCAGCGTCCGGGTCCAAATCGTCGCACTGCATCCACAATACATAAAACAGTATCACCCCCCCCCCCCCCCGGGTGTGACATTCCATCGGGGTGATGTCCCTTTACGGCGCCCTGGACAGTCACCCGTTCTTCCCTTCGCATGTTGCGTCGGGTCGCTGCTTTCTGTCGGCCGCTGCGGCCGGTGCTCCTGCCGGTGTCGTTTCCGCGTTTGCGGAGCCCCGTCGTTGGTGTGCCGGGGCTGTGCTGGATGTGGCGTGTGCCGTTTGTGCATCAGCCCCGTCCCAAAAAAAGTGGCACCCAGGTACCCGGGGGGTGGAGGGGTCAAAATCGAAAAATGCGTTAGACGATCCTTTTGTCTCCCAAAATGATGCTTTTCTAGGGGTTGGACATCCGATATCACTCACCGGCGTATGCTACGCGAAGGACCCCCAAAAAGGCGACAGATGGCGCCCGCGCCTGCGCTTGATCTAACACCCTCTCATCGAGGTGATTTGTCCGCTGCAATCTTTTACCAAAGTAAACCCCCCACCCCCTCCGCCTCCTCCTGCACCAACTACCAGCAACGGACCACCAACAGACGCCTGTTGGTCGCCAACGAAGATTACCATCGACTGCCGGCGGTTAACCGCCAAATCGTGGGTCTGAACATTCCCGAACAGTAAAAAGGAGAGAGGGGCCGTACGGAAAGCCCGGGCAAAGGGCCCTTGTGGTCTGTCTCACGCTGCCGTAGGCTGCTAGTGCCAAGGGTGGCCCAGGGTCCCGAACGACTGTTGAGGGTCCGTTTCATTTTGAGTCTGCGGCGGCAGAGGGACGATTGCAGAGGGAAATCCGTCACAGAGTCCAGACTGTCCATCCATCATCCACCCCCTCCCCTGGGCCCTGCCAATCCACCCACTCGCCATTCGCTCTGTTTTGGGCGACAGCACTGGTCCATGGGGCCTGGTTTCTGGTTCTTTTCACTCGCGACTGAAGCTCCGCGAAGTGTCCGCCGAGCGTTCACAAAGCAGGTCAAGGGTCAGCAACAAGGGCAGTAGGGCGCTCAACTGGGGGGGGGGGGTCAATAGAGGGGGGGGGGGCGTCTGGGAAAAGGGCTCAATTGACAGGACCGGGGGGGCTTGGGCCATGTACAGCGTATGGGTGTTGGTATGTACATGCCGCTGATGGCCATAGGCCTAGAGACCTAGAGGCCTAGAGAGGGGTTGCTGTTGTTGTTGTTGTTGGGGGGAGCACTCAAAGTGGTTCCAACTCAGCATACCTATGCACTCCTCTTGAAACCCCCAATGTGAGCGGAGCATGTTGCGGAGCACACAGACCATTACTCCCAGACCATGCACCCGGAAAAAAATTCTGTTGCCTTTGGCAAGGCATCTCGAAGAGGGGAGAGGGACAACCATTCTTGAGCTGCCGAGGCTGGAAGACTGCATAAGCAGGTTGTGCCGAAGCCCCCGTGGGAGCCCCCCCCCCCGCCACACCCAAATAGTGTGAAAAACACATAAAGAGGGGCTAAAACATGCTTTACATAGGATATTTGATCATTTTGGATGGTCAAAGTATCAAAAGAATCAGTTTCGGAAAATTCCATTTTTGAGCTGCTGAGGCTGGAAAACTGCATAAGCAGATTATGATGCCCTAGACCCCTTGGGACCCCCCCCCCCCCACCCAAATGGGGTGAAAACCACAACAAGATGGTCTAAAACATGCTTTACATAGGATATTTGATCATTGTAAATGGTCACAATATCAAAAAAATGTTTTGCAAAATTTTCTATTTTTGACCTGTAGAGGGTGGAAAACTGCTGCGGCAGTTTGTGCACACACCAAATGCCATTGAACCACTCACAAACAGCAATTTTGAAACTTTTTGGGGGCCCATGGCTCGGGCTAGATGGGCCCAGTGGCCACTATGTGGGTCCCCATGGGTGCTCAAGTACCCGCATTGCCACCAAATGATCACCCAAACCCATCCTAGGGGCTACGGAAGGGTTTCATGAAAAATCAAATTTCAAAAAACTTTCATGTGCCACTAAACAGCCTATCCAGCGTGAAGACGGCTAAGTCCTCACTGGCAAGGGGCCATACGGGGGGGCCGACTGGGGATACCTAGAGTTGGGACCCGAGACCCCCGCCATGGGTTAGGGGGTCCATATACAAGAAAAAAGTTGTTTAGGACCCAGGTCCAAATACACACACAGCGGCCACAACACGCAAAGAACCCCCACCCCCCAAAAAAGGGGGACCCAGGTGCGGGGGGGGGGGGGGGGTACGGGGGTGAAAGTCCAAAAAATCATTGGGGGATCATTTTTGGTCCTAAAATAATGATTTTACAAGGGGTTGGACGTCAGAAATCATACCTTGGGGTATGCTAGGTGAAGGACCCAAAAAAAGGGGGGCATATGACGCTCGCGCCCGCGCTTGATACAACCTCTCTTCGAGGTGATTCTTCGGCGCCTGCAACGCCACTAGTTTTCCCAAAAATCTCAAGTTGGACAACGACGAGTGCGAAAACTTTGGGGGTTCTGGCGGGGGGGGGGGGGGGCGACACACCAACGACGGGGCTCCGCGAACGCGGAAACGACACCAGCCGGAGCACCGGCCGCAGCGGCCGACAGAACGCAGCGACGCGACGCAACATGCGAAGGGAAGAACGCGTGACTGTCAAGGGCCCCGTAAAGGAGCAACAACCCGACAGAATGTCACATGGGGGGGGGGGGGGGGGGTTTGGGAGCAGCTCCTGGGGAGGGGGGGGGGGGTTGTCAAGAACCGTACCGGCCGCCCCCCGTGCCCAGCACCCAACGCCGCCCCGGCCAGTGCACACCGGCCGCGACGCAAACCTGAACGGTCGGTGCCGGTCGGCCATTTCGAAACCGCTTCGAAGTGCCCACGGCCCACAAACGCCGGCCCCGTTTTCTTGGGTTGCAGGACCGGGACCTCCGGGGGCTCGGGGGCCTCGGGCGCGGGGATGGGGCCCGACAGGCGGCTCTCGAGCATCTCCCAGGCCCAGGTGTCGTCGATGTGCAGCATCACGCTGAGCACGCGGCGCCAGACCGGCGCGATCGTCTCCAATTCGCGGGCCTGAGGGCAACAATGACACGGGTGGGCGGGCTTTCAACTGCGGGGGGAGGGGGTCCATACAGCCCCCTGGCTAAACCCGCCCCTCCCCCAAAGGGGGCTCAATTGACGGGACCCCTCAAAATCCTACCGAGACTGACCCCGGGGCACTGGAGGTGACTCGACCCAAAATTCGGCAAAATGTTTGGGAATTAGCGCGTCGAGGGGGTTCAGGAAAATCATCATTTGCCATGTATTTGGTGGAAGAATTGTTTTAACCATTTTCAATGCTTCAAAAAGTTTTCAGTGCCAGAGTTTATAATCACTGATTAATGGTCCTGTCAATGGAGCCCTGTGCCCGAACCCCCCCACCCCCAGTTTTTGGGGGGCTCTATTGCCCCCCCCCCCCACATTTGAAAACCCGACGGTGATGCGTGCCCCGGGGGGCATGCCCTGCGCATTCCCTCCGAGCACCACGCGCCCGCACCATGTGCCATGTGCTTGGCTGTGCATGTCCTGGGATGTCCTGTGCATTGTACTTGGAGGCGCTGAGCCTGGGCTCCCGAAAGGGGGCCCCCAGAGCCCCTTTTCCACTCCCCCCCACCTCCCCCCCCCCGGAGGGGGGCTCCAAGGCCCGGCTCTCTTGTTTCCATCTTTTTCATGCGTATTTCATGACAAAACCGCTGGCACTGTCACAGTCTGTCCCTGTCCCTGTCACTGTGTCACTCCAAAGGGGGGGGGGGATACTCCTACGGTTGTCAGCCGTTCTAATACATCCCCCCACCCCCAACCCCCCACCCCATACGCAAGTTGGAGCCAAAAATTTCAGACATTTGCATTGAGGAAAGATGCCTGTGGCCCTTGGAGTCCCTTTCCGCAACCCCCCCTCCCTGAATTTGGGGGGGTTCCAAGCCCCCCCCCCCCTCCCCAAGTAAAGTGTTCACCAGCCCTGTGCTGTGGCCTGCCCACCGGATATCGTATGGCTCCCCATGTCCGCTGCGCACACCCTTTGCATCACCTGCAGCTTTGCATAACCTGCAAATCCTGCATCTCCCAACCGGGATCTCCTTGCTGTCCATATGTTCGTAGAGCAATAGGGTGGGCGGGCTTTCAACTGGGGCGGGCGGGCGTCGATAGAGCCCCGTGGCTAGACCCCCCCCCCCCCCCCCCCGCAAAAAAAAGGCTCAATTGACGGCCCCCCAAAATCCTACTGAGACTGACCCCCCGGGCCCAAGAGGTGGCCCGGACCTGAAATTCGGCAAAAAATGAAAATGGAATTTTTGGAATTAGCGCGTCGAGGGGGTTCAGAAAAGTCATCATTTGCCATGTATTGGGTGTTGGAAAAAATTAACCATTTTCAATGGTCAAAAAAAAATTTTCGGCACCTTCGGCGCCAGACTTCATAATCACTGATTACTGGTCCTGTCAATTGAGCCCTTTTCCCAAACCCCCCCCCCCCACCAACCACCAAGGCCTTGTGCCAACCCCCCCCCCCACCCAGTTGAAAACCCGACTCCCCAAATGTTTACTCCTCCAGGGTGCCATAACGTGGTATCCACACTGAACAGTCAGCCTGTGCAGTGACCTGCATTCAGTCTACCAATCCTCTGCAGCCTTCCGGAAGCGCTTGCACGTCGAAGCATGCAATTTGATCGTGCATTGTGCATGAGAGTGTGTGCCAAGGAATCCATTCGAATCTGCTCAAACTGCGAGGTTCAACAATCGCTGTTGCATGTGTGTGTGTGTGTGTGCATGGCGGTGTGATCGAACCTCCAAAACCCCCCCCTTTCAGGCCCAGCAGCCCCGCATACGTCCAGGGTCGCCTCCTTGTAGCTGTAGTGCAATGGCGCGCCCAGCGGCTGTTGGGCCATCTGGCGCCACAAGTCCTCGCACTTCGCTGCGTTGCCCTGGGGCCCGAAGGCCGCATGGTACTCCTTGTACAAGCGGTGCAGCGGTCCGTTGGCGATCTCCAGGCCCTCGGTCGGGCCCCTGGAGCTCTCGACGCCCGCGCTGCTCCCCTCCGCCGTGGCCCCCGAACCCCCTGGCCCTGACCCGGGGGCTACGGCTGCAGCCGGCACCAGCCTTGCCCCTGCCCCAGCCCTGGCCTCCGCCTCTGCCCCTGCTCCTGCCCCCTTCGCAGCCTCAACCCCCGCCGCTGCTGCGCCTGCGCCTGCACCCGCCCCTGCCTCCGCCCCGGCCGCTGCACCGGCCCCGATGGCCGCCCCTGTGCCTGGCCCAGCTGCGCCCTGCAATTCACTGGCCTCTCCGGTCTTGCTCTCCAGGCCCTTGTGCGGGGGCTCTGACGCCTTTCCAGTTCCCTGGGCAACAGGCAGCAAGTGCCACAGCAGGGGCCAGGGGGGTAATGGACGAGGCTGGGCTGGAGTCCCTCCGGAACAATCCCAGAGCTTTGACTCCCCAGGAACGCCCCAATGCACAAAGGGGGTCACGGTGTCGTGGGTGACTTTGGTTGGACGACAAACTCATTTCGGCCGATTTTGGGTCTTTCATGCGCCGGAGGCAGCGCTGGGCTCAACGAGGGTGTTTGGGGGGGGGGTTTGGCACAAGGCCTTGGTGGTTGGCTCTGTTAGCCTGTGGCGGCGCCTATTGGCCTCTCGCCTTTGAACCTTCTGCTATGACAATGCTATGTTGGGGGGGGTCGGGTCTCGGACCGAAAAGTTTGTACCAAAATGGCCCGATCAGATTTTCCCAACGGAAAATTGTGTTTTTTCCCACGATGGCCACTTTGGTTGGAGAGAGAGAGAGGGAGAGAGAGAGAGAGAGAGAGAGAGAGAGAGAGAGAGAGAGAGCGAGAGAGAGAGAGAGAGAGAGCGAGAGAGAGAGAGAGAGAGAGAGAGAGAGAGAGAGAGAGAGAGAGAGAGAGAGAGAGAGAGAGAGAGAGAGAGAGGGGGGGGGGGGGGGGGGGGGCAATGGTCGGTTCCAATCGACTGAATGGCCCCGCCATCGGCACTTTCAGCCATTAGTCCAATAGGGAGTGTCCTCTGCAATGAGCACTTTGGTTGGGGGGGGGGGGGTTTGGGGGGGTGGGGGGTGGGGGCACCCGTGCAACCAAAATGAGCACAGGCCCGGCTGGCGTGCAAGTGCTTGGGGCATGGGGCAGTGCACTAAAGACCGGGGTGCACCACACGCAATGCGTGGGTGATCGGAATGCAAAACACCAAAAATGAGGGGCCCTACAAACTGCCGGACTCGGACCTCAAAAAGGCCACACAGGCGAGCGTTGCTATCCACTCGGTGAGCACGAGGGTCTCTACGAATGCGCCAACGGGGGCATGCACCGCGGGGGGGCTAACCCTGGACCCCCGCACTTGCGGCTTCGGGAGGGCGGCGGTAGTGAGCAGACTTGCCACTAGCGTCCGCCAGGTCACACGTGATCAGATGGAGCTGGGTCCCACTGGGGCTGACACCGGACGCAGCTGCTTCCTACTGAGCTGCGGGTCTGACAGGGGCAGATATTACCGAGTGACACATGGTACGGGGCCGATTCCTAACGAAACTCAGTTCCCCTGCCGGACACTAGGGGCATGTCTGGTAGTGAGCGACTGAATGTCCCTGCCAAGACCGGCCATTAGTTGATGAGGGTGACTGTGGAAAACCAAACCCCCAAAGCACATCAGCTGTGCCATATGCCAAAAATGTTGCACACGTGCCGTGGTGCGCCGAGCCCTATTCTTTGCTTTTTGGCTCAGACCAAGATGAGCCGGCGTGGCCTGCTCACTGCATGGCACTCGGGACGACCTCCCGGAATCAAGGTTCAGGGCGGTCCGGTTGTTGACCACTCACCGGAATTGAAAAGGCAACCAAATCGTGGCAGACGCACCAATGATCCCCCCAAAGCACCCAACGAGCCGTGATGTGGTCGTCGGCCCCACAGCGCAGGACGCTTTTGAATCACAATTCAAAGAAACATTCGGACCGTCGGGTCGCCAGCTCAGTACTTAGGCACACGATTGGATGGCATTTGCAGAGCAACTGACGGCGGTTGGAGGGGAACCGACGGCGCTCCCCCTAAGGCCGCGAGGTGAATTGAACTGGCTCCGCGCACCGCGTGGCGGGGCGGTATTGTTTTGGCACACCTGAATTCCCTAAATTGCATTCTGAGCATTTCGACAACACAAGGGGAGGGGGGGTGTTCCCAAAAATGATTGTGGTAGCGGATCTGACCCGTAGTGAGGATTAGCTGAGGGTTGAACAATAAACGAACGCTTCTGGCCCTCCGGTTGGAGGCTGATGTGTTTTAACAGCAAGAAAAAAAATCAACAAAAACGTTTCCACTACAAAACGCCCTGGCACTGTGTGGGCGAAAGACCTGCTGCCCCCCACGGGCGCAGGTTTTGGGGTCTGGAACTCTGATTTTGCCCCCCGCTATGAAGCGGTGGGGATCCCCTAGGCGGCAGGGGTTTTGTAGCCACCTTGCCCACTTGTGGGCCAGTTTTGATTTTGCCCCCCGCTCTGAACCGGTGGGGATCCCCCAGGCGGAAGGGGTTATGTAGCCACGTTGCCCACTTGTGGGCCACCTCTGATTTTGCCCCCCGCTCTGAAGCGGTGGGGAACCCTAGGCGGTAGGGGTTATGTAGCCACGTTGCCCACTTCTGGGCCACGTCTGATTCTGCCCGCCCGCTCTGAAGCGGTGGGGACCCCCTAGGCGGCAGGGGTTATGTAGCCACCTTGCCCACTTACGGGCCTCTTCTGATTCTGCCCCCCGATCTGAACCGGTGGGTATCCCCCAGGCCTAAGGGGTTATGTAGCCACGTTGCCCACTTGTGGGCCACTTCTGATTCTGCCCGCCGCTATGAAGCGGTGGGGAACCCCCAGGCGGCAGGGGTTATGTAGCCACCTTGCCAACTTGTGGGCCAGTTCTGATTCTGCCCCCCGCTCTGAAACGATGGGGATCCCCCAGGCGGCAGGGGTTATGTAGCCACCTTGCCCACTTGTGGGCCACTTCTGATTCTGCCCCCCCCTCTGAACCGGTGGGTATCCCCCAGGCCTAAGGGGTTATGTAGCCACGTTGCCCACTTGCGGACCACTTCTGATTCTGCCCCCGCTCTAAAGCGGTGGGGACCCCCTAGGCGGCAGGGGTTATGTAGCCACCTTGCCCACTTGTGGGCCACTTCTGATTCTGCCCCCCACTCTGAAGCGGTGGGGATCCCCTAGGCGGCAGGGGTTATGTAGCCACCTTGCCCACTTTTGGGCCACGTCTAATTCTGCCCGCCCGCTCTGAAGCGGTAGGTATCCCCCAGGCGGCAGGGGTTATGTAGCCACCTTGCCCACTTGTGGGCCACCTCCGATTCTACCCCCCGCTCTAAAGCGGTGGGGATCCCCTAGGCCGCAGGGGTTATGTAGCCGCCTTGCCCATATGTGGGCCACTTCTGATTCTGCCCCCCGCTCTGAAGCGGTGGGGATCCCCTAGGCGGCAGGGGTTATGTAGCCACCTTGCCCACTTGTGGGCAACGTCTGATTCTGCCCGCCCGCCCTGAAGCGGTGGGGACCCCCTCGGCGGCAGGGGTTATGTAGCCACCTTGCCCACTTGTGGGCCAGTTCTGATTCTACCCCTCGCCTTGAAGCGGTGGGGATCCCCTAGGCCGCAGGGGTTATGTAGCCACCTTGCCAACTTGTGGGCCACTTCTGATTCTGCCCCCCGCTCTGAAACGATGGGGATCCCCCAGGCGGCAGGGGTTATGTAGCCACCTTGCCCACTTGTGGGCCACTTCTGATTCTGCCCCCCCCTCTGAACCGGTGGGTATCCCCCAGGCCTAAGGGGTTATGTAGCCACCTTGCCCACTTGTGGGCCACGTCTGATTCTGCCCCCGCGCTCTGAAGCGGTGGGGAACCCCCAGGCGGCAGGGGTTATGTAGCCACCTTGCCCACTTGTGGGCCAGTTCTGATTCTACCCCCCGCTCTGAAGCGGTGGGGATCCCCTAGGCGGTAGGGGTTATGTAGCCACCTTGCCCCCTTGTGGGCCAGTTCTGATTCTACCCCCCGCTCTGAAGCGGTGGGGATCCCCTAGGCGGTAGGGGTTATGTAGCCACCTTGCCCACTTGTGGGCCACTTCTGATTCTGCCCCCCGCTCTGAAACGATGGGGATCCCCCAGGCGGCAGGGGTTATGTAGCCACCTTGCCCACTTGTGGGCCACGTCTGATTCTGCCCCCCCCTCTGAACCGGTGGGGATCCCCCAAGCCTAAGGGTTTGTGTAGCCACCTTGCCCACTTGTGGGCCAGTTCTGATTCTGCCCCCCGCTCTGAAGCGGTGGGGAACCCCTAGGCGGCAGGGGTTATGTAGCCACCTTGCCCACTTGTGGGCCACTTCTGATTCTGTCCCCCGGGTATAAAGCGGTGGGGATCCCCCAGGCGGCAGGGGTTATGTAGCCACCTTGCCGACTTGTGGGCCACTTCTGATTCTCCCCCCCCTTCTGAACCGGTGGGTAACCCCCAGGCCTAAGGGGTTATGTAGCCACCTGGTCTGATTCTGCTCCGTGCTCCGAAGCGGTCGGGATCCCCTAGTCGGCAGGGGTTATGTAGCCACCTTGCCCACTTGTGGGCCACTTCTGATTCTGCCCCCCCGCTCTGCAGCGGTGGGGATCCCCCAGGCGGCACGGATTATGTAGCCACGTTGCCCACTTGTGGGCCACGTCTGATTCTGCCCCCCGCTCTGAGGCGGTGGGGACCCCCTAGGCCTAAGGGGTTATGTAGCCACGTTGCCCACTTGTGGGCCACGTCCGATTCTGCCCCCCGCCCTGAAGCGGTGGGGAACCCCTAGGCGGCAGGGGTTATGTAGCCACCTTGCCCACTTGTGGGCCACGTCTGATTCTGCCCCCCGCTCTGAAGCGGTGGGGATCCCCTAGGCGGCAGGGGTTATGTAGCCACCTTGCCCACTTGTGGGCCACTTCTGATTCTGCCCCCCGCTCTGAAGCGGAGGGGATGCCCTAGGCCGCACGGGTTATGTAGCCACCTTGCCTACTTGTGGGCCACTTCTGATTCTACCCCCCGCTCTAAAGCGGTGGGGAACCCCTAGGCAGCAGGGGTTATGTAGCCACCTTGCCCACTTGTGGGCCACTTCTGATTCTGCCCCCCGCTCTGAAGCGGTGGGGAACCCCCAGGCGGCAGGGGTTATGTAGCCACCTTGCCCACTTGTGGGCCACTTCTGATTCTGCCCCCCGCTCTGAAGCGGTGGGGAACCCCCAGGCGGCAGGGGTTATGTAGCCACCTTGCCCACTTGCGGGCCACTTCTGATTCTGCCCCCGCTCTAAAGCGGTGGGGATCCCCTAGGCGGCAGGGGTTATGTAGCCACCTTGCCCACTTGTGGGCCACTTCTGATTCTGCCCCCCGCTCTGAAGCGGAGGGGATGCCCTAGGCCGCACGGGTTATGTAGCCACCTTGCCTACTTGTGGGCCACTTCTGATTCTACCCCCCGCTCTAAAGCGGTGGGGAACCCCTAGGCAGCAGGGGTTATGTAGCCACCTTGCCCACTTGTGGGCCACTTCTAATTCTGCCCCCCTCCGAAGCGGAGGGGATGCCCTAGGCCGCAGGGGTTATGTAGCCACCTTGCCCACTTGTGGGCCCCTTATGATTTTGCCCCCCGCTATGAAGCGGAGGGGATGCCCTAGGCCGCAGGGGTTATGTAGCCACCTTGCCCACTTGTGGGCCCCTTATGATTTTGCCCCCCGCTATGAAGCGGTGGGGATCCCCTAGGCGGCAGGGGTTATGTAGCCACCTTGCCCACTTCTAGGCCACGTCTGATTCCTCCCGCCCGCCCTGAAGCGGTGGGGACCCCCCAGGCGGCAGGGGTTATGTAGCCACCTTGCCCACTTGTGGGCCAGTTCTGATTCTACCCCCCACTCTGAAGCGGTGGGGAACCCCCAGGCGGCAGGGGTTATGTAGCCACCTTGCCCACTTGTGGGCCCCTTCTGATTCTGCCCCCCGCTCTGAAGCGGTAGGTATCCCCCAGGCGGAAGGGGTTATGTAGCCACGTTGCCCACTTGTGGGCCCCTTCTGATTCTGCCCCTTGCTCCAAAGCACTGAGGACCCCTCAGGCGGCAGGGGTTATGTACCCACCTTGCCCACTTGTGGGCCACCTCTGATCTTGCCCCCCGCTCTGAAGCGGTGGGGATCCCTCAAGAGGCACGGGTTATGTAGCCACCTTGCCCACTTGTGGGCCACTTCTGATTCTGCCCCCCGCTCTGAAGCGGTGGGGAACCCCCAGGCGGCAGGGGTTGTGTAGCCACCTTGCCCACTTTTGAGCCACCTCTGATTTTGCCCCCCGCTATGAAGCGGTGGGGATCCCCTAGGCGGCAGGGGTTATGTAGCCACCTTGCCCAGTTGTGGGCCAGTTTTGATTTTGCCTCCCGCTCTAAAGCGGTGGGGATCCTCCACGCGGCAGGGTTTATGAGGCCACCTTGCCCACTTGTGGGCCACTTCTCATTCTGCCCGCCCGCTCTGAAGCGGTGGGGACCCCCTAGGCGGCAGGGGTTATGTAGCCACGTTGCCCACTTGTGGGCCACTTCTGCTTCTGCCCCCCGCTTTGAAGCTGTGGGGATCCCCTAGGCGGCAGGGGTTATGTAGCCACCTTGCCCACTTGTGGGCCACCTCTGATCTTGCCCCCCGCTCTGAAGCGGTGGGGATCCCTCAAGAGGCAGGGGTTATGTAGCCACCTTGCCCACTTGTGGGCCACTTCTGATTCTGCCCCCCCCTCTGTGAAGCGGTGGGGAACCCCCAAGCGGCAGGGGTTATGTAACCACCTTGCCCACTTGTGGGCCACCTCTGATTTTGCCCCCCGCTATAAAGCGGTGGGGATCCCCTAGGCGGCAGGGGTTTTGTAGCCACCTTGCCCACTTGTGGGCCAGTTTTGATTTTGCCCCCCGCTCTAAATTCGGTGGGGATCCTCCAGGCGGCAGGGGTTATGTAGCCACCTTGCCCACTTGTGGGCCACTTCTGATTCTGCCCCTCGCTCTGAAGCGGTGGGTATCCCCCAGGCGGAAGGGGTTATGTAGCCACGTTGCCCACTTGTGGGCCACCTCTGATTTTGCCCCCCGCTCTGAAGCGGTGGGGATCCCCCAGGCCTAAGGGGTTATGTAGCCACCTTGCCCACTTGTGGGCCACGTCGGATTCTGCCCCCCGCTCTGAAGCGGTGGGGACCCCCTAGGCGGCAGGGGTTATGTAGCCACCTTGCCCACTCGTGGGCCACTTCTGATTCTGCCCCCGCTCTAAAGCGGTGGGGATCCCCCAGGCGGCAGGGGTTATGTAGCCACCTTGCCCACTTGTGGGCCACTTCTGATTCTGCCCCCCCCTCTGAACCGGTGGGTATCCCCCAGGCCTAAGGGGTTATGTAGCCACGTTGCCCACTTGTGGGCCACGTCTGATTCTGCCCCCGCGCTCTGAAGCGGTGGGGAACCCCCAGGCGGCAGGGGTTATGTAGCCACCTTGCCCACTTGTGGGCCAGTTCTGATTCTGCCCCCCGCTCTGAAGCGGTGGGGATCACCCAGGCGGCAGGGGTTATGTAGCCACGTTGGCCACTTGTGGGCCACTTGTGATTCTGCCCCCCGCTCTGAAGCGGTGGAGATCCCCCAGGCGGCGGGGGTTATGTAGCCACGTTGCCCACTTGCGGACCACTTCTGATTCTGCCCCCGCTCTAAAGCGGTGGGGACCCCCTAGGCGGCAGGGGTTATGTAGCCACCTTGCCCACTTGTGGGCCACTTCTGATTCTGCCCCCCACTCTGAAGCGGTGGGGATCCCCTAGGCGGCAGGGGTTATGTAGCCACCTTGCCCACTTCTGGGCCACGTCTGATTCTGCCCGCCCGCCCTGAAGCGGTGGGGACCCCCTAGGCCGCAGGGGTTATGTAGCCACCTTGCCCACTTGTGGGCCACCTCTGATCTTGCCCCCCGCTCTGAAGCGGTGGGGATCCCTCAAGAGGCAGGGGTTATGTAGCCACCTTGCCCACTTGTGGGCCACTTCTGATTCTGCCCCCCCCTCTGTGAAGCGGTGGGGAACCCCCAAGCGGCAGGGGTTATGTAACCACCTTGCCCACTTGTGGGCCACCTCTGATTTTGCCCCCCGCTATAAAGCGGTGGGGATCCCTCGGCGGCAGGGGTTGTGTAGCCACCTTGCCCACTTGTGGGCCAGTTCTGATTCTACTCCCCGCTCTGAAGCGGTGGGGATCCCCTAGGCCGCAGGGGTTATGTAGCCACCTTGCCCACTTGTGGGCCACTTCTGATTCTACCCCCCCGCTCTGAAGCGGTGGGGATCCCCCAGGCGGCGGGGGTTATGTAGCCACCTTGCCCACTTGTGGGCCACTTCTGATTCTGCCCCCGCTCTAAAGCGGTGGGGAACCCCCAGGCGGCAGGGGTTATGTAGCCACCTTGCCCACTTGTGGGCCACTTCTGATTCTGCCTCCCACTCTGAACCGGTGGGTATACCCCAGGCCTAAGGGGTTATGTAGCCACGTTGCCCACTTGTGGGCCACGTCTGATTCTGCCCCCCGCTCTGAAGCGGTGGGGAACCCCCAGGCGGCAGGGGTGATGTAGCCACCTTGCCCACTTGTGGGCCAGTTCTGATTCTACCCCCCGCTCTGAAGCGGTGGGGATCCCCCAGGCCTAAGGGGTTATGTAGCCACCTTGCCCACTTGTGGGCCACTTCTGATTCTACCCCCCCGCTCTGAAGCGGTGGGGATCCCCCAGGCGGCGGGGGTTATGTAGCCACCTTGCCCACTTGTGGGCCACTTCTGATTCTGCCCCCGCTCTAACGCGGTGGGGAACCCCCAGGCGGCAGGGGTTATGTAGCCACCTTGCCCACTTGTGGGCCACTTCTGATTCTGCCCCCCACTCTGAACCGGTGGGTATCCCCCAGGCCTAAGGGGTTATGTAGCCACGTTGCCCACTTGTGGGCCACGTCTGATTCTGCCCCCGCGCTCTGAAGCGTTGGGGAACCCCTCGGCGGCAGGGGTTATGTAGCCACTGTGCCCACTTGTGGGCCACGTCTGATTCTGCCCCCCGCTCTGAAGCGGTCGGGAACCCCCAGGCGGCAGGGGTTATGTAGCCACGTTGCCCACTTGTGGGCCACTTCTGATTCTGCCCCCCGCTCTAAAGCGGTGGGGATCCCCCAAGCGGTAGGGGTTATGTAGCCACGTTGCCCACTTGCGGACCACTTCTGATTCTGCCCCCGCTCTAAAGCGGTGGGGACCCCCTAGGCGGCAGGGGTTATGTAGGCACGTTGCCCACTTGTGGGCCACTTCTGATTCTGCCCCCCACTCTGAAGCGGTGGGGATCCCCTAGGCGGCAGGGGTTATGTAGCCACCTTGCCCACTTCTGGGCCACGTCTGATTCTGCCCGCCCGCCCTGAAGCGGTGGGGACCCCCTAGGCGGCATGGGTTATGTAGCCACCTTGCCCACTTGTGGGCCACCTCTGATTCTACCCCCCGCTCTAAAGCGGTGGGGATCCCCTAGGCCTAAGGGGTTATGTAGCCACCTTGCCCACTTGTGGGCCACTTGTGATTCTGCCCCCCGCTCTGAAGCGGTGGGGAACCCCCAGGCGGCAGGGGTTATGTAGCCACCTTGCCCACTTGTGGGCCACTTCTGATTCTGCCCCCCGCTCTGAAGCGGTGGGGAACCCCCGGGCGGCAGGGGTTATGTAGCCACCTTGGCCACTTGTGGGCCAGTTCTGATTCTACCCCCCGCTCTGAAGCGGTGGGGATCCCCTAGGCCGCAGGGGTTATGTAGCCACCTTGCCCACTTGTGGGCCACTTCTGATGCTGCCCCCCCCTCTGAACCGGGGGGTATCCCCCAGGCCTAAGGGGTTATGTAGCCACGTTGCCCACTTGTGGGCCACGTCTGATTCTGCCCCCCGCTCTAAAGCGGTGGGGAACCCCCAGGCGGCAGGGGTTATGTAGCCACCTTGCCCACTTGTGGGCCAGTTCTGATTCTACCCCCCGCTCTGAAGCGGTGGGGATCCCCCAGGCCTAAGGGGTTATGTAGCCACCTTGCCCACTTGTGGGCCACTTCTGATTCTACCCCCCCGCTCTGAAGCGGTGGGGATCCCCCAGGCGGCGGGGGTCATGTAGCCACCTTGCCCACTTGTGGGCCACTTCTGATTCTGCCCCCGCTCTAAAGCGGTGGGGATCCCCCAGGCGGCAGGGGTTATGTAGCCACCTTGCCCACTTGTGGGCCACTTCTGATTCTGCCCCCCCCTCTGAACCGGTGGGTATCCCCCAGGCCTAAGGGGTTATGTAGCCACGTTGCCCACTTGTGGGCCACGTCTAATTCTGCCCCCGCGCTCTGAAGCGGTGGGGAACCCCCAGGCGGCAGGGGTTATGTAGCCACCTTGCCCACTTGTGGGCCACGTCTGATTCTGCCCCCCGCTCTGAAGCGGTCGGGAACCCCCAGGCGGCAGGGGTTATGTAGCCACGTTGCCCACTTGTGGGCCACTTCTGATTCTGCCCCCCGCTCTAAAGCGGTGGGGATCCCCCAGGCGGTAGGGGTTATGTAGCCACGTTGCCCACTTGCAGACCACTTCTGATTCTGCCCCCGCTCTAAAGCGGTGGGGACCCCCTAGGCGGCAGGGGTTATGTAGGCACGTTGCCCACTTGTGGGCCACTTCTGATTCTGCCCCCCACTCTGAAGCGGTGGGGATCCCCTAGGCGGCAGGGGTTATGTAGCCACCTTGCCCACTTCTGGGCCACGTCTGATTCTGCCCGCCCGCCCTGAAGCGGTGGGGACCCCCTAGGCGGCATGGGTTATGTAGCCACCTTGCCCACTTGTGGGCCACCTCTGATTCTACCCCCCGCTCTAAAGCGGTGGGGATCCCCTAGGCCTAAGGGGTTATGTAGCCACCTTGCCCACTTGTGGGCCACTTGTGATTCTGCCCCCCGCTCTGAAGCGGTGGGGATCCCCTAGGCGGCAGGGGTTATGTAGCCACCTTGCCCACTTGTGGGCCACTTCTGATTCTGCCCGCCCGCCCTGAAGCGGTGGGGACCCCCTCGGCGGCACGGGTTATGTAGCCACCTTGCCCACTTGTGGGCCACTTCTGATTCTGCCCCCCCCTCTGAACCGGTGGGTATCCCCCAGGCCTAAGGGGTTATGTAGCCACCTTGCCCACTTGTGGGCCACTTGTGATTCTGCCCCCCGCTCTGAAGCGGTGGGGATCCCCTAGGCCTAAGGGGTTATGTAGCCACCTTGCCCACTTGTGGGCCACTTGTGATTCTGCCCCCCGCTCTAAAGCGGTGGGGACCCCCCAGGCGGCAGGGGTTATGTAGCCACCTTGCCCACTTGTGGGCCACTTCTGATTCTGCCCCCCGCTCTGAAGCGGTGGGGAACCCCCAGGCGGCAGGGGTTATGTAGCCACCTTGCCCACTTGTGGGCCAGTTCTGATTCTACCCCCCGCTCTGAAGCGGTGGGGATCCCCTAGGCGGCAGGGGTTATGTAGCCACCTTGCCCACTTGTGGGCCAGTTCTGATTATACCCCCCGCTCTGAAGCGGTGGGGATCCCCTAGGCCTAAGGGGTTATGTAGCCACCTTGCCCACTTGTGGGCCACTTGTGATTCTGCCCCCCGCTCTGAAGCGGTGGGGAACCCCCAGGCGGCAGGGGTTATGTAGCCACCTTGCCCACTTGTGGGCCAGTTCTGATTCTACCCCCCGCTCTGAAGCGGTGGGGATCCCCTAGGCGGCAGGGGTTATGTAGCCACCTTGCCCACTTGTGGGCCAGTTCTGATTATACCCCCCGCTCTGAAGCGGTGGGGACCCCCTAGGCGGCAGGGGTTATGTAGCCACCTTGCCCACTTGTGGGCCACTTCTGATTCTACCCCCCGCTCTGAAGCGGTGGGGATCCCCTAGGCCTAAGGGGTTATGTAGCCACCTTGCCCACTTGTGGGCCACTTGTGATTCTGCCCCCCGCTCTGAAGCGGTGGGGAACCCCCAGGCGGCAGGGGTTATGTAGCCACCTTGCCCACTTGTGGGCCAGTTCTGATTCTACCCCCCGCTCTGAAGCGGTGGGGATCCCCTAGGCGGCAGGGGTTATGTAGCCACCTTGCCCACTTGTGGGCCACTTCTGATTATACCCCCCGCTCTGAAGCGGTGGGGACCCCCTAGGCGGCAGGGGTTATGTAGCCACCTTGCCCACTTCTGGGCCACGTCTGATTCTGCCCGCCCGCCCTGAAGCGGTGGGGACCCCCTAGGCGGCATGGGTTATGTAGCCACCTTGCCCACTTGTGGGCCACCTCTGATTCTACCCCCCGCTCTAAAGCGGTGGGGATCCCCTAGGCCTAAGGGGTTATGTAGCCACCTTGCCCACTTGTGGGCCACTTGTGATTCTGCCCCCCGCTCTGAAGCGGTGGGGATCCCCTAGGCGGCAGGGGTTATGTAGCCACCTTGCCCACTTGTGGGCCACTTCTGATTCTGCCCGCCCGCCCTGAAGCGGTGGGGACCCCCTCGGCGGCACGGGTTATGTAGCCACCTTGCCCACTTGTGGGCCACTTCTGATTCTGCCCCCCCCTCTGAACCGGTGGGTATCCCCCAGGCCTAAGGGGTTATGTAGCCACCTTGCCCACTTGTGGGCCACTTGTGATTCTGCCCCCCGCTCTGAAGCGGTGGGGATCCCCTAGGCCTAAGGGGTTATGTAGCCACCTTGCCCACTTGTGGGCCACTTGTGATTCTGCCCCCCGCTCTAAAGCGGTGGGGACCCCCCAGGCGGCAGGGGTTATGTAGCCACCTTGCCCACTTGTGGGCCACTTCTGATTCTGCCCCCCGCTCTGAAGCGGTGGGGAACCCCCAGGCGGCAGGGGTTATGTAGCCACCTTGCCCACTTGTGGGCCAGTTCTGATTCTACCCCCCGCTCTGAAGCGGTGGGGATCCCCTAGGCGGCAGGGGTTATGTAGCCACCTTGCCCACTTGTGGGCCAGTTCTGATTATACCCCCCGCTCTGAAGCGGTGGGGATCCCCTAGGCCTAAGGGGTTATGTAGCCACCTTGCCCACTTGTGGGCCACTTGTGATTCTGCCCCCCGCTCTGAAGCGGTGGGGAACCCCCAGGCGGCAGGGGTTATGTAGCCACCTTGCCCACTTGTGGGCCAGTTCTGATTCTACCCCCCGCTCTGAAGCGGTGGGGATCCCCTAGGCGGCAGGGGTTATGTAGCCACCTTGCCCACTTGTGGGCCAGTTCTGATTATACCCCCCGCTCTGAAGCGGTGGGGACCCCCTAGGCGGCAGGGGTTATGTAGCCACCTTGCCCACTTGTGGGCCACTTCTGATTCTACCCCCCGCTCTGAAGCGGTGGGGATCCCCTAGGCCTAAGGGGTTATGTAGCCACCTTGCCCACTTGTGGGCCACTTGTGATTCTGCCCCCCGCTCTGAAGCGGTGGGGAACCCCCAGGCGGCAGGGGTTATGTAGCCACCTTGCCCACTTGTGGGCCAGTTCTGATTCTACCCCCCGCTCTGAAGCGGTGGGGATCCCCTAGGCGGCAGGGGTTATGTAGCCACCTTGCCCACTTGTGGGCCACTTCTGATTATACCCCCCGCTCTGAAGCGGTGGGGACCCCCTAGGCGGCAGGGGTTATGTAGCCACCTTGCCCACTTGTGGGCCATTTCTGATTATACCCCCCGCTCTGAAGCGGTGGGGACCCCCTAGGCGGCAGGGGTTATGTAGCCACCTTGCCCACTTGTGGGCCACTTCTGATTCTGCCCCCGCTCTAAAGCGGTGGGGACCCCCTCGGCGGCAGGGGTTATGTAGCCACGTTGCCCACTTGTGGGCCACTTCTGATTCTGCCCCCCGCTCTAAAGCGGTGGGGATCCCCCAGGCGGCAGGGGTTATGTAGCCACCTTGCCCACTTGTGGGCCACTTCTGATTCTGCCCCCCCCTCTGAAACGATGGGGATCCCCCAGGCGGCAGGGGTTATGTAGCCACCTTGCCCACTTGTGGGCCACGTCTGATTCTGCCCCCCCCTCTGAACCGGTGGGTATCCCCCAGGCCTAAGGGGTTATGTAGCCACGTTGCCCACTTGTGGGCCACTTCTGATTCTGCCCCCGCGCTCTGAAGCGGTGGGGAACCCCCAGGCGGCAGGGGTTATGTAGCCACCTTGCCCACTTGTGGGCCACGTCTGATTCTGCCCCCCGCTCTGAAGCGGTCGGGAACCCCCAGGCGGCAGGGGTTATGTAGCCACGTTGCCCACTTGTGGGCCACTTCTGATTCTGCCCCCCGCTCTAAAGCGGTGGGGATCCCCCAGGCGGTAGAGGTTATGTAGCCACGTTGCCCACTTGCGGACCACTTCTGATTCTGCCCCCGCTCTAAAGCGGTGGGGACCCCCTAGGCGGCAGGGGTTATGTAGCCACGTTGCCCACTTGTGGGCCACTTCTGATTCTGCCCCCCGCTCTGAAGCGGTGGGGATCCCCTAGGCGGCAGGGGTTATGTAGCCACCTTGCCCACTTGTGGGCCACTTCTGATTCTACCCCCCGCTCTGAACCGGTGGGGATCCCCCAGGCGGCAGGGGTTATGTAGCCACCTTGCCCACTTGTGGGCCACTTCTGATTCTGCCCCCGCTCTAAAGCGGTGGGGATCCCCCAGGCGGCAGGGGTTATGTAGCCACCTTGCCCACTTGTGGGCCACTTCTGATTCTGCCCCCCCCTCTGAACCATTGGGTATCCCCCAGGCCTAAGGGGTTATGTAGCCACGTTGCCCACTTGTGGGCCACGTCTGATTCTGCCCCCGCGCTCTGAAGCGGTGGGGAACCCCCAGGCGGCAGGGGTTATGTAGCCACCTTGCCCACTTGTGGGCCACTTCTGATTCTACCCCCCGCTCTGAAGCGGTGGGGAACCCCCAGGCGGCAGGGGTTATGTAGCCACCTTGCCCACTTGTGGGCCACTTCTGATTCTACCCCCCGCTCTGAAGCGGTGGGGATCCCCCAGGCGGCAGGGGTTATGTAGCCACCTTACCCACTTGTGGGCCAGTTCTGATTCTGCCCCCCCCTCTGAAGCGGTGGGTATCCCCCAGGCCTAAGGGGTTATGTAGCCACGTTGCCCACTTGTGGGCCACGTCTGATTCTGCCCCCGCGCTCTGAAGCGGTGGGGAACCCCCAGGCGGCAGGGGTTATGTAGCCACGTTGCCCACTTGTGGGCCACTTCTGGTTCTGCCCCCCGCTCTGAAGCGGTGGGGAACCCCCAGGCGGTAGGGGTTATGTAGCCACGTTGCCCACTTGCGGACCACTTCTGATTCTGCCCCCGCTCTAAAGCGGTGGGGACCCCCTAGGCGGCAGGGGTTATGTAGGCACGTTGCCCACTTGTGGGCCACTTCTGATTCTGCCCCCCGCTCTGAAGCGGTGGGGATCCCCCAGGCGGCAGGGGTTATGTAGCCACCTTGCCCACTTGTGGGCCACTTCTGATTCTGCCCCCCGCTCTGAAACGATGGGGATCCCCCAGGCGGCAGGGGTTATGTAGCCACCTTGCCCACTTGTGGGCCACTTCTGATTCTGCCCCCCGCTCTGAAACGATGGGGATCCCCCAGGCGGCAGGGGTTATGTAGCCACCTTGCCCACTTGTGGGCCAGTTCTGATTCTACCCCCCGCTCTGAAGCGGTGGGGATCCCCTAGGCGGCAGGGGTTATGTAGCCACCTTGCCCACTTGTGGGCCAGTTCTGATTATACCCCCCGCTCTGAAGCGGTGGGGATCCCCTAGGCCTAAGGGGTTATGTAGCCACCTTGCCCACTTGTGGGCCACTTGTGATTCTGCCCCCCGCTCTGAAGCGGTGGGGAACCCCCAGGCGGCAGGGGTTATGTAGCCACCTTGCCCACTTGTGGGCCAGTTCTGATTCTACCCCCCGCTCTGAAGCGGTGGGGATCCCCTAGGCGGCAGGGGTTATGTAGCCACCTTGCCCACTTGTGGGCCAGTTCTGATTATACCCCCCGCTCTGAAGCGGTGGGGACCCCCTAGGCGGCAGGGGTTATGTAGCCACCTTGCCCACTTGTGGGCCACTTCTGATTCTACCCCCCGCTCTGAAGCGGTGGGGATCCCCTAGGCCTAAGGGGTTATGTAGCCACCTTGCCCACTTGTGGGCCACTTGTGATTCTGCCCCCCGCTCTGAAGCGGTGGGGAACCCCCAGGCGGCAGGGGTTATGTAGCCACCTTGCCCACTTGTGGGCCAGTTCTGATTCTACCCCCCGCTCTGAAGCGGTGGGGATCCCCCAGGCGGCAGGGGTTATGTAGCCACCTTGCCCACTTGTGGGCCACTTCTGATTCTGCCCCCCGTTCTGAAACGATGGGGATCCCCTAGGCGGCAGGGGTTATGTAGCCACCTTGCCCACTTGTGGGCCCACGGGGGGGCGACTACAACCGGTCCTGATGCGACATACCCCCCAGCTATCTGCCAAAACTCGGGGGGGGGGGGGGGGGGGGGCTGGGGGTGGATCTGGGGGGGGGTCGGCTGGGGGGTGTAGGGGGGGGATTTCGGCTGGGGGGGGGGTTCCCAAGGTGGGGGGGCTTGCGCGCGACCCACTACTACCACATGCATACCTCCTGGGGGGTTGTGTGTCTGGGGGTTGGGGGGTACGGAGGTATGTATGCGATAATAGCGCTTTCTCGTCCTTGCCGAGAAGAAAGTCTTAAGGGTCGCCGTGTTGCCCCCCGCCCCCCTCCCCCCGACCCCCTCCCCCTCCCCCCTTCCCTCTCCCCTCTTGTTCCCCCGTGCCCCCCGGTTAGTTTATGAGAAAAATTCCTGAGGCTTGGTTAGAGTTGGGGGTTAAAAGAAAGAATGGATGGACTTCTGGTTAGAGGTCCTTGAAAAGCTCCCCCTCTGAGGAGGAGGAGGAGGAGTCTTGGCGGGCGCGCTTCGGTTGAAGCTCTCGTTGGGCTTCGTCCCGCCTCTTCTTATTGCGCTTCCCGACGCTTTTAAGGGGACGGGATCGCTCAGCCCCAGAGGTCGTTGCCTCGGACTCACTTGGGAGCGGGGGGGCAGGAGGCTTTGACTGGGGCAAAGGCAGGGGAGGCAAGCTTGACGACGATGAAGCAACGTCGCCGGGTGCAGACAAGGCCGCTGCATCAAACGGGGCATCATCAGCCTCTGCAGGTGCATTGCCCCGATTTTTTTTCTTGCCCTTGTGAGGCACCCAATTCAGCACCGCCTCTTGCTCTGCCTCTGCAATGTGCATCAAATCGGGGTGCCGTGCAGTGTCATGCACATCTGCATAGTGCTGTGCCATGCAGTATGACCACACTGTCTTTGTGCACAGCGGACACCGCACAGGATGATTCGTGCACGGGCTGCTTGCAGATTTTTTTGCCAACGTGTTCCAGCGCAGCTTAGCTGGTTGACTGGGGCAGTCAGAGATCATGAGGGTGACCAAGGCGTGTGTCCGCTTGTTGCGCATCACAACCTGCGTGGAGCAAGTGACACGATCGCCACAAAACCCACAAGCGGTGGCCGGAGAAATCTCTTCCTGACCCTTCACACATTCCTTCCGCAGAAGGTGTTGACCGACATGCGTCCGCATGCACACGCGTGGCATTGTTGCCTCGCAAATCCTGCACTGAACTGAGCGGGAAATGTCGGTGGTCAAACCTTTGTCACCACGATCTGTAACAAAGACGCCTTCGTAAGGCTCACACTTCATTGGAGGCACCTTTTGAGGTGCAGTTTGGGCACACCATTCAGAAAGTGCGTCCAACTGACTACTTGGTGCATACCACTTGTTGTCCTCATTCACTTGCAAACGAATGAACTGGACAGAGGTACCGGGAAACGACATTGCAAGCGCATGAAGACGGTCATGCCAAACATGCAACCTTGCACCTGCATAGCGCTCAAGGGGCATGAACTGCCCATGGACTGTCAGGTGCTCCGCACCCTCAATCTCAGATGTGGGGGTGTCCATGGTGCAGTGTCCTGACGAATTGGTGACAGCCCGAAGGTAAAAGATGCCCAAACTGAGCTTCTCCTTTTGGAAGCACACACAAGCAGCAAATGTGTCACCGGCCACAGGCATGTTCTCCGCTTGGGGAGTCACGGTCAATGTGGGCAATTTGCCTGGGCGTGGCATCTGTAGAGCACGCATGAGACGGCCCCGCGGCGCAAAGCATGGCACACGCTGGGACCACCTGCACGATACAAAAGGACACAAAGATCCTTCTCATCAGCACTATACCGGGTGCGGTTGGCTGTGGCAGCATCCTCTACGAGATCTACCAACCGCTTCAACCCATAGCCCCTTTTTTTCGCGGCATTCAGAACTGTAGCAACGCGAGGCACATTGTTTGTCTGAATAGCCTCCACAAGACGTTGATGGTAGGACACCTGTGAGCGCAAAGGCTGGAAAGATCGCTGCATTGTGCGAACATCAAAAAATGCCTTTTGCTCCATTGCCCGGTATTCGTGCAGACGTGCGTGCAATGCAAGGGTCCCGCGGTACTTATACTTGGTGCGCGGCTCTGGCGCCATCGCAATGCGCAACCTCTGAGACAGAGCGGGGCAATGCTTCAAAGAAGCACATCCGGCACAAGAGTGCCCATCGTATGACCAACCTGTGCAATGGCACGAGCGAAAACCAGCCAATCCCTCCATCCATTTCCACGAATGGATTGTGCCTTGGGCCAAGTCTTGTGCATCCAAAAAAAAAGGCCAGTTGAGTATCAACGACTGTTGCGTGTGACCTTCCGGCATGTAACCACCACATGGAGTGGGGTGCCTATCCGGAGGCGGGGGCAGAAGGATAGCATCCTCCGAGTCGGGGACTTCCGGCTGGGCATCGGATGGAATGTCGGGGGCGGCCCCTTTTACCACAAAACGTTCAATGCTACGAAAAATAGACGGTTGGGGTGGAGGAGCATGTACCCATGCGTCGTGCTTCATCGAGGTGAAATGCTGCAACCTCTCACCCCCTGAAACCCGACCCTTGAACCGGTACCCACAACCACAAATCTCCTCTGTGCATCCGCATTGACCAGAAGAGGCATCCCTGTGGCCACATTTTCCACCACAGGCAGCATGGGAAGCGGGTGGGTCCGCGTCTGCAGGTGGGTCTTCATCAGGAGCTGCTTGCGGGTCTGGAGACGCTGGTGGTGCTTGTTGTGAAGAGGGGGCTGCAGAGGGGCAAACGTGTCCACAGTGGTTGTGGTAGGCTACGAGGCATGTAACACATGCCTTGTGGCAGCCCTTCTTGTTGCACACCACACAACTCCCTCGTTTCAGCGACTTCTCAAGATCGAGAGTCGCCATGATGTGTCGCTACGCTATACAAAGGGAGCAAAGCAAGGACCAAACGCATGGCACACTGTTGCAAAGGGACACACAAACAACGAAACGCAACGTACTATCAATACCCTATTCAGCGTTGCGCGGACCAACATGGTGCCTACTACCGTCGCTCTGCGGCGAATGCTGTCCTGGGTGCCTACTCCCATCGCTCTGCGGCGACTGCATTTGTTGTGGTTTAGGTTTCGGCACACACAGGTTTGGGTTTGGGCACCATGCTGGCCTTTGACAGATTTTGCAAGGGGAAACGCCCCATGGAGCACTTGCCTAAAAAAACGCGGAAAAACGTCGCATGAGTCCCTAACCCACGGGGTTGTGAAACAAACAAACAAGTGGAACACCCCACATTTCACATTGTGGGTGGCAGCATCCCGCGCCAGGGGCCCCTTGTCCGCGGGCTGACGTTTGCAGTTAACATGTCTGGGTCAAACAAACAAGTGGAACACCCCACATTTCACATTGTGGGTGGCAACATCCCGCGCCAGGGGCCCCTTGTCCGCGGGCTGACGTTTGCAGTTAACATGTCTGGGTCAAACAAACAAGTGGAACACCCCACATTTCACATTGTGGGTGGCAGCATCCCGCGCCAGGGGCCCCTTGTCCGCGGGCTGACGTTTGCAGTTAACATGTCTGGGTCAAACAAACAAGTGGAACACCCCACATTTCACATTGTGGGTGGCAGCATCCCGCGCCAGGGGCCCCTTGTCCGCGGGCTGACGTTTGCAGTTAACATGTCTGGGTCAAACAAACAAGTGGAACACCCCACATTTCACATTGTGGGTGGCAGCATCCCGCGCCAGGGGCCCCTTGTCCGCGGGCTGACGTTTGCAGTTAACATGTCTGGGCAACAAACGACATTTGTATAGCGCCTCGTCTTGCGAAATCTGGCGCTCACACTAGAAAAGGGGGCGCCGTTGGCGCCAGGCGGAAAAAAGGGGGGCGCCGTTGGCGCCATGTCCCCAGCCCACTATCTGTCAAAACCCGGGGGGGGGGGGGGGGGGGGCTGGGGGGTGTCGCATACAAGGACCGGGCCCGGCCGCCCCCCCGTGTGTGGGCCAGTTCTGATTATACCCCCCGCTCTGAAGCGGTGGGGACCCCCTAGGCGGCAGGGGTTATGTAGCCACCTTGCCCACTTGTGGGCCACTTCTGATTCTGCCCCCGCTCTAAAGCGGTGGGGACCCCCTCGGCGGCAGGGGTTATGTAGCCACGTTGCCCACTTGTGGGCCACTTCTGATTCTGCCCCCCCGCTCTAAAGCGGTGGGGATCCCCCAGGCGGCAGGGGTTATGTAGCCACCTTGCCCACTTGTGGGCCACTTCTGATTCTGCCCCCCCCTCTGAAACGATGGGGATCCCCCAGGCGGCAGGGGTTATGTAGCCACCTTGCCCACTTGTGGGCCACGTCTCATTCTGCCCCCCCCTCTGAACCGGTGGGTATCCCCCAGGCCTAAGGGGTTATGTAGCCACCTTGCCCACTTGTGGGCCACGTCTGATTCTGCCCCCGCGCTCTGAAGCGGTGGGGAACCCCCAGGCGGCAGGGGTTATGTAGCCACCTTGCCCACTTGTGGGCCACGTCTGATTCTGCCCCCCGCTCTGAAGCGGTCGGGAACCCCCAGGCGGCAGGGGTTATGTAGCCACGTTGCCCACTTGTGGGCCACTTCTGATTCTGCCCCCCGCTCTGAAGCGGTGGGGATCCCCCAGGCGGTAGAGGTTATGTAGCCACGTTGCCCACTTGCGGACTTCTTCTGATTCTGCCCCCGCTCTAAAGCGGTGGGGACCCCCTAGGCGGCAGGGGTTATGTAGCCACGTTGCCCACTTGTGGGCCACTTCTGATTCTGCCCCCCGCTCTGAAGCGGTGGGGATCCCCTAGGCGGCAGGGGTTATGTAGCCACCTTGCCCACTTGTGGGCCACTTCTGATTCTACCCCCCGCTCTGAACCGGTGGGGATCCCCCAGGCGGCGGGGGTTATGTAGCCACCTTGCCCACTTGTGGGCCACTTCTGATTCTGCCCCCGCTCTAAAGCGGTGGGGATCCCCCAGGCGGCAGGGGTTATGTAGCCACCTTGCCCACTTGTGGGCCACCTCTGATTCTGCCCCCCCCTCTGAACCGGTGGGTATCCCCCAGGCCTAAGGGGTTATGTAGCCACGTTGCCCACTTGTGGGCCACGTCTGATTCTGCCCCCGCGCTCTGAAGCGGTGGGGAACCCCCAGGCGGCAGGGGTTATGTAGCCACCTTGCCCACTTGTGGGCCACTTCTGATTCTACCCCCCGCTCTGAAGCGGTGGGGATCCCCCAGGCGGCAGGGGTTATGTAGCCACCTTGCCCACTTGTGGGCCACTTCTGATTCTGCCCCCGCTCTAAAGCGGTGGGGATCCCCCAGGCGGCAGGGGTTATGTAGCCACCTTACCCACTTGTGGGCCACTTCTGATTCTGCCCCCCCCTCTGAACCGGTGGGTATCCCCCAGGCCTAAGGGGTTATGTAGCCACCTTGCCCACTTGTGGGCCACGTCTGATTCTGCCCCCGCGCTCTGAAGCGGTGGGGAACCCCCAGGCGGCAGGGGTTATGTAGCCACGTTGCCCACTTGTGGGCCACTTCTGGTTCTGCCCCCCGCTCTGAAGCGGTGGGGATCCCCCAGGCGGTAGGGGTTATGTAGCCACGTTGCCCACTTGCGGACCACTTCTGATTCTGCCCCCGCTCTAAAGCGGTGGGGACCCCCTAGGCGGCAGGGGTTATGTAGGCACGTTGCCCACTTGTGGGCCACTTCTGATTCTGCCCCCCGCTCTGAAGCGGTGGGGATCCCCCAGGCGGCAGGGGTTATGTAGCCACCTTGCCCACGTGTGGGCCACTTCTGATTCTGCCCCCCGCTCTGAAACGATGGGGATCCCCCAGGCGGCAGGGGTTATGTAGCCACCTTGCCCACTTGTGGGCCACTTCTGATTCTGCCCCCCGCTCTGAAACGATGGGGATCCCCCAGGCGGCAGGGGTTATGTAGCCACCTTGCCCACTTGTGGGCCACTTCTGATTCTGCCCCCCGCTCTGAAACGATGGGGATCCCCCAGGCGGCAGGGGTTATGTAGCCACCTTGCCCACTTGTGGGCCACTTCTGATTCTGCCCCCCCCTCGGAACCGGTGGGTAACCCCCAAGCCTAAGGGGTTATGTAGCCACGTTGCCCACTTGTGGGCCACCTCTGATTCTACCCCCCGCTCTAAAGCGGTGGGGATCCCCCAGGCCGCAGGGGTTCTGTAGCCACCTTGCCCACTTGTGGGCCACTTGTGATTCTGCCCCCCGCTCTGAAGCGGTGGGGATCCCCTAGGCGGCAGGGGTTATGTAGCCACCTTGCCCACTTGTGGGCCACGTCTGATTCTGCCCGCCCGCCCTGAAGCGGTGGGGACCCCCTCGGCGGCAGGGGTTATGTAGCCACCTTGCCCACTTGTGGGCCAGTTCTGATTCTACCCCCCGCTCTGAAGCGGTGGGGATCCCCTAGGCGGCAGGGGTTATGTAGCCACCTTGCCCACTTGTGGGCCAGTTCTGATTCTGCCCCCCGCTCTGAAACGATGGGGATCCCCCAGGCGGCAGGGGTTATGTAGCCACCTTGCCCACTTGTGGGCCACTTCTGATTCTGCCCCCCGTTCTGAAACGATGGGGATCCCCTAGGCGGCAGGGGTTATGTAGCCACCTTGCCCACTTGTGGGCCACTTCTGATTCTGCCCCCCCCTCTGAACCGGTGGGTATCCCCCAGGTCTAAGGGGTTATGTAGCCACCTTGCCCACTTGTGGGCCACGTCTGATTCTGCCCCCCGCTCTGAAGCGGTGGGGAACCCCCAGGCGGCAGGGGTTATGTAGCCACCTTGCCCACTTGTGGGCCAGTTCTGATTCTACCCCCCGCTCTGAAGCGGTGGGGATCCCCTAGGCGGCAGGGGTTATGTAGCCACCTTGCCCACTTGTGGGCCACTTCTGATTCTGCCCCCCGCTCTGAAACGATGGGGATCCCCCAGGCGGCAGGGGTTATGTAGCCACCTTGCCCACTTGTGGGCCACTTCTGATTCTGCCCCCCGTTCTGAAACGATGGGGATCCCCCAGGCGGCAGGGGTTATGTAGCCACCTTGCCCACTTGTGGGCCACTTCTGATTCTGCCCCCCCCTCTGAACCGGTGGGTATCCCCCAGGTCTAAGGGGTTATGTAGCCACCTTGCCCACTTGTGGGCCACGTCTGATTCTGCCCCCCGCTCTGAAGCGGTGGGGAACCCCCAGGCGGCAGGGGTTATGTAGCCACCTTGCCCACTTGTGGGCCAGTTCTGATTCTACCCCCCGCTCTGAAGCGGTGGGGATCCCCTAGGCCGCAGGGGTTATGTAGCCACCTTGCCCACTTGTGGGCCACTTCTGATTCTGCCCCCCGCTCTGAAACGATGGGGATCCCCCAGGCGGCAGGGGTTATGTAGCCACCTTGCCCACTTGTGGGCCACTTCTGATTCTGCCCCCCGCTCTGAAGCGGTGGGGATCCCTCAAGAGGCAGGGGTTATGTAGCCACCTTGCCCACTTGTGGGCCACTTCTGATTCTGCCCCCCTCTGTGAAGCGGTGGGGATCCCCCAGGCGGCAGGGGTTATGTAACCACCTTGCCCACTTGTGAGGCGCTTCGGGGGGGGGGGTTGGTCGGCGGACGGGTACCCACTTAAACGCCCCCGTGGCCTGCACGCCGTTGTCTCAGTCGTGATACCGGTGCCCGTCCCAGTCGTGCGGAGGACTGCAACCCCCGCATGGCACATCCCTGTTTTTTTGGTTCAGACCAAGATGAGCTGTGGTAGCCCGCTCACTTCACAGTACTCGAGATAACCTCTCGGGATCAAGGTTCAGAGCTGCCCAGTGCCACGATGATCCCACAGTGGCTGTGGTAGCGGATCTGACACGCAGTGAGAGGATTAGCTGAGTCTGAAACCGGGTGATGCAGTGGGAGGCTGCCACGCCCGTAGGCTTCCCAGTGTGCGTGAGGCACAAAGACTGTAGGCTGAAAAAGACAGTGACGGAAGGAAATCATTTTAAGGAGCCATAATCCATGGGGTCCATGGGGTCCATGGGGTCAGCGGCGTGAACACCGAAGGGCGAGATGAATCAGCAGGTTGCATTTCACACACTATCAGCACCAGAGAGGGAGGGGGGATGAGATTCAGGTACAGGCAACCCCCGCATGGCGCATCCCTTTGTATGAATGAGGGAGGGCATGCGTTCGGGGGTGAGGCACCGCAGGCGCTTGGGGGGATGGGCTGCGGTTGGTACGCGCCGCAGCAACAAACGGCCGCGGGGAGGCGTTGCGGGGGCATACCACAGCGTCCCCGGAGGTCGCCCTCGGTCGAGTCCCCGGTCCCTCTTTACGGTGCTGCTTGGCGCCCTCTGGCCGCGCGGCGCCGGTGCGGACAACGTCATCAGGCAACGGATCCGACGCGCGCTTCTTCGGGCGGCAGGCCGCATCACGCATCGCCGGCGCCGCGAACCCGTTGGCGCCCGACGACCCGGGCGCGCGCGGCTGCCCGGGGCCCGCCGCGTCCGGCGTGGCTGCCGCCGTGCCCTCGTCCGCCTCCAGGGAATGCGTCGTCCCATTCCCCACGGAGGGCTCCGCATCAGACGTCGCGTGCTCCACGACACCGCCATCTCCGAATGAGACCGTCCTTTTCCTCTTCTTCGAGGGCCGGGCCGCTTCACACTCTGCCCCGCCCGCCGCAGCCGCCTCCCGCGCGTCCTCCCCGTCGCAGGACCCATCGGTTGGGGGGCTGCGTCCGGCCGCGTCTGCCTCGGCGGCGCCCTTCCGCGCGTTCTCGTACTCCTGCAGCCGCTGCAGCAGCTGAGGTCTGGTGCCGCTCACGCGAAGCTTTCTCTGTCGCAACTCCTCTTTGAGCTCCCGGACGGAGGAGCCTCGGAAGGGACTGTCGTCGCCCGGTGGACGCAACGTACGCCTCTTCGCAGACCGATCGGCATCGAATGTCGCAGGCGCTGCGGCGCCATCATCGCAGTCGCGCGCACTTTCCGCAGATGCATCATCGGGAGCGAGGGCCCGTCCGGCCCCGTCCGGGCCCTCAACAACGGCCTCCCCCGCCTCCTCCCGCTCGCAGGCCCCGCCCGCCGGGGGCCGTCCCGGCGCGCAGGCCGCCGTCCCCGAACGACACGTCGCAGGCGCCGCGACGCCGCCCTCCCCAACCGACGACGTCCGGGCCTTCTTCGGCGGTGGGCCGTGCACGTCGGCCTCGGGCTGCGCCGCGTTGCGCTTCGAAGGGGCACCGGCCACGGGCGCACCGCCGCGACGGACGGCCTCTGCGGACCCGTTGCGGTGCTCGGAGGACCCAATGGAGCCCGCCGCAGCCGCCCTCTGGGCGTCGTGCCGGTCGCGGGTTGCGGCCGCCACCCCGTTGGCGCCCGACGACCCGGGCGCGCGCGGCTGCCGGGGGCCCGCCGCGTCCGGCGTGGCTGCCGCCGTGCCCTCGTCCGCCTCCAGGGAATGCGTCGTCCCATTCCCCACGGAGCGCTCCGCATCAGACGTCGCGTGCTCCACGACACCGCCATCTCCGAATGAGACCGTCCTTTTCCTCTTCTTCGAGGGCCGGGCCGCTTCACACTCTGCCCCGCCCGCCGCAGCCGCCTCCCGCGCGTCCTCCCCGTCGCAGGACCCATCGGTTGGGGGGCTGCGTCCGGCCGCGTCTGCCGCGGGGCCTGCGATCGCGCCCTCGGCGGCGCCCTTCCGCGCGTCCTCGTACTCCTGCAGCCGCTGCAGCAGCTGAGGCCTGCCGCCGCTCACGCGAAGTCCTCTCTGTCGCAACTCTCTCTTGAGCTCGTTGACGGTGTAGCCTCGGAAGGGACTGCCGTCGCCCGACGGATCCCGCGGGCGCTTCTTCGCGGGCCGGTCCGCATCGGAGGTCGCAGGCACTGCCGCACCGTCGTCGGACGATGGTGCCGGCGCGGGTTCCCTCGGGGGGCGGCGCGCATCCGACGCCACCCGCGCTGCACCACCGCCGCCGCCGGGCCCGGGGTGCTCGGTCCTGCGCTTCGAAGCGGCACCGTTCGGAGTCTCGCGCCCGGGTCGGTCCGCATCCGCGGATCCGTCGCGGCGGTTTGCGCAGCCCTCATCCGGCGCTGCAGCTGCCGCACGCGCGGCCTCTCCGCCACAAGTCCCATCCGGTGGGGCGTGTTCTGCCGGAGACACTGCCACGCTGCGCTGGACCGAGGCCTTCCGCGCATCCTCGTGGTCCTGCAGCCGCTGCAGAAGCGCGGGCTTCTTGCCCCCGGTCGGAAGGCCTCTGGTTCTCAACTCTTCTTTGAGCTCAGCCCCGGTGTACAGATGGAATAGATTGGACATGCCTTCAAGTGCATGGGGCACTGAGCGGCCAAAGGAGCCTGAAAAGGGGTGCCACGCTGCGGAGCATCGGCATTCACTTGCCTGCAATTGCCCTGTTGTGTGTCCGTGCGGTGCCGTACATGTTCTGGTATGCCGGTGCGCGACGCTACTGCGGAAGGTGCTTCACGTGCGGCCTAGATTGGGTGTGGACAACGCCCCGGGCCCTGTCTCATGTACATTTGAAGGTGCTGTCGCAATTGTTTTTTTGGCACATCACTGGTAGTGCTCATGGCTATGAGAGTGGTATTTAAGACTCTACCAAGCTGAAGGTGCCATTTTGCTATGCTCGGCTGATGGAAGGAAATCATATTAAGGAGCAATAGTCCATGGGGCTTCTACCCATTCCAGCCCCCAGACTCACCCAAGGGGCAAGTCGCGCGGGTTTCTGGAGAGCTGCCGCCCTGTATGACAAGAGGCTCCCCCCTCCGTCCTTTAGGTTGCCTCACGTGAGGCCCGTCCATGCTTCATGAGCCCCTCCGCGCTGTTGGAAGACAGAGCACCCTCCTGCATGCTGTACAGCATGGTGGAGTGTTTGCTATGCTCGGCTGATGCTTCATCATTCGCATCAGGATGAATTCAAACCACCGTTCTGACGTACGACTTGCACGCAGTCATAGCAACTTGTGCACCAAGGAGATGGAACAAATTGCTTTTTTGGGTTTTCATCACTGCGTATGAAAAGGAGTTAATGTAGAAGGACACCTGGCAGGGTTCAATGTGAACAATGGTGTTTGATGGTTGTGGTTGGCTGGAGCACTTCCCGTCAGTTGAAACAGCCTGCCGACCCCCACGTTTTGCGTCTCCACCCTCCTCCCTGCAAAGCCAAAACTGCAGTCACTGCTGTCACTGACCTGTAATGTCTCCGGTCAGTCCATGTACAGCTCTACCCATTTCCCGTCATTTGAAACAGCCTGCCGACCGCTTGAATACCCCACGTTGCAGTTGGTTGCTGTTGTTCGTTGGTGGATTCTCGGTGGCAGTTGTTTCTGGACAGTGAATGCAAGATAGTCTTTGTTGTTCAAGGTTGTTGTAAGGGGCCCTGAACCCAACCTTGAACCCAAAACAATGACATCGTGTTGCTGACGTATAGACCGAGGGATAACATGTGCAACGCAGCCCTCAGGGCATCGAGGATGAAATGGGGTAACTGCTCCGCGACACAGCACCTCATGGGGCAGCAGCCAAGCAAAACAATAGGGTCAGGTAAACGGTCTAAATAACAAAGATGCACCGTGCATGCACCCCCCTGTTGGTAGGCCTGCATGAGCCCCCGCCCCCAGTCACCAGACTGCAACGGGCTGTTCAAGAACAAGATCCCACCTTCAACGTCCGAGCGAGGGGCGCATTGAAGTGAAGCTCAGGTTTGCTCTGCAGTGGCCTGGGCTACTTGCAGCCCATTTGGCTATCTGGCATTCCGCCACCCATGAGCGCAATAGGGGTGTTATGCAACAGTGCAGGCACGCAAAAGTGGTGCTGCGGTGGGGTTGGGTCTGGGGTGGGCTTGGGTCAGGCCTGGGGGTGTTGTGTGTGGGGGTGGGTCTGCGACCCAAAATTTGTGCACCAGAAATGGCATTTGTCCTTTCATAAATTTCATTTTTTCCCAATCTTTGCATGTTGGTGGATGCTAGTTTCATACGTCAGCCGTGGCTGTTGGCTCAGAAAATAAAAGCTTTGGGGCTCACGGTGGTTGAATGGAAATGGTTGGAGGCTTTTCAAAGTTTATTCAAAGAACAGGTGTTGTGGCAAGCTTACCTGGACCACCCGGATTGGTAGTGATTTAGCAGGCCTAAATAGATCAACCGAATGGTAACTTACGTCCGTGTGGGTGTGCATCTCGTTGCAATTGATTGGCCGTCTAGTCTTTGTTGTTTATCCGTTGGATGCTCGTCATGGCGATTTGCTTGTCTGCTGCTGGTAATACACGAAGGGTATCGAGGGGGGGGTGGGTCCAGGGGGAGGGGGGTGGGCAGCCATGGCAAAAAACAAGCGAGCTCAGACCGGAGTTGGCGGGTTGGAGCTCGCCGCCATAAACCGTACATGGGTCTCGGCGTACATGTCAGCTTGGTGTAAATTTTGGCTCGGCGTACATTCGGCCCGCCGATTTGGCCGGCCGGATGTACGGCTTAATCCGTCAACCCTGTCTTTTTGGCCCACCGGCCGGCCGAATGTACGGTTTAATCCATCAACCCCCCCAGCTACTACTTGTTTATGGACCGCATCCGCCCCCCTTCCTTCGCCTCGCTTCGCTCAACGCGGTGGCCAGCCCCCACACCCGTAAATTATAAGACTCCTGCGGTGGCCACCTTTTGTGTGCACCGCCTTCTGTGTGTACCGCCTTGTGTGTAAGGAGGTTCGACAAGGGGGGCTGACGGATTAGACCGAACATTCAGCCGGCCAATTTGGCCGGCCGAATGTACGGCCGTACATTTGGCGGGCCGGTCAGCGAGCCGAATGTACGCCGAGACCATGTACGGTTTATTCCATCGGGCCGCGGGTTGGCTGTGTGGTCAGCCATTGAGCCTTTGTCATTGAACCACCCTGCAAAAGAGCTGTCTCTGCGATTGGCACATGCTTTCCAGTATTCAGGGCACCAAAAGTGAAAAACATATCACCTTTTGCACAAAGACCGTCTGGACCATGTCACTCGCAATGGGGATTGCGGCTCCGCAACAACGGGCCGGTGTGCGCAGCTGCCGCCGTCTTGACTGCAGTCAAACTGCCGAGAGATCTTCCACGGGGGAACACGTGCACCGCACGCGCACCCAGGGCACAGCGGGCAATGGTGTCGCTGAGGAATGCAGACTGCCAGGCATGTCAGTCGAGATCGTACACATGATTGCACAACGCCCACGTCCCTCCCTTGCCGCAACCGCAGTGAAACCCAAACGCAGTGAGCTGATGCGTTGGTGTGTTGCTGACCTGGACACGGCCTCACTTGTGGCCCCCTTGTGTGACAGTCCGTCCGGTGGGTGTTTCTTTACGGGGCCCTGGACAGTCACCCGTTCTTCCCTTCGCATTGCTGCGTCGGGTCGGTGCGTTCTGTCGGCAGCTGCGGCCGGTGCTCCTGCTGGTGTCGTTTCCGCGTTCGCGGAGCCCAGTGGTTGGTGTGCCGGGGCTGTGCTGGATGTGGCGGGTGCCATTTGTGCGTTAGCGGCGCCCAATAGTTGGCGTATTGGGGTTGTGCTGGTTGGTCGTTTGACTGTTTTTGCCCCCCCTCCCCCGCCACGCCCTTCAACAGTTGCACGCTCACCCAATCCAGCACCGTCAACCTCAACAATTACATCGGCGGACAAAAATCAACACGGAGACCAGCGGGTTCTGTGACTGTGCCATAATTCACACATGCAACGAAGACAGAGCAGACCACTGCCGGAAAACCCGTGCCCAGCAAATGGGAAACACCTCCGAGGCGCAGGGATGGTGTGCCGTGTGACACTGGTAAGAGCTTGGAAGGTCCTGATCAAACTTTCAGCTAGTGCGTTTCCTGGTACCGCGGGATACAAAAAAATGTTTTTTGGGATACAGTGGGATACACGGCACAAAATCTTGGGATACACTGGGAAACACGGGAAAATCCTTTGGGATACACAAACAACACAATTTTTTTTTTTGGGATACACACTAACTGAAAGTCTGGTCCGGATGCATGGCGGCATCAGCTCAATTCCGAATCAAGGATGGTCTCAAGCTGCCTGAGAGCGGTCGGAAGACAACCAAAGCAGACTGACAGCGTTGGGTGTGAGCTGACAGCCCTCAATAACACATCAACGGTGTTTTCTATAATACATCACGGCTCAGCAGCTCTGTCTGCACAGCAGCAATGTGTGATGTCGGCTCCTCTGGCTGGTCGTGATAGAAAGCATGCAGGCCTACAGCTCAGCATGCCCATATACCAACCCTGCGTAGTAGCCCCCTTGAAGGAGGGCCCACCACACAGAGTCTTCGCGTAGAGCCCTCGATCCAAAAACTGCGCAATACCTTCCACATTCTGGAACGGCTCCAGGAGACTCCAGAATTGCACCCGGGCACTCCGGAACGCATACCACTACGTGTGTGCGATGGGGGCCCAAATCGTCGGTGCTGATCGAGCGGATGTCCCCGCCGTTAGACACGTCCCCCCAGTCGCTCGTCACGAACATTACACGTGCCCCTTGTTGTTTGGGGCAACCCGCGGTCTATTATACAGCCCCAGGCAGTACAAAATGCCTTCGAGCAAAAGCCGTGACGGTATGCACTGTGCAGTTGAAAGACGGCCACGTGAGGGCTCGATGTTGACAGTGAAATGCCCGTAAAACTTCAAAACACGTGGTGATACAGTGCAGTGAGGCCACATGGCTTGGGCTTGAATACGCTGCCGGCAGAGGCGTACCGGTGGCGGTTGGCGACTGGTGGACAGACCACAGCGCTGAACCCACCGGAATGCAGGCCTCGTTGACAGAATTCACGGTGAGCATCCCCCACTGACTGCCCTGACTGCCAGCAAAGCAGTCCCCACTGGTCCCACCCGGTGGGCCCTGCTCAGCAGAGCAACTGTGCACCCGGCGACTCGGAAGGAAAACAACCCCTTTTCCTTTGCACGTGACTTCGATGCCCCTCCGTGTGCACCTCCGGAGCAGACACTTGTCGACACTTGTTGACACTCGTCGACACGTTCTCGATGGTTTCCCCCATTTTGCCGACGGTTGTCAGGTGACGATTCCCGTCACCCTTCCAGCGGCCGGCACCTTCTGCCGTTGCGGAGCACACAAATGTGGCACGGCTGACAGCAGTGCAAGCGTTCTGCGATACGTACAGCACACTGCCCCCACGTCCCCGGCAGGTGTGGCCCTCATCGACACACTTGCTAGTAGCACCTGCCGAGGCAGGCGTCGGCAGGCGTCACGAAAGTTTTCCGGCTGGTGGTGGCAGGTGTCAGGCAGGTTGGCCGTAGACACAGACCCCATACATGGACACGCACACAGCAACTCAGCACACACCACACGCCCCTGCGGGTACTCACGATGCTCAGGAAAAACTTTCGGCAGGTGTCGGCAGGTGTCATGAAAGTTTGTTGGCAGGTGTGGGCAGGTGTCTCAAGACGTTCTAGCAGGCGTTACTGACAAATGTGGTCATCCGCCCATGAGAGGTCCCCAGGTGCAGTCCTTGACCCCGCCACCCCCTACACATTTTGGCCCCTTGAAGGGGGTTGGGGCGGGTTTGGCACAAGGCCTCGTCACAAGGGGGGGAGGGTGGGACCAAAAAAAAACACCCCTTCTTTGAACCCACGGCCCAACTCGTGGTCCAGTAGGTGTCCCACCCTAAAGTAGGCTTGTACAATGGTCGGGATCTCTCAAACAATTTGGCCCCCGAGAGGGGCTGGGGGGTTGGGGGAGGGTCAGGGCCTGCACTTGGGCACCCCCCGTGCATCCGCCCCTCAGACATCCAAATCAAATTGCACACGTGACGCGGAGTGTGAGGTGAGGTGGGGTCTCCCGTGCACGTGCGCCCACCCGGCGCGTGCCGAGGACAGTGTGTGGCTTCTTACGCCTTGAGCTGGGGCTCGAGCCCGCGACTTCGATGGCGCTTCCTAACAGCTGGTGTTGGGGAAGTTCTTGCACTGCGTGGGCACTGCGTGCATACTGCGCACGCAGAGGCTGGGATACTCACCCAAGTAATACGGTTGGTGGTGACCGTATTATTTCCTCGGAATCCATTTCAGAAAAATGAACAATCCAAAAATATTTGACTATTTATGGAAGCACTTTTCCTTTATAGGAAACCAAGGGCACATGATCAATGTTTTACCACCAAAAGGTAGCTTGGGTGCGAGTATTTGCCGACATCCAAAACTTCGCACTGCGTGCGCACTGCGTGCACGGCATTCCCGTTTGGCACCCCAACAAACCAAAAGGCCAATCAAGACCGCCGTGCAAATACAACAGCACCCCACTGAAACCCAAGCGATGTTATATTCCCCTTCGACACTGGTGTAGCTTGGGGCACCATTTGCGGCTGCAAATCTCGGCGTGTTGCCTGTGACCGCTTTGCATGTGCGTGGGCAAAGGGTGCAGGCAAGCAAAGGAGATCCAGAGCTGAGATGGACTTGTGGTTAGCGGGCGTTGTGCGCACACAAACCCGTGGCGGCATTGCGCACGGCCTACTTCCTTTGCACGTCTGTGCAGCCCCGTTGTCCCTTGCGGTTGTCCCTGTTTCACTACTCCGTGTCGGGTCGTCACGAAGGAGGGCAACGGCTCCTGCAAGTGCCCCCACGCGCGGCCCGGCGGACACCCCCATACCGGCGGTGGGGGACCCCCCCCCCAAATGGCAACAGGGGGGCAGGGGGCGAATGAAGGAGAGCTACTGGAGGGCGTAGGTGGAACCTTTGGAAGACTTACGCTGTGCAACACCGCCACCACCCATGAGCTGCTGGACTGCACCCGCTCAAAGGCACATAACCTCAAAGAGGACCGGTCATGAAAAACGCTGGAATTTGGTGTGAGAAACGAAACGCACTATCAGAGCGAGAACCCACTGCATTTACGCTTTTCGGAGCCGGGGGGGGGGGGGCAGGGATGCATTGGAAGGGGGGGAGGTACCCCCCCTCCTCCAGGGCGTCCAGCCTATGCCCAGCCACTGTCTCCCTGACGCCAAGTGCCAGGCTCAATGGCATTTGTAACCGACAGGAACCGCCCCCAACCGCTTCGGCAACCTCCTCCAACCGCCTGTCGAATCGCTTCTGGGGCCGCCTGTGAGGTCCCTTCCCTTCTAATGCATCCCTGGGGGGGGGGGGGGTAAAGCGCACGCCCCGAGCTCTGGCAGCACACGTTGGACGCCTGCTCCCTCCATCGCTGCCCAACCCCCAGGACAAGCAGAATGCCACGCGCTCGCACAAGTTCGTGACCCACGTTGGCCCCACGATGCGACCCACGCCGCCCCGGCCCCCGGTCGCGGCCCCACGGCGGTCTGGCGTTAGTTGGGCCGCATGGCCCCCGGTCGACCGGGTGCACCGGGTAAACGGTCGACGTACCACCGGGTCTGCAGCCGCACGACCGTGACCAGTGGATGGGTTGTTGTGACAGAGCACGACCACGGGAAGTGCCTGGAGGTGGGGACCCCCCGAATGGTGACGTGTGAGCTGTCACGTGTGGTGTGTTGTTTGAGTCAACGTCAGCACAACCCGCCGAACATGCAGTTCACAAGAAAGAGAGAAAAGCTTGTCAAGAGCCGAAAGACGGCCCTGGGCGCCTTTCGCAAAAAGTCTGGATGAAGAGTGTGAGTGTGACTTTTTGCGTGGGAGTAGCGTGGGAGAAAGGGCAACATCATCAACTTATATTCTGCCATATACAGGTTGGACAGACAAAGAGCATACCCCCCCCCCCCCCAGGCGGGGCAGCGAGGCTGAGGACGAAGGTGACGGTGGCGTAGACCTGCAGGACACTGAAAAACAGTTTCCATTCATCTCCGAAGTCTACCCCCCGATCATACGTCGGGGTCGGGGTCCAGCGTGGAGGTCAGGGAGCCCAGTGCGATCCTGCTCAGACCTCCTCACGCCTGTTGCAGGCACCCAGTGCGAGGGGGGTGCGGGCGACCCCCCTCCCCTGGGCCGTGGCTGGGAGCAGGGGCCAGCCCCGCACGTCAGTCCACTCCGTAGGACTGGGCGCCACCCTTGGGGCCACTGAGTAGGACCCAGCCCCATCCTTAACGCGACTCCCTAGGAACCCCCCCTGACCCCCCGCCCCCAATAAGCAAAGCCCCGGCCCTGAGCGTGCCCTTTGCATGCCTCGTCCACGCCCTGTGCCTCGCCCGCACGCGCTTCGCCCGCAGGGACGCACACCCTGAGCGTGCCCGGGGGACACCCCGGGTGTCCCCTACGCATGCCCTGCGCATGCCCTGACCATGCTCCGCGCGCGCCCTGGGCACGGCCCGCGCGTACTCTCGGCGTGCCTTCTGCACGCCCTGTCCGTGACCTGCCGGCCGTGCCGCCCATCTGACCCTGCCCTGATGGGACGTGGGTATTCTGTGCAGGCCTTTGCTGAGTGGGGGCGGGGGCTGGGGGGAGACCCCCTGCCCTGGCGAGGGGATCTCAGTAGGATCCAGCCCCACGTGCCGGTCAGCTCAGTAGGACGGAGCCCCGCCATGCCCCGTGCACGGCCCATGCGTGCGCCGCACGCGCCCCGCGCCGTGGGCGGCCTAGTGCGGGACCGGGCTGGCGGACCGTTTGCCGGGGGACGCATGGGGGGCATGCTTCGGCGGAGAGGCGTGTGGGGACGCCTTGGGGTTCTGCTTTGGGGGGGCCGCCTTGGCGCCGGGCGAGCCGGGCCGTGCGGGCGACCCGGGCCTTGCGGCCGGGGACTTGGGCCGGTTGGGCGGCAGGACGTTCTTGCCGTACAGGCTGATGACGTTCCCCTGGGGCCTGTAGTTCGCCACCATGTACCCCATGCCCCGTGAGTCGGTGGCCATCCCCACCTCTTTGCAGTCCACCCAGATCAGTTGCGTGAAGTGCCCGCAGCCTTCCTTTCCCCTGCAGGAGTGGGGCCAGAGGTGTGGCAGCAGGGAGGCGTCGGGACCGGGAAGGGGCCAAGTAGGGGCAGTCGGGAGGGGGTTTGGCAAAACGGTTCGGAGCGGTTGCCAGCGGTTACACATGCCGTTGGCAGGGGGCAGTTGGGGGTGAGGGAGAGGGCAGCTGAGCCAGAGACGGGGCGTGGGGAACACCACCCCGCATTCCAATCGGGTACGAAAGAAGGCGTCACGAGGGTGACAAGTCCTCAATTCTTAACTCTCTCCAAAACAACCGGAGCCCTCTCGCCTGTCATCTCCGCTGGGCCTCAGGCACTCTGCTTGGGGCTGTTTGGTGGCAGACCGCTGCGCTCGGGGCATCCAATCTGATGGCCCAAAGGGTGTACGAACTGGTCGGCATGCGGCCGGTCTCGTTTCGGCGTACCAGCGGGGGCAGCCGAGGGGGTGGCCGCCGACGATCAGACCCCCACCCCCTTATTGGCACTGCATCTGGTCCGCTCCCTGCCTGGGCTGCACACGAAAAGACCATCGGTACCTATCCATCACAGAAGAAAACAGTTTGGGGGCCTGTGGTACGAGTACGGCAGGCCCGTTCATTGGTTGCTATTTGCGCAATAACTGCCAAGAGAAAGTATTTTTTATCCAACCCCCTCATTATTGTCCATCCCAGACCATAGATGACCGGAAAATTCGAATTTTTGTTAAAACGTGCCTTTGGGCTTTTGGTTGCTTCTGGTGTTATTTTCTCAAACCAAAAAAACGACCACTTTGCGATCCATACACCACGCAGATACCAAAGTCAAACATGGTGCACATGGAGGCAAAACAAGCACATACAGGGGGAATGTTTGCCCGGCGCGCGCCCGGCGCGCTACTTTTAGACTATGTTCCCCCTGAAGAGCCCCCAAGCACACCCCTTGGAAACGCCCTTAGAATTAGGTGACCCAAACTGCCCCAGCTCAAGAAAGTTGCAAACTGGGGTACACAGTACCACTCTCGCTCCTTTAAGGGCGGTCTTGGTCAACACCTTAGCAAGTTGGGAGAATGGGGGGTTAGGATAGCACAACCGCATCGATCTCCGGTAGAAGCGATAGGCGTCATTGAGGTATCGCGAACAGTAGAGCTGCATCATAACATTGGTCCCACAAGTGTGGGTGTCAATACATTCAGTACAATCGTGCTCCTTACACTCATCCCAAACTACAATGGTGGAGCGTTATGGCAACACAACACACACACTTCTGCCTCATCCTCTGCCTCATCTTGCGTGCCACAACCGAGCAAACAGCTGCTCAATGCGTGCCCTATACCACCCGTGCACGTCATTGTAACATTGTTGGCGGGCTGTCAAAGTGCCATTCTTTCTTCCAATTAATGGCACAATGACATGAATCCGGCCCTTATAAGCACCATCATGGCCCCCAACTTCGAAATCAAAGAAATCACCTCGGGTACGAGAAGGTCCATACCCATCCCAAATCTGCTGATGTCCCGGGGGCCAAGGGGCAAATCCATATAATGTTGCCCAACATATCAACGGCAACAGTCCACCGGTAGGGCACGGGTCAAAAAAGATGCCCGGCGCGCGCCCGGCGCGCTAACGTTCCCCCAGAAGAGAGGGAGGATACACTTCCTGTGACCTGCCCCAGCGCATGGATGATGTACGGGCGCATGCCATTGCTCAAACTGTGCATGAGCGTTCCAAGTTGAAGCAAACCGATTCAATGTCCTATTATGTTATTCTGTTATTCGTTGCACGCCTCTTGGGCCCGTCCTTCTCGAGTGAAATTGCAGGAAAATTCAGCGGCCGCCCGGAACCCGCTATTACTCGAGGGGGAGGTCATAGGCCTGCCCCAAGAATCCGACCACCACCACCTCCTCCTCCATCTCCTGATCCAGACATCAAAATGGAATTCCACAACAGCCTCCCCACGCCATCGGGCTCGGGTACAATGGGAGAAAATGTAAACAAAACCAGTGCAATACCCGCAAAATGACAATGACTACTCACACACAAAAAAAAGCCATACGTCAGGCAGGAAAACAAAATTGGTGACCACTGCACTGGGGGGGGGGGGCGCACGCAGTGCACTGACCCTGCGTACCTGTGAGCGGTCTGGGAGTTCCAGACGTACCCAGGGTCCGTGATCTCGTCGTACCAGTCCTGGATGGCGTCCCCGGCCCCGAAGTACCCGGCGCTCCCGGCGAAGATGTTCTGGCCCTGGTCGTGGCAGTGGCAGTGCTCCAGCTCCTCCCGGCGGGCGCACTCGTCTGCGGCCTTCTGGGCCTGGTTCGCGAGCTCCGCGTTCCACTTCAGGGGCGGGGCCCCGTGCCGGGCCCGGAGCTGCAGGACGCGGGGGCGGGTGAAGAGCCCTATGCAAGCCGAGGAGGGATCCACATCCGGAGTATCCGAGTATCCAGCAGGCCGCGGAAAAATGGGGGAAAATGGGGGAAAATGGGGGGAAATGGAGGAAAATGGGGGGAAGTCGGAAATTGTTATAAATACATCATGGAAAATGTATGAAAATGTCCACCAAGAAAGAAAAATGGAGAAAAGTGGGGTAGAAGTGGGGGGGGAAATGGGTGAAAAATGGGACACGGTCAGGCAACTTCTGCATTTTTCCACGCCCCATTTTCCCCATTCTTCCTACAGGTCACCAATTTCCCTCCAGGGCCGTTAATAAAAAAGTTGGTGTCCAAGTCTCCGGTGGAAAAATGGGGAAATTTTGAGGTATCCGGAGGTATCCAGACAATTGGATACTTCCTCGGCTTGCCCATGGTGCGCCCCGGCGAAGGGCGCGTCTGGTTCAATGACCAGGACCACAGTCCCCCCCTGGCCCCCACTGTCCCGCCCATCCACCAGGGGACAAGTGTGCACCCAGGATCGAGGCCCCCTGCCGCTCCCCAAACGACAATCCCAAACGGTCCTGCCCCAGCGGACGTGCTGCTTCAAGCGGACGGGCACACATCACCAGCCCGGCCCAGGCCCGCCGGGCGAGCCCGGTCATCAGAGCCCACGAGGCTGAAGACGGCCGGCCTCTGGCCGCACAGCCCACATGCCCCGCGCCATGACTTCGAGGGGCGGCAGGCAGCAGCACACACACAGCGCCTGGCCTGACCAGACACCACCGGCACGGCAGGCGGCCCCACGGGGGCTCAACGTAGGGCAGGTCGTCCACAGAAGTCACCGAACGGCCGCTTACCTGTGGTGCCTGCAATGATTGCGGTCCGTGTGCACAAAAGTTCATTGGTCTGGGAATTTCCTCTGCACTGGCCAAAATGTGGCTGTTTTCAGGGTGAAACTCAGGCCTTTGAGCCTCAAGGATACTGGGAATTGAAGCCAGAGCTGTTATGAGCAGCAGGGGGTCAAAAATTCAATTTTCAGACATGGAATTTTCCTCTGACCACCAAAATGGATCACCTGGAGTTCAGGATGATCATCCAAATGGCCTCCTCCAAATGGCCAAACAGCATCCAAGCATCAGCAGTATGGGGAACAGTCTCAGTAGTAATGAAATTTGCCAACATACCAGATCAGAGATTAATGGTCATTTTCACACATTGAGTGCTCTACTAATGCACAACTTGACTCCACTTGGCTTTCCTAAGGAAGCATTGCTCACGCTCCTCCCACCGTCGGCTACCCTGCACCCTCTCAAGGAATGGAATACCGTTGATGAATTGCTGATGGAAGAAACATCAAAGCCGATCGGAAGGCTCTGGCCCATGACACTAAACCTGAAAGTCCTACGAAAGTTTGTGGAAATTACGGGGAAGGGGAAAATTTCGCCCGGGGACGATTTCGCTGGGGATCATTTCGCCAGGGAAAAAGTCGCCACCCTTGAAATCCCCAAAGCTCCAAGTGCCATACGCCCAAATGACTGCAATAACACAACAAGACATGCCCCGGACAGAGACTCCAAACTTGCAACACATTGCCACAACAAAGAGGGCCAGTACCTCCAGCAACAGTTACCGGATCTGCAGCACCAGATTTCATACATCTGCGCAAGAAACGGTGGGCTCAGGTGCGTTCGTAAGCGCTTGGCTCTTCTTAGAAAACACAATCCCTCTGCAGCAGTGGCGAAAGATGAAACTGTTCCACCAAAATTTCGCCGGGAAAAATTTCGCCGCTTTCTTAACGGCGGAATTTTCCTGTGGTGAAATTTTCTCTCCTCCTGTACGCCAAAAGGGGTCCGAAATGCGCACGTTTTAGCCCTTGTGAGACTCCACTGTCGGGCGTTGGAGGGGTGTCGGGCACTTAAACCTCACACCTGTTGAAAGGGAACAAGGAGGGTTCTTCTTACGCAGGGGGAACAAATCCCCCACAAAGCCAGGGGGTTTTTTAATCGGAAAAAAAAAGTTGGTGTGTCTGGTTGTCAGCAAAATCTGCACAGCTCCAACCGATGGCACTTAAGGGGTAACCGGCGGCGGTTGGAGTGCAACTGACGGCGGTTGGAGGGCAACCGATGGCGGTTGCAGTGCAACCGACAGCGGTTGGAGGGTAACTGACGGCGGTTGGAGACAAAGGGCTACTAGGCCAAGACCAGGTTGTTGAACTGAAAAAAAAAGAACTTGTTCCCTAAAAAACCCCCCTGCCCAAAACACAAACCAGGTCGTCACAGAATAGTCGCACAATTTTTCGGGAAGTGAGGGGCCATACATGGTTGTGCTTGTCCAGCACTTCCGCAATCCAAATCTCATTCAACCGCGACTGGTCCTTGTATCGAAGGACCATGTCTTTGGTCTTCTTAGGGTTTTTGGGCACGTACACACGCGGTATCTGCATCCCGGTGCTGACTGTATTGTGACCAGCGCCCTCATATTTGGGCGGTGGGGCGTCATGGGACTCATCAAATAAATCGTGAAAGGCGGCTTTCGCCTCCCGCTTGATGTGCTTCCACATTGTGCAGCACCTATAGCCACGAGGAAACACGTATGACACCCCAAACCCTTCGATCCAGGTTGTAAACCCCCCCCCCTTGTCTAAGCCACACAAAAGTACGGAATTGATACGGTCCCTACGCCTACTGTAGCTTAGACAAGGCCGCAGCTTGTGCGCGACGCATACAACTACCGGCACACATGCCATCACCAAGAAAGGGGAAGATAATGCACAAAATATCCCCAAAATCAGAGCTCTGCGGGTTCATGTGGGCAAACAATCACAACAAATGTGTCCATGACTCCATGTAATTGGCAGATTTGTCACCCAAGTCATGTCTTAAGCGGTTGCACTACATTTCGTTCTAAATTGAATTAGGTACGGAATTAATACAGTCTCTACACCCGCTGTAGCCTAGACAAGGCCGTAGCTTATACAAGGGGGGGGGGGGGGGTACAAGGGCATTAAATGGTCGGTCGGCCGAACTGGATGTACCCGCCATAGACAATGCCAGCCATTGTTCATCAGCAAGTCCGCAAACTGTCCGGGTTTCTGCCAGGCGACTGTCCCGGTGCTTCAGCCAATGTTCTGGGTTGCCTCCCTCCCTTATGTACACTGATTGTTGGCCACACCTTGTACTTTGCGTGCCGTGGCCTTGACTCTACTGGGTGCGTGGCGTACATGCTGGTCAAGGCTCAGTCCCTTGGTGTATCCGCTGACCGCTGGCCCCACTCGGCCACTACCCCGGGGGACATGTGTGGTGGTCCTTAGGATGAAAAACCCAGTGGGTTCACGATCGGTGGAAGTTAATTACATTCAACACGTAGCTTATACAGGCGTACCCCAACAGTGTACCCTCCCCCCCCCTTGTCCTTCCCCACCCAGGGAAGACGGTCCCCCGCCACCCCCTAGGGGACGGTCACCAAGTCGCGGTCCCCCACCCCGCGCGGGACCGTAGTACCGCCGTACACGCACACTGTGGGGCACAGAAATTGCGGCAGAAGACGAAATAACACAGCATAAGAAACGTTTGTTTGCAGAGCTTGTCATACTGACAAACGAAAGCAAGTAATGCAACAATATGAAAATCATTCGCGCGCTCAATGGGCTGCCAATGTAATGAAATTTACTCCTTGACTCGCTCGGTGTAGAATTTCTTGGTCCTGCTCCATTTGACCTTGAATTCTTGAACATGCTCACCACTTTCCACAGGAATGCTTTGGACAGCACCCTTGCACGGTGGCTTGGCCCTTTTGGGGTTCCCCAAGTGACGCCCCCCCCCCCCCCTGGGGAAGGACAAGGGGCGGGGAAGGACAAGGGGGGGGGGGGTTACAAGCTGCCTGGAACTGGTGAAATTCTGGGCGTCCCCGAATTTTCATTTCCTGTTCTTCAGGGCGTGTTCCTTCATGCATCATGCGTTTCGTTGAATGGTGTACTATGGAGTGTGTGGGTTCTGAGGATGGCCGTTCCAGATGGGTGACTTCTTCAATGGCTAAGGATGGATTTGCAGGGATGGGTCTCTGTCATAGCCCGGGATGGCGTTTCTGGACTGTTCGAGCCCAGCACCAATGTGTATTTACAAATGGGCCAATAACACACCCAAACTTTGCTCAAACTGCGAGCTTCAAATTGACCACAACAAACCACTTGTCCAAAGTGCGGGCTTTGGTGCTGAGCGGCTGACCATCACAGCCCTAACCCCAAAACATGCCAGTGGGGGGCATCCTTGTCCAGTCCGCAGGCACCGCACGCTACTTTTAGACTACATTCTCCCACGAAGAGGGCTGCAATCACCCCTATCACTGGGGACGTCCAGAGGGACTTCTGGAGATGGTGGGGGTGAATCGAGAACGGGGGTACCAAAGGAGATGGGGTCCATGGGGCATCACTGATTGACGACCCACACACCACCTTGATGATACTCCAACTCCACATATCCTTCGTCAGAATGGCCTACCACCTTCGCGGGAACTCGAAGCCCAGTCAAACTGTAGAACACCTTGTCCCACTGCCATTGCCAACTCCATAACAAGCAGCAAAAGAGGTCCAGGGACACAATGGGGTCCCCAACAAGGGGATGTGCATGGCTACAATGGCAGCATGGACCTGTGCATCACCACCTAACAATGGAACCAAGACAATCCAACATTGCGTGAGTGACCAAGTCTCCTCGCTGTTAGGCTTTGCCTTTCCCTTCGCAACCAAAAACCAACCTAGAAAGGAGAACATGCGGGGAAATCAGCAAAAAAGCGTAAAAAGGGGTGAACATAGGTGAAAATGGGTGAAATTTGGTGAGAACCTAGATATGTCATATCCCAATGCGGAAGAAGCATCAAAAACCCGTTGTCAAACAACAATGATGCCCTAGTACCATGAAATAGGGGTTTCTAGTACGGCCAAATAGTTGCAGAGCGTGTGCACTGCGCATAGGGCGCGCTAAGGGCGCCCCTGGTGGCCATCTCAATGCCTCATGGCCATCTATTGATGCTTGTACGGCCAGAGGGTTGTCTCAAGCGACATTCATTCATGGGAGACCTCAAAACCCCGGGGTGCGGAGTCTCCCATGCCAATTTCATGCAGACCTCTGAAAATGAAGACGTGCTGTTCTGTATACGGCAATTTTGTTGGCAAATCATACAAAAAGCTGGGAAAAGAAGCAATTTTGTGGGGGGCTTCCCATGGGGTACGATCCTTCGTGCATCATGGGCTTCTTTAGTATTCTGGATTGATGTAAGGCATATTTGAGAGATATTTCCAAAGAGCAAGTCACACCTGCTAGTAATGCAACAACATTAGGGCCACTCAAGTCATTGGACTCAGCAATTTGAGGGTAGGGCAGCGGCAGCCATCAACACCCTAGGGATGACGTCTTTGGAGTGGAGGAGAACGTTGTTGCATACAAACTTACTAGGCCACTGCATCCCCGCCTACCTTTAAAAAATATGAACATCATACTGATACATTACTTCCTCTGATGCGCCCAGTGCAAGCGGTGCACGGTCTACATGCGGTGCGATTTCAGCACCCTCAATGCCGGAAAGTCAGCATCACCACAAAACAACAGACAACACTAAAACTCCGCCCAACGTTTACTGTGCACTCCACTGGATTGCTCCAATTTTTTGAATGAAAACATTGATGAGGTCTCATGCAGTTGCACACATTTTGAGATGCATGGCATTTGTAAATTGCAGCCCCTGTGCGCAGAGACAGCCCCTGTGCAGAGAGACTGCCAATGGAACTTTCTGGTTGAAAGTTCTTCAGTGAGTTGATCCCCGCCCCTTGTGCAGACTACCCCTTTCCAAACATGCAAAATGACAGCAAATGCATCACCATAGCAATACATTTCCAACTCAATGATGGGCTGTGAATCCCAGTGTCCCAAAATTTACAGACAGTCCCTCTGATTGCTTTGCTGAAAACTTTGCTGTACATATGGCCTGTCTGAATGTGTTTGCTACTTTTTCTACTTCTTTTTTTTAGCGGTTGGTCTATTGAAATTGCTTCGTGTATGAAATTCATACCCATTCACATCAGCTCAGGTTCTGTTACACTTGGCATTACTGGATCAGAAAGATATCCTGGTCAGTGGGTTGAGATTGAGAAACCGCAGCCTTGTGGGGGGCACTTTGACCTTGACGATTTCAGGCTGTGGGGTGGGCTATTGGTCCAGATTCTCTTTCATCCTGAACTTGACCTCCTTGGGTACTTTGTCGGCGTGTTCAACGCCGTGTCGTGGAGGTGGGATGTACTGGACGTCATACCGTCCCGTGAACCAGTGCAGCTGGCTTAACCCCTTGCCAGGGAGGCCGTGTCATTGTGATAGAAAAGAGGTCTCACGGCCTGAGGAAGACTCCACTCAAGATGGGGAACGCGAGGCGGTTCAGCAGGCAGTCCGGGTACAGCTAGGAATGCCCAGAACGAATGCATTCGTTTCTCGAAAAGCAGAAGTAGCTGTGGGACCAGGTCTCCGCTGCACAGGAAATAGAAATGGCCTCCTAGAGTACCTTGGGCTCCGCATGCATTGCACAGGTTCGCCTTGCTATCATATTGTGATGCAGACAAGAATTTGTTGAACACTGCAGTGGATTGCACACACTAGTGCCCCACTAGTGCACCACAACATATGAGGCTGAGCAAGAGTGCTGGCAAAAAGGGAGAAAGCCGTGTGTCTAAAACAAAAAACCATCTGTCAGTTCTCGCCATGTCAAAGCATTGTTGTGATTCCATTACGCAGGGGCATGCCATGCATGCAAAAATCTGTTGACCAATGCGGTGTTCCATGTGCGTAGGGGAGGCTTGCAATATTCCAGATTGCCTCCTCCGCACATTGCTGATCCCACCAATGCACTCTTGCACCCCCCCCCCCCGTGTCCAACAAATAATTTGGTCCCAAATTAATACGGTCCGAACGGGAGTGTTTGTTGGACACGCCGTTCGGTGCGCGCAACAACATTGTGAAACGGCGGTGACACGTCCCTAGGCACAGGATACCCAGCCCATTCAAAGCACAATGCGGTAGAGGCCTCCAATTAGCACTTCTCAGAGTAGAAGAACCATTACTTCAAGATACATCACAACAGCCCCTCAATTCCCAAACCTTTAGCCTCAAACCGCAGTTTGGGAGCCCGGTACCTAATTGAGTACCTAATTAATTTGGTCCTCAAACAATACGGTCCCAACGGAAGTGTTCGTTGGACACAGTGTTCGTTGGACCCGGGGGGGGGGGGGGATGCATCAAAATTCGTTCGAATTTTTGCCCTACATTATATCTATTATCCCATAGGCAAAAAAAATACCACATTTCTGTGAATAAAAAAGTATTGTTAGGAAAAGAGTTGTTTGACCAGGGGGTAATTGTTGTGAAATGGGGGGAGGTGTGTTATCACCCTCCGGATTCAGTAACCTCACCCACTGTTCAGGCCGCATATATGAGTCGAAGCCGTCCCTTTCACCTGGAAGGGGATGGGGAGGGGATTAGGCACCCCAAAGGAGGTCGCACGCATGTGCTCTGTGGATTTGTGCAAGTGGTCTGTGAGCGTTGGAAATGCGCAGCACTTTGACAAAAAAGCGCAGGCCACGGCCATGAGCAACAGGAAAAGGAAAGAAGCTGCTCCCTCTCAATAAATGACAGAGGCATAGTCTTGGCCAAGGAGTCGTGTACGCACGGGGGAGGAACGTGCCATATTGACATCGAGCAATATCGACCACCCGCCAGGCCATGCAGGATCAGGCACAATGCCTTGGCACAGAAGAACACAACCGAGGAACAGTAGGGTTACCCGATATGGCAGGCCATGAGGCAACGGATACTGGGCTCGCATACGCCCCTGTGTCACAGGCGCATGGTCATCACCACACTCAGTTCAATGTTTTGCCTTGCTGCACTGCAGCGCGATATGGCAGGGGAGGGGGGTGCAAGACGGAAGAGGGACAAAGAGTCCACCACTGCTCATGTCTGCAGCATGCTTGCACCGTGGCGCAAAGGAGGGAGACTGACACATAAAAGGCAAAGGAATTGCCGCCAACAACATCCACAACATCGGGATGGATGCGTTTATGTTTTCTGGTTGGGGGGATCTTCCGTGCGGCCCTGACCACCTACCAGCCATAGCCCTGGCAGGGCTTTACAGAGGGCAGGGCTTTACAGAGGGCGTGCAGGGTGGTCGTGTTGCAGGCACACCACAGAGGAGGTCCGGCGGTTCCCTTGCCCGCGGTGGCTGTTTGGATGCTCCGGGGGCGACACTGCCATTGATGTGCAACTTGCAGTCCGCGATGCGACGGTGATGTTTGCCTCAGTTCAAAGAATCGCGAGTCCCACAACGTGACGCAGTGGCTTTACAGGATGCCAGTGCCGTGGAACAGCGTTCCCCAAAGACATCAGACGAACAAAGTGTAATGCCAGAAAAAAAAATTCGTGGCACAAGCACCACGGCAACAACCATGGTCGTACCCATTGTTGTTGCTGTGGTGCAAGCAATTTTCAAAAAAATCTGGATCCCCCTCCCCAAAAAAGATTCACGCAAGGAAGGTGATTTGGTTTTGTAATGCGAGAACTAATGTTTTGCACTGTATTGCAAGAACAGAACAGTTTTTGTTGAATATTGCAATATTGTTGGGATATGTGGTCAGTTTTACGGTTCCCGTGTGGCAAAGAGTGAACTGAAAAGACGTTGCAATGCCCCCCCCCCCCCCCCCGCGAGCACCACATGCCTTTGTCTCAATACCGCAGGTGTTGTTTCCGCAACTTTTCAAACCATGGCCTATTTTGCCCTTCAACTGCCCCTTTCCCCTTTGTCAGAACAACACTCGGTGGTATTTCTGTCGCATTTTGGGACTTTCATGTTGTTCTCGCTGGAGGGGGAGGGGGGCATCTTCAACTCCACGTTCTCTTCGGGCAACCACCTCTTCTACAATGCCAAAGGGGTGTAGTGTCTACCTCCTCAAACCTTGTTCTGGGGTGCCAAAAGGGTGGTGGGTACAGGCCGACACAACATAACATTGGCCGACCCTTTTCACTTGTTGGCCACAGAGTACTTTGTGCTTCGTTGACTTGGGGTCCCATTGTTGAGGTTGGAGACCTGTGCCGTATTGGGGCTCCCAGAGCGGGAAGCAAACAATGGCTACTCAGTTGCCCATGGGGCGGGGCTCCTTCCTACTGAGCTGACCGGCATGTGGGGCTGGATCCTACTGAGATCCCCTCGCCAGGGCAGGGGGTCAGCCCCCGCCCCCACCCCCACCCCCACTAGGCAAAGGCCAGAACCCTCCTCTAAAACAAGCCCCGTCCGCCCTATTTTGTGTGTTGGCAGGTTGTCAGTGCCAGGACACGTTGGGGAGGCGCTTTGTGTGTCTACATGATCCTTGCCACACTGCTGGCGTCCGTCAACGCTAGGCCGGCGGTTGGAGGGAAGGTGGCAACTCTACGGGAACCAACGGTTGTTGGGTGAATACCCAACAGCAGTCAGAAGGCAACCCCCTGTAGAGAACATCTGTCGTTAAATTCGGGCAGCACGGTGCAGAATTTTCAAGGGGTCAGTGTATTTGGGGGGGGGGGTCGTTCTATTTGTCATGCGCGTGCCATTTGTGTGGAGGGTAGAGGGCAGGCCTAAACATTCCCAGCAGAGCCAGGTCAGGAAGGTGCCCAATCCGTCTATGCTTGGGGCTCAGGTCTGAGAATGGGTCAGTTTATTGTGTTGGCATGCCCCAGCGACGAGAAGGGGTCGTTGTATTTGAGGGGGTCATTGTATTTGAGGGGGTCGTTGCAGTGGGTGGGGTCGGTCTAAACAGGGGGGGGGGGGGTTTACATGATCCTTGCCACACTGCTGGTGTCCATCAACGCTAGGCCGGCGGTTGGAGGGAAGGTGGCAACTCTACGGGAACCAACGGTTGTTGGGTGAATACCCAACCGCAGTCGGAAGGCAATGCGGGCGGTCCTACAGGCGGTTGGTAATTCAAAACAGAAAACCGGCAACTCTGTGACCACGGGGGGGCGACTACCAGCGGTCCTGATGCGACCCACCCCCCAGCTATCTGTCAAAACTCGGGGGGGGGGGGGGGGGGCAGTTTGGGGGGGGGGGTCGGCTGGAGGGTGTAGGGGGGTCGCATACAAGGACCGGGCCGGGCTGCCCCCCCGTGTCTGTGACTTCCTCTCGGGTCGCTGGTGTCTTTCCTCTCCGCTTCTTCTCGTTTTCCACGCGTCCTTGTCTCGTCCTCCAGATTGGGATTCAGCCGGTCTGCCTCAGCCTCCACATCTGAATCCCGGAGGCCCCACACGCCGCCCATCTTCGGTGGCTGTTGTCGTTTGGCGGCGCACAGTAGTCCTTCCAGGCTGCCAATAGCCCCAGCCCCGGCCGTACGGTCCCCAGGGCGCACTTGCCCGCATCACCGCTGCGACCGCGCTCCCCTAATGTGCAGCGCAACCCTCCCCACCGCCAGGCAGCCCCACGCTGGAAGATGGTGAGTCAAGGTTAGACAATAGCGTCGAAGCCCACATGCACCTGCAGTGCGGCATCCCCCCTGACAGAACTTGCAACACAGACTGGGGTCCAGTCCATGCGAGACTGTGGGTTAGGCTCAGGTTGCACCAACCTGATGGAAATCTAGCAGAGATTGAGAAGGGACTTGAAGAAGCGAATGCTCGCGCGACGGCAGGGCGGTCCTTAACAGCAAAAAAAAGAGAAAAAAATTGTTCCGTTGCGCTTATGCTGTGGAAAAGCCGCGGATACTGACGGCGGTTGGAGGGTAACCGCTGGCGGTGGGAGGGTAACCGACGGCGGTTGGAGGGTAACCGCTGGCGGTGGGAGGGTAACCGCTGGCGGTGGAAGGGTAACCGACGGCGGTTGGAGCCTGTGGAAAAATGCCCTCAAAGGCGGTCCTTAATAAAATTAAAAAAAATGAGAGAGAGAGAGAGAGAGAGAGAGAGAGAGAGTCCTTAAGGACCACCCTGGGCGACGGACAGTGGGAGGACCGCCGTCGCGGGACCCCCACGTCCCGACGTCTCGGCTCCTCGTCCACGGAAGAGCCCCCCCTCCCACCGGAAGGAAAAAGGGCCATTTCCAGATCGCCACCACCTTCTCCACTCGGCGTCAGGCCCCCCACTCTCTCCCCCGAGATTGATGCTTCCCGATCGCCTTGCACCGCCCGCATACCCGCGGACGTACGGTCACGCAGCCTATCCCCCCTGGCCTGGGCGACATCCACTGGCGGTCCCTTGATCTTCGCGTGTGCCTCTGGGACTCGTGGTGGTGACGATTCGTTTCACATTCCGTTGCATTCCGGGCCCAGTGGCTCGGATGGCTGGCGCGCCGAGGCCGATAGGCTTGGCCCACGCCCCCGGCGCCTTGACCACCTCGTCGTCCTCCGCGCGCTCCTCCTCCGCCGGCTCGGTCGCCAGGCCCTCCTCTGCCGGGCCGTCGCCAGACTCGGGCCTCGCGGCGGCGTCCGGCAGGAACGCCATCAGCCGCGCGCAGTCCGCGGCCAATGGATTTGATTCGTTGGCCCAGGGGTTGAGGTGGTCGGCCCAGGGCCCGGGATCCATTGCAACTCCGGGTGGGGGGGCCCTTCAAGCCTATTTCCCACACTCCCCCCCCTCTTATTGGGCTCTCGGGGCTGGGCTCACCAAATGACCTCACATATAAATTCGAAAATATTTCTTGGAGGCTTCCTAATGGTTGCAGGAGGATTTTGGCTGCTTGTTGCTACCGAGGGGCCGGGGGGTGGTATGTGCCAAATTTGGAGTGGCAAAATTTGGTGCAAAGAAAATTTGGCGCCAATTTTTCAAATAGAATTGAATTTTTTGGCACAAAATACCCGACACACATGGGTGCTGACTAGTGGTTGCTGTTTCCTATGGACCTTTCCCTGGTTGCAATTATTTCCTGGGGGTTACTAGGATGCTTGTTGCTCCTACAGACATATGGCATCCACTCCAACTAGCGTGCAAAAGGGTCCTTCGAACCATAACACCTAGAAAAATGATACACCTTTGTTGAGGCAAATGGTGCCATTCCAAGTATATGCCCCCAAATACTTCTATAAGGATTAGGTATGTGTACTGGCGATTCTTGGTGCCTTGTAGACGCCTGTTGTTGCTGGCTTGCCTTTAGGTGCTATCGCAAATGATGCCATTGTCCCTTGGTGCTCAAGTACAAGTGCGGCCCTGTGTTGTTCCAGTTTGAGCGCTGCCGGTGCAAGCTAGGAAAAACCACCATGTTCCCTCCTTTTTCAATCTCTTTTTGGGCTTGGTAAGATGTGAACTCATCAGGAGCCGATATGGCTGAATGCAAAGAGGCCACAACATCAAGAAAATCCGCTCACAACAAAAAAAAAAGGTACAGACCATCACCCGAACACCCTCGCTTGTCATATTTGGAAAAGAACAGAGAATTTCGAAATATTCGGAATTATCAGCTGTAAACCCAAGTGGGCCACTTTCAGAAAGGATTGGCAAGATTCAGATCCCAAGCAGTGAGGTACCCTCAATAGTACTCCGCCCCTTTCCACACCCAGCCCGTGTGTGTTCCATGCCTTTGCCCTCATCCTAACATTTTGGGAACATATCATTGTCGAAAATTTGACAGCTTGGCCCTTCGACCCTATCTGTTACACCCCCCACCCCCTTATTCCGACAGGCTTGGAGGGCCCCCTCCCCCGGAGTTGCAATGCACCAGCAGCCCAGCGGTTTCAATGTTCGCTTCCAAAATAGGTCATCTTAGCTCGTCTTCCGGATGGCATCGCCCTCCACTTCGTACGTACCCGCCTCCGTGAACTCCAACAACTTTGTTTCTCGTTTGTGCAGGACGTACCCCCGCATCCGATCCACTTCGCCGAGTCCCGCCTCGCCGCCCGGCGCGTCCAGCGTCCACCCCGCGTTCTGCACCTTGAGGTGCTTGATGCGCACCGCGGCCTCCGGCACCGCCTTGACGACCAACGCCCCGTCCAGCTCCACGTCATCGATGCGGACGTTCGCGGCCTCCAACACAAGGCTCGAGCGCTGCGAGACCCAGCCGCCGCGCACCTTGTCCATCACGGCCCCGTACGCGGGCGCGAACGCGGCGGCCAACGAGATCAGGGGCGCCCTGGGGAACGACAGGCCCCCCAGGTCCACCTCCGGCCCCACCTCCACGTCCATCCCGGCGTTCGACAACTTGTGGGCGTTCGCGTGGTAGAGGGCCATCTCCCCGGCGCTGAGGCTCGCCGGGGGCAGGCCCTCCGCGGCCTTCCGGATCGCGTCGGGGCGGTTGCTCTTCACGGGGCAGTACGCGAGCGCGCCCTCGACGGCGGTGAAGCCCACGGGGCTGTCCGGGGGCAGGAGGGCCGCGAAGTCCTGCATCATGCACTCCAGCCGCGTGGGCGCCTTGAACCGCTCCTTGGCGCCGTCCGCGTACTTGGGGTTGACGAACTCCGGCACGAGCCCCGCGGTGCGCGCCAGAGCGGCGCAGTAGGCCGGCAGGTCGAAGATCAGTTGGTTGGTGTTGCCGGGGAAGGCCGACCACCCCTCGGCGTCGCCGACGTCCCCCGCCTGCCCCGCGCCCCGCAGCAGCGCGTCCACGTGGTTGTACTCCACGTTCACCGTCGCGGCGCTGCCGTCGCGCTTGCTCAGCCGCATCAGGGCCCCGCAGGCGTCCCCGGCCTTGCGCTGCACGGAGACGAAGTTGAGGTGCAGGCCGGCGGCGCTGGACACCCCCAGGGCCGCCGGGAGGCCGTTGAAGGCGAGGCCGTTGGTGTCCTGGAAGAACACAATGTACCGGAGGCCCCGCTGCAGCATCCGGTCGGCAATGCCCTGCCGGTGCAGGAGCGCGTGCACGTCCCCGTGGCCGTGGGGCTTGAGCAGGAGCGCGCGGCGGTCGTCGCTGAGCACGAACGCGGCGCTGTTGTCCGCCAGGCACGGCACCTTCTCCTGCTTCACGATGGTCACCTGCGGGGGACGCGTTGGAAGGGACGGGGCCTCACAGGCGGTCCCAGAAGCGGTTAGGCAGGCGGTTAGCAGCCCTCGGGTGCATCTGCCACTGACGATTCCCGTTCTTGTCTTGTGCAGCGCTCTTTGACCACCTGCGGCCACCACTGGCAGCTTCCCCAGTCAGCCCTGCTAACCGCTTGTATCAGCCCCCAACGGCCTGTGAACCGGTTTTTTGCCCACCAGAACTTGCCTCCAAATCGCTTTTCCAACCGCAAGTAACCGTTTTTCCTACTACTCTTGAAATGCCCTTCAGGCGCCCTGGAGGAGGTTGCTAAAGCGGTTGGGGGCGGTTACTGTCGGTTACACATGCCAGTGAGGCTGGCATTCAGCGTCAGGGGGTTAGTGGCTGGGCATAGGCTGGGCGCCCTGGAGGGGGATCAATGGTCGGTAACGATCGACTGAATGTCCCCGCCATAGACACTTTCAGCCATTAGTTCGGTGGTTCTTGCAGAGCAATACGTGTCCCCACTATTGCGCCCTGGAGGGGGGGGGGGGGGGGGGGCTACCTCACCCCCCTTCCAATGCATCCCTGGTCACCTGCTCATCACTGAGCCCAAAGTTGCCGTTCTGCTTCAGCAGAGCTCTGGTGGCGGCATCCGTGTCCCCGGACGTCATGATGATCAGGGGGATGGGCCGCTCGTTGCCCGCAAGGCCCTGCATCGCCAGGATCTGCTCCGCGTACAACTGCAGGTAGCACTTGCCGGTCACGCTCTCGGTCGGCAGCGCCACCTTGATCCCGCTGTAGCCGAGCCGCTCGCCGAGCCCGCCGGCCACGAGGACGAAGACGGTGTCCGCGGCGGCGGCGAGGCCGGTCTGCTCGAACTGCAGGAACTCCGCGTCCCCGATCGTCAAACGGCGGCCCTCCGGCACTGCGGGCGTGCAGCCCTCCATCGGGTTGGCCCCCGTCTTGGAGTTGGCGAGCAGGCGCTGCGCGCGCGCAGTGTAGTCCAGCAGGCCGCCGGGCACGGCGGCGTCCAGCCGCTGCAAAAAGGGGATCAGGGAGGATCGGGTGTCGTCGTCGCCGCCGGTGAAGATGTGCCTCTGCCCGACCCGGACGAGGCTGCGGACCAGTTTGTGGTGCTCTGGGGTCAACCCTGTGATCCGCGCCCCGTCCACCTCGATGCTGTTGGGGTCCTTCGGGCCCTCATCCGTCGGACCTGCTCCATTGCTGCGGCTCTCCTCAGAGCCGCACTGGCCCATCAGCCACAAGGACTGCCGTACTACCCGGCGCTGGCCAGCACGACCTCAGAAAATGTGGCAAAAAGTCTGTTGGTCAAGAGAAGGTCATGCAGCGACAAGAAAGGCCTACCGGAGGTCGGTAGGTATGGGCTGTGGCCGCTATTTCACCCGGAGTTTCCCAGGCTAAGGGGATTGGGGGGCAACCACAGGAAATTTGGGAATATGGTTGTTTCCACTTTTGCCGTGGAATTGTCTCAGTCACAAGGGCTTTTTTTCTCTTCATCAAAAGGGCCAAATCAAGTGTGCCAGGGCCTCAAGGGCATTTCAAAATAGTAGACAGATTTCGGCAGAGCCTGGGTGAGCATACGGGATTCAGCTCTTGGCTGGTCCCCCATGGTTTCCCTGTTGGTGCAGAGTCAGTGTAGCGGGGCTTCCCACTCGTTGGCGTCTCAGTGTGCCTTGTGTTTTTTGGGTAGGGGTTGTAGTGGGATTTCCCACAAAGTGGGATTCCATTCTGCCGTTGTGTTCCGTGTGTCTCAGTCACAAGGGCTAACGGGTCACCTGACCTGTCTTGTACAAGCTGTAGGAGCATGTTGCAAACTACTCCATGGGCACCCCTTTGTGGATGTGCCCAGGAAACCCAATACAAGGAGCACACCAATCCTTCTTGAAGCCGGAGTCAAGTTGCGTTATGCCATTTGACGCTTCAATTGCTCATGCTCATTCTCCAGAGGGGTGGCGGGTAGGAACAGGCAACAAAAATTTGCCAAATGATGATATGGCATTTTAAGAGTCAAAACCATTTTTCTGGGCATCGTTTTTGGTGCTCTTGTTGTGCACATTCCCATTGTGCTTGCACAATTTGCTGTGCAGAGACCCTTTGGCATGCGAGGTGGAGCTGCTGAAGGATGTCTGCAGCAGCCTTTGGTAAATCACATTTTGCTTAAAGGGCAGATTGGCTACAAAAGGCTTTCTTGGGGGGTCCCCAACGCTTCAGAGCAGGGGAGAAAATCGGAAGTGGCCCCCAACTGGGTGGATTGGCCACATAACCCTTGCCGTCTGGGGTTCCCCAACACTTCGGAGTGAGGGATAAGATCAATAGTGGCCCACGGGTGGGCAAATTGGCTACATAACCCCTGCCGTCTAAGGGGTCCACAATACTTTAGAGCGGGGAAGAAAAACAGAAAAGGCCCACAAATGGGCAGATTGGCTACATACCTCTTGCTGTCTGGGGGCACATGATCGCCCACATCCAGGAGAGCCCTCAGATGCACATGGTGATAGGCTGTGGAAGGGGATTATCAGGATTGGCTAAGAATCACATCAAAACAAACATCATCGAGTGGCAATGTGTGGTAAACTGTTTTTAAACCCCACGTTACATCTGGGACCACAAAAACAGTGGTCCCAAAAATTCCCAAAAACAGCGGTTCAACGCCCACCCCGTGCTTAGACAAGGCCATGCTTGCGCCAGGGGGGGGGGGGGGTACCATCATCGACTATGCTCGCCACCATGCTCTCATGTGGGTTATGGGCAAGGGGGTCCGCCTCGAGCTTTACACTCGCAGGGAGTAGTGTACTTAGTGCGTGCACGGTGTGTGTACCAGGGAAATTCCATAGACCTACCCACCTATTTTACAGGGCAGTGCACGTGTTTCCAAGCTGTAAAAGGTCCGACCATTGTACATACTGCACTGTGTCCCCTTGCAATATCACTGTCAAATGCACAAGTGCTTCAAAGCCGCCGCAATCAAATCAAGGTGATATGAAGCGTGTCGCCAACACTACCCTTGGGAAAGTTCCAGAATGCAACAAAGGCCAAATGATTGCCTCAATTCACACAACAGGATCCCAACAAGAGCACTCTCAATTGACAGGCAATTTGATCCATAGGACCACAAATGTCACTTCAGGTGGTTCCTTGGCGAGAGGGGGGGGGGTGGATGTTTTGGGTGAGTACCTGCGCTGCGCGTGCACTGTGTAATGCTTTTGCGGTGAGTACACCGGAAGGCCCAGATTATAACCACCAGCCCCGCCGCCAAATGGCCGGTAAAGAGAGCAAACCCATTGGCTACAATACTTGTGTAAACACTCCTCCTTCCACAGCTATTCGTGTGTAAGATGTGGTTTAGTGGACAGGATGACCGCATGCGCGCTGGGTGGCTGCCGGCCCACGTACTGTGGCTGTTGTGCTACTAGCAGGCCATTGCTTAGTGATGACAATACGACACACCGCAGCCATCCAGGGGTGTGTGGGTGGGGGATTCAAGGGCTGGCTGCATGAGTCGGATTGGGAGCAATTGTGACCTTCCCCCCTCGGGGGTAGGAGTACAGAACCCTTGGGGTGATGGCTCCTACCCATTGGGGTGGGTGCATTTGAACGCAGCCTCTGGGGCCCCAAAGGCGGAGCACCTGACGTAGCACGTGCGGCACGGAGATTTAGCTGTCTGGCCCTACCGAGCACCCATAGTCCAGCTGGGATCCAGGCAGGGCAAGCTGTGGTTTGCCCCACTCGTAGGACAAGGTAAACACAAGAAGGAGAATATGCCGGTTCCGAAGCCGTCTGGAGCACGCACCGCAGTCGGAGGCACGAGAAAGCCGTGTCAATCTTCGACAGCCCCTCGAATTGTGGGTGACGCGGGTGTAGGAGTTGGACCTACTACACAACACAAGATGGGCTATCAAACACACGTCCATACAAGAGGGAGTAGACAAAACCACGGTGTACTACAATACCGCAACGTACGTGGACCCTTCCGCATTATCAGCAAAATCGGGAATACTAAACGTGCCGACACCCAGTGCGGCTGGGCCATGTTTTGGATGTCGGCGGCACGTACTACAACTACTAATCTACATATGTACAGACAGGTAACTCTGGTGTGGCTGGACCAGGGGTCACCCACTCAAATGTTGCATGTCATGTTTTGCACATCTTGAGGGGGTTGGAAGGAAACAGGGCGTGCAACGTACCCAGGGGGGGGGGGGGTGTTTGCCCTGCCGCGCCCGGCTGCATACAAAAAAGTTGTGCAGACCAAGGCCTGCAGCTGCAGCCCACACTCGCAAATAAAGCATCCTCCAATGAAAAAGGGGGGGCTTTCCACTGCCCCCCCCCCCCAAAACACAATACCCCCAGCACCTTGGAAAAAACAGGCGGCGGGGGGGGGGGGTAGCATGACGTGCAACAGGAGGAGTTCACTTTAAGGAGCAATAGTCCATGGGTTAGGCACACATGGCTCCCGCAACGGGTAACATGACGTGCAACATTCGAGAAGCAGAGGACCCCAGCGCTGGACCTCACACACAACGTACCCCCGACGGGAGTAGCATGCGGAACTCATTGGTCCCAAACGGGCTCCAATGTACCTCCCCTGCGGAGGTTGGGCAGGAGAGGGGGACCGAACAGGCGGTCGGCGCACAAGAGCATAGCGTACGGTGAAGCCCCGAGGGTGGGAAGGAAATCATATTAAGGAGCAATAGTCCATGGGGCTTCTACCCATTCCAGCCCCCAGACTCACCCAAGGGGCAAGGTAAAGGGGTTAGGGGGCCACTCCCCCACGGAGGGTGGGGTAGAGTACTGGACTTCATACTGACCCATGTCCTCATCGCCTCGCGAGCGGGCAGCACTCATCGTCAGTGAAGCCCAGAGGGTGCTGAAACGCACCGCGCACTGCACCGCGCCCGTCAGAGGATGCAACACTTTAGTGCAATGTACACCCTTTCGGAAGGTGGGCAGGGACCTGGAGAAAATCCATTGAAATGGGAAACGCTTGTGCATGCATCATCACAACTTCCCCCCAGGAAATGCCCCCAAAGTGTGGGTTACCCATGCACACCCATAGCACCACCCAACCATTGCATACAGAGCACAGTGGCCACGTTTCAGCAACTTTTGGTGTGAGCATATATTGTGCGCGCCGGGCTGACGCCGCACCGCGCGGTCAGCACCAGGGCTTCTTTTGAGCAGGGGGGGGGGGGGGGAGGGGGGGAGGGGGTTTTGGACCCAAAACTTGGTGTACCAAAAATGGCCTGACCAGATTTTCCCTATTGTAAATTTCGTTTTTTCCCACTATGGTCCCTTTGGTCTGGGGCGGGGGGGAGGGGGTTTTGGGGGAGGGGTCCCCTCCCCCCCATTGGTTTTTAATTATTCTAAAGAAGCCCTGCAGCACCCTCCCAGTCTCTACCATCGGCAAACACACCCTGACTGCACGAGAGGCCCCCATTCCTTGCAGCCCCTGATTGCATTTCCCAGACCCCATGGTCACGCAGCGCCTTCCCCGCTGCGGCGTCCCACTGCATCACCCCTGAGAGGGGCGAGGCGTGCAGGGCCTGCTCCAGCACGGTGGAGGGGTTGCTCGTGAGAAGAAGAGGCAGGCGAACAGGAACGGCAGCAGATGGACAACGCAGGTCCAGTCAAGGGTGTTCCCAAGGAGGAGAAGAAGAAGAAGGAAGAGGCAAGGCAGTGGGAGAAGGAGAAGGAGGCTGAGCAGGAAGAGAAGAGGAGGAGGAAGGCAGAGGAGAGAGAGAAGGAGAAGGAGGAGGAGACACGGAGGAAGGCAGCAAAGAGAAAGGAGGAGGAGGAGAGGAAGGAAGAGGCGCACCGGAGGGAGGAGGATAAAAAAGAGGCCCTGTATTTCCTCCAGCACCGCCTGTCCTGCAGTGCAGAGCTGTGGAATTCTGGCGTCCGTGTACTCGGCACTTAGATGTGGCACTGCGTGGGCTCAAAAGCTTCCTCCAACCCAAAGCTGCACCAAGGAAGGAATGCGCCTTGCGCGGCATCCTACAGCGCCAGCTCGGAGGAATAGGTGACCAAGGCCTTGTGGGCGAGCAACGAGGGGGAAGCGAGGTCCATAAATCTCGCACCCTTTGGCCATCGCAGGCGTGTCATACTCTGCCTCCACCCCATCTATTCCTCTGCACACACAGAAAATCTCATCCATGCTCTGCCAGTAGAGTTTTACAACAACTGCTCAAGTTCCCCAGGCGGCACAGGTCTAGATCAACATGCTGGCAAGGCCGGAATCATACTCACCCAGCGCCTCGCCCTTGGCGCATCCTGAAACACAAGCTGAGGCGAATTTCAGTGTCGTTTCGGCCATCAGTTGACGCCAACAGTATACTTTCAGTCAAGCTGCACAGTAGAAACACGCGCCCTTGAATGCCAACCGATGAGCAATTACAATACCGCAACCAAAGAATTTCCGCAAAGTTCAACATGGAACAAATTCTCCGGCAGGCATGATGCGATGGACAGGCTTTCAATTGAGGGAGGGGGGGGGGGTTGATAGAGCCCCCTGGCTAGACCCCCCTCCCCCAAAAAGGGCTCAATTGACGGGACCCCCAAAATCCTACTGAGACTGACCCCCGGGCCTCGCAGGTGACCCAGACCCAAAAATCGGCAAATAATGAAAATGGGATTTTTGGAATCAGCGCGTCGAGGGGGCTCAGAAAATTCATCATTTGCCGTGGATTTGGTGAACAAGATTCTTGACCATTTTTAACACTCAAAAAAATTTTCGGCGCCTTCGGCACCAGAGTTCATAATAACTGATTAATGGTCCTGTCACTTTTCCCAACCCCCCCCCCCCCCTCTCCTCACTTGAAAACCCGCCACCCCATCTACTTGGGACCAAACTGTTCTTTGGTTCGCCAACAGACACAGTTATTGATCAGGCGGCCATATTGAAGAAGAAGTTCCCAAGGACCGGTGCTGCGGCGGGGGGTTGCGTTGCTTGTGTGCTGCACATTGTTGTTGGTACGGGCGAGACCTTCTGGGTTTTCAGTCAGGATGTGCGACAGGCAAGGTGTCTGCAGCAGACATGCCGCTAGCCTCTGGCAGGGAAACTGGTGCTCAGTAGGAATCGGCCCCGTATCAACAGCCACTCAGTAATACCCGCCCCCCGCACCACCAGGACTCAGTAGGAACGTGCTGCGTCCAGCGCGTGGCTCAGTAGGACCCTGCTCCATCCGGTCATGTCTGGGCTGGCAGACGCTAGTGGCAAGTCTGGTCCGCAGTGCACCACTGGCTCAGCATAGGTCTGTTGAAGGACCGCGACATTGTTAGGCCGCAAAAAAACTTACCGCTGGTGCATCTTTTCATCGAACGACGGAGCATCATCGCTCTCAAATATGACATGCGGTCGCTAGGCGGCCGGGGCGTTTTTCAATGAAAAAACCGGGGGGAGACTTGTCTGCTAAAACAAAGCCCTGCTCGCAGGTGGCAACGGAGTATGTGTGGGGTCATGATGGCAGTGGACACAGATGCAGGCGTTGCTCCAGCGCGGCGCGGGCCATATTCGTAGGTTTCAGACACTCGTGTGGGAAACGCAAGCGTCGGCTATCCGTCGCGGGGGCGGGGCATTGCCGCAGCAGTTTGTGTTGGGGCAATTCTGAGCTGTGGGAATTGCAACAGGTGGCGCTTTTTGGGGAAGGGGGCTGCCCTTGGGATTGGATGTTGGGCTGCGAGGCACGAAATGTGCCCTGGTCTTGGTTTTGGGCTGCGTGAGAGCCCCCCAGACACAAGGAGGATGGGGGCGGGAGGCTAATTGCACGAAAACACGCGAACGAGGGTAACAACGGGTGCACGGCGGATTCACGCGTTGGGTTTGTGATGTTGCACTGGGTCCGGCACATTTCACGACCATTTCGGACGTTTGCATCAGTTCTCAGGCTTGAACGCCACTCGGCGTACGATGGATGCATGCGGGCCAGGCCTTTGCTGAGTGTGTGTGGGGGGGAGGTCAGGGCCGGTTCCTAGTGAGGAGCCTTGTGGACGGAGCTGGGTCCTACTCAGTTGCCCATAGGGCGGGGCTCCTTCCTACTGAGCTGACCGGCATGTGGGGCTGGATCCTACTGAGATCCCCTCACCAGGGCAGGGGGTCACCCCCCGCCCCCGCCCCCACTAGGCAAAGGCCTGATGCGGGCACTGTCTTGGACAGCGTTCGAACCGCAGATCCAATGAGCATAGTACTGACAAAGTTCGCAGTGAAGAGAACCGGGAGTGCAACGTCCGGAAGAACAACACACCCGAGGGCACACGGCACGTGCACAGCGGGTCACGGTGGGAGGCACCAGGGGGCCGCACAGGGATACAAAAGGCAGGGGGCACATGTCTGTCATGGAGATGAGGTTGGCAGGGTTTGCAGCTTTAAAAGGCCCGGGAAGAGCATCGGTGGGCCCAGCGGACGCCCACGGCTGTAGTGCTGTGCTTTGCACTGATATCACTAGCGAGAGCAGCCCTGCTTCGATTTCGCTCTTTACTTGAAGCAGAGCGCTGGTTTACACTGGAAGTGCAGTGCACAAGGGAGTATAGGCCCGCGACCCACTGCAACTCCGGGGAGGGGAGCCCTTTGAGCCTCTCTCCCAGACGCCCCCCCCCCCCCTCTAATCGGGCTCCAAGGGCCGGGCCCACCACAAGCACTGCAGGAGTCTGAAATCGCTGAAACCCGTGATTTTACAAATAAATGTGGCAAATCCGGTCCACGACCCATTTTTGTTTTGGCGCTGGGGACAAATAAGGTCGCCCTTCGAGCCTGTCTTCCAGACCCCCCCTCCCCTAACCCACACCGGCTCGAAGGCCCCCGCTCCCCGTCGTTGCAATGGACCATGGGCCATATGATACACCGGCCATGAGCAACGGATACTGGGCTCACACATGCCCCCGTGACACAGGCATATGGTCACAGCCACAACTCACAGTACACCGGGATATGATATGATATGATACACCGGGAGGGGGGGGGGTGTCATCACTGGAGCTGGCCGGCCGTGGCCTGCGTCACGAGGAGGGCCGTGACCAGGTCCGCATCGCTAGCGATGTACTCCTTCCATTCGGGCGTGGCAAAGACCGCACGGTTGTGGCAAATGAAGCGGACGGCGCTGTCCTTCAGGTCCTGCAGGGCGTGCGTGTGTGCGGCGGCGAACACCCGGCACACGTTGCTTTCGGTGAGGAGCAGCGGCAGTGCGTTGGCGCACAGCCCCTTCAGGCGGGGGAGGTCGTAGGCGACGGCGAGGTCAAGCAGCTCCGCACCGACATCGCCGATGCGCTCCACTTGGCCAGTGTAGAGGAAGCGCTTCATTTCGCAAACAGCGTCTGGAGAGGCAGGCAGAGCGGACGTGGCTGACGGAGTGCGTGTGTTGTATCGCAGGCATCGGCGTTAGCCGCAGCCGAATTAGCCAACTAGCCGCAGAGGTGAAGGAAAATGGGGGAAGATGGGGGAAGATGGGGGAAGATGGGGGAAGATGGGGGGAAATGGGGGGAAATGGGGGGAAATGGGGGGAAATGGGGGAAATGGGGGGAAATGGGGGAAAATGAAGAATGTTGGGAAATTGCCAAAAATGCATTGTGGGGAGTGTAGAAAAAAATGTGTGAAATTGGTCGGAAATGGCAGAAAAATCCGAGAAAAGTGGGACAATTTGGGACAAATTTCCCAGTTTCCCCACTGTTCCACAACCTCGCCACCTCTCCCTCAAGTTCCCCTGATTAATTTCGCCAGCCGCACTGGCCGACTGGAAAAATGGGAATTTCGGGACTGCCCGACATTGGCCGATTTTTCGGCCACCGCCGATGGTTGGCATCGCGTTGCGTTGCATGAGATAATGAGCGAGTGAGTGGGTGTGGGTGTGAGTGAGTGAGTGCGAGTGAGAGAGGGTGAGTGAGTGAGTGTGTGCTTGGGAGAGGGAGGGAGGGGTAGTGTGAGCGGGGGGAACAGAGGCATATGGGGAGGAGAGAGGGGCAAAAGGTGAGAAGACCTGCGGTGTGGTCAAGTATCTCGACCTGGCCCGTGTTTTTCTCCGTCAGGTCGTGGCTGAACATCGCACGAAACACCGGCGATTGCACCACCAGAATACTCCGGTGTGCGGGGATGGCGTGGCCTTGGACGAGCAGCACCACGTCGGTGCCGGGATCCTGGTACAACGCCTGCCCCAGCGCGGCGACGACCTCGGGGTCGCACGTCGGCGGGTTGTTCGGCGGGACTCTGCGGGTGGTGACCGTGCCGGAGGCTTGGACATGGCAGTGGATGTACAGCGGGTGGGCCGGTGCGCGTTGCTGCAGGAAGCCCACGAGCGTGTGCCGTTCGACAAACTTGTTCCAGCCCCACGACTTGTGGTTGGGGCTGAAGGAGTTCGTGTCGGTTTTGCAGAAGGGCAGCGCCTCGTCGTCCGTGCCGCAGCGCAGCGTGAATGCGGCCTCCACCTTTGAGCCCCCGGAGTATCGGAGATACAAGGACACGTAGCCCTCGTCCTCCACGGTGATCCCTCGGGGGTACAGATGTAGGGACCATTTCCCTTCCAGGTCAGGGGCCTCCAAAGCACAGCTCCCCAGGACCTCTCCGTTGCCGTGCGGCAGAGAGGAAAAGGCTGTAATTTCCCAAGTGAACGCAAAGCTGAGGGTCGGAACGTCCGTCACGATGTGCCCCAGGAAGTGGTCCGACTCCAGCACCGCACACGGGCTCATTGAGTCATCAACCATTTCGAGGTTATCGAAATAACAAAAATCCAGAAGCACGCCCTGAACGGAAAGGACGTTGCTTCTTTCTTTTTTTGGACTTCCAGTAGCTTTTGCTTTTGCATGCCACGCTCATGCCACACCGTACCGTGCTATGCTGATGCCATGCAATGCCATGCCTTCCTTTGCTGTGTTGTGATCTTCTTTTTTTTTTTTAACTCGTGACCGAAGTTCCACCAAGTGTCCATTGAGAGTACACATAGCAGGTCATGGGTCAGTGACAGGGCCGACTTTGGGTATGGGTTTGGTATGACCTACCCTCACCAAGACGGCTGCGGCGGGGTGGCGGGAGGAACGAGTCCTGCGCCTTGCCCCACCCCTGTCGCCCCGCTTGCACGGGTATGCGCGTCCTCCCGGACCTCTCGGGGTGTTACAATCCAGTCAAGTCGACACAAGACTAATTATGTGCAAATGTGCAATGCTACTACCGACTGAAAACTTGAATCTTGCAGACCACCAACTTTTGAATTTGGCAGTTTGAATTTCATTTGAGCAAAATTCTATTGCCTATTGGCAAGACACCTCGAAGAGGGAGGGAGCACAGTCAGTCAATCAGCTAGGTAGTCACGAAATCATTCAGAAGCCCCCCAGCCCCCCTCCACCACCCAAATCGGATGAAAAACACATAAAGAGGGTATTGCGCCATTACTGACCGGGTGCCTTTGTACAAAGGTCGAGGGGCTGGGGGGAAGGACCGACCCAAGAGTTCAGCGCCCCCATGTGGGCGCCCCCCGCCTGGTTGTGCCCCAGCTCCTTGCCCCTGTCAAAACACCCAAATGGGGTGAAAAACACATGAAGAGGGTATTGCGCTGGGTTTAATGGGTTTCAGGGCTCTGCAACAGGTAACACCTCTGCAAAGATCAAAAAAGTGCCGCTCCATGTGCGCGCCGTGCAACAACGCCTCCTAGGGACATACACACCCCGACCTCCAATCCATGGTACCCCGACCCTTCTCGCCTGTTTCCAAGAGCCTTTAGCATATCTCTCGGGGCCGTGCAGAAATGTGCCAACACAGAGCGGTTTCAGTGATCGTTGTCATTGTTGCCTTATTTCTCCCCACTGCGTGTCCCGTAGGGAGGGTTATGTGGGGCTTATTCGGAAAGCCCTTGATAAGGGCTGATTGGAACGCTCTGGGTCTGCGTGCTGTACTGGCCATATGTTTGAGATTTTCGTCCGGCACGAAAACTGTTTGGCCAAAAACGGCCCTATTTCCCGTCCGAAAACGGGGCCATTTTAGGCCAAATAGTTTTCGTGCAGGGACCGGCATTTTCACACATTGGTGAGATGGGCCCTGGTCCCAGGCTCATTTTCAAGCCCTTTTCAGGTAGATTTCCAAAAGAATACACATACCCCCTGAAGGAAACGAAATTTCGGAGCATTGGACCAAAACTTGAGAAACCCTCGAAAAAGTGTGCATTTGCTCCGCGTTGGCATATAATGAATGTCCCCGAGAGGTAAAACCTCTACAAAGATAAAAAAAGTGCCGCTCCATGTGCGCGCCGTGCAACAACGCCTCCTAGGGACATACACACCCCGACCTCCAATCCATGGTACCCCGACCCTTCTCGCCTCTTTCCAAGAGCCTTTAGCATATACCAATACCACACCTGAGGACTCCAACAGCCCCAATCCAGACTCCACCAGCTGCAGATGTGAGCCGCTTGATTTTGTGTGCTTCAGTTGAATCATGGGGCACTCACCTCTCTCGGTGCCTCTTCCAGTTGGTTGCCGGAACCCTGTGGTGGCAATACCCCCGAAGACAGGTACCCCGCCCCCCCCTTGCGCAAGCACGGCCGTGGTCCCAAAAAACCAGGCAAAACAGCGGTTCAACGCCCACCCCGTGCTTAGACAAGACTGTGCTTGCGTGTGGCACACATGCTGGCAAACCCACATCACTGCCCACATCCAGGAGAGCCCTCAGATGCAGATGGTGATAGGCTATCGAAGAGGAATATCAGGAATGGCTAAGAATCATATCAAAACAAACATCATCGGGTGGCAATGTGTGGTAAACTGTTTTTAAACCCCATGTTACATCTGGGACCACAAAACAGTGGTCCGAAGCATTCCTTGGACAAGGCCGTGCTTGCGCAAGGGGGAGGGGGGGTACACCTTCAAGGCAACCCACCAAAGTTTGAAATGAGACAGGAGCAACCTTTTGTTTTGTTCCGTCCGAAACCATCGACAAGTGTTTGAGATTGTTCGGCACCTCAGACACATGGTCTGAGACAGTACATTACCGTCCCCTGGTACCTACCCGCCATCCTCACAGAGAGGAGGCCTAAGGCTGTGGGTTGAGATAGGCAACCCTGACCCCTCTTCCTACACCCCCCTTGGGCAAAACATCCACCCAAGTGGACACAAACAAATCATGCAACGGCGGTGCTCCTTCTTCTACCAACCACTGAGTTTTTGCAATGAGGGAACATGGTGGACTTGTTTGTGTCCATTGTGAGTTGTGCAGCCGCGCTGAGTGGATCCAATGTTCACTCACATTGAAGGGTGGGGGATGGGGTCCGCTCGCCGTCAACATCAACTGCCGTGTGTTGTAGCAAATTAACCGCGTGATTGTGAACGCATACAACACTTGTGAGCTCAAGCAAATCCTGAGCTCATTACCGCAACTCCAAACCATAACCTTGCTCGAGCTCTTTTAGGCTAGACTCGTTTTAATGCAATTGCCGGTGTACAATGAGGGTCGAGTAAGGCAGGCATTGAGCATTTGTTTGGACAGTTGTGGAATTGGGGTTTGGTGAATGGATTTCACCAACAACGCCGGAGCAACACCACCAATAGGAGTCACAAACCAACCAGACCAGAAACCCGCAACACTGGTCAAATGGTCAACGAGGCTGGGGCATGTTTTGCGCAGCAAAAAGTTGTGGCACTCAAGAGTGCCCCTGTTTGTGGCCAATACACACCCAACAGACAATGGGCTGCATTGTAGAACCTGCAAGACTGCATAGCATATTCGAACGGCTTGGTGTGGTCTGTGTGCCCCAAGTGTGGTCTGTGCCCCCCCAGCCCACCCTTTGGGCAGTGGTTGGTGGCATGCGGCACATGACTTGAAGGGCTGGGTTGGGGCACCTTTTGCAAGTGTTTTGCCACTATGCAATTCCATGGATCACTGCTGTTACCCCGGGATGACAGTTGGTAAGACGTCATTCAAAAGCCCAAGCCACACCTAACACCCTCAAGGCTGTGAAAACTTGTTTGTTCCTTTTAGGGTTTTGGCACTGCAGTTGCATCACCTGCGCCTCAGATTGCCTGCCCCCCCCAATGCCAACCCTCATTTCCCTGCAACTTCACTGCAGCAACTAGTTGCCAAATGTCTTGCTGCATTCGCTGATTCGAAAGCCCGCAAAGTATATGCCTTCAACCACCGCCTGGCAAGCATAACCTGGCAAGCACAAATGCTGGTGTTCTCATGAAGAATGTGCTTGTGATGGACAGCGCAGTGGAGGGAACTCAGTCTGTTGAAAGATGAAAATGGGCATTAACAAACAACATCCTCATTCCAAATACAATACGCCCATATTCCTTTTTTTTTAAATGTTATACACCACGACAGAACATGTACCCTGCGCAGGATGTCACTCGTTGTGAACCTACAGCCATCCGGCGTCATTCACACTTTCGTTACATAAATCATCAGAACAGTGTCCGTCCAACGTGTTGTATGTGATCAGCCGCTACCTCACCAATTGGCTTGGTTATGCTTGTAGTATCTACATGGCTGCCTCGGCCCCGTTACCAGGGCCCTGGTCAGCGCAGTATGAAGTGCAGCAATAATAACAACTTTGCCACCAAGCCCAGCAGTTGGAGGGGCAATGGTTGGTTCTGAATGACTGAATGTGCCCGCCACAGACAACTTCAGCCCCTAGTCTAGAGGGTTTGCCGCAGCCAAATTCTCATGTGTCCCCTTCTTGGTTGGGGTGCTCCACGACCTAAGTACATTAGTGAAGATGCCTCCAAAGCGGGCACTCAGGGAGTGTGCCCACATGTTCCCTCCTGAAAAAGGCTTGCTGACCGAGAGCTGCACTGGACACATCCAGAAAACAAGACAGCAGAGAGCCCCTTCGCGGCGCAAAGCCGGCACTCATTCGGCCTTACCGATCGGAGGACTGGTTGGTTTCAAACAGAGAGAAAACAGAAGTGGACGACAGCAGTTGGAGAGCACCAGGGGGTGAGCAGCGGTGCACCGCACAGTTGGCAAATGGTAGCTAGAGGATGGCCGCTGGCGGTTGAAACATTAGAAATGCATGAACACCGCCTTTGTTTGGCCGGCCTCCCCGACTACTGCATGCACTGTACAAGGGCCAGACGGTGAGCATGAGGGTGGGTTGTATCAAAATGGGACCCACACTGATGTACTTTCTGGGGAACGGGGGAATGTTTGCACGGCGCGCGCCCGGCGCGCTACTTTCCTATTAACTATCACGACTTCAGCCCCAGATTTACCCTCTCATGGGGAAGCCCCCCAAGTAGACCATGTTGCACTGCACACCTTCCCTACAAAGCACGTTGCATAATAAAGCAATATCTGTGAATTCAGCAACTCCAACTGTCATCTGTATTGTACTTAACAAACAACATTGGTCCCACAAGTGTGGTTGTCAATACATTCAGTACAGTAGTGCTCCTTACACATGCTCCCATGGTCCGTAGGGGGGGTGTCGGACTTGCCTCCGGATGCAAAATTGTGTAAAATGCAACAAAATACGGACTGACTGGTGCAACTCATTGGGGCCGCCACACCAGATGTTCCTAACCAAACCCCAATGCCACAACCGAGCAAACAGCTGCTCAATGTGTGCCCTATACCGCCCGTGCACGTCATTGTAACATTGTCGGCAGGCTGTCAAAGTGCCATTCTTTCTTCCAATGAATGGCACAATGACATGAATCCGGCCTTTATAAGCACCATCATGGCCCCCAACTTCGAAATCAAAGAAATCACCTCGGGTACGAGAAGGACCATACCCATCCCAAATCAAAACATCTGCTGATGTCCCGGGGGCCAAGGGGCAAATGCATATAATGTTGCCCAACATATCAACGGCAACAGTCCACCGGTGGGGCACGGGTCACAAAAGATGCCCGGCGCGCTAACGTTCCCCCTACAAAGGCAGTCTTCCTTTTTTTGGGGGGGGGCTGACTCGAAAGGTTCACGAGTACTCAGGATAGTTCTTGGACATTGGGCGACTCAAGTATATGATACACTGGATCCCTGGTAGACAGGGCACAGGGCGCAGACCCATGGCTCATATACAAAGAAAGAGGAGGCGCCCTCTAGTGCGGCAGGCAACCGCCACGCCTCAATGGCAAAAGCCTTTCCGGAGGTACGATGGTAAACACTGATGTACAAAGGCAGTCTTCCGCAAGGAACAGCGGCACACACACTAGGCAGGCCACAGAGGCTGTCCCCAAGGATCTGCCATGGCCAAGAGACGGCTGATTCAAACACCAACTGAAGGACTCGTGCTCCCTGGGCCCCTTCGAGCGGGCCCCCACCCATTTCTGGGTGCCGCACTGGAGGCACCATCAGGAGTGCCCGAGAGACCAGTTCGAAGGGTACCAGAAGGCGCCCCGCAGGAGGCGTTACACACCGCAGGATGCGCTGCCGGAGGGACCACCCGGGGGCTGGCACAGGGGCAGCGCAGGAGGCAGCATAGGCCACACTGCAAGCGACGCCTTTTGGCATGTGGCACACAGGGACGCAGCAGCAGTCTATTTTTTTTTTGGCTCAGACCAAGATGAGCTGGCGTAGCCTGCTCACTTCACAGTACTGGAGACAACCTCTCGGGATCAAGGTTCAGAGCTGTCCAGTGCTACGATGATCCCACAGTGGCTGCGGTAGCGGATCTGACATGTAGTGAGGATTAGCTGAGTCTGAAACCAGGTGATGCAGTGGCAGACCGCCACGCCTCCATAGGCTTCCCAGTGTGCATGAGGCACAAAGACTGTAGGCTGAAAAAGACAGTGGTGTGAACATTGAAGGCTGAGATGCAGGGAAACAGCAGCAGTCTATGTTTTTCATTACAAAACAGACAAGCAGAACCGAGCAGAACGGTATGATGACATGGAACGGCATGGCTGGGCCACAACACAACAGCGCAACACAATGCGACACGACGGCCCAACGCGATGCAGCCCAACACACGACGGCACAAGAACTGGGACCGCACCGGCATCAAACGGTGCATATCACAGAACGGTCACCCGCTGATTGTCGCAGTCACGTGCTTTTCGAGCACCTGCAGGCGACACATCGGGCGGAAGGAGCGAAACTATCATTAAAGTTAGACAAAAGTAAATGTACAAACCCCACCGGAGGCCCGTGCACGGGAATCAGAGGTTCCCAATACCCAACACACCCATCTCCCGACGAGGAAACCAATTCCGTGGGTGCTGCACGCGCCTCCCCAGCAAGCCGCAGGTGAGCCGCCAAAGAAACTTGCAGCTCAACATGTGTTGCCGGGAACAGGAGCAGTGGGGCCGGATACGTGACGCAGGACTGAGAGATCACACAAGAGGCCACACACCTGCACCCTGGGTCGTGAAGCAACGGATACTCAGCTACCATATGACCCCCGTGACACAGGTCATAGGTCATCGCTGTCCCCTAGTAGCTGCCACTGCCCCCACAAATCCTCCCACAGATCAACATGCGCCAGCGGTCCCCTGGAGCCCACCCATTTGTGCCTGGACCACTTGTTGCATTTTCCTGTTAACCCTTTACACACCTGCACCCTGGGGGGGGCGCGTGCGCGCCTGTAGGCACCGCACCGCATATGCGTCAAACTGCAAGGCATAGCCCAAGATACTGGATGCCCCCGCCCAGGCAGTCCCAGCCAATATCCTTGTGGTTCAAAGTTGCACACAAACAATCATCTGCTACACTGCAACCAGACCACATATCGAGCTACGCGCACTACCCATCAATCCTCTGATCATCTACACACAACATATGGACCTGCAAACCTCAGTGGGTCCGAATACATCCTGTTCAACCACAAGCGACCAGAAGAATGCATACTGAGAGAAAGCAGCTGCTCCTATCACTACAGGATGTGGACGGGCTGCGCTGGAAAACGGAGCCTCGCCACTGCCTGAGAAGACTCCTGAGAGGTGCCAAACTGCCAGACAGCACATGGCAAACCAATCCCACTCGTGTGCCCAGACGGCGCTTGTGCCCACGGAGTCGTGCCCCAAACGAACCCGTTCAGGGCTGCAACGGCGTGGGCTTGCCTTCAAACATCATAACGGACACAAGGGATTGCCACACGCCAGAACTACAGGGGACCGATCGATGCGAACAACAACGCTGGCGATTGCGTGTATGGGGGAGAGAGAAGGATAGGCCAGGGGTGGGGGTGGGGCTGGGGGTGGCGGCAAAAGGGCGCAGAAGCGAGTCCCCACAAGCAGAGTCCTGCCACAACAATCAGTGTCGCCAAGAGGATTTGCCACACCTTTTTGTTGCTTTTTTTTTTTGGCTCAGACCAAGATGAGCTGGCGTAGCCTTCTCACTTCACAGTACTCGAGGTGACCCCTCGGTATCAAGGTTCAGAGCTGTCCAGTGCTACGATGATCCCACAAATGACTGTGGTAGCGGATCTGACACGTAGTGCGTATTGGCTGAGTCTGAAACCAGGTGATGCAGTGGGAGACTGCCACACCTTTTTGTTGCTTTTTTGTTGTCTGGCGCACCTTGCGCCCAAAGACTATCCCAGATCAGAGGTGAGTGCATACGGCAGAGGACTTCAGCCACACAGCGTAAATGTGATCTCCCTCAGGGAGGGCTTGTGTCCCACCAACTACAACACCCGACCTCAGCATGAGCGCTCACTTGAGCGCCACGCGTGACCGGAAACCGCCTGCTGCCCCACACCTCTTCGACAGACGAACACGCAGCTGCGTGCACTTTCCATACGGCAATCAGGCAATCAGAGGGAGGGCGTATCAAGATGGGGCCGGCAGTACAAAGGCAATCGTCCGCAAAGAAACAGCAGCCAAAGCGATGCCACGCATTTGAACGATGCAAACCGAACCCGCCTCCCTCCCCCTTGGGTACCATACGGCGGTCCCAACTCAACACCGCCCACCCCCCACCCCCCCGGGGCGTGGACGGTGCGCAACTTTCGCTGAGCGGAAGTCAAAGGGACCGGGGCTGCGGCCGAAAACAACGCGACGGCTGGCCACATGGGTGGACCCCAATGACAGCAGAACGTGTAAGACTCAGCCAGCCACCAGAACAGAGGCCCGTCGTCTTGCCTTGGCTCCGCGACTCGGGACCGAATCAGACCAGGTGCCCACTCGATACGATACGATGCCATACTTTTTTTTTGGCTCAGACTAAGATGAGCTGGCGTAGCCTGCTCACTTCACAGTACTCGAGGTGACCCCTCGGAATCAAGGTTCAGAGCTGTCCAGTGCTACGATGATCCCACAAATGACTGCGGTAGCGGATCTGACACGTAGTGCGTATTGGCTGAGTCTGAAACCAGGTTATGCAGCGGGAGGCTGCCATACGATACGATACCATACGATACGATTAACCCCCTTCCTCTGGGACAGGCCGTTTTTGGGACAAGACGCAATCGGGATTCACAGCTACAACCGCTTTGAATGTCATGGGCTGTGTGCACATTGTGCATCGTGCATGTCATCATGCACCAGAAAGTAATGTGACACAATAATTGGTGTAGGAGTGCGTATATTGCTGAGCGCTTCGATGTGTGACCTCCGAAAGGGGGGCTCAGCAGGAGGGTAGGGTTGCAGGCAGGGGACCGGCCTGTGCCAAACGTGGGCGCGTACAATTGCCACCATGTGCTGACCATCCACTGCACTAATCCTTTGGAATGCACTTACTTAGGCATGGTGGTATCCAGGCCTGTGCTTGAAGGGGGTGTTGGGGGCATCAATGGTCAGGTTGCAATGTCCGCATTAGGCTCCAGCTGTGCCTGCCCCACAGCCTTCATCACCTTCTGTCCATCGTGACGCCTCCAGCGCATTCAGTTCCACCGATGTGGCTCAGTGTGCTCCCTCCTTGAATGGTTGGGGTTGCCACCTTCAGGACTCCATCGGCTTCGGCGTACATCCGGGTTAGAGGTCACTCCATCACCAGGTGCTAATTTAGCCGGCTCCCATTCGGCCCATTTGGGGTGTTGGGGGGGGAAGGGGGGTCTGGGACCCAAAAATTTGTGCACCAAAAATGACCCAACCAAATTTGTCCTTCAGCAAATTTCATTTTTCCCCACTAAAAATTTTGGGTGAGGGGCGGGGGGGGGGGTCCAGGGGGGGGAGGGGGGTAACACCATTGGCATTTCAAATATCAAAGCACGGTGAATGGGTGGGGTTGCGACCTTCAGGACTCTATCGGTTTTGGGGGGGGGGGGAACACCATGGGCATTTCAAATATCGGTGGTATCCCGTCCACGAGCATCACACACACCGACCCTCCCAAGGGCAGAGGTGCACGCGGAGCCTACATTCGCCAACGGACAACTGTTGCAGCGTCACAGAAGGCAAGGCGGGGAGACGGATACTCTGCGAACCGATACCCCCGCACACAGGCGTCAACTGTGCTCTCATGCGCTCTTGCTCTCAACGCCTGTGATGGTCAGCACAATCCACAGGCCGGGGCCTTTGGCGAGGCCACTAAAGGATACCATACCACCAGCACCGTTCATGAAACATTCTCTAAAAGTGAAGCAAGGTGCAGAGAGGGGCATGAGGCATGCAAGGCAGGGGCAACAGGTGCTGGGGAATACCATCCCCAAACCCCAAATCACCGAAAACACTTCATTGTCATGGACAACCAAACAATGGAACCGCCAAACTTGATGCCTCCAAAAGTTGCGGACACTGCACCTCCCACGGTTCCTACAAAGGCCACGGTTCACGCAAATGGGGGGCGGGGTAGGCGTCCCCTGCACCTCTTTTTTGTTTTTTTTTGACTGACTCCAGAAGTTCAAAGAGTACTCAAGACTGTGCTTGGGAAAGTGGGCGACTCCAGCATATGATACAGTGGATCCCCGCAACGCGGGGCACATGGCAAAGACCCAGAGTTCACATGCGTATACCAGAGGCGTCCCCTGCACCTCTTTGCTCTGCGCCCCGGGGCTGGAGTCAGGTTCTGGGGCCAGATGGCGACTTACAAGGCATCCCTTCAGAGTGTTGGTGCATGTTGTCACCGGCAAAAGGGGCATCCTTCCCAACCGCCCCTACGGAATGGGCTGCAAGTCGCTGTCTGGCTTCTGAAGGCACCGATTCGGCCACTGGGCGGCGTCAGCGAAGAGCAAGTGAAGGAAACTGCAGGGGCAATGCAGCAGAGGCCAGACGGGAAGGCACATACTACAGAGCTCAGGCCCGTTCCCATCGGGGGTACGGACCTGCGCCGGGCTGCAGGAGCTGAGCCGACTGCAGAGGGAGCCCCCAGTGTTTGGGGGCTGGAGGCTCTTCCTCTTTTGGCGCATGCGGGACCTGCAGTCATCCCCCGAAGAGGGTGGGGGGGGGAGGGGGGGTACAACACCCACTTCAACCGCAGGCCTGGGGCTGAGGTCCTCGAACCAGGCAGCAGGCAAAGAACCCCAAGAAGCCGCACGAGCCCGGGAAGTGGAACTCGAACTCAGGTTCCCAAGCGGCCGGAGCCTTCCAACAATACTCAACACGGGGACGAAATCAGAAGTGGCTTCTAAACCCCTGCAGTTCCAGTGCGAGAATAAAATCAGAAGTGGCTATGAAATTTGTGGGTTGTGAGCAGACTTGCCACTAGCGTCTGCCAGCCCAGACATGATCGGATGGAGCAGGGTCCTACTGAGCCACACGCTGGATGCAGCACGTTCCTACTGAGTTCTGGTGGTGCAGGGGGCGGGTATTACCGAGTGGCCTTTGGTACGGGGCCAATTCCTACAGAGAACCAGTTTCCCTGCCAGAGGCCAGCGGCATGTCTGATTGTGAGTCCACACCCCCAACCAGAAGTGGCTACATCCCCCCTGCCACCGCAGGGCCCCGAAGGTGGGGAGGAATGGCTCGTAACCCCCACCGTCTCAGGGGCACCCGTGTGGGGGCCAATAGGTCACGGGCGGGAAACGGGCCCAAAAGCGCGCCAACGTTGCCCCTGTGCCATCTCATCATTTCAGGCCCAGACGTGAGGGAAAATCAAACAAACCGTCGCACTGCCACCGGACGGCCCTGGGCCTTGGCAACGCCGACACGGCCGCCGCCGGGCTCACCCCATGGCCCACTTCTTCCGCTCCACAAAGTACGCCCGCACCGGGGCCGCGCCCTCGACCGCGACCTCTGCGGGCGTGAGCGCGTAGTTGGCCTTGTTCAGCAGCCGCTCGTGGGTGCTCTGCGAGATCTGCAGCCGCCGGGGCTGCCCGTGGCTCATCAGCCGCGACGCGACGTTCACGGCGGCCCCCCAGACGTCGTAGCTCCGGCGCTGCCCACCGACGACCCCGGCGACGACCGCGCCGGTGCTGACCCCGACGCGCACCGCCAGCGGCCGGTCGCCCGCGCCGAGCGCGTCGCCCTTGTCGATCAGGTCCAGGGCGCAGTCCACCGCCTTCTCGGCGTGGCCTTTGACGGCCGCGGGCGCGCCGCAGACCGCCACGTACATGTCCCCGAGGGTCTTGACCTTCGTGACGGAGTGCTGCTGGCACAGCACGTCGAAGGCCGCGATGACGAGGGAGCGCGCGCGCACCGCGGCCTCCGCCTCCAGCGCCGCCGCGGCGCGCGGGAAGCCCGCGAGGTCCGCGAACAGCGCCGTCGCGCAGTCGTAGCGCGCGGCGACGACCGCGCGGGGGTCCGCCCGCAGCTGCGCCGCGACCTCCGCAGGGAACGCGCCGCCCGGCGCCCCCGCGGCGCCGCGGTCGCGGAAGAACCCGACGAACAGCGTCTTCTCGGCCACGCCGGACGTGCACACGTGGACGGCGACGTCCACCGCGACCTCCGCGCCGGACTTGTGCACCCCCGTCACCCCCGTCATGCGGGCGGCGTCGAGCGGCCGCCCGGCCGCGAGGTACCGCGCGACGTGGGCCGCGTGCCGCCCCCCGCGCAGCGCGGGCGGCAGGATGAGGTCGAGCTTCTGCCCGACGGCCTCCGCGGCGGTCCACCCGAACATCTGCTCGGCGCGCGCGTTCCAGTAGTGCAGGGTCTCCTGGTGGTCCAGCACGACGACCGGGTCGCTGCCGGACGCCAGGAGCATCTGAATGTTGTCGGAGAGCACCCGGAAGAGCCGGAGGTCCGAGTGGATGACCGAGCCGACGGAGCTCAGCGAGACCACGGAGGAGCAGCGCGCGGCGTGGCCCGGGGACGCCATCGAGCGGCGGCTCTGCGGCCCGTGCACGCGCGTCCGCCCCGCGGCCGGGCTGCGCGGCACGTATCCGGCCCCGCCGCCGCTCGCGGTGGACGCGTTGGGCCCGCCGGCCTCCGCCCGGGGGGTCCCGTAGGCCGCCGCGGCCGCGTCCTCCGGCGCGGCCTTGGGGGCGCTGTACTGCAGGAGGAAGGGCACGCGGCCGCACTGCCCCGTCAGCGCCGGGGCTTGCTCGGCCTCCTCCCAGCGGCACCGGACCGCGCTCTCCAGCCACAGCGCCACCGGGTCGCTGGGGTGCTCGTCCAGGTACCGCTCGAGGCACTCCAGCGCGGCCCCGTACCGCCCCACCAGGCCCGCGGCCACCGCCTTCTCCCCGCCCAAGTGGTCCCAGGCGGCCTTCCACTGCGCCAGGGGGTCGTCCTTTGTGTCCTGAGAGAGAGGGAGAGAGAGAGGGGGGGGGGGGGGGAGAGGGAGAGAGAGCGAGAGAGCGAGAGCGAGAGCGAGAGTGAGAGTGAGAGAGAGAGAGAGAGGGGGAGAGAGAGGGAGAGGGAGAGAGAGCGAGAGAGCGAGAGCGAGAGTGAGAGTGAGAGTGAGAGAGAGAGGGAGAGAGAGAGGGAGAGAGTGGCAGAGAGAGAGAGAGAGAGCGAGCGAGCGAGCGAGCGAGAGAGAGAGAGAGCGAGAGAGCGAGAGAGGTACACGTTTCGGGGAAGGGGAGCTGGCTCTGGGGCGATGCTTAGGGGGAATCCTTGCACTGCGCGCTGCTGTTGGGCTCGCCCCCCCCCCCCCCCTGTGTGACATTCCGTCAGGTTGTTGTTTCTTTACGGGGCCCTGGACAGTCACCCGTTCTTCCCTTCGCATGTTGCGTCGGGTCGCTGCGTTCTGTCGGCCGCTGCGGCCGGTGCTCTTGCTGGTGTTGTTTCCGCGTTCGCGGAGCCCAGTAGTTGGTGTGCCGGGGCTGTGCTGAATGTGGCGGGATGTGCCGTTTGCGCGTCAGCGGCGCCCAATAGTTGGCGTATGGAGGATGTGCTGGTTGTTGCCGGGGTCGTTTGACTGTTTTTGCTGTCCACACACCTCTGTCCACAGGCCGTCCATAGCCTGCCTCGCTGTGTTTCTGTGAGGCCCAGGTGCCCTGTTCCTCCACGCGCTGTCCAGGCCGTCCACCATATGTCCTTTTCCCCCTCACGGCTGGTCGGCCCCTGATGGGCTCCTGCTCCTGTTGCGCAAACAGCCCATCTGGGCTGCGGGAGACACCCCCCACCTGATGCCGGTTGCGCAGGGGTTGCCCTGGCACCCGGTAGCGACGGGGTTGGCTGGCCAGGCCATCCCCTTAGTTGTCGCTGCCTCCCATGCGCACGCTCTGCCATCCGCTCCATTCTGGTTCCCTGTTCCCGCTGTTCCGCTGCCCCCCCCCCCCCCCCACTGAAGAGCCCCAGACACACCCCTTCCCAATGCACTCAAAGTTCGGCCACCCCAACTACCGTAGCTCAAGAAAGTTGCACCCACCTTCCCTTCCCACACCGAGTGCACCGCAGATGACACCGCACGCCAGCGGCAGTACAGCGAGGGAGAGTGCGACGGTCGGGGGGAAGGGAAAGGGGGAGAGACCTCCCCGTCGCCGATCTGGTACATCCACTCGTCCTCCTCGACCTCCTTCTGCAGCTGGACCTCGTATGCCGCCAGGACCGCGGCCTGGGCGGCCCCGGGGCGCAATACGACGTGGTTGATGAGGCGGCACTGGAACGAGTACTGCAGCTCCGCGTGCAGCGACTGGTCGATGATCGGGTGCGTCGCCCCGGCCTCCCCGGCCGCCCGCAGCAGCGCCGCGCACGCGTCCTCCGCCTCGCCCACGAGGATGGGCTGCTTGCCCCAGAGGCCCTGGGGGATCTCCCGCGACACGGCCGCGACGTTCATGCGCCGCCCGTCGCCGAACGCCGCCCACGTGTTCGTCTGGGCCATGGCGGCCCAGGACTTGGTGAACGCGAGCATCATCGTGATGGCGCTGGAGCGGTGGCTGGTGTTGGGCACGTTGGCGTTGAAGGTGACCACCGCGCGGTCGCCGACAACGGACTGCAGGTGCCCGCGGTTCTGCTGGCACGCGTCCTGCACGAGCCCCAGGAACGCCTCGTAGTCGTTGGTGGCGGCCTCGCGGGGCCGGTCCTGGTACAGTCCGAACACGTCGGCGACCACGACGGTGCACTTCCGGAGGCCGATCTTCCGGAAGGGGGTCCAGCCCGCGACCTCCCCCGCGTCCAGCAGCCGGAGGCCTTTGGCGCTGCTGAGCTCGCTGCCGTCGTCGTCCGTGTCGCTGTCGGCGGACTGGTTGCGCTGGGCGAGCCGCGCCCGGCGCCGCTGCTGCCGCGCCTCCCGGTGCTGCGCCGCCTCCTGCGCCAGCGCCTTCTCCTGCTCCGTCGGGTTGCGCAGCGGGACGATGTGCCCGAGGAACAGGCAGTCGGCCGCCCGCCCGCTCGCGCGGTCCATCCGCGCCACCATCAGGAAGATGCGGAGGCTGCTGCCGGACTTGTGCTTGGCCACGACGTCACGGCCGCTGCGGAGCAAGAGAGAGACGGGGTGGGGGGGTGGGGGAGGGGCGAGAGAGAGAGAGAGAGGGAGGGAGAGAGAGGAGAGGTGGGGTGGGAGGGGGAGGGAGGGAGAGAAAGAGAGAGAGAGAGAGAGAGAGGAGTTGGGGGGAGAGGGGGAGACAGAGAGAGAGAGACAGAGAGAGAGGGGGGGGGAGGGGGGGAGAGGGAGGGAGGGAGGGAGGGAGGGAAAGAGAGAGAGGAGGGGGGTGGAGAGGGGGAGAGACAGAGAGAGGGGGCGGGGAGCGGGGGGGAGAGAGAGAAAGAGAGAGAGAGAGAGAGAGCGAGAGAGGAGAGGTGGGGTGGGAGAGGGAGGGAGGGAGGGAGGGAGGGAGGGAGGGAGGGAGAGGAGTGGGGGGGAGAGGGGGGGGAGACAGAGAGAGAGAGAGAGAGACAGAGAGAGAGGGGGGGGGGGAGGGGGGTTTGGGAGAGGGAGGGAGGGAGGGGGGGGAGAGAGGAGGGAGAGAGGAGGTTCAGTCAACATGGACCGCGTTGTGGGGTGATGCTAAGGGCCGGCGAACCAGCGGCGGTCGAGCGAGGGACAGTGCGACGGTCGCAGGGAGGGAAGTGGGGGAGGGCAGGGCAAAAGAAGAAAGGGGGAAAGGGGAGGGGAGGGAGGGACCTCCCCACGATGTTGGAGGCGGGGACGTGGTCCCCCTGGGCGCGCTCGGCCTCCAGGCAGCGGTCCTGGTACTTCTGAAGGAAGGAGTCGTGGCGGCTGGCGAAGGGCTCCCCCATCAGCATCTTGATGTTCCTGCCGAGGACCTCCTCCTGCGTCCACCCGAACAGCGCCTCGGCCGGCGGGTTCATGAACTCGACGGTGCCGGTGATGGACATCGCCAGCAGCGGCTGCGGCTTGCGCCCGAGGGCGGAGGCCGCCTCGAGGATGCTCATGTGGTCGTACTTGATGGCGCGGCGGAACCCGGCCACCGCCGCGTCCTCCACGTCGAAGACCATCGTCCCCACGAAGAGGCGCACGCCGCTGCCGAAGGGGTCGACCCGGTCCTCGACGCCGAGCAGCACGATCTCCTGCCGCCCGTCGGCCTTCAGGATGGGCACCATCCGCTGGCCCCCGAGCACGCTCGTGACGCCGCTGGTCACGTGCCGCTTGAGGAAGTGGTCGTGCTGCCCCGAGTACGGCTGCGGCATCAGGAAGCGGATGTTCTCCCCCACCATCTCGTCCCGGCGGTACCCCAACACGCGGCACATCGAGTCCGAGATCCACAGGATGACCCCCGTCGTGTCGATGATGGTCACGCCGTCGTCGCTCAGGTTGAGCCCCTCGAGCTCCGGGCGCACGAAGTGCAGCGGGTCCGCCGCGCGCCGCGCGGCCGCCTCCGACAGCACGGCGGCCTCGATGGCCGACCGCTGGCACGCGCTCTGGACGTAGAAGACGCGGGGGTCGGCGCTGAGGAGGCCCCGGAGGTCCCCCTCCTTCGCCAGCGCCACGGCGGCCACCTGGTCCCCCATGCGCCGCAGGAACGCCCGGCGCCGGTACGCGGACTCCGCCAGGAGCCACCCCATCCCCCCGAGGGCCAGGGCCCCGTACAGCGCGGGGCACAGCGCGTCCATCGCGGCGGAGTCCGGCAGGAACACGCAGAACGCGGCCACCAGCAGCAGCACCGAGGGCCCCACGGCCTGCAGCCCCTCGAGCCGGCACAGCACCGCGAGGCCCGGCAGTTGGCTCTCGTCCCTCAGCCGCCGCAGGAGCGCGTCCGGGTCCTCGTCGGTGCACTGCTCCGCCTCGTCCTCCGGGGCGCCCTCCTCGAGGCCCGTGCCCAGGCTGTACTTTTTGCCGGTGGCCTTGCGGAATGCGCTGGACCCCCGCGACGCGCTGGAGCAGCGGGAGGAGCGGGAGGACCGGCCGGCGGAGCGGGGGCTGCTGCTGCTGACGGCGCTCAGGCGGTGCCCTCTGGGGCGCTTGCCTTTGGACCCGGTGGACAGAGGCGACACGGGCTCCTCGTGGACGGAGGACACCGGCGACACGGAGGTCAACGAGTCGTCGTCCATTTTGATGCGGCGAGACAATTCCACTCTGAGAAAGCGAGAAAGTGAGAAGAGCCCTGCGTGCAGGGCGTGCCCCGCATGCCGTGCCCTGTGTGCGTGCGCAGCCCAGTGTGATTGCGGTACGAGCCATGCTCTCTGTCGCGCCGTGCCCTGTATGCGTGCCGTGCATGCCGTGCCCGTGCGCATGCCGTACCCCGCGTGCATGCTGGGCCCTGTGTGCATGCCATGCCAAGGGAAGGGACGCCAGAGGCTGCCCCAGAAGCGGTCAGACAGCGGGATGGAGGAGGTTGCCAAAGCGGTTGGGGGCGGTTACTGTCGGTTGCAAATGCCATTGAGGCTGGCACTTGCCGTCAGGGAGACAGTGGCTGGGCATAAGCTGCGTGCCCTGGAAGTGGGTGGGTACCTGCCCCCCTTGCACCATCCACACCTTGGCGTAGTATCCCTGTGGTTGTCGCAGGGTTTATTGGGCCCATTGCACCCCCCCCCCCCCCGGGTCAAGTGAAACGGCAACTCGCATTGGCTTGCGTCGGGGTGTCCCATATTTTCCAACTTGCATGGTAGATTATGACGACTGATTCCTGATAGCACACCCAAAACAGTCAGAATTTCCCTTTTGTCAACCAAAATATGCCTTCTTTGTTGTGCTAGAATCGCCCATAAACTGTGACCACAAAGCCACCACCTTTTGGCACAGTGGATGCCCACTTGTTCTGCCCTCCACGCCCTGCGTGGACAGGCACAGGCCAAATCTGTTACCACATTCCACTGCCACCCTTCAATTCCCCCTGTCAGCACCTCCTGCCTGTGCTTGAGCGGGACCTGCTGCAGCAGTCACGGGTCTTCCACTACCGCCCCCGAGGAGGCGGCTTCTCGGACCGCTGTGGCTGCGGCGAGCAGCGCCTCCCAGCCCCACTCATGCCCATGCGCCTGTGCTGCAGCAGGCATCGCCCTTACGCCAAGTGGCACTTTAAATGAAAAATGCACGGGGGGGGCGTCTCCTCGCTTTTATACGCGACTCCCCCCCCCCAGTAGAAGTGGGCCGAAGGCCCCCAGGGGCTGGGGGGGGTTCAAGGAGGGTGTTGGGGTGCAAAGTGGACAAAATGGGCAAGGGGAATGAAAAAAATTTTCGGGTGCCTTCGGCGCCACCATATGTATGGCCAGTAGCTGTTGACCCTTGGCAACTAAGTGGGCCCGGAGGGCAGGGAGGGGGGAGGGGGAGGGGGGGGAGTCGCGTACCAGAACTGAGGAGACGTCCCCCCCGTGGAAAAATGAGGTGGGATAGGTTGGGAGGGCAGGATCAGGGACAGATGGTGTAGTGTGGGCGGCCCATGAGCAGAACCTCCGTCACTCACAGGCTCATAAATACTGTTGACCACAGTCATGCGGCCTCTACTTTGAGCAGCAAACCGCACCTAAACGTCGTGAAGCTCCGTTGGTACTAGATTTCATCCGCTTGACTTACCCTTTGCCAAAAGTAGAGGGACTATTTCTTTCCGGTACCAAAGGTTGTGTTGGGCGTTGGAGCCCACTTTTTGGGCTCTCTGGGAGAATCTCATGACCAGCAGAGAAATTCCATTCCAGTGATGTTGACATCTCTGTGGTTGCTTGTCTCAGTTGCGACACCCCTGTGACCTCATTGCAGATCCCATGGTTGCACATTTCCTAGCTTTGCTAGCTCTAACAATTACATTCCGGTGCTTTCACTCTTGAGCCATAGCTGTCGGGCGTGTAGATTCTATTAACAAAACCAACAACAACAGCAACAACCACAACAACAACACTGGTTTGGTCTTGCTCACCCGAGTATCGCATTTCGGCTACAGTTAATCCCGGCCATTACCAAATCTCGCATGCACGCAACCACTTTGCCTGGGGGTGGTGCCTTTCTCGGACAAGCATGAAAAGGGACAAAACATGCAAGTATTTCTGCCACTTCAGCCCGGTGCTTGCATCTGTTTCTCTCCCCACACGTCCAAGCCAAGCCCAACAAGTCAACAAGCATGCAGCCTAAAACCGCCTAAAACCCTATGTTGAGTAGCCTTGACCATAACAAGGGGTAGTTGACGTGTTGGGGGGAAAACACGCGGCCGGTCGGAACCCACCCTCAGAGCTAGACACAACCGCCCCCCATAAGCATGTTCCACTTAAGATTTCTTCCCCGCACGGAAGGGTCTCAGGTGAGATGCCTACACCAAGCAGCATTCGCACCGGACGGGAGCTCATCAACGGATGGTACTAGTCCATGAGACAGCCTGAGACACCCCTTGTCTCCAGCTCCAGTCCCCTGCCCATAGACTTTTTATGGCACTTAGGCATACACAGCATAGCACTGGGACATACATAAGAAGTGAAAACCGGAGCGTAAGATGTTGCAGGTGGTTCCCAATTAGTGTCCTTCAAAATGTGGGAAGAAACATGCACAGCAGTAGAACATCACTGGGCACTATTACCAATAGTGTAACATTTAGCAAAAATCTACACCAGGACATTGTGGCACCAAAGACGTCGAATAGCCGCATTGGGGCGATTGAGTTGGAGTACACAATGGTATGGTACTATTGTATGTTACACGACTCGTGATGGTGCCAATTGCTGTTCTACTCTTTTCAAATTTTGAAAGACATTTCCTGGGTCTTGCGCAACACATTTGCCCTATTTTGTTTATTTTTTGTTGTACCTGCCTTGTTTCCCTATGCAAGTCCCGTGTTATTTTACAGTCTATGCACCGTAAAATTTTATCGCACCAGTACCATAAAAAAAGACGGTCTTTTGTTTGATAACACTTTCCGTCAATCGGTTGACCATGTCGGCAAAGCTGCCTCCATTTTGGTTTTGCAAACAGAGAGGGTGTTCAGCTGCACCCCTTGCTATGAAATGTGCCCCCTTTGCTTTGAAAAACTTGTCTGCTAGGCCAACTGAAAATTAGATAGTTTCTTGCCTACTTTTTGCTACCCTGCAAATAGGCAAGAGTTCTTTGGCAGTGAAGGGAAATAGGCCTGAAGCAAGCTTTTTGTTGCCTCTCAATTGTTCTGTGATCGTCTGCCACCGGACTGCGGTGCTCAACTCAGGGGCCCCTGGGATGGCACCTTGCATGGATTCGGCAGACTTCGGGGCCAGCTCAGAACTTTTTTTTTTTTGGCTCAGACCAAGATGAGCTGGCGTAGCCCGCTCACTTCACAGTACTCGAGACCACCTCTCGGCATCAAGGTTCAGAGCTGTCCAGTGCTACGATGATACCACAATGGCGTGGTAGCGGATCTGACACGTAGTGAGGATTAGCTGAGTCTGAAACCAGGTTATGCAGTGGGAGACTGCCACGCCTCCATAGGCTTCCCAGTGTGCATGAGGCAGACTCCGGGGCCAGCTCACAAAGCCACTGCGTGACCCGCTGCCGCCTGTCACCGCTTCTGCCGGCCCAGGCCGGGACCCCGCACGACGCAACCCCACTGCATACATAATGTCGCCCTTCGCCAGCACCCGTGACGTGTGGAGCGCCAGGCTGCGCATGGTGCGACAGAAGCATGCACCTGAAATCCCTCGTCGGCGCCGCATCGGTGCACACCATGTCTGGCAGGGCTACTACCGGGCCGCTGTGAAGGGACCGGCGGTGCCCCTTGTGCGTGACCTTGCGCGGGCTGCGCACCCCCAAACGGCCCCGCACACCACTTCCCCCAGCCGAGGCCCTGTACACACTGGGGGCGTCTGCATTGCGGCACGTGTTGACCACCACCTTCGATAGCTCGCCGGCCAATAGCACCCAGGGCTTGGCAACCAGAGATGCTGGAGGGTGAATGACGTCAAAGAGGGTTAAGGGGGCGTCTTCGCACAGCGCGGGCACAGCGCGGGCACAGCGCCAATTATTACGCTGTTTATCCCGGGAACACCCCTGCAAACCACCCCCCTAACAGCAGCGTGCATGATCCATTCAAAACAGCATCGGGGGTGCAGAATCCAGGTACCTGGGACCCGTGGCAAGCATCAGACTAAAACAAAAAAATACCTGGTGTACCAGCAGGGGCTGTAGGGTGCAGAGTTCAGGGCCCCGGGACCCGTGGCTATGGGGGTGAAAAACAGCCGACTTTTCGCACAGCGCGGGCACAGCGGGGGCACAGCACACGGTGCGCCCCCTAAGAGAGGGTTCCGTCGGTGACCAGTTCACAGTTACACACGTTACAGTCCAGGACCACGTGGCTGAGCGAAGGCCAAGGATCAAATACACCAGAGAGTTAACCCTACCCTGCCCTGCCCTGCCCTCATCTGCCCTGCCCGGCCCTTTTCGCCGCGCCCATCTGAAATGCCGTGCCGGACAAAGCGGTCCGCGTGAACCTGCCAAGTACCCCCCTGTGTGACATTCCATCTGGTTGTTGCTCCTTTACGGGGACGGCCACCCGGTCTCCCCTTCGCATGTTGCGTCGGGTCGCTGTTTTCTGTCGGCCGCTGCGGCTGGTGCTCTTGCTGGTGTCGTTTCCGCGTTCGCGGAGCCCAGTAGTTGGTGTTTTGGGGCTGTGCTGAATGTGGCATGGTGTGCCGTTTGCGCGTCAGCGGCGCCCAACAATTGGCGCCCCCCCCCCCCCCCAACATTGTATAAGCTACGGCAAAGTCCCAAATTAATACAGTCCCTACGCCTACTGTAGCTTGGACAAGGCCGTAGGCGCCCGGGTTCACAAAGACACGATTGCACGGTGAGCTGGTGCAAGAAAGGGGAATATAATGCACATCTATCCCCAAAATCAGAGCTGTGTGGGTTCAAGTGGGTAAACACTCACAACAAATGTGTCCATGACTCTATGCAACTGGCAAATTTGTCACCAAACCCATGTCTCGTGTGGCTGCACGACATTTGTACCGAATCAAATTAGGTACCAAATTAATATGGTCCCTACGCCCGCTGTAGCTTGGACAAGGGCGTGGCTGATACAACGGGGGGGGGGGGGGGCTATGCACTGCAGAAACACATCAATTAATGGGTCACAAGGCAAGCGTAGAGCAATAACTTTCGCAGGCCGACGACAACAGACGCCAGACGTCTTCGGCCATCGAGACCAGACCCCTGCACCCCCAGGCGGGTCCTGTTCCAACGCGCCTGCGGGGTTGTCTTCGGCGCAGCGTTCGCCCAGCGGCAGCAATCAGATCCGAGTCCGATGCGCTGGTGGTACTATTCACATTTGTACAGGCGTAATCCTCCCGGTGTCCAGGAAGAGAGGGAAAAAGGTTCGCGAGTAGCGGGTGGCGCAGCAAGCCTAGCGACCTGAGAAGGAGCTGTGCAAGCCGATGGTTCGTGAGGTGGGCGGCAATCTACTCTGAGGCACTGGGGCTGAGGCCCGTGGGAGGCCATACCCGGTGCGATGCCCGGGCATGGGATCTGCACCGCACAGCGGGGGTTGAGAAAGGTTCGGGGGTTGCAGGGAGTTTGGACAGATACCCCCCCCCCCCGTGTCCAAGAACCGGCAATGTTTGACCGCGGAACCAGGGGTTGGTTCTTGCGCACACTTTTCCCCCTAAATTTGACCGCAGAACCAGGGGTTGGTTCTTGCGCACACTTTCCCCCCTAAATTTGACCGCGGAACCAGGGGTTGGTTCTTGCGCACACTTTTCCCCCTAAATTTGACCGCGGAACCAGGGGTTGGTTCTTGCGCACACTTTCCCCCCTAAATTTGACCGCGGAACCAGGGGTTGGTTCTTGCGCACACTTTTCCCCCTAAATTTGACCGCGGAACCAGGGGTTGGTTCTTGCGCACACTTTTCCCCCTAAATTTGACCGCGGAACCAGGGGTTGGTTCTTGCGCACACTTTTCCCCCTAAATTTGACCGCAGAACCAGGGGTTGGTTCTTGCGCACACTTTTCCCCCTAAATTTGACCGCGGAACCAGGGGTTGGTTCTTGCGCACACTTTTCCCCCTAAATTTGACCGCAGAACCAGGGGTTGGTTCTTGCACACACTTTCCCCCCTAAATTTGACCGCGGAACCAGGGGTTGGTTCTTGCGCACACTTTTCCCCCTAAATTTGACCGCGGAACCAGGGGTTGGTTCTTGCGCACACTTTTCCCCCTAAATTTGACCGCAGAACCAGGGGTTGGTTCTTGCGCACACTTTTCCCCCTAAATTTGACCGCAGAACCAGGGGTTGGTTCTTGCGCACACTTTTCCCCCTAAATTTGACCGCGGAACCAGGGGTTGGTTCTTGCGCACACTTTTCCCCCTAAATTTGACCGCGGAACCGGGGGTTGGTTCTTGCGCACACTTTTCCCCCTAAATTTGACCGCGGAACCAGGGGTTGGTTCTTGCGCACACTTTTCCCCCTAAATTTGACCGCGGAACCAGGGGTTGGTTCTTGCGCACACTTTTCCCCCTAAATTTGACCGCGGAACCAGGGGTTGGTTCTTGTGCACACTTTTCCCCCACACTTTTCCCCCTAAATTTGACCGCGGAACCAGGGGTTGGTTCTTGCGCACACTTTTCCCCCTAAATTTGACCGCGGAACCAGGGGTTGGTTCTTGCGCACACTTTTCCCCCTAAATTTGACCGCGGAACCAGGGGTTGGTTCTTGCGCACACTTTTCCCCCTAAATTTGACCGCGGAACCAGGGGTTGGTTCTTGCGCACACTTTTCCCCCTAAATTTGACCGCGGAACCAGGGGTTGGTTCTTGCGCACACTTTTCCCCCACACTTTTCCCCCTAAATTTGACCGCGGAACCAGGGGTTGGTTCTTGGGCACACTTTTCCCCCTAAATTTGACCGCGGAACCAGGGGTTGGTTCTTGCGCACACTTTTCCCCCTAAATTTGACCGCGGAACCAGGGGTTGGTTCTTGCGCACACTTTTCCCCCTAAATTTGACCGCGGAACCAGGGGTTGGTTCTTGCGCACACTTTTCCCCCTAAATTTGACCGCAGAACCAGGGGTTGGTTCTTGCGCACACTTTTCCCCCTAAATTTGACCGCAGAACCAGGGGTTGGTTCTTGCGCACACTTTTCCCCCTAAATTTGACCGCGGAACCAGGGGTTGGTTCTTGCGCACACTTTTCCCCCTAAATTTGACCGCGGAACCAGGGGTTGGTTCTTGCGCACACTTTTCCCCCTAAATTTGACCGCAGAACCAGGGGTTGGTTCTTGCGCACACTTTTCCCCCTAAATTTGACCGCGGAACCAGGGGTTGGTTCTTGCGCACACTTTTCCCCCTAAATTTGACCGCGGAACCAGGGGTTGGTTCTTGCGCACAGCCGTGGGCAACCCATACCGCGGAAAAAAAATTTTCCGGCGCATTGCGCCGGGACATGTGTGCCCTCTCCTTTCCCACAGTTAACCACGTTGACAAATGAACACCAAAGGAGTGAATCGCAGCTGACTGGGCTGTAGTGGGCTGAATAGCTGTCCTACATCCACCAGAAACATGAAAAACCCACTACCCTGGTAAAAAAAGTGATGCGAGAATTTGACCGCGGAACCAGGGGTTGGTTCTTGCGCAAGGTGGTTCTTGGACACGGGGGGGGGGGGTACAAGAACATGGGGGGGGGGCATCTATCACGAGGAGTCACGTCGAAACAAGTGTCATCTAAAAAGGGTGTGCGGAGGTCAGGACTAAGGTGAGGGTGCCCTCCCCTGAGACAGGGATGCATTGAAAGAGGGGCGAGGTATCCATCCCCCCCCCCTGCGCGCTACCTTTGGGCTCGCCTCCCCGCCCCCCCTGTGTGACATTCCGTCGGGTGGCTGCTGCTTTACGGGGCCCTGGACAGTCGCCCGTTCTTCCCTCCGCATGTTGCGTCGGGTCACTGCGTTCTGTCGGCCGCTGCGGTCGGTGCTCTTGCTGGTGTCGTTTCCGCGTTCGCGGAGCCCAGTGGTTGGAGTGCCCGGGCTGTGCTGGATGTGGTGGGATGTGCCGTTTGCGCGTCAGCGGCGCCCAGTTCCAGGGTTACCAGCCTATGCCCAGCCACTGTCACCCTGACCGCAAATGCCAGCCCCAATGGCATTTGTAACCGACAGCAACCGCCCCCAACCGCTTTGGCAACCTCCTCCAACCGCCTGCCTAACCGGAAGCCCATGCGAGGCCACTTCCCTTCTAATGCACCCCTGCCCTGAGGTCTGTACACACGAAAGAAAGAAAAACTGCCCAACGTTCTTGTGGTGTCTGGACTGGCTGCCCATCGACGGCCGTGAGCAGATAACCGCCGGCAGTTGGTGCCGAGAAGAGGGGGTGGGGCAAGGGTCCTTCGAAAATAGAAGGAGCCCCTCAGCAGCCCTGTCCTCAATGGCACCAGAAAACAGCGAGTGGCAGGAATGCTGGCGAATCTTTAGTGCCGTGACACTTGAGGGAGCGCCGCGCTTACCGCCATGCAGCTCAGGGGGGCGTCCACTGTCAGGGCCCACGATCGCCCACAATGTGGCGGGTTCACCGCCCAACCGTTGGATGCTCGATCAAATCAGTTAAGTCCAGCAGCGATTGGACAAATGCGCCAATGCCCGGGACTCGGGGGCTATCCTCTCGGAGTGGGAGACCGCTGCGGGACTGTGCAGGGCTTGGACTGTGCGGCATCCGGGGGGTCGCCGTAGGAGGGTCCCCCGTCTCAGGCAAACACCGACGCTGTCATCGCCCCTTCATGCCCTGTGCCCGTCATGGGATGTGGTCTCGGTCCGTTCAATGGCATCTGCCATGCAGCCGTGGGGGCGGGCCATGTCTGAATATGGGTAGTGCATCCCTCTGGCCTTGGCAGTTGGTTTTTTTTTGTGCTCAGACTTACGTGTGCCTCGTAAGTGGTCGGTCAGGCGGGCCGGGTCAAGCTGACAGTCTAAGTACAACATATTTTGTCGCGTGTGAGACATAGCCATCAAGTGACGCGGGAGTGCAAGCGCCGAAGCATGTGCACCGGCCACCCCCCCCCCTCGCCGTCCGGCCCCGAGGCTCCTCACGAGGCCCCCAGGAACACGTAGGGGGCCATGCGCCGCGTGGGCGACGCGTGCACCCCGGGCCCCGCGGCCGGCGCGCCCCCCGCCGGCCCGGGGCCGGAGCTCCCCGGCCACCGCCCCGGCGGCCGCCCGCTGTCCTTCGTGGCGACGACGGACCGCACCGGCGCGGCCGGGCGCACGGGGCGCCGCGGGCCCGCCGCGATGCGGCGCCGCCGCTTGCGCTTGGCCCCGACCCCCGCCGCGTAGGGCGGGTACACGCAGGCGAGGGTGCGCCGGAACACGGCCTTGTCCTCGCGGCTGAGGCTTGGCTGGGTCTTGTCGGCGGTGAGGGCGAAGCGGTGGACCTCCGTCGCCGGGGCGTAGGCGCAGCACGGCTCCAGCCGCTCCCCCGTGTACAAGTAGTACACGACGAAGACGTGGGCGTCGTCCGGGAGGGCGCAGACCGGGAACGGCGGGTGGGACACGAAGGCCGGCCAGAAGCACTCCCCCGGCGCCTGCCGCGCCCACACCAGGTCCCCCGGCACCAGCGGCTTGTGCGGGGCCACCCGGTCGGCGACGCGGCAGATGGGGCACGTGTAGCCTGGCGGACGAGGGCGGTGGTGTCGCGGCGGGAACGGGCCCCACGGAACAGTGTGGGCGGTGGTGTCGCGCAGGGCACGGCGGGTGTAGGGAGGGGCAACACAGCCACGACTCCCCAGGGATGCATTGGAAAGGGGGGGGGCGGGGTACCCCCCCCCCCCATTCACAGCGCCCAGCCTATGCCCAGCCACTGTCTCCCTGACGGCAAGTGCCAGGCTCAACGGCATTTGCAACCGACAGTAACCGCCCCCAACCGCTTTGGCCACCTCCTCCAACCGCCTGTCTACCGGCTTTTGGGGCCGCCTCCGAGGTCCCGTCCCTTCTAATGCGTCCCTGCCCCTCCTCCCAGCTGCTCAACCGCCCAACTGCCCAAGTCTGGGGAGGGGGGGGAGGAGGTTTTGGGGGAACCCCCCCCCCCACTCCTGGTTTTCCATTCTTCTAAAGGCGCCCTGCCTCCCCTCAACCACCGCCCTCGTGTTTTGTTTCTGCCACTGAGCAACGGCCTGCGCCCCATGCCTTTGCGCGTGCAGGGCACACCTGGCGGCACCGGGGAGTGGGACAGGATCCCAAGGCACCACGCGTGCGTCCAGCCCTTGCACGCCTCGCACTCGTACCACGTCAGCTGCTGGTTGGGGGGCAGCCCCGTCACGGGCTCGTAGCTGTGGCACACGACGCAGTGCAGGTCGGCCAGGCTGTCGCCGTCGCTGTCCGACCCGGACCCCTCGTCCGCCGTGGGGCCCGGGGGCGTCCGGCGGGCGGCGCACGCGGCGCCCTCGGGCGGCGCCGGCCACGCGCCCGCGGGCCCGGCGGCCAGCGACACGGACGAGGGCACCAGACTGAGGGACAGGGACGGCTCCGGCGGCGGTGCGCCGGGCCCGACGCCCGCCCCTTGGCACGGGGCACTGGAGCCCCCGGCGGCGTCGCCGGGGCCGGGGGCACACGCGTCGAGACTGGGCCCGGCCGCCGCGGGCTCGCGGGGCAGCGCGGCGCGCCCGTTCCCTTGCCGCGCGCCGTCGCCGGCCCCCGGCGGCCGCGCCTCGCCGCCGTCGCGCTCCGCGGGGCCCGGGACCGCCCGTCCCGCGCGCGCGGCGGCGGGGTCGGAGCCGGGCAGCGGCCGCCCGTCGCGATGGCCGTTCGCCAGCGGACAGTGCCCCGGACGGTTCTGCGTCGTCACAGGGCCCTCGGGGGGCGTCGCGTGCGGTACGGCCTCTGCCGCGTCCGGCGCTGCCCCTGCGCCACCCCCTCGCGGTGCCTCCGGCAGCGCATCCTGCGGCGCCATTTCAAAGGCCTCCCGCAGGGCGCCGTCCGGTGTCCCTCGAAGCACGCGGGGCACCCTCGACGGTGCCCCCGTCGCGGCATCCGGTGTCTCTTGCGGCGCTGCCTGCGGCGCTTGCGCTCGGAGCATTGGCGACGCCTCCGGCGGTGCTGCGGGAGGGGCCTTTGACGCCTCCTGCGCTGCCTCCTCCATTGCCCCCTCGAGCGGCGGTCGCACCGCATCCTCCGGCGCTCCCTGCGCTGCCCCCTTCTCTGCGTCCTCCAGGGCCCGTTGATGCACCTCCTGCCGTGCCTCCGGGGCAGGAAGCGGGGCCTCCTTCGGGGCCTCCTGCGGCGCCCGGTGCAACGTCTCCTGAAGTGCTCCTGGTGCAGCCTGCTGTGCCTCCTGTGGCTCCCCTTGTGGCGCCTCCGGAGATGCCTCCTGAGGTGCCCCTTGCCGTGCCTCCTCCGATGCCCTTTCTGGTGCCTCCCGCTGTGCACCGTGTGGTTGCTCTTGCGGCGCCTCTTGCTGTGCCTCCAGCTGTAGCACCTGCAGTGCCGCCTGCATTACCTCCTGCGGTGCCGCCTGCATTACCTCCTGCAGTGCCTCCTGCGGTGCCGCCTGCATTACCTCATGCGGGGCCTCCTGCGGTGCCGCCTGCATTACCTCCTGCGGGGCCTCCTGCGGTGCCGCCTGCATTACCTCCTGCGGGGCCTCCTGCGGTGCCGCCTGCATTACCTCTTGCGGTGCCTCCTGCAGTGCCGCCTGCATTACCTCCTGCGGGGCCTCCTGCGGTGCCGCCTGCATTACCTCCTGCATTACCTCCTGCAGTGCCTCCTGCGGTGCCGCCTGCATTACCTCCCGCGGTGCCGCCTGCATTACCTCCTGCGGGGCCTCCTGCATTACCTCCTGCGGTGCCTCCTGCGGTGCCGCCTGCATTACCTCCTGCGGTGCCGCCTGCATTGCCTCCTGCGGTGCCTCCTGCATTACCTCCTGCAGTGCCGCCTGCATTACCTCCTGCGGTGCCGCCTGCATTACCTCCTGCGGTGCCTCCTGCATTACCTCCTGCGGTGCCGCCTGCATTACCTCCTGCGGTGCCGCCTGCATTACCTCCTGCGGTGCCTCCTGCATTACCTCCTGCGGTGCCTCCTGCGGTGCCGCCTGCATTACCTCCTGCGGTGCCGCCTGCATTACCTCCTGCGGTGCCTCCTGCATTACCTCCTGCGGTGCCTCCTGCGGTGCCGCCTGCATTACCTCCTGCGGTGCCGCCTGCATTACCTCCTGCGGTGCCTCCTGCATTACCTCCTGCGGTGCCGCCTGCATTACCTCCTGCGGTGCCTCCTGCAGTGCCGCCTGCATTACCTCCTGCGGTGCCGCCTGCATTACCTCCTGCGGTGCCTCCTGCGGTGCCGCCTGCATTACCTCCTGCGGGGCCTCCTGCAGTGCCGCCTGCATTACCTCTTGCGGTGCCGCCTGCGGTGCCTCCTGCAGTGCCGCCTGCATTACCTCCTGCGGTGCCGCCTGCATCACCTCCTGCATTACCTCCTGCAGTGCCTCCTGCGGTGCCGCCTGCATTACCTCCTGCGGGGCCTCCTGCAGTGCCGCCTGCATTACCTCTTGCGGTGCCGCCTGCATTACCTCCTGCGGTGCCGCCTGCATTACCTCCTGCGGTGCCGCCTGCATCACCTCCTGCATTACCTCCTGCAGTGCCTCCTGCGGTGCCGCCTGCATTACCTCCTGCGGGGCCTCCTGCAGTGCCGCCTGCATTACCTCCTGCGGTGCCGCCTGCATTACCTCCTGCGGTGCCTCCTGCAGTGCCACCTGCGGTGCCGCCTGCAGTGTCTCCTGCGGTGCCGCCTGCAGTGCCTCCTGCGGTACCTCCTGCGGTGCCTCCTGCAGTACTTCCTGCGGTGCCCCCTGCGTTGCCTCCTGCGTTGCCTCCTGTAGCACCTCCTGTGGCAACTCCTGCTGTGGCGCCTGCGATGCTGCCTGCGGTGGCTCCTGCCGTGCATGCGTTGGGGCCTCGACTGCCGCCTCTGGTGCCTCCTGGGGTAGCTCCTCGGGGGCCCGCCGCTGGGATGCGCCTGCGGCTGCCCAGTCTAACGCCCTTTGCACCACCTCCCGTGGTGCCTGCAGGGGCACTCCTGGGCCCGTCCCTCGCGGCGCCCCGTCGTGCACCGCCTGCGCCGCCCCCTGTGGCACCCGCTCCACGACCTCCGGCGACGCCCTTTGTGTTGTCTGCGGTGGAGCCGGGGCCTGCGTGGCTTGCGCCCCCCCGTGAAACCCTTGTAGCGGGGCCTCCGGGGGCACCCCGTGTGATGCCGCCTGCGCGGCCCCCTGCACGGCCGCCTGGGGTACGTCCCGTGGGGCCTGTGGCGGCGGCACCCCCGAGGGAGGCTCCTTCGAGGCCGCCCGTGGCGCCTGCAGTGATGCCTCCAGCAGCGCTTTCCGCAGCATCGGCGGTAGCGGCTGTGGCCCTGCGGGCGCCGCGCCGGCGGCGGCAAGCGCCCGCTTTTTCGGGTGCGGTGCACTGCCGCGGTCCCCGCGCCGCTTCTGCCCCCGGGATCCCTTCGCGACGCCCGCGCGCGGCGCGGCCTCGGGTGCGTCCCCCGGGACCTCCTCGGCGGGCCCCCGGTGCCGCGCCCCTTGCGCATCGGGTGGGGCTGCCGGGGCGGGTACGGCGCCCGCGTCTTTGGGAGGACGCTTTAGGGGGGGGGGGGGAGGGGGGCGTGCCGGAGGGGCCGCGCGCCCCTCCGCCGCGCCCGCCTCCGCAGCACCCCCCGGCACAAGCGCGGGCGGCGCGCCCGGGGCATGCGGCGGCACCGGCACCGACGGGACCCCCCGGAACCCGAAGATGGACACCCGCCGGCGCGGGCCCGAGGCGACGGGCATCACCCAACAGCACCGGCACGTGGCGTCCGGGTGCCCCTGCCGCTTGGCCTTCGGCACGTCGTCCGGGCCGCAGACCACGTACCGCTTCTGCAGGTCGGGCGACCAGACGGGGGCCCCCGGGGCAAAGGGGGCGGCCGGCGCTGTCGCGCGCTCGAAGTGGGTCTGCTTGATGTGGCTGAGGCTGACGTTCTTCTCGTGCAACCCCCCGTACACAACGCGGTAACCATTGTTGCACCACCCGAGGACCGTTACCTGGACAGGGACGAGGGCGATGCGTGTGTCCGAGTGAGAGAGGGGGCGCAGATGTGATGCTTTACACTTGTTCCACGTGGACATTTCTCAGAGGAGAAAGGGGGCTCAATGGTCAGTTCTGATAGATCAAATGTCCCCACCAAGGGGGCGTTGTCGCACGGTGCGCGCACGGTGCGTGCACGGTGCGCGCACGGTTCAATGTTTTTGGGATGGTTGCCCAACTTGTACCCCGTTGAATGGCCCCCATAGAAACACACCCAGGGTCCTGATTTCTGCACCTTGCAGTCCATACTGGCATACCAGGATTCTTCAATTTTTAGTCTGATGCTTGTCACAGGTTCCAGGGTCCTATTTTTTGCACCCTGCAGCCCCTATTGGCGTACCGGGAATTTTTTTTTTTGAATCTGATGCTTGTCACAGGTTCGAGGCTCCCAATTTTTGCACCTTGCACGCACATCCGTAACAAACCATGCACAGGCGACAACACAAGCGACAACACTGGTTGGGTTACGGGAATTTCAATTTCATCCGCCACAGCATTCTGGCTCATGATCATCAATTCTAGGGGCTTCAGCTTCCACTTCAGGTAATTGGGGCTCCAGCAAAGCGTCCATCAGCGCCTCATGGTGCATAGGTTGGGGGGAATCGGGGCTCTCAGCAGTCACAATTGCAAACTCCAACCGCTCCTCGGCCGCATGCTCGTACAAGACCTCTTCACCACCCAATTCGTACCGAATAGAGACGCGACTCCCACCTCTTGGAGAAGGGTCAACGACAGTGGCCGACACCCTATCCCCGTTGGAGCGGTGGTAGTACACAGGCAGTCCGGCGACAAGCTAGGGCAGCTCAGATTCAGGCATTGTGGATCTGGTGGACACAGAATACGCAAAAGGACGCACGGTGCGCGCACGGTGCGCGCACGGTGCGCGCACGGTTCAGGCAACACCCCCCAAGACACTGTCAACCATAAGTTCTTTTTTTTTGTTGGGCTGACTCGAAATGTTCACGAGTACTCAAGATAGTTCTTGGAAAGTGGGCGACTCAGGTATATGATACACTGGATCCCTGGTAGACAGGGCACAAGGCACTGTCAACCATCACTTTACCACAGCCAAATATCATAGCATCTGTCCAAGTCTTGGTTCGGGGGTTCCACTATGAGTATGATGCATTTTGATATCAGAACATCATCATCTGTGCAGCAGTCCGACGCCTGGGCAAGAAAGGCCAGCCTGTCGGGTCACAGTTATAGGTTACAGGAGAAAATTCAAAGAAAAACAGAAGAAAAACAAGAAGACCATTCTGGTGGGGAGTGTTTGCCCCAATCGCCCGAGGCTCTAAAAAAAAACCGATGACCCAAAAAGACGAGGAAACAAAGAGGAAAATGCCAAGGAGAGCAAACTCTGGCGCAGCGTAGCGTGAATGAGAAAACAAAGAGGAAGTGCCTTTCTGTTTGGGGTTTGGGGTCTGCTTGGCATTAGGAGAGGCATGGGAGGGTAGAGTAGCAAGTAAGCCCAAAAGAATTGAGATGCAAAAAGAAAAGCGGTGAGAAAAGAGAGAGAAGGAGGAGCAGGAAAGGAGGAGGAGGAGGAAAGCAAATGTACCCAATGAGAGTGGAACCAATGCCCAAAGCAGCATCCTCCAGCAGGTACGAGAAGGATAGAGAGAAGGGTGTAAAAGGAGGAGAAGACAGAGGACAGACAGACAGAAAAAGGGAGAGAGTGATACAAAGGACCATATTGGTGAGGCCAGCACAGGAGAGGAAAAAGAGGTCAGAGGAGGGGATAGTGCGATAGAAGAAAGGTAAATTGTAGCCAGCAAGCCAGGTGCTGGCAGATGTCATGTGGTGCCACGTGTGCGCGATTGTATTGTATTGTACTGGTGCCTGAAATTATACTATGCCAACACATTGGTTTCCATGGTGTGCTGGACACGCAGAAGGAAAACACAATGCGAAAATTATGGGTGCAGCTGTGACCTTTCTACCCGAAAGCTGTGCAAAATGGCGTGTTTGTGAAAGGTAGAAACTGTCATTTGTGGTAAAATGATGCATAATTGGTCAATGCACAAACGAGTGGTCATCAAACAGTTGGTAATGGCACCTATCATTGCAATTGCATCCCATATCTTATCCCCCACACTCCCCTTATCATGGACAAGATATATTGGGTCCATAACAACCGGCATCTGTGGCTCATGAGGCAAAAAAGCGGTGATGCCACAACACACATTGCATTACAGGGATGGCGTGCAGTTTGCCCATCCCAGCTGAGGCGCAGATTGTTTTGAGGTGGAAATGTGGTTGCCCATTATTGGAGGTCAGAGGGGCCTCCAGATTCTTGGACGGCAGCTGCCCATCAAAAAAGCTGCAACGACAAGCTTGCTGTTCAAAAGTGAGGTGCAGCGGTGGGTAGAAGGAAACAAGAGACAGAAAAGGGGTTGGAGGAGTGTGGGATGCACGGCCGACCTTCTCCCACTTCTTCGTGTTGTTGACGAAAAGCTCAGCCTGAAACGTGCCGCCTGGGGTCAACACAATGGGTGGAGTGCATGGCGCAGAGTCCGGGAAACATAGCTCCACCACAACGTTGGTATCATCCATGAGCTGAACAGCTTGGAACAGTATCACATTCTGTGCAACATGAATCCTGAACAGCATTTGGGTGGTTGTGTAAGCTTGGCGAGGGAACAACAAAAAGAGATAGGAGATGGGGTTCCCGTCATGGAAGACTCAGGTGACAGGATGGCGACTGTATACATATTTCTAGGATGGAGACTATATACATATTTCTGAACCCAATGTCCATGTGTGCGCCGTGATCGTAGTCCTTCTTGGGCCATGAGGCAACGGAAACTGGGCTCGCATACGCCCCCGTGTCACAGGCGCATGGTCATAACCACATTGTTCAGTGTAATTCTTGCTGCACTGCAGCGCAGACCAGTTCTGTACCACACCAGGTGGTTGCTGACTGTACTTTGGCTTTGGTCCTCTGGACACTGAGGTCGGCTCGCACCCACCACCCTCCCACAGTGCCGGTTAGTCTCTAACCCTTGCCCTGCAGGTCGTGCCCCTGTCAAGTACTGGGTCTTTCTCCCACTCTCTCCCTCTCTTTCTCTCCTGCTCTCTCCCCTGCGCCCCACCCTCTCTCTCTCTCCTCTCCGTTCCTTTCCCACTGCGTCCCACTCTCTCTCTCTCTCTCTCTCTCTCTCTCTCTCTCTCTCTCTCTCACATAAAAGGGGGTTTCGGGACGTTCGGTGTATCACTATCCCCCCCGGGGTTCGAACCATCCTCCGCAGGACAGAAGAGGTGCGGTTAATCCACTGGGCTATGACGATTGGGTATCTGCACCATTTGCTCCAATGTGTCCCCCTGCGTGTCACCCCCTGTCATGCATATCTCCTTTCGCATGGGGGTGTGCTCAGCAGCGTGTAGAGGAACCGGACAGCGTTCCCGGGTACCGGGTCCGCCTGCCTGAAGAGCGTTCTTTGGAACAGCCTCAAGAGGTCCGCTCGGCCCGCCAGCCACACATGCATGCAGTATCCAGTCCTGCTCACTGAGGAGGGCACCGCTCTGTGTCCCTCTGCCGTCGGACAGTGGAGGATCGCCTCCCACTGGAATGGGTGCCACTTGCCTGCACTTTTGGGTCGCCACTGGACCTGCATGTTCGCCTGAGTCTTCAGGGTCCAGTTGATGTGGACCATCACCGAGTAGAGCTCCTGATTGCTCATCAGCAGTGGTTCTCCATGATTGTCCACACTCTCACAGTGCATCCTGGTGCTGTGTGGTTGGTCCAGTCGGAGCCAGATCTGCTGATTGCGGGCCCAGGCCATTGTGGTCACCTCTGCTTCGACCGCTCGCAGTCCTTCATTTGCAATGGCGTCTAGCTGGCTCAGTGCTTGCACCTTGAAACGCTGGCGTTCTTGCTGAGGCTTGACCTTCTTTGGGGCTGGCTGGATGTTTGTGTAAGGGCCATGCCGTTGCTGACATGGTCCTTTCTCCTGCCATGTCCTTCCCGGCGGCATTACGCCCGGATGCTCTCCCGCGACAGGACGCGGGGTTCAGCCGCTTTGTGGTCGCTTCTGTGTGCTGCTGCTCCTCGCCGCGACAAGACGCGGCTCTTGTGACGAAAAACTCAGAACGCAGATTTCAGACATGCATGCATTGTAGAGCTTGAAACCTGTGAGATATCCGCACCAGAATTCAGGGGCTACAGGTTCTGTCATTACCGACCCTGTCCTGGGTTCCTGCTTTTCCTGAGCTTTCGCTTTTTGCGCTGCCGCCTGGTGTCGCTCACATCTGTGCTGAAGGACAGTGTGTCCGCTGCAGACTGTTCATTCAACAACTCTCCCTGGTGTGTGTGTCCTATCCTTATGTCCTCGCTTTCTGAACTGCTTGAGGTGTATGGTCCCATTCCACGTGGTGCTGGTTCCCCGGATGCTTCCCTTGTCAGCTCATCACTATCCATGGGTACCATACCCAAGGATGACCAGAGTGCCTTGGTGTCCTCTGAATCTGATCCAGACCCTCCCCTCAAGCCCACCGTAGATTCCGACCCTGATGATGAGTGTGGTGCAACATGCTGAGACCACAGCGGGCTCGAACACATGCCTTCCATCGCCAGTCCATTCGCCACCTCATTCCCCTGTACGTGGACATGCTCCCACCTGACTTCTCTTCCTGGCGTCGCCATTTCCTGGAGCAGCATTTCCCAGACGGGGACGTGGACCTGCAGCTTACCAGACGTGGTTGTCCATCCCTTTGACTTCCAGTGCTGGGCCCTGCCATTCGCTCCCAGCTGCAGGTACTGTGAGTCGGTGAGGATTGCCAGTTTTGGCACCCAGAACCCCTGTAAGGCTTCCAGGGCTGCCCAAAGCTCCGCTCCGTTATTTGTTTGCCTGTGGCGTGTTGGTACGTAGCCGCAGAAGCGCACCTCCGGTCCTTGCTCATCTTCCGCTGCGAATACGCCAAAGCCCCCGGCCCTGCGCATGTCCTTGTGGCTCAGTCGTTTTGACGACCCGTCCGTGTACACAATCCTGTAACCCTTTGCTACCAGTTCTGCAATCAGATCTTGCACTCCTTGTAGCACTCCCGGGCCTGCCTGCCTCGGGCGCTTCGGGCGTGATTCCGTTTCCCTATGCCAACTGTGCTTGTCGGCTGATCGCTCTTGCGTGAAGCACTCTGTGTGTGTTTCCCACCATGCATTCAATCCCCCATGGACTCGTACTTCCCCTTGTCGTGGCTGCACTCCGGTATCTCGAAGCTGCTCCAGTGACTGCTGGAAGCCTTTCCACTGTTCCCTGCGCTCTCCCGAGTAAAACCCCACCCATTCACACAGCTCCCTTAGCCAGGTTGTCAGGTATGATGTGAACACCGGTGATGCTCCTGCTTTGACTTCGCATCGGTATCGCCAGTGGGCACTTCTTGCCGACCACATTGCCCAGCCTTGGTTCGTGTTCAGCAACCACTCCTGGTGGTCAGACTCCATCATGTCTCGAACCGCAGACTTCCCGATACCAGTGTCCACCGGGCCATAATAGTGCTGTATAACCGCCGCCGCCGCTTTAAACATGGGGCATTCGACCATCGCGTGCTTGACCGTCTCCTTTTGAGAGCACACCGGGCACTTGTCCGTGCCCGACCTCTTGTAGACTCTTGCATGCACAGTCAGTTTGTGCCACAGCACTTTTTGCGCAAAGTCCCGAACCCTCGGCGGTAGTTGTGCTTGCGCCCATTGTTCCCATACCTCCGGTGTTTGTGGGTCATGGACCCCTGGCTGTGAGGCGTAGAATTGAAGCAGCCATGCCCTGGTCCAGTTTTGGGCGTGGACTGCGGGGGTATCAAACCCCCCTTGTGACGGGACTTTATTGAGGAGTCGTCCGCCATGATTGTACACCCCTTTCCATGTTCGAGGCAGTGCATTCAACAGCCTTACGTCCTCCAAGGATTGCAATTGACCCCACGTCAGCACCCCCTGCCGGATCATTTTCGTGTTGTAGTAGGAGCAGTTGAACTCATTCCGGAAGTACACAGAGTGCCACAATGGCAGTTGGTCCCGGTTTGCCGGGGGGGGCACCTGTGGGGCCACCCGTTGGATATGTGAGTGTGCCTTTGCCGACCATCTCAAGAACGTCAGCTCCGCCGTCCGGACCATGCCCAGCTGGATATACGGGAGGTTGTCTTTGGTTGGTGTGAACCCGATGGTTGTCGCCCATGCATAGAAGGTCTCCACTGCCTTGTTGGGATACTTGTGAGGCTCCCCCAAAAGGCTGACGAACGGAGCCGCTGCCTGGTGCATGAGAAACAGCTCCGGCTCCGGCAGTGCCAGTCCCCCGTGCGTTCTTGGCCGTGAGAGGATTGGCAGAGTGATTCCCCGGCTGTTGGTACCCATGGTCACGTGGTACACCAACTTTAGCTGTCTGACCACTGAGATGGGGGCATAGTATGCCTTGGATGCCCAGGCCACGACCGGCAGGATCCGTGATGTCAGCATGAATGCACGTTCGTCCATCGACAACTGCAGCGTGGATACCACCCGTGCGCGACGAAAGGCCTCTTGCAGTGCTGGTGCAAAAGCCTGCTCTATTGTCAGCCCCCATCCTTGGTCATCCTGTTGGTGCCGTATATTCCCCAAGCGTACACCCAGATACTTGACGAAGTTTTTGACGTCCACCCCAATGTCCCGAAAGCACCTCGCCCACTCCATTCCCCCACAGTTGCGAACTATCGCTGCCGTTTTGCTCAGGTTGACCTTCAGCCCAGAAAATTGTCCAAAACAAGACACCACTTCCCATACCCTCCTCAGCAGCTGTGGGTTGGCACGTCCGTCCAAGAAGATGATGAGGTCGTCTGCATACATCATGATAGTCAGCCCTGGACCCAGGTCTTGTAGCGGGAAAATCACAAAGGATGCCACCGGGGAGAACAGTGCCGGGGAGAGTGGGTCTCCCTGGCGCGTGCCTGCACGCGGGTGGTGATAGACACCTGGAACGTATCCCTTACCAACCGAGTACAAATACGGTGCACGTAAAAGATGCAGTATCAGCCGGATGTACACGAACGGTATGCACATTAGACCCAGTGCCGCCGACACCATCTCGTGAGACATTGTGGGGAACGCATTTCTGAAGTCCACTGACAACGCCGCTCCTTCACGTAAGCCATCCCAGAGTGCTCGTGACCCATAGACATGCTGGAGGATACTTCTGTGGCGAAGAAAACCCGTTTGCTGTGATGGAATGCAGTGGAGAAGTACGTCCTCTAACTGGATCAGGAGAATATTGGTGAGCCACTTCTGCCGTGTCGTTAGCAGTGCAATTGGTCGGAGAGAATCTGGCGTTTGCATTGCCTTTGTCTTGGGGATCATTGTCACCACTCCCGAGGTCCATGTTTCCGGCATTGTACCCACGTCGAGGAAGCGTTTCAGTGACTCATATATTTGCGGTTCGAAAATTTCCGAGAACCTCTTGAACAATTTTGCCGAGAAACCATCCAATCCAGGGGAGCTGTTGCTGTTCAGCCTCTTAAGACCTTCGTGTACTATGTCCAGGGAAAGTTGCTTAAACAGGAGTCGACCTGCCTTGCGCAGCCGCTGCTCCACTCCTAACGCTTTCAGATAGGCCACACATTCTTCCTCCGTGGCTCCCGTTGGGGTGGACACTTGATCCCAATGTTCCACCAGCTCTTTTGCCACCGCCTTTGCTCCGTGTACTGCCGTGCCTGCCCGGGACACCAGCTGCTGAAGTTTCTTTCGCTCCTGCAGCTCCCGCATTAGCCGGTACAACTCGTTTCTTCACGTTCTCAAATCCCCTGAGGTTTCCCCCGACGCGATCACCCCCTTGAGCTTGGAGAGTGTTTCCATGCCCGTTCTGTCACGCTGTGCCTTTTCATATACCCCAACCAGGAGAGTGTAAGCCGTTGGCGCTTCTGTCGCTGCAATTCCAAGTGACGAAAGAAACTGGTAGACCGCTGGTGTGACGGAGTCCCTTGTGGAGCCACGTAAGAGCCGTAGGGCTTGTAGCTCAACCGATTGCTTTTTGTTTTTGTGCTCCCTTTGGTGTTGACCGCCTTCTTTTGGATGCATCCCAGTGCATCTTCCCACCATTGATCTCCCGTCGAGGTGATAGACTTGAGAGAGGTCTCCAGATCTTCCATTGCCTCAGAGTCTTGGAGGATGGCCTCCGGTCAGTAGAATCTAGGAACTGTGTCCTCTGTTTCGAAGGATGGGGGTGTGAATTCAGCCAGGATTGCCTTGTGGTCCGAGTTGGCAGCAAACATGGGGTACACGCTGGTCGCCAAGCTCAACAAGTCTCGCGTCGTGTGTATGCGGTCAATACGGCGTAATCTCTGCGGATCGAGCCGCTCTCCTTCTCGAGGATAGCCGTATGTGAAGCCCGTCGGGCACGATGATTCTTTGTCCTTGATGTCCGTCAGAGTTGGACAATGGATGTCCACCCAAACGTCCTGCAGACCCGCTTTTGCTAAAGTTGTCACCTCCTGTTCTCTGGCACGTAAAGACGTGTCATGCTCAAACTCTGGGGGCGCAAAGGCGTCCCTGTGTTTTACCACTAAACTGTTGTGATCAGCACATAAAATCAGGTTCGGTCCATGTAACTCCTTGGCGATGTCCTTCCATTGCGACTGTCGTCGCGTGTGTTTGTGATGGAGGTGGGCCACCACTAAAGTGATCTCCAGTGGACCACTCGATAGTGAGGCTTTCAGCGCCCTGGGAGACAGGAACTTCATTGATTGTAATGTCCACTTGGATGTTTTCCACGCCAGTGCCACTCCTCCCCGTCCTTCTTCATGAAGTGGTCCGTCCAGGCCATACCCGTACTTTGATAAGCACTGCATGCCCGCTTGACGATCCTCCACCGTGACGAAGTGGGGCTCTTGGATGGCGAAGAAGTCCACCTCCAGGGACCGCAGCAGTGACCCTAGGGCCACTATGCGCTTTTGCTTACGCTTTCTCATGGTTATTTTCGTTTGAAACCCATTGATATTTTGGGACAGTCCTTCTTGGGGGGGGGGGGGGTCATCTAAAAATGCGAAGAAATTATTTTCGACGCATAGTGGGCCCTTAGCTTTTTGTTCGGGGTCACTTGTCGCATGTTGTGGTGGTCACAATTTCAAGCTTGATATTATTTCGGTCGGACAAAATACTAGTGCGCGTGTGATATTTTTTTGGCGCATGATATTAATGCAGGGACAGGGTCAGAAAGCAAAAATGTGTGGTCCAACAACATGCAGAGTAGGTGAAGGAGATCTATCGCCAATACAACCTCGCCTATGGGGGAGCACCTGACGCGGCGCGCATGCAGCACGGAGATTTAGCTGTCTAGCCCGACCAAGCACCCGTAGTCTAGCCAGCGGCTAGAATTTCAGGCAACCCCTCCTAAATTGATGTTTATGCAATCAACATCAATTGAATACAATGGGCATACCCCTCTCTCACTTCAAATCATGCCCTCGGGTATGTTTCAATTGTCTCTCTTGCGAAGAGTCATATGGATACACGCACTTGGCTCACCAGGCTATGTGCACCTCCCGTTTTCGTATGTGTGAGCTAATGACTTTACACAACATATGGCCGTTTGGTGTGGCACCACGTGGTGCATATGCGAGAGGTAGATCAGGCTGGTGGTGAACAGAGCAGGTTCCCCACGTGAAGCTGGGACACATGATGCATGTGGAACCCTCGTTTGTACCATATGCCCTACGTCTTGACCCACACTGTTGCCTGTGAGCTCATACTGTACTCCGAAGAGCCGTTGAGCGCCCGGGAGGAAAAAAAAAGACTCATTGATGGCAAACTCTAGCAGGGGTCCAGTGTATCATATACTTGAGTCGCCCAATTCCCAAGAACTATCTTGAGTACTCGTGAACATTTCGAGTCACCCCCCCCCAAAAATGACTTATTGGCCAAGTTCTTGCACTGCGTGTGCACTGCGTGGGCACTGCGTGCATACTGCGCACGCAGAGGCCGGTATACTCACTCAAGAATACCTGTCACCTGACTGGTTGCACAGCGAAGCAACAAAACCCACATGAGAAAGACGAAACTGCCTTCAATTTGGTACTCCGTTGTCCCTATGAACAAACCACTTAGCCTTGTAAAGTCCGCTTGCTTCGAGTGTTTCGGTGCCCGTGGCTTCGCTCTTGGAGGTGGCGATGAGATGTCCCTTGACTCGGAGCGCAGGGAATGCGTTGTCCGTGGTCTCTTGGGTGATGGGGACCGGGAATAGGGTGAAGGGGAGGGTGGTGGTGATTCTGAGCGTGGACGCGACACACTTGTTGATGGCGAGCGAGGTCAGTGATGTGGTGGGGATGAAGGCCGTACCACAAACTCCTCAAAGTCCGCGGGCTATGTATGGCTACATCACCCTTGCCTTCTCGGGGTCCCCATAGTAAGGAGAGTTCAATATGGGGGATGGAAAATGGGTAAAAATGGTTGACATTGGGCAACAAAGGGTGACAATTCAAATGTGCCACATCCCAAATGCATAGGAAGCTAAAAAAAAACCCAGTATGGAACCAAAAACTTGTCAAAAGGGGCCAAAAGTAGGGTCCGAGTATTGGCCGACATCCAAAACTTCGCACTGCGTGCGCACTGCGTGCATGGCATTCCCATTGATGGCAAACCCTAGTGCAACAAAAATTCTAGTGACCAACATGCTAGCAAACGCCTTCGCAATGTCTAGTGGACACACACATACGGTGATTGCGACCTAAAAATCAGCAAGCCGCCAAATTTTCATAGCCTTCAAACCTAAGAGCCTACGAGAGATGCAATCAAGCTAGTGTCGCTTGCAGTCTTAATCATGTGTTACATTCTAATGCTAATAGGAAAAGAGAGAGAGAGAGAGAGAGAGAGCATATTATGGAGCATAGGACCCTTTCTAACGCCGATTGGAAAAATACTCAAAGTGCAAAACTACGCAACAATGATAAACTACCATTTGGAGATTGAGGGCCGGCAGATCCTAGGTACTAGGGAACAGATTGGTGGGCATGGAGATGGATGCTGCGCGCTACTTTTACACTAGGTTCCCCCCAAAGAGACCCCAGGCTCACCCCTTCCAAACGCCCCTAAATTTGGGTCACATGAACTACCGTTGCTGAAGACAAAGAACCGGATGGGTACTGCGGAGTGGTTTTGCATGAACACCATGGCCTTGTCATCCACAAATAGGGTCCGCCGGGGTCCATGTACACTAGGACCTGGACGGTCGCTCCACGGGCTGTCAATCCTGGAGGCCAATGCTTGGTCCACCGGCATTGGTGGGTCCGGGTCATCATTGTCGTAGTCCGTGACGTATCCAAAGGCAAGTCCGCGTGCTATGCTTGTAGGCTTGATCTTGGGTAGGGGACTATAAGGATGGCTGAGTCCAAACTCCCACTCTTGAGGGGTTGAAGGAGCTGTGGCCCGGATTGATGAACCGCATGTCCACCCAGTTCAAGTGAGACCAATCCCCCGTTTCGCCATATGTCGCAAGTCCGTCATGCACATCCGGTCTTCCACCTCATTCGTATTCATATTGATCAACTACGTGGCATAAAAATCCTCTTCACAACGATCCCAAATCCGGCTACGGTAAGAAGCATCAAAACCTATGCTAGGGGCAACAATGATGCCCCTAGTATCTCAAAGTATGGGTCTCTAGTACAGCCAGATGCCCAAATAGTTGCACTGTAAGCAGAGCGCGTGTTAGTGTGCGGCAAACCACACGTCGGCGCACGCGAGCGCAACCTCCCGCCAGACGTCGGCACACGCGGAACCACCCCCCTGCCAGACGTCAGCACACGCCGGCACACGTCAATGTCGGGCACCTCCGAACAGTTGGGTATGCGGCCCAGGTGCAGTGATCCGACGTTCGCACCGCCCCTTTGTCAAGGGTGTCATCGGCTTGGGTATATCCGGCTATGGGTACCGGAAACCCCATGGGTTGCCCAAGCCCATGAGGTGGTGCGCCATGTCCGTGTCCTCGATCACAGTGTCTTCATAGCTTCCTTCAGCACAGCCCTGTGCCCAGGCTTCATGTCCAACGCCGCCATGTCCTCCACTGTCATCGCTTGCAAAGCCTCAACTGTCTCCCATCCATCCCTTTTGAAAGCAGTCATGTACGGCTTCAAGGCAGGCCTGTAGTTGGATAGCCATTGCAAAAAATCAGGGCTGGGCTTGGCCACCTGGGTAGTGGACTCACTGGCCTCCGTGTTCTCCATAGGGGGCGCAACTACCTTTTCAGGGGATACCTGCAGCGCTCTTTCATCCTCAGAGTTGGTGCCAGAAGCTGCAGAACGGGTTGACCCACTAGAGGCTCCTGATGATGAACTTTCCGTACCAGATGGGCTGGACTGTGTTGCGGCAGAGCTACTTGTATCAGACTCATCCAACCCTGTGCTTGACGTGCTGTCCCCAGATGCCTCCTCTGTAGCAATGCGGCGCGCCCGGCGCGCTGGCCGCCGTTTTTTCACCGAGGCCCACTTCAGCACGGCACTGTGAATGATGTCGCCAGCATGTTCCAAAGGCGGGCCCAGCAGACGAACGACCAGTTCGTCCTGCATTGTGCAATCACCCAGACCATGACGTCTGTCACCAGCGATCAGTTTGAGGATTGAGTTTACCCGTTCCGTGGTGCTCTGAGACACTGAGATTGACATGACAGGTGCTGCCAGGTGCAGGAAAGGCATGCAGACAGGGTCACTTGCCAGAACACCACAGACATGCACAAAGTAGTCATGGCAATCTGCCATTCTGATGTGCCCTGACCTGGATCGAAGCAATGGTTTTGCTTGCAGACAGCGGCCAGCGAAACATGCTTCAGCATTGAATATCTCTTTGTGGACCGGCAGATAAATTTCGCAGAATTGTTCAGTAAGGCATTCAGAGTCTTGGCCATTTTCCGTACCTCAGATGGGGCTGGGCTGCTCTTGGAACCTACTGTGACGTCGCTATCAACACGTTGTACACGATGCGAACCACAGTAGATAGTTTGCAGATGTGCCATGGACTTTTGTTGTTGCAGCTGGCGGGCTACACCTGAGACAAGCACCTTTGCGCCATCCACAGTGATACCAACAGTAGATTGCTTTTGCCAGTCCTCCGGCTCCATGTTGAACTGCCGCAGCAATGCCTCCAAAGCGGCCACCAGGGCTGTAGCATTGCGGTCCTCACCAACGACAGTGGCGCCAAATCCAGCATGCAGAATTTGTGATGTAGACGATCCAGGCTTGAAAACCATAGTAGAGGCCATCGTCAGCCATTCCCGATCAGCCACTTTCACCTCATCGAACTGGAGTGTCCTGTGAACACACATAGACAGGCAAGACACAGCGCATGCACTGAAAACACCAGCAGAGTTCATTAACAGCACGCTGACATTGACGCTGACAGGAGCCAAAAGTGCTGTTACTGGGAATTGAACCCGCGCCCCTGCAACTGAAAGACCAGCACTTAACCCACTACACTACGCTACCCAGCTGGTAACATCTGCGCAACAGAGCATTCTCAGCCTGACGTGAGTTCACAAAAAACTGCAAAACCAGCGCAAATCCAACGCAGGATTTTTGAAATCCAGCGCAAAGTAGACAGCTAGTTGAAACATGTGAGCACACCTGTGGCTGGCTGTCAAAAATTGCCTTCTGAACGTGTTCCGTAGCACCAAACTCAAGTACTTCAGGGCTTCTCGAACATGGCGAATTCCATAACGAAGTTGGTATGACACTCCGCATAGTCTCAAAAGCGCCAGCTCATCAATAATTTGCCTGTGTGCCACTCCACGCTTGGCCATGCTATACACTGTCCTGAAATATACCATCAATTGCTCGCGCACTGCAGGTGAGAAGGGCAGCAAAACGGCACTGTTGGAAATGGCAGCTTGCTTTGAGAGGTGGTGCAGTGCAGCTCTGTGATAACCCTGGTCTGCATGGTCTTTGAGTCGCTCATGACGATAGGCTGTTGTTGGTACCATGAGCGCGTTCTTGGCTGCCCCCCTTCCTTGTACATCGCTCAGGTGCCTGAATTTGTGACAGATCCAGCACCACATACCAGCATCTGGATCGTAGCGCAGGAACTCGTATATTGAAAGCCATTTGGGTTGGAACACACGCACTGCTGCTGTGGATTCCCCCACCTTTGGTTTCTTTCTCATGACAAGAGGTGGCAAATTTCTGAGCTGTGTGACACAAAAAGAAGCGCAGCGAACTGAAAACAGGCAAGTGTAGGACATAAAGGAAATAACCAAACGCAGAGCAGATAAATTACACTAAAATGCACGGTCTGTTTTCAGAAAATTTGCCCACGCACAGCCCCCCCTCCCCGCATCAGAGCGTGCGCCCTCGCGGAAAACGTTTTGTGCCTCTGGTTGTTGTGCGTTTTTTTTGAGGCACCCGCGGCAATTGTCCACCATCGCGACAGCCATCGCAACCTGGCTTGGCACCCTATCCCGCAGCCGCGGCAGCAGACGGGCTCACCGGGGGGGTTTTCTGCCGGTGAGGTGTTCAAAAATACACAAGGGGAAGAAAAAAACTGCATTGCACATTTACCAGACGTCGGCGCACGCGGACCAGCCAGTCCGCCAGACGTGGGCACACGCGGAACCACCACCCCGCCAGACGTCGGCACACGCCGGCCCAACCTCCTGCCGCACACTAACACGTGGTCTGACTGTAAGCACACTGCGCTGAGTGTGCCCCCTTAAAAAGATGTGCTTGCCTCAGCCAATGAGTCAGCCTCCTCATTTCCCTGAACATACACATCAGACGGCACCCACTCAAACCACCACAAGTGCTCATGCTTGCCCAGCTTACATGCCACAAATCGGCATGCTCCACTGCCCCTTGGGCACATGACCATCCTTCCCTCCCACTGCACGACCCACTCTGTGAGTCTCCATATGCCAGTTCTTGCTACCCGCCCCAGGGAACGTTTATAAGGGGCTGGGGGGTTTTGGGGTTTTGAGGCACCCACCCACCCAAGACCAAGCCACCAACCCAGACCCCCCCCCCCCCTCTTATAAACATTTGAGAGGGGGTTTGAGGCGCTCTCCCGGGGCTGAACGGCTCCCCAGCCCCACCTAAGGTGATGCTACCACGGCTGCCGAAGCACATTGTTGTTGCTGCCGCAACTGCTGCAGTTGGCATTGCTGCTGCTTCAGTTGGTGTTGTAGTTGTTGCTGGTGTTTGTAATGCTACTGCTGCTGCTGCCCACAGGGTTCTGTTCCTTCACAAAAAATGCTGAAAGGGTCTTTGTAAAAGTGAAAGGGTCTGCTGGCTTTTCAACCATTTTTGGTGTTGATCACTTTTGCAGTGCTCATGTTCAGCCTTTCCCACATTGGCTATATGAGTACTCCACAACCCCAGCGGTACTTCCCAGGCTGCTGCATAGCAACAAAATCAAACAATGAGGTCTGCAGATACACAAGTCTGCAGGTACACACAAAGCGACCCTTGTCACTGCTGCTCCCAGGGGGCGTTGTCGCACGGTGCGCGCACGGTGCGTGCACGGTGCGCGCACGGTTCAATGTTTTTGGGATGGTTGCCCAACTTGTACCCCGTTGAATGGCCCCCATAGAAACACACCCAGGGTCCTGATTTCTGCACCTTGCAGTCCATACTGGCATACCAGGATTCTTCAATTTTTAGTGTGATGCTTGTCACAGGTTCCAGGGTCCTATTTTCTGCACCTTGCGGCCCCTATTGGCGTACCGGGAATTTTTTTTTTTGAATCTGATGCTTGTCACAGGTTCCAAGCTCCCAATTTCTGCACCTTGCACGCACCTCCGTAACAAACCATGCACAGGCGACAACACAGGCGACAACACTGGTTGGGTTACGGGACTTGTGTCTTGACTTGGGTCTTGTGGCCTGAGAACAGGATATACAAGAACGGTGGCTGCGAGTCATGCAGCGCAAGGAACTAACATGTGTGCCCTGCTGCGCATTCATTACAAAAAGCTAAACTGCAGGATCCACATGTTTTTACGCTGGGCTTTCCACACAATTGACAGGCAGCCAAAACTGATTCATCGTCACCTTCTTCGGTAGGAATCACAAGTGGGGTATTGGTCCACAACCCCTCAGGGACGTGTGGCCAAGGTCCATATGGCTGATACCGAACCTTGCGTGAGTTAACAAATTGCTCCATGTGCAGAAGTATGCGCATTGTTTCATGCAATTCAGTTTCCCCCCCCTGCCAAATATTACGAACAACTTTCCATTGCCAGAGCTGGGCAAACAAGTGCTCCACTCTAGCACGGTACCAGCCATGCACGTCATTGTACTGCTGTTGACGTTCACTTAATTTGCCACGGCCGGGGAAAGGAATCACAGTGTGGATGCGACCCTTGTAGGCTCCGTCATGGAGACCTACTTCGAAATCCAGGAAATCACCACGGGTACGCTGAGGGCCATGAGGGATCTACTTCTGGTGGAGGGGGGGCATGGGCTTCTGTGCGCACTGCTGCGGGCTCATGTGCATCACTGGGGCGGGGCTTCCGGATCCACTACAGGTTCAGGGGGGGGCACTTGAATGTCCATAAGTGCCTCATCGTGTGGACAACAATCTTCAGGTCGGGGGGCTTCTGGCTCATAATCATCAATTCTAGGGGCTTCAGCTTCCACTTCAGGTAATTGGGGCTCCAGCAAAGCGTCCATCGGCGCCTCATGGTGCACAGATTGGGGGGAATCGGGGCTCTCAGCAGTCACAATTGCAAACTCCAACCGCTCCTCGGGTGCATGCTCATACAAGACCTCTTCACCACCCAATTCGTACCGAATAGAGACGCGACGCCCACCTCTTGGAGAAGGGCCAACGACAGTGGCCGACACCCTATCCCCGTTGGAGCGGTGGTAGTACACAGGCAGTCCGGCGACAAGCCAGGGCAGCTCAGATTCAGGCATTGTGGATCTGGTGGACACAGAATACGCAAAAAGACGCACGGTGCGCGCACGGTGCGCGCACGGTTCAGGCAACACCCCCTCAACATCCTCAACAACATCGTCAAACACCTTCTTTCTTTCTCTCCACAGTATCACAATGTGCTGGACTGCATAAATGTATGTGCATATGAACAGTCGAGGACGTATCTCCGCCAACGATGGAGGAACAAAGACAAGGAAGACTGTGGGTGGGCGGGAGGGATCGCTCATATGCTCGGTAAAATATGAAACAGAAGTACCTGGCAAGGGCAATTGGGGCTATCAGGGGGTTATGGGCGGAACCTACGTTCTTCGAGAACTCCAGTTCCCGTCCCAAACCTGGCCTTTTGACCTACAGTTCCAAGCAGAGTCTGGCATATGTGCACACCAAGGCCTGGCACCACAAACCAGTCCTGTTGACAAGAGGGCCGTAGCCTTCGTATTGCTTGTTTTTTTTTCCTCAGACTCACGTGTGCCTCGCAAGCGCTCGGTCAGACGGACCAGATCTGTGTGGCAGATAAAGTACAACATATATTACATGAGGGCTGTAGCCTGGGTATTGCAGGGGCGGGGGGACTGAATACATGCAATTGCCCTGTTGACGGGACCGCTAACAGTCAGCGACAGGAGTTGGCTCCAACCATACACCAACCCATACACCTCCGGATTGCTTCGTTTGTATCTCCCCTTCGCACCTGATCCGTAAGTGGGGACACTGGAGATCGGTTGTCCAGAGCCCTTAACCCTAAAAGGCCCAAGGGGTTTGTATGGGATTTGTATGGGGGTGGTGTGGGTTTGTGCAGAATTTGGGGGCACTGAAAATTCAGCAACATTGGTATTTGGGGCTGAGGTAGGCACCGCTTCAGGTCCACAAGCAATCACAAAATGCGCATCTCCAGAACAGCCTCGGATCAGTTTGCGTGGTATGCACCCACTCACACAAGCACGCAATGCATGCAAGCTGACGATGTGCAACCGTGCAGGACACCTCTGAAGCCAGGGGCAAAGCTTCACGGAGGTGGTGTTACCGGGGATGCCATCCACCATCCGTTCTTGCTCAGAGGCTGGATTGACCATCGGAACATGCCACAACGACGCGCAAAACGGGTACGTTGCACTGCTGTTGTACGGAAGCCAATGTGAACGCACAGCCAACAACAAACGGACCGTACACTAAGTACCTAGCACAGCCGACTCTGAGCTGACATGACCACATCTGTGCCGGGAACGCACGGATGACTCAGTCGTGCGTGCATTCCTGTCGACCAGCCACAACTCGGCTCTCTGCTGACAAACGACCTACGATACCAACCATGCGTCCTCCAAGCTCGACTGTATCAACCACAACAAGGCTCTGGGCTGACACATGCCTCATTATCACCCCTCCCCCCTGTCCAAGCTACGCAAAGTGCCTAATTCATACGGTCCCTACACCAACTGTTGCTGAGACAACACTGTGATACCGACCCACACTTAAGTGACCGCACAACAGAAATGACTGGATGTCAGGTGCAAAAAGAGAGGATTCCGTGGTGAGCTTGTGCAAGAGAGGGTACCATAACGCCCAAAGTCTCCCAAAATCAAGCTGTGCGCGTTCAATTGGGCAAACACGGACCAAACAGATGTGTCATCTGCCTGCACTACATTCGGTACCGAGTTGCATTAAGCCCCAAAATAATACGGTCCATACGCCCACTGCAGCTTGGACAAGACCGCAGCATCCCTCCGGAATCGCTCCAGGAAACACTGACCGTCGACTGTCAGGATGGTCTGGATTGTCTGAACCGTCCCTCCTTCTGGCACACTGGCCTGCAGCCTGGCCATACATCAGCGGTGGTCACTAACCCCCAGAATCACTCTGGATTACACAACAGCACTTCAGGTGTCAACGTAGCTTGGTCACACTGGAGCTTGGAGAAAGGGGTGGGCGTGCCACCAACAAGTGCGCTGCTGACTGGCACTCAGCATAACGGCCAGAACTCTGCACTGAGCTGGCACAACACTCATTATACCAACCGCAACTCTGCTCTGCATTGACACAGGAATCATGGTGCCAATCACAACTGCAGGTAGCAGACCCATGGCTCACTGCAGCAACCAAAACGCTGCTACGAGCCGACACATGGGCTTGGGTTTATAGGAATAACCTCATCAACCATGACATTTGGTGTGAAGAACAAACTTCTCATTAGTAACATATGTCAATCTGAAAACGGCCCAAAACGGTGGCAACAACAATATCACCAGCAGAGCGAACATAGGACACGGTCGCACTGGCTGTAAACATAGTGTCTGCAACAGAAATGATACACGGCACATGCATGTTCATCATGCACGAATTTTTCGTCCCGAGGGCCATCTTTCCTCATAGCTTACCAATCTGCCAACAAAAGAGCAGCACAGCACACAACGCCGTCCAACAAGAAGGTGGTTGTTGAACAAGCCGGTTGTTCCGCATGAAGCCAGTGGTAATGGTGGGGAGAAATCAAGTTGGCTCCATAACACCCGCCTCCTCAGGGTCCCGATGGTTAATGGGTCAGCAGAGATGAGGCAGTTGGGGGGAGCAAGGCATATTGGTTGCGCACCAGCGCGGGGCCGGCCTTTCCCCAACCTGCAAGGGACAGTGGGCAGTGAATATCCTGAAGTACGCTGCCACACTGCAGGGGACAGGGGGCAGTGGGGCAGTTTCTGTACAATGCCGCAATACAGGGGGCAGGGGGCAGTGAATATCCTGAAGTACGCTGCCACACTGCAGGGGACAGGGGGCAGTGGGGCAGTTTCTGTACAATGCCGCAATACAGGGGGCAGGGGGCGGTGAATATCCTTGAGTATTCTGCCACACTGCAAGGGACAGTGGGCAGTGGGGCTCCTTCTGTACAATGCCGCAATACAGGGGGCAGGGGGCAGTGAATGTTCTTGAGTACGCTGCCACACTGCAGGGGACAGTGGGCAGTGAATATCCTTGAGTATTCTGCCACACTGCAGGGGGCAGGGGGCAGGGGGGCAGTTTCTGTACAATGCCGCAATGCAGGGGGCAGGGGGCAGTGAATATCCTGAAGTACGCTGCCACACTGCAGGGGGCAGGGGGCAGTGGGGCAGTTTCTGTACAATGCCGCAATGCAGGGGGCAGGGGGCAGTGAATGTTCTTGAGTACGCTGCCACACTGCAGGGGACAGTGGGCAGTGAATATCCTTGAGTATTCTGCCACACTGCAGGGGGCAGGGGGCAGGGGGGCAGTTTCTGTACAATGCCGCAATGCAGGGGACAGGGGGCAGTGAATATCCTGAAGTACGCTGCCACACTGCAGGGGGCAGGGGGCAGTGGGGCTCCTTCTGTACAATGCCGCAATACAGGGGGCAGGGGGCAGTGAATGTTCTTGAGTACACTGCCACACTGCAGGGGGCAGGGGGCAGGGGGGCAGTTTCTGTACAATGCCGCAATGCAGGGGGCAGGCGGCAAGGGGGGCTCCTTCAGGGCACCGTTGCACCGCAGTGGGCAGTGGGCAGTGGGAAGTAGGTGTGGGTGCGGGTGTAAAATGTGGGTAGGCCATGGGATTACCCCATGTACCATGCCAGCCGCCCTCGAGGGGCACTCATCAGGCTCCGCAGTGCTTTGTGTTGGTGCGAGTTCGGCCCGGCAACAAATGCAGCAGCCTGCACGCCACAGCCCTTCATGTGTGGGTGTGCGCGCGGACTTGTGCATGCAGCGGCCTAAGCACCGCTGCCTTCCATTGACTACTGTTGAGCTCTGGGAGGAGGCAAGTGCATCTAATACCACATGCCTCCATGCCCCCCCCCCCCCCCCCGCGCGGGCGCAACAGCCCAGGCTGCGCCCTTCCCAATCTGAGGCAAAGGGGCTGTACTCGAACGGAAGCACAATGTTACACACGCCTCAGCCCTCCGGCGCCTCGTTCACAGACGGGCAAACCCTGGGTTGAATCACAAACTGGCGCAATTTGCTGAGACATCACCGGGCGATAGCACGCCTCGTGGGCATCACTCTTTGGGGCTACAGGGAAGCACATTGTGCCGGCACATTGGGGCCAATCATCAGTACCCCCGTGCCACCTAGCAGAGAATGAAGGACGCTCAACAAGAAGGGGGAGCAAGGCCATCGTTGGTAGCCCCCCTAGTTAGGTTGCCGGATTTGGCCGCACGATGTCTCTTTGGATTGGGTCCAGACTTGCCACCAGCGTCTGCCAGCTCAGACATGATCCGATGGAGGAGGGTCCTACTGAGTTCTGGTGGTGCAGGGGGGCGGGTATTACTGAGTGGCGTTTGATATGGGGCCGATCGCTACTGAGAACCAGTTCCCCTGCCAGACGCTAGTGGCATGTCTGCCTGGGTCCATGGGTGATCCAACGATTGAGCCATCATGTGTGCGGCTCGTCCCCGATCTAGATGGCCCCAAGCAGAGCATTCTCAAGCACGCCGCTGGACGGTCTGACGTGGAGGTAAGAGAGGACCCCTTCCGCTGCTCCTCATGGGACCGGAAAGGAGAGGCTGTAGGCTCCTCTTGGAGTACCCCGACGCACGGCGGCGCAGACACACAAGGCGCCTCCCCCAACGTGCCCTGGCAGTGAAAACCTGCCAACGCACAAAAGAGGGCGGACCGGGCTTGTTTTAGAGGGGGGTTCTGGGATCAGGCCTTTGCTTAGTGGGGGTGGGGGCGGGGGCTGGGGGGTGACCCCCTGCCCTGGCGAGGGGATCTCAGTAGGATCCAGCCCCACGTGCCGGTCAGCTCAGTAGGAAGGAGCCCCGCCCTATGGGCAACTGAGTAGGACCCAGCGCCATCCACAAGGCTCCTCACTAGGAACCCGCCCTGACCTCCCCCCCCCCCCCCCCCCACCTAAGCAAAGGCCTGCCTGGGATCCAAAGGTTTGTGTACCAGGAAACGCCCAAACCTTGTTTCCCTTCACAAAACTTAAATTTCCCCTGAGGAATGGTGCGACGGACCCGCAGGGGGGGTGGGGGGCGATAAGTGGGGGGAGCGGTGCTCCTCCTCCCCTTGTTCCAGTTCAAGCCCCGGGCTGGGACGGACCGCAGGGCCCTCTTGGCTGCAACCACCGGCCACTGCGCAGGACTGCGCAGGGGGTCACCGCCAGGCCTTTGCTTAGTGACACTGGGGGGGGGGGGGGGGTGGGGGGTCAGATTGGCCCCCCGGGATTTGGGCTGACCCACCCACCCACCCACATCAGAAAATTTTTCCTCAGGAAAAAAATGAAATTTATCAAAGGGGCCCGAACTTGGAGGTCGATTTTAGGTACACAAACTTTGTTTTGGCCTCTGACCCACCCACCCACCCCCCCCCCCCCGGTATAGTATCAACCAGCCACTAAGCAAAGGCCTGGTCACCGCTCGAACGCGGTCCACTGGAGGTCGACCGTCAGGCTCTCGAGCGACGGCGACTCCCTCAGCGCCGCCAGGGCCCGGTCGCCGTTGCCGGCCAACGGGTTGCTGCCGAGACTCAGCGTCAGCCGGTGGAGCGCCGGCGCGTCCTTCAGGGCGGCGAGCGCGTGCGCGCCGTCGGCCTCCAAACAGTTGTGGCTGAGGCGCAGGGTCAGGTCGTGCAGGAGGGGGGCGTCCTTCAGCGCTGCGAGGGCCCGGGCCCCGTGGGAGTGCACCGAGTTGTTGCTGAGGTTCAGGTGGAGGGTCCGCAGGGCCGGCGCCTCCTTCAGCGCCGCCAGCGCCCGGACGCCGTCGCCCCCGACGGCGTTGAGCGTCAGGTCGAGGCTGAGGGTGTGGAGGAGGGGGGCGTCCTTCAGCGCGGCGAGTGCCTGGGCACCGGCGGCGTGCAGGGCGTTGTGGCCGAGGTGCAGGCTCAGCGCCCCGAGCGCGGGCGCGCGCGCCAGCCCCGCGAGCGCCTGCGCCCCGGCGGCCCCCACGCGGTTGCACTCGAGATGCAGCGTCAGCGCGCGCAGCGCGGCGGCCTCCCCCAGCGCGCCCAGCGCCGCGGCGCCGCCGTCGCCGGCCGCGTTGCTCTCGAGGCTGAGGGAGAGGGTGTGCAGCGCCGGCGCGGCCCTCAGCGCCGCGAGCGCCGCGACGCCCGCGGGCCCCGCGGCGTTGTGCCCCAGGTCGAGGGAGAGGGTGTGGAGCAGCGGCGCCTCGCGCAGCGCCGCGAGCGCCGCGGCGCCGCCGGCCGCCACGGCGTTGCTGTTCAGGTCCAAGTGGAGGGCCCGCAGGGCCGGCGCGGCCCTCAGTTCGGCCAGGGCGACCGCCCCGGCGCCGCCCAACTTGTTGTTGCGGAGGTCGAGGGTCAGGGCGCGCAGAGCGGGGGCGTCGCGCAGGGCGGCGAGGGCGAGGGCGCCGCCGGCGTCGAGGCCGGTGCTGCTGAGGTCCAGGGCCAGGGTGTGCAGTAGGGGGGCGTCCTTCAGCGCGGCCAGGGCCGGCACCGCCGCGGCGCTGCGGAGCCGGAGCCGCACGACCCGCAGCGACGCGGCCCCGTCGAGGCACAGCCGCTCCACGTGCCGCCGGGAGGGGCACCGCCCCGTCACGTAGCGGAGGCCCAGGCCGTGCCGGAGGCCGCGGCAGACGTGGCTGAGGGCGTGGGAGTGGGCGAACCCCGCAATGTGGTCCCAGAGGTCGAAGGGCAGCGGCAGCGGCAGGTCGTGGCTGCGCGAGAAGGGGGGAGGGAGGGAGGGAGGGAGGGAGAGAGAGAGAGAGAGAGAAAGATCAGAACCAACATAATGCGCGTCCCCCTGAGCTTTGTGCCTCCGCCGGGTATGGGCAAAAAATCGGAGAGAAATGTCATGACAACTTTAAGCAGACGACCGGATGGATCAAAAAGCCCTTTGCACAGTGGTTTGGCTGGTTGCCCTAATCCCGCTGTCCTCCCGACAAAGCACAGTAAAATCCGAACGTCCGCCTGACGGGCGGGAGCGAAAATAAATAAATAAATAAAACTGCAACTGTGAATAAGAGGGTCAGTGGGGCCAAACTGGGGTTTCTGGGGAAACCTGGGTTTACAAATTTTTTCCCCCTGCTGTCTTGTTCGCTACAGTGAAAGGCGCCCATGACATGTCACTGAAGATCTCTTCTTTCTTTGCATTTGTCGTGTAACCACTCTCTTTGCCAGCCTGCGCAGAGTCGTGCTCACGCATCTGTTTCCCATAGCGGCGTGGGCTGGAAGGCACTGCTTCGTGGGGGTGATCAGCGCTCCCTGTTTGGCAGATTCCCTACTCCTGGTTCCCTGCAGGCACGTGTAATAGCTCACCCCAATATTGACGGGCGGGAGGTGCATGGCCCTGGCGCTCCCTGTTCTTCCTTCAGGGACCAAGCGGACGTGTTTGTGGTGCCTCAAGTGCAGTGCGTGTGCAGTGCGAATCCGCGGAGTGTTGGGCAGACCCAAGCACCCGATGTACGACGCCGCACAAGTGGTGCACACCACATGTCTTTTGTTGTCTAATGCCAGGCACCACCACCGGAGCAGACCTCCTAAGTAGCCTGCCATTTCCATTGCTAAGCCAGGCTTCGTAAAAAAACTGTAAAAACTTGTAAAAAAAACTGTAAAAACAACTGAATGCTGTTTGTCAACTACACCTACGGTCCTATGAACTAGCTTCTGGCTGGCACAAGGCAGCAGATGGTGCCACCTGGCACCATCCCCTCCCCCTTCAATGGAACTCCACACAGAGGAGGGGCAGGGATGTGTGGGCGGCTAGGGGGCGGCTCAGAGCAGGGGTGTCAGGAGCGTTCGGTGGGCTGTTGGGGAGTAACTGCTGTTGGCAAAACGGTTTTTAGTAGTTTCTATTGTTTACCACTGCTGTCGGAGGGAATGGAGGCAGAGGCTACGGTAGGCTGCAGGCTTGGTTGCAGGCTTCCAGTGCATCCACGGGGATATGGAGCAAGGGCAGAAGGGCAGACCTGCATTGTGATGTCTTGCTGCTGCGTCGCCGACGTGGGAGCCTGAAAGCAGGGCAGGGTTATACTACTTGGCGGTCCTGTCAACTGAGCCTCTTGGGGGGGCTGTCCACTGGGAACACTGGGAACACTGGGAGATCATGCAGGGCAGTGGTGCCAAACTGTGGTTTCTGCGAAACCAGGGTTCTTAAAATCTCCTCCACCCCAGCCCCAGAGTTGTGTTTGGGAGACATCCAATTAAACATGAGGGCTTTGCAGGCATTTGTGAGTGTGATATTCACCAGAGCACAATGTTTGTTTTGTTGTCAATGTTGCGTGTTCCATAGGCCTTAGGGGGCAGCGAACAACAGGCTACAATAGTGCACACAAATTGCATAGCTGTGCCCTCGAAATGCGCCACAACCACTACCCTCACCCAAGAAATCTCAGAAGAGGAAAAACCCCACCAAACATTGCACATTTTCTAAGGAGGAGGTTGCGAAGATGAACAAATTGAACATGGGGTCCTTGGGATTCTCTTCCATGTACATCAGAAGAGTAGGCAAGCCCATCCCCTTGACCTACAACGATAGGACACAAATGGTGGATATGAGCCCTGTGAGGATTCTTTTTCTCCATGAAATATACACCACACCGCTTCTTCTGAGCAAAATAATGCGGGAGCCGTGAGTGCAGTGCGCACGTGCAATGCAACTGTTTGGCCGTTTGGCCGGACCAAGGGCCAATAGTTTGCACCATCTGCTGGGCAATGTAGTAATGTGGTCACACTCAATGATGGTTTCTTTTTTTTCTTTTTCTTTTTTTTCTTTTTCTTTTTTTTTTTTTGGTTCAGACCAAGATGAGCTGGCGTAGCGCTGCTCACTTTACAGTACTCGAGATGACTTCTCGGAATCAAGGTTCAGAGCTGTCCAGTGCTACGATGATCCCACATTGGCTGTGGGACACGTAGTGAGGATTAGCTGTTAGTGGTCACACTCAATGATGGCTTCACATGCTGTAAGAAGGGTTACGTTGTTTGCGCTATTGGTGCGCCGGCGCGCTGCATGTGCCGCAAGCTTCAAATAATCTTCTTACGACCCCAAAACACCAAAGCCAACAATAAGAAGAACAAACCACAATTCATTCAACAGCCGCTTGGAGTACTTGGCTGTGTGCGCATTTGATGCTGAACCCATATTGTACACCCATGAACACCATGCACCATGCACCCAAACACAACGCATTGCAGCAGGGCTCATGTGGCCACGCCATTCCTGTCTGCTTTGGAGACCCAGAAACAGCAGGTGTCATGCAACGATGTTGTTCCTCCCCCTGAAAGAGCAGGGGGCCATGGGGCCTGGTGGGTGCCTTGGGTGCGAGGGATTCCAATTTCACACAGTGTACCAATAACACTACCTTGTCCAACAGTAGACACACAGGAGAACCTCAAATTCCATCCTTCTAATTAACGTTGGAAACCTCCAAGTGACGGTTTAAGTGATTCCAACCCTGCCTCCCATGCAGGCACTGCACTCAAGAGCATCTGTCGCACAATGCAGGTCCGGGGTCGGCGTAGCACGGCAAAAACTCAGTGAGTCTACACAGAACAAGGCACATTGGCTTAAACTTTAGTTTACTGGCGTAAACAGGGGTTCCCCGCGCCCTGGGTGGGTACTAATCGGGGAGGGGGGGGGGGGGGCACATCCCAGATGTCTATTGCTGTGATGTCTATTGTTGTGCTTCACTCTGCCCTGGGGGACAATCCAGCATCAAAGTGGAGAGGAGTGATGTAGCTATGTAAAGGGTGGGAGCCATGAGGCAATGGATACTGGGCTCGCATACGCCCCCGTGCCACAGGCGCATGGTCATCGCCACACTCAGTTCAATGTTTTGCCTTGCTGCACTACAGTGCAAACCAGATCAGTGCCGAATGTTGCCCTGCGTTCGCCACTCCAGGTGGCTATCGAAAGTTCTTAGGCTATTCTGCCTGCCCCACCCCTCCTCCTGGACAAAGCAATCAGGACAGATGCACTATTCCACGGACAGCACCCACTATTCCACGGACAGCACCAGTGACAGAGTAACAAATGAAGGGCTGTCCTTTCATCACCCCTGGCAGGCGCCGGGACAAGACACAGGGTGGGCGGGTGGGTCGATGTATCCCCGCCGTAAATTATAAAAAGGCTAAGGAGGGGAGGAGGTAGGATGGGAAGCAGGTCCAGAGACAGGGGGGGGGGGGGAGTGCTGGGGGCCCGGTGGCAGAACTTTCGTTACCCCGCTTCGCCATACTAACTGCAGTTCTGCCTGCCCCACCCCTCCCCCTGGACAAAGCAATCAGGACAGATGCACTATTCCACGGACAGCACATTTTGCCGCGCGACTGCGCGTCCATATGTCCCCGTAGCCGTCGTATCATCAGTCCCCCACCTCCCCTTTGAATCTCCACGGGGGGCGAATCATCTCCATCAGACCCATGTACTTGGTGTCGACGGCTTTTTCCCACATCTCACGGCGCCTTGCTGCTTCGGCAACGGCCTGTTTCCGAGACTGGAAGCCTGTCTCCCTACTCAGGGGGTCGGCCGCGTTTAAAAGGGACAGCACCCTGAAGGACTCGACACTAACGGCACTCCAGCACCTTAGCCAAAACAGGCGCCGGAGTATTCGCTGCTGAGAATCGGCATGCACCGACGCCCTCAGCGCATTAATTTGAGACCTAGCTACGTTGCTGTCTGAACCCACACGAATTCTTTCAAAACCACGATAGGATGCCACCTTAATGACGATGTACAGCGCATACAGTTCCGCCTGCTGCAGGGAGTCCACCCAGGGCGGACACACCTCCGATCGATAGTAATCCCCCCCCCAACAATCCCCAGACGAAAACGTTTGCCCTCTGGAGCTGCATCCACGAACACCTCCAAGGCCCCTCGTCCACCAGGCCCTGGAGGGTCGCACCGCTGAGGGACACAGGAGAATAGGAGCACTGTCACTCTCAGTCGGGTCCGGTTCGGACTTTGCCCCCACAATAAAACCCGCACGTCTCAGCCTGCGAATGCAGCCCCTCACAGCCCCCCGCAGATGACTCTTGCTCCTGCACGACAATAATAATGTCATCCAGATACACCCAACCCCGCACACCACGTCTCGACAAGGCCCCCCGGATAACAGAGGATACCAGCTTTTGGCATATCACTGGGCTATAGGCCCATCCGAATGGCAGCCTCGCATACCGGAAACGTCTACCCGACCGCCCCCCCACCACAAAAACACTGCGCCAGGCGGGGGGGAGGCGGATGCTCCAGTAAGCATTCTGCAGGTCCAGCTTTGCCAGAAAAACACGGCACCTGCCCCCCCCCACACGCCGAGGGCGCGCACGTCCCATCCAGTGGCGGATGGCCTCCAGCCCTGGCAGTCGGAATTTCGGGGGCTTCCGGGGGTCGCTTGCGTTGACTCTCCGCGCATCAAGAATGGCTCGGCATTTGAGCGCATTCTTCCACGTAAGGAACATTTTTGCCGTCTCGGGGCGCTTTGTTCTGCGCAGTCCCTTAGTCTCAGTTCTGAGGGACTCCAGCATTGCATCCACGGGCCCCGACTTCCCCCCATGTGACTTTTCAATCCCCGCACTGTCCCCCCGTAACTGCCTCCGGTACACCCCCAGCAAGTCACGAGGGACCAAGCTGTTCCAGATCTTGTCTATCCATCGTCCTCCTCGTCTAAGTCCCCCTCCCCAACTTTTGTTAACACACTGCACAGCGTATCCAGACCCTCCTCCCCACACTCCAGCCTGAGCACCGCCTCACCCATCCCTGTAATGAGGTTACGCACCATCTCTTGCCTGTGCACCTTGACGCCCCGCATTTCGCTTATCACCCTCGCCGCATCTCGCAACCGCCCTAGAAGCACTCGCACTCGGGGACACTGTCCTACCTCGTTTGCGTGCACCCTCACCCCCCTCAGGCGATCCCCCAGCAAGTCGGGAAGCTTCCCCGGCCGCGAAGGCGATCTCCCGGCGTATCCATGACGGCCAGAAAGAGAGCGTAGAGCCCTGCTTCGTGCAGTAGCCCGGCTCTGCCCCCCCCCCCCCCCCCCACACAGGCCATGGGATTTTTCCCGAGCGGGCAAACTTCCACCTGGGAGGGGCCTCGGTATACATCTGCGCGACTTTCGCTGACTTCCATCCCCCCCACAGCATAATTGTTGTGAGCGGTGCCCCCATTTTTCGGAGTTGCGCTGCCCCCATCCTACGGAAGCTATGCCACCGGACAGTCTTCTTTCCCTCCCCCCTCTCCAGCAGGCTGACCAACGTTTTCCCCAGCGCCTCCCTGGACTCGTGCCACGCCCCTCTGTCGGGGTGGAATCCTTTGAGCGCTCTGAGTTTTGCCAGGAATTGCAACCATGCTCGCACCCAGGGCCCCACTTCCTGTCGCTGGACCCCCCTCCTGGACTTCGTTCCAAAGAATCGCAACCCCTCATCTTCCTGTCCCACCCCACCCCCCGCCTCGGAGCCCCGCAGGCAGTGTCCCACCGATATGCACGCCAGCGCCACCGCCTCCCATTCTGCGAAGCTGGAGGCAGCCGCACACAGCCTGCACAAGTCCTCCAGTTGCGCCCACTCCTTCGCCTCCGCCCGCTGTTCTTTGCACCGCCGCTGGTCGATAGACATAACCAAGTACCAATCAGACTTCCGCACCACCGGGGCAAGCCACGCCATCTTTTCGGCCAGCCTCGCCGCAGCCAGAACGAGCTTTGCGGCGCTCTCTGACAGGTCGCCCTGCACAATCTGCATGAGCCTGGCCTCCAGTACACCCCGAGCACCGTCGCCTGGTCGCATCCGCTCCAGCCTTGCCAGTCGCCTGAGCTGCCGCAGATACCCGTCGAGGGTACCATCCTGCAGGCCCCGCACCGTAGTGGCATCAAAATTCGTCCCGTACTCATCAGCCATCGCCGCCTCGAGTCTGTTGCGCGCTGCCGCCCACGGCCACTCGCGCTCGCTCTCCTCGTCGTCCTGCGTGTCCCCTGCAGCCCCGTCTCTAGCGTCATGGCTCGCAGTCATTTTCTTCGGCCTTTACACCCGTGCTTCTCCCTGTCAAACCACCAATGGTGGCCACCACACTCCGGGCATGCCGTTTTTGGAGGGTTTTCGCAATTAACCCAGTCTCCTGTCTTCTTGCTGCGGAAGTGGCGCTTTCCATCTATCCATTTGAACTCCGGCTGACTTGTGCTCCCCTGCGTGCCACCTCTGCCTTTACGCTTTGAGTGGCGCCCTGATGAGCTGGAGCTTGCTGTAGATGAGGTATCAGACGCACTGTCGCTGCTACTGTCCGTGGACGACGATTCCGAGTCGGAGGACATGCGCCTCCCTTTTCCCCTTCGAGACGACCGGCGCTCCTTCATCTCCTTCTTTTTCTCCTTGCGCCTCTGTTTTTTGGCCTTCTTCTTGTTCTTCTTTTTGACCTCCTTTATTTTTGCCTTGACCGCGTCCTTACCGGATTTGTCGCAATCAAGGAGCAATTGCCAGACATCGTCAATGATCGTGGACACCTCCGTCGCAGTCCCAGACTCCTCGGCCTCCATTAACCTTTCAACCAGGCGGCACAGTTTGACCGTCCACCGCGGGGCCCCGGGCCTCTTTCTCATCCACCTGGCATTTTTGAAGCTGGGCTCCTTATACGTCAGTTCTTCCTCCTCGCCTTCCTCAGCGGCGGCCGGCCCCCCACCTCCTTCGCGATCATCGGCTCCGGCGCCCGCCTCCTCGTCCAGGGCCATGCCACTGTTGGTCTCGGGCTTTGCGCTCTTCCCCGGGGAGTGTCTCTCACCCTTGATCCCCACTCCTCCTCTCCTGTTCATCGATTTTCCAGGCGGCTTGGCGATCAAGTCGCAGACAGCGAACCCGACGGCCGCCTCTTCCGCAGACAGGCTGAACGCAGTCACCTCGACTCCCCAGGCAAGTGTCAACCCATACAGCAGCGCGTCGACGTACCGCTGCGGATCAGGGGATTGAAATGAGATCCCCGGCGTCTCATGGAAGGTCCTGGCCAGCTTCACCGCACTCCAGCTGACTCCATCCCGAGACCATCCTGCCACGCCCGCCACCAGCACCTCTGTGCGATGCTGATGCGGGATCATACGGGCCATCCAGGGCGTCTGAATCAGGTGGGCCCATGCTGTGGATTTTACTGCGGGGTCTTCGTCTTTTAGACGCCTCCAGTCCCATGCCCCATCATTGTTGGCCGAGCCCATTGGATGACCCGACGTACCCCCGCCTTAAATTATAAAAAGGCTAAGGAGGGGAGGAGGTAGGATGGGAAGCAGGTCCAGAGACAGGGGGGGGGGGAGTGCTGGGGGCCGGTGGCAGAACTTTCGTTACCCCGCTTCGCTATACTAACTGCAGTTTGGGTCAGCTCGCTCCCACCACCCTCAAGGGCGGGGGGGGGGGGGCAAGGGACATGTGACACGAAGCAAAACATGCAAACATGAGGTGTATGATCCACAAAATAAACAGGAAATGGTTTGCTGGTACGTGTGTTCAGGTCTACTGAGAGACGGGAGCTGTGTACCACTTTTTCTGGTGCGAGTACTTGACTTTGAAGAGCTGCACATGCTCAACAGGGGCCACTGGAACGGGCTCTCCAGCCGCAGGCTTGGCTGCCACCTTCATGGCAGGTGGCTGCACTCTTGGCTGAGGGTTTGGCGCCAGGTTTGGCCGCATTGGGAGCAGGCTTGGCAGCAGGTTTGGCAGGGGAATCCAGGCCCTATGGCAAGCAATCTGGCTCAGGAGCACCGCTCGTGCGGTACACTTCTCGTCAGCGAAAACATTTGCCAACCCCCAATATGATCAACCTCCAAATTATGGTTCAAATTGCGAAAAACCAAATGTTCTGTATGACACAGGGTAGAGCATACTGCGTGCAATAAACTCCAGTAATGCGCCAATATAACACTACCTTGTCCAACCAGAACACACACAGGAGAACCTTAACATCCAACCTTGTAATTAAACTTGGAGAACTTAAAGTATCCCAGCCCCCCCCCCCCCCGGGGGGGGTTTTACACAGGTGGGTATTTCTCGCGGGGGGTGGGGAGGGACCAAAAACTGTACATACTGCGAACAAAGGAATCCACAAAAGGGGACAGGGGTAATCCACAAGAGCAAAACGGAGGAGACAAATGCCGGTAGCATTGCAGCCCCGTCTTCACCCTTGAGCCCTGCCATGGCGCCACACCTCGTCGGTCTTTCATTCGAGAGGTTGTCAAATGAAAGCGGGGTTTGGGGGCGTCTCGTGACACCCTGAAGATCTGCAGCCTCAAGAGAGCTTGTGCAGCCCATGGTATATGCAAACCTGTGCAACAACAAAGCGCGGGCGACAGGGGGTGAAGATGTATCCATTTTCGGGCCCCGTGGCCCGGTTAGGCTCATCGGGCCATGGCAAAGCCTCAGGGAGGGCAATAAATCCTTTCACCATGCACCAACCCTTGCAAGAGGCTTTTATCATCGGCGCCAATACGGCCTCATTGTAAACCTGTCAGTCGCCATCATGCAAATGATGCTACGATGCTAACCAGCTGCTAGCCCGCCAATTCGCCAAAACACAAATTGGCGAAAAGACATGCCGCATCCCTTGCAGACGGAACAAGGCAGTCAAACAACTGCACCCTTCTAGGGTAGCAAAATAACCCCCCTCCCTTGTAATAGCTACACAAAAGTCCCAAATTAATACGGTCCCTACGCCTACTGTAGCTTGGACAAGGCCGTGGATGCCCAGGTTCAAAAAGAGAAGATTGCATGGTGAGCTGGTGCCAGAAAGGGGAATATTATGCAAAAATATTCCCTAAAACCCGGAGCTATGTGGGTTCAATTGGGCAAACACTCACAACAACTGTGTCCATGACTCTATGTAGCTGGCAAATTCGTCACCAAACCGATGTCTTATGTGGCTGCACAACACATGGTACCGAATTACATTAGGTCCCAAATTAATACGGTCCCTACGCCCGCTGTAGCTTGGACAAGGCCGCAGCGATTACAAAGGAGGGGCGTATAATCATGGCCCCTTGGATGTTTGCAACTGTCTCTGGCGGTCACATGGACACACACATGGACAGTAGCACCCATCTCCAGAGAGCCCCAAAGGCGTGAGCAGTTGTCTCCAGGACCCTCCAAGGAGACCTCTATAGAGGGATGCAGGTTTGTGAAAGACTATCTGGAGATGTGTGTGCAGGCGCTTCTGCACAGCGCCCAATAGTAAGTTAGCTTTCCCGTGGCCACCCTGCAAACCACCCACCACCGGGAAGCATACGTCCACGGGGCAAAAACAGCAGATTTAGATAGAAAACTGACAGCACTCTGGCATTTTCATTGTGGACAGAGTTTGTTTCGTCTCATTGTCTGAGAAAGAATCTGGGGCAGTCCTGTGTCTGGGAAGACAGTGGTTACGAAGGAAATCATATTCAGGAGCAATAGTCCATGGGGCTTCTACCCATTCCAGCCCCCAAACTCACCCAAGGGGCAAGTCGCGCGGGTTTCTGGAGAGCTGCCGCCCTGTATGACAAGAGGCTCCCCCCTCCGTCCTTTAGGTTGCCTCACGTGAGGCCCGTCCATGCTTCATGAGCCCCTCCGCGCTGTTGGAAGACAGAGCACCCTCCTGCATGCTGTACAGTGCATGGGGGTCGTGCATGGGGGTCACGAACCCATCCCTGGCCCTGTCGGGCCATGCCAGGCAATTCCGTGCAGAGACGCTGTGCTCCGCGAAGACAGTGGTTACTGTGCTCACCTTGTACAACGGGGGACACAGGTCCAAACGAGCCTTCTTTTGCACAGCGCACATAGCGCACGATGCGCCCCCTGTAGCTATCTCTGGACGCCTCCACGTACCCCCCCCCCCCATTTGTATAAGCTACGCCCTTGTCCAAGCTACAGTAGGCGTAGGGACCGTAATAATTGTGTACATTGGCGTAGCTTATACAAGGGGGGGGGGGGGGGTATGTGCATGGTGGTGTCCAAGGCGCTCCAGAGGTGATGCAGGTATCACTCAGGCCCTCTGTCAGGGCATCAGGGGATCTGATGATTCCCAAGTGTAGAGACACACAGCACCTCGCGTAGCTGGAACTGTGGACGCCTTTCCTGCTGCCGCAAAGCTCATATTGACGTGATCCTGCATTGGAAGGGGTGGTACTACAAATGTTGCTGACGAGGGAACACAAGGCATTGCAAAATACCTTTTTCTGTCCAAAGTTGGTTTTTTTTGTCCAGAGCTAGGCATGTACAGCGGCCCCTGTCCAAAGTTAAAGTTGGCTTTCCACAGGTGAGCCAAAACACCTCTGCCATGCATTATTCAGCATGGGAACTGCCTTCGAGGGACGTAGTGTTGGCTTTGCTCAGAGTTGAGTGTCTCAGAATGGCCTGCTCTCGGGGTGTGGCACAAACATGCCTGGTGCATGTGCGTGTAAACAAAATACTCAGACTATTACCCCCCCCCCCCCCAAGCCCGGAACCAGCATGATTTTGCTGTGTGACCAGCGGGTGGTTCTTGGACAGTGGTGTCCAGCCAAAAAGTGCCGTGGAACCAGGGTGTGCACGGCCATCAGCAGCCCGGTACCACAAGAAAAAAAAGTGCACCGAGGGATGACCCAGGGGGGGAGGGGGGCGACTCCTTGGTTCTGGACAGTAACAACCCCCCCCCTGTGTGACATGCCGTGCAGTTATTGTTCCTTTACGGGGCCCTGGACAGTCACCCGTTCTTCCCTTCGCATGTTGCGTCAGGTCGCTGCGTTCTGTTGGCCGCTGCGGCCAGTGCCTTGCTGGTGTCGTTTCCGCGTTCGCGGAGCCCAGTAGTTGGTGTGTTGGGGCTGTGCTGAATGTGGCATGGTGTGCCGTTTGCGCGTCAGCGGCGCCCAATAATTGGCGTATTGAGGATGTGCTGGTTGTTGCCGGGGTCGTTTGACTGTTTTTGCTGTCCACGCGCCTATGTCCACAGGCCGTCCGTAGCCTGCCTCGCTGTGTTTCTGTGTGCGTGAGGCCCAGGTGCCCTGTTCCTCCACGCATTGTCCCGGCCGTCCACCATATGTCCTTTTCCCCCTCACAGCCCACTAACTTCAGCCCCCCCCCCCCCACTAACTGTTGGCCGGACGCCCCCTGGGGGGCAGCTGGGAGGCGGGGTTCTGGGGGGAGTCCATATCTGACCCGCTCCAATGGGTGGGTGGGTGGGCCAAGAAAAACAGTAAGCACTATGAACAAAACGTATGTTTTTGGCAAAACATCGGTTTTGTGATTGCTTCCCTCACCTGCCCTGCACGTCAGTCAATTCGCATTCTGTCTCGTACTGTCAAACATCTCCGGACAGTCCATGTACAGCTCTTCCCATGCAACCATCACCTCGCTCCCTGCAGTACACTGGTGGTGGGTAGCGTGGTTCATCTGGCATTTCAGGCTGCCATGTGCCTCTGTCTGTGGAAAGTGCCTGACATAGTATAGGTCTGTCACCCCCCCCCCCCTAGCTTCTGTAAGAAGTCTGTCCCATAACAGAGCAGGGTGCGTACAGAACAGTGCGCAGGGCCAGCTCGCATGCCCTGGCCTCCACAGTCGCCCGGAAGGCTGACCCCCAGTTAAAAATTCTGGAGATGGCGTCTGCCGGGTTCCATTTGGACGGTACATAGCTTAATTTAAGCACGATCCCTGACCAGCGTAGCGTTTGCTGTATCCTCCTTACCGTCGTGGCCCGATCTCGGTGGTGAATCTTTGTCTTCCTCTTGAGCGCCGCCCATATGGCCGCGAGGTTGTCCGCCCCCAGATGCACCTGCTGCCGTCTCCTGTACGCCGCCATCTTGACCGCTCGCTCCACTGCCTGCAGCTCTGCCGCCTGCTGGTTCCGCACTGTCTTGGGGCACTCCCATACTCGCGCTCCTGCCTCCTGAGACCACAAACCGACCAGGTACGTGTTCCCGTATTCTGCTGCATCCACATACATGTCGATGTCGTCTGCTGCTGTCGTTCTTCGTGCCGTCCAGGGCCCCATCACGGACGCCAGCGCCTCCGCCAGTCCCCTCAGCACCTTCGGCGGTGTGTACTTCGCATTCTGGGGCCCCCACATCATCCATGCCATGGCCCCACTCGTGTGTGGCCCTGTTTCTCGGGCTGGTCTGTCTGCCCACGCCAGTTTTCTTAGCATGCGTCTCATGTCCTTCTGGCTGTAACCCCTGGTCGCCAGCTTCAGCCACAAGGCCACCATGCCGGCAATGTACGGCGCTGAAGACTGGATCGTCCAATGCCTGCCATCCAGGCTCTTCCCCATCCACTCGATTGTGTTCGTGGGCTCCAACTGGGACTTGGGGCTGCATATCCAGCCGTCACGCTCCAGCAGCTCCCGTAGTTGCAATCCTGCTGCCCCTACCTCCGTCTTGTCATACCCATACACCAGCACGTCGTCGACGTATTGTATCGGTCGTATCCCCGGCATGTGGAACTTCTCCAGCGTCATTCTCAGCAGTTCTGTGGCCATCAGGGGACTGTGTGTCCACCCGAACGGCAGGCTGTGGAAACCCCACACCCTGCCCTGCACCCCGATTCTTATCGTGCCCCTCTCCTGCTCCGGCATCCAGCAGGACCAGAACATGTTCGCCACGTCTAATTTGCAAAACCATATGGCTTGACCCTTGCCCGCCGCCTCTCGGAACGTGTCCCCCAGTTCCTCAAGTGTGGGCAGTTGCAGTCGTGTATTTGGCCTCTGGCATCGCTTGTTCAACGGGACCATGTTGATGATTAATGACCCCTTCTCCTGGGACTTCGGTTTGGTGAATGCCTTGGCATTCGGCAGCCTCCCGTCAGTGATCTCGTCCAGCATGCCGTCCTCGTGTATGCGCTGGACCATCGCTGCCAAGGCCGGGTCCCGGCTCGCCTTCTGGACCGCTGCGTTCTCATGAGCCTCTCTCCAATTGCACGGCCTGTGCCGTTGCCACATCTCCTCAGGGATGTCCACTCTGCCAGCTACTCCAAGGCCTCTGCTCGCCGTCTCCACCGACACTTGGCCCCGACTCTGGTCGCCATCCTTGTTGCCCTTGGGGCTGACATCCCCTGTCGGCGATACGTCCCATGGCTCCGTCTCGTCGTCCCGGAGTGCGTGCAGCACCGATGTGAAATTCTGTTCCGCCTCCTCCTGCTGTGGGCCCGTCCCGGCTCTTTGACCCACCCTGACTGCCAGATCTCGTAACAGCCCACTGATCGTCCCCGGTCTGCTCCACTGCCGCGCCATACGCTCCGCCACTTCCTCCGTCAGCTGCTCCATGTCCACCCCCATCTCGTCCTTGTTCCTCTCGTTCGCATTGCAGAGGCATAGGCTTCCACAGCTGGAATCTTTGGCCCCTCTGAGGCGCCGTGACCAGGTATCCCCAGTGTGGGGCCCCGTCTGCTTCAGTCCCGTCGGGCACCGCCACCAGCTGCTGGTCTCCCGCGCAAGTCTCTGCGCGTCCCCGCTTTGCCCCACGTTGCTCCTCCTCACCGAACTCACGTGTTGTTCTTTTCCCCAATACTCTCCTCCTGGCTTGATGTAATCTCCATCGGGACTCAGAGCAATCAGTAGAGCATGTCGGCGTACCTGGGCTTGACTCGTCTCTGTCCCCTGCGCTGCTGCCTTCGGAGCCAACGTCGTCCCCAGACTCTTCCGCGCTGGCTTCCATTTCTTGGCATGGCTCAGCCTCCATGTGCGCTTCGTCTGCATCCCCGCATCGTCTGTCCTCTCCTGCCCGGTCCTCGTTTGATGCCTGATCGCCTGCATCCCGTTCATGCCTGCCCGCGTCCGCCCCACTTGCCACCGCCCCCTCCGGAGCTGTGACGGCTTCCGCTGCGCCCGCTCCTCCACTGTCCCCGTCGGCGTCCATCTTCGTTTCGCCGTCCTCCAACTCGTCCACGTCGATGACCTCGACGGGTCTCGCACCGTGTCCTGCCGTTCCTTCGTCCGTCCGTGGTCCACCTTCATGCTCAGGTCCTGTACCAGGCACAAGTTCGGCGTCTCGTCCCATTTCCTTTTGTGCGGCGTCCTGCATGCTCCTGTTCTCCGCTTCTCTTCGGGGTTCTTCGTGATCTGGATTGTCCTGGTCGCATTCCCCATCCTGATCGTCCAGGTCCTCGTCGTCGTCGGACTCGCTGTCCACCTCCTGAGGAGTGGCGGGGCGGGCAAACGTGTGGACCGTAGGGGGGGTCTGGTTCCGTTTTCTCCCAAGATCCCATGCGAATGCATCCCTATGCCAGAGCTCCTTGACCGGCATCCAAGTCCACTCACAGTCGCGCGTGAAGTGCCCTGATTCACCCACTGGTGATGGAAGGAGGACCCTGGATGGCATCTTCCATGACGGTGGGTGCGCTGCGTATCGTGCTGCTTGCCTTGGTGTCCGCCAGCGGGCCCATAGTGCCAAGGCCTGCAGGGATCCTCCCAGCGCCCTGAAGCATGCAGCCCCCATGCGTTTCCACGGGTGCCATCCCGAGAGGCCGCACTCCGTACCTGTGAACAGTTCAGTCTGTAACTTCCGTAGGGCATCGGGTCCTCCCGGGATGAATATGTTCTCGTCGTGCTGGTGAGGCCGCCTGTGCGTGTAGAGCCAATGCCGCCACCGTTCCCAAAACGGTGGTATGGGCTGGGCACACATCTCCTTGGCCACTTTGTAGTCGAAGAACACCAACCACCCCTTGTGTGCCAACCAGCCCCATCGTACTTGTGCGACGTCTGAAATCCTGAGGCAGATGGTGAATGCCATCCCGACGGCAAAGAACACCCTTGCCCAGGCCCAGTGCACCCTCCTCTCTGCCAACGTTTGAAAGTCGGCCACTGTCGCCCATACTCGAGGCCCGTCTTCCGCCTTGGCCATCTTGCCGATTGCTCTGAGTTGTAGCCTGTGTAGGTCTGTGACGGTAGCCCGTATGAGTTTGAGTTTCTCCAGCATCCGTATCCCCGCCACCAAGTTGTTTGCCGCTGAGTAGCCCCGCTTGCGTAGTGCCAGTTCTGCGAACCGCCGTTGAATCGCCACCGCCAGTGGTTCATCGGTGCCGCACCCTCGCAATGCCATCCGTACCTGTTGCATATACGTCGCTGATGAGCTGGCCTCCACTCCTCGGATCGCCATCGCCGTACCCACTGTTCCCCATTCCTCTGTCCTGGCGTGCATGACGGCATCGTGGGCCTGCCAGGTCTCGGCCACCGTGGCTCCCATGTCCGGCCCCAGTGCCACCTTCGACCCGGCCCCGACTCCATTGAGCTCTTGTCATTGCTGTTGTCCTGGGTCTAGGGCCCGCGATTGCAGCAAGTCCTGTACCATGCGGAGAACGGCATCATCCGAGCCCTCCCGTTGTCCGCCCGCCACCCCCGCCTGTCCGACCGGTGTCGCTGGCTGTGGCAACAGGGACACCCTCCCCTGTGCCCCACACGGGAACATCTCCCAGTGGAGCTGCCCACAGCGCCTGCAGTTGGCGGGGGGTGGGCCATTCAGGTCGAAGGTCCACCCCTTGTTACTGGTCATCACAGTCTGGTCCCCCACCTGCGATATTTTGGCCTGGACGTGTGGCTGGTTCAGGGTGCCTGTCAGTGCTGCCTGCGGGCAATTTCTGGCCCAGTGCCCAATCTGGCCGCAGACAAAACACTGACCCCCTCCCACCGGGGTCCCCATGATCTGCTGTCCTCCTGGAGTGTTGATCGCTCTGCCCAGCGGCGCCCCCGGTGCCGTGTGTGTTCCTGGATTTCCTGCACCTTGCACTTGTTGCGGTATTGGCATGTGGGAATTGCGTCCCTGCCTTTTGTTTCTCAATTCCTCATGCACGACCTTCCATATCGTTGTTGACAGTTCATGGGCGTCCCACTGTGGGTCTTTCTTGGAGTACGTCATCAGTCCAACCGCCAGGGTCTGCATCCATTGGTATGGCAGTGTTTCTGCCAGCATCCGCTCCAGTTCTTGTTTCGTCAGCCTTGGTATAGCCGCCGCTCTGAGTCTTTCATTCTCCAGTTTCGTTGCCGCCAGGAGTTGCACCAGCTCTGCCACTTCATGCGACGCCAAACCGCCGACCGCCGGTGATGGTGGTCTTGTGATCTCTGTTCCCGCATTGCCTTGCCCCGTCCCCTGAGTCTCATCATGGACAAACCTTTTTTTTCACGTAGTCAGGCGCCAGGCCCTTCCGGATCGCATAGCAGCGCAGCGCTGTGAGGAAGGTGTTCTTGTCCAGGTGGCTGACACCAATCTGCCCCGCGAACTCGGACACCACATCTGCACCCACCTGCAGGTCCACTATTCTCTCCTGCTCCTCAATCAACCATTCGCCGCTCCTCTCCTGGTACTCCCGTTGACCCTGGATTGTCTCGAACGGCCCGAGCACCCACATCCTGAACTTGGCCAGCCCCGGGTCGGGTCCTGAATTGTCCACCACCGGGTTCTTGTCTTGTTCCATAGTCTCAGACATTTATGTGTTCACCCAATGGAAGCGCACCCGGGCGGGGGCCAAGAAAAACAGTAAGCACTATGAACAAAACGTATGTTTTTGGCAAAACATCGGTTCTGGGGGGAGTCCATATCCCCAACCGGAAAGGGGCCAGCCCATATCCCCAACCGGAAAGGGGCCAGTCCATATCCCCAACTGGAAAGGGGCCAGTCCAGATCCCCAACTGGAAAGGGGCCATCCATATCCCCAACTGGAAAGGGGCCAGTCCATATCTCCAACATTTGTATCGTGCCTCGTCTTGCCCGATCTGGCGCTCAAAGCATTGTTACACGGCCCCATAGGGGGAATGTTTGCCCGGCGCGCTACTTTTCTATTAACTATCCCGACTTCAGCCCCAGATTTACCCTCTCATGGAGAAGCCCCCCAAATAGACCACGTTGCACTGCACACCTTCCCTACAAAGCACGTTGCATAACAAAGCAATATCAGTGAATGCAGAAACTCCAACTGTCATCTGTATTGTACTTAACAAACAACATTGGTCCCACAAGTGTGGGTGTCAATACATTCAGTACAATAGTGCTCCTTACACACATCACCAACTGCGACGATGGAGCGCTTCTGGCAACACAACACACACACTTCTGCCTCATCCTCTGCCTCATCTTGCGTGCCACAACCGAGCAGACAGCTGCTCAATGCGTGCCCTATACCACCCGTGCACGTCATTGTAACATTGTTGGCAGGCTGTCAAAATGCCATTCTTTCTTCCAATTAATGGCACAATGACATGAATCCAGCCTTTATAAGCACCATCATGGCCCCCAACTTCAAAATCAAAGAAATCACCTCGGGTACGAGAAGGTCCATACCAATCCCAAATCAAAACATCTGCTGATGTCCCGGGGGCTAAGGCGCAAATCCATATAATGTTGCCCAACATATCAACAGCAACAGTCCAAAAAGGTCACAAAAGATGCCCGGCGCGCTAACGTTCCCCCATAGGTTTATAGGTTTGTTTAGGTGAGTTTAGCATACTCTCACGTATGGTTCTGGTGCTTGTGGACCATCGTGGACTACTTAGGGGGAATGTTTGCCCGGCGCGCGCGCGGCGCGCTACTTTTATTTATTTTTTTTTTTTGACTGACTCCAGAAGTTCAAGGAGTACTCAAGCCCGGCGCGCTACTTTTAGACTATGTTCCCCCCGAAGAGCTCCCAAGCACACCCCTTAGAAACGCCCTTAGAATTAGGTGACCCAAACTGCCCCAGCTCAAGAAAGTTGCAAACTGGGGTACACAGTACCACTCTCGCTCCTTTAAGGGCGATCTTGGTCAACACCTTAGCAGGTTGGGGGGATCAATGGTCGGTTCTGATAGACTGAATGTCCCCGCCATAGACAATTCCAGCCATTAGTCCAGCAGTACTGCGAAATCCAATCAATGCACGTGTCCCCTTCTTGGTTGGGGTGCTCCACCATGTAAAATACAGCGAGGCGTTGCAGTTAGCTCCGTGGGTCACTTGTGTGCTTGTCCTTTGCTGCTGACTCTAGCGAACAACCTGGATCAATATAAGCAGTCGTCCGTAAATGTGGACTGCATTCACTGTGTCACATGCGAGCTGACCGGGCTGCAAAGCATGGCACTCATTCGGCCTTACCCCGTCTGTCGCTGTTTAGTTTCAAAGAGTGAAGGGAGTAACATACATTAAGACTCAGAAAGCAGAATGCGTTGCAGATGCACGTGTGCCATGTGGCTGTGTGCTTATGGAATCGTATTTCTGGTGAGGTGCCCCGTGCTTCAGTGGAAGCACCCTGGATGCCAGCGGCGCTGGCCCCAGGTTCGAACCCCACTGCCCGAGCCGCGGGGGCTCGGGCAAAGGCAAGCAACGGGTGGGGTGGCAGCCACCCATCGGGCGTGGGCGGTGGCGGGGCGCACTGCTACAGGTGGCCGGGCACATTTTGCTAGTTGATGATGGTGTATGTAACTAAAACAGCGCATTAAGAAAATAGACCAGTCCAATGTGAAAAAATAGATAGAAACGGAAGGGGCCCCAGTCCCCTGTCGGGCGAGGCCGGTGGGGGGGAGCACTGCTACAGGCCGGGTTCGAACCGGCGATCTACGTGACGATATCAGACGATGTTAACCACTATACCACACTGCCTCCCATATTGTCTTTGTAAGGGGAAAAATTCAAAACTTGCACAATCGAATCCAGCTCGGCTACAGTGGACCTGCGCTGTCGCTTGGTGGGAGGGGTGTACGTGGGCATGGTGAAGTCCCGCGACGGGGTCTTAAGTACAGGGCATCTGGGATGGGAGAGCCTTCCCTGCTCAGCCAATCTATCAGCTTCGTTGTTCCCTAGAATGTCCACATGGGACGGCACTTTAATAAACTTGATGGAGCCTGTGTGTGCACTGAGGGTGTCCAGAAGAAGTTCCCAGAGGGGAACGTTAGAAACCGGACCGCTGCTTCCCGTCCATCCCCTGAGTTTCCACCGGCGCGCCGCGCCAGTGGCTCCCAGGAAGACGTACTCACTGTCTGTGCAAATAGCGACTTTACCAAAAGAGAGGATTTGCAATGCCCGAACCACGGCCAGGAGTTCTGCCGTGTTGTTTGTCTGCCGGAAGTGTACCGGAACATATGCAGAGATGCTGATGTCAGGGTGCGCATAGATGCCATATCCTGCTACCCGGCCCACACCTTCCGTTTCGGCGGATGAGCCATCCGTGAAAACCAGGGTGTATCCGTCCGCGGAGAGGGTGTCAAAAATTCCTTCCAGCTCCGCCGCCCGTTGCTGTTTGCGCAGTCGGCGCGCTGTTTCTTTGCGTTGTTTTTTGCTGGGCGGGGGAGTGGGAGGTGTGACACGCAGATGGGGGTGTTGTAGCACTCCATCATGGAGAAGCGACTGTAGCGCTCCGATGAAAAGATGCAGGTCATGATCTGAAATAGGGATGCTCGATGGACATGTAGCCCATAGTTTCAAGGTGGCAATCCAGATAGAAACAAAGCGGGACCAGGTAGCTGAATATTGTCGTTGGTATTTTTTCTTTTGGCGGACCTGCCAATTGGCGTATACCGCCGCCCAGGCCAGGAAGCCTGTTGGGCACTGAAAGGAAAACTGTAGGAAGGAGGAAAGCAGGGCGGTTGGACGTTCCTCTACAGTGGCCGTGGGGAAGCATTTGGAAATAGTGTCAAAAGCAACTTTGAGCAAGGAGCACTCCGTGCGTGCGTGGTCGATTGTCTCTAGCTCACCGTCAATTGGGCACCACACGTCATCCGGTTTCCAATCTTTTTGCCGCTCCCCCACAGGGAGGCGGAGCCATAGCACCTGTCTGATGAAGTCCTTGTGGTGTGCGGGAATGTTGAAAAGGTGAAAGGCCTTCCAAACCTCAGGTGGTTGCCTTGGTGCCAGGGAGGTTGTGGAACAGAGGAACAAAGCCATGGATTTTGTGGTCCATCGAGACCACACATCCGCTCCCGGAACCGGGTGGAGGGGTGGGTTCGTGGGTGCCTGTCCGAGATTAGAGGAGTGATAATGAAACACTCCCTGCTGATAAATGCTGGCCCAAGTGGGTGCGATCTGTGAAATATGTGTGCTGTTGTTGAATAAATCTCCCACCGTAATGACCCCCTGCCGGATAAGCTGGGGGCAATAGTAGGTGAGGGATGCCGGCTTGGAGAACAGTCTGTTGTGCCAGAGTGGGGTGTCAGACGATAGTGCTTCAGGCCGGTTGAAGGCCGGTTTATTTATTTTTTTTTTGACTGACTCCAGAAGTTCAAGGAGTACTCAAGCCCGGCGCGCTACTTTTAGACTATGTTCCCCCCGAAGAGCTCCCAAGCACACCCCTTAGAAACGCTCTTAGAATTAGGTGACCCAAACTGCCCCAGCTCAAGAAAGTTGCAAACTGGGGTACACAGTACCACTCTCGCTCCTTTAAGGGCGATCTTGGTCAACACCTTAGCAGGTTGGGAGAATGGGGGGTTAGGATAGCACAACCGCATCGATCTCCAGTAGAAGCGATAGGCGTTATTGAGGTATCGCGAACAGTAGAGCGGCACGCATTGAGCAGCTATTTGCTCGGTTGTGGCACGCAAGATGAGGCAGAGGATGAGGCAGAAGTGTGTGTGTTGCGTTGCCAGATCGCTCCACCGTCGCAGTTTGTGATGAGTGTAAGGAGCACTATTGTACTGAATGTATTGACACCCACACTTGTGGGACCATAACATTGTTGGCGGGATGTCAAAGTGCCATTCTTTCTTCCAATTAATGGCACAATGACATGAATCCGGCCCTTATAAGCACCATCATGGCCCCCAACTTCGAAATCAAAGAAATCACCTCGGGTACGAGAAGGTCCATACCCATCCAAAATCAAAACATCTGCTGATGTCCCGGGGGCCAAGGGGCAAATCCATATAATGTTGCCCAACATATCAACGGCAACAGTCCACCGGTAGGGCACGGGTCACAAAAGATGCCCGGCGCGCGCCCGGCGCGCTAACGTTCCCCCTTAGGCCAGCACCTTTGACAACTAACTGTTGGCTGGAGGCCCCCTGGGGGGGGGGGGTTGGTGTCTGAGGCCCCCGTGGAGTCCCCCCCCCCCCCGGAGTGATGGGTGCCATTTCCTTTCTCACAGTGAAACCCATGGACAAATGAATACCAACGCACAGAGCATGGACTGACCTGATGTTCAAATACTTCTGACGCGAAACCCTTCTGTGCCAGAAAAAGTAGTGCCAGGACGAGTTCTGGGACCAGTCCTGTGGAACCAGGACGTGATTCTTTCGCAGGGCGGTTCTTGGCCACTGGGGGGGGGGGCTTTTAACCGGGGTGGGTGTGTGGGTGGGTCCAAGCCCCCCCCCAACCCCCCACCCCAACCTCCAGCGGTGCTGAGTTTGTAGAGGCACCGAAGGCACAGAAGAAATTTTGGTCTAAATTAATTACTGCCAAAGGAGCCAAAGAAAATTTTTGATTGGACAAAGGCCAATAAAAACAAAATTTGGCCCAATCTTTTAAAGGAGGGCGGAGGTGGTGGGTGGGTGGGTCCACGGGGGGTGGTTGGGTGGTGTGCCCCCCACCCCCCACCCCCCCCAGTGGTGCCGAATCGTTAAAAGGAGCCTTGGGGTGGGGGGGTGGGGGTTAAGAACAGGAACAGGAAGCAAAAGACCCAGGCTTGTGAATGTACAGTTGACCTCGCACAGGCACCACAAAGCAAGCAGCAATTCATGCCACACAGTTCATCGGCCTCTCTCCATTACTATCAACAAATGAAACCACAGCAACCGTGGTTTCAGAGCAGATTGAAAAAGTTCGGTCCACATGTTTTCTGTGCAAAGGAGGGTCAAATTTTGTTTGAAGGAATTGGGGGTCCAACGGACCCGATTAGAGCAGGTTAAGTGAGGGTGTATCGCCCTTGCAATTGTTCAGCTTTGGTAGGCCCCATGTCTATTGAACAAAGCCGCGACCAAAAGCCCTGGAGTGCAAGGACTCAGAGGCACATCACTTCCAAAAGGAGTAGGAAGGTGGGATGCTGCCAGTTGAAAGGTGAAGAAAACACAGTGGAAGGGAGGGGGCGGCTCCCTCTTCCTAACGAGACGACGGCCGTCGATCACAGAGGTCCCGGACCAACGCAGTGTAGAGGCATGGGTCGTGAGGGAGATGGGGTGGGGCTTGTGCAAAACATGGAACGCTCCAAGGAGACGTGCCCCAGCGCCTGTGCCTTGTGTTCTTTTTTGCTTTTTTTTGGAGGGGGTCCAGGGCATGGTAAGCTGGCACTCAAGAGAACTCTCGGAATCAAGGATCAGAGCTGTCCAATGCTACGATTGTCCCACAGAGCGATGTGGTAGCAGACGGAGCAGGTCGTGAGGATGAGCTAAATCTGATGCCAGGAAATGCAGCGGGAACTGCCATCCCCGTGGGCACCCCAGTGTGCTACTTGAGCACAAGAACGACTGAAGGCTGAGAAAAACAGCGTTGGGCCATGAAATGAAAGCAATACCAAAAGAGAAACCAATGCTGAACTGTGCCCTGGCACCTTTGCCTTGCGTCCCCGGCACGGCACATGCAATGTCACGGGTACAGGCTGCAGGCATCAACATCACAATCATGTTTCAGTGCCGTCTGTCTTGCACTGGCGCTCAAAGCAGCCAGGCTTCATGAGGGTTGGTCGCCCGGGTAATGTGGAGCTGGACTGGAGGTGGAGTAGAAGGCTGTGGTAGCTTTGAGCAAAGGGCTGGACAGAGGGCCGTGGGATAGCCAATGTTGCAGTGCCGTCACCGACCTGCTGCCCTGCCCATCGCACAGCATCACGTGTTTGTTTGTGTAGCAGGGGATGGCTTAGTATTGGCCGCGATTCATTAAACCAAATCTCAGTGCGTGGAGTATGGAGGATGGCTTAGTATTGGGGGGGGGGGTATTCTGGCATTCCAGGGGGTGTGGCCCACCCACCGCAGTAGAAAAGTTTTCCCTCTGGGGAAAAATACCATTTATTCAAGGACCTGGGAAATGGAGGCCGATTCTAGATACAGAAATTCCTTTGTTGTGCCAACCACCCCCCCCCCCAATCCCCGGAACAGATCGACCAGCCACTGAGCAGTCCCTTGTTGTGTGTGACTCGATACGGAAACAATGTATTATAGAGGAAGGCCTGCATGGGTCTGTGGGCCGGCTGTCTTACTGGAGGCACACTCTGCCTCGCTCTCCCCTGCGAAGGGCAGGCTGCCGGGTGCCCCCCCCGCAGATGAGCCCTCGCCCAGGCCAGAGCCTCTGTGCTGGAGACGGTTATGAGTATTCCATTCCTGCGCGGCCATGCCGCTCCACCGTGCGCCCCGGAAGGCACGTGCGCTTGCTCGGCGCCACTGCGTGAACGGGGCGCAAGCAGGTCTCAAACCGCTCTACACATGCACGTCCTGGTATGCATATGCAGCAATGTCCGGCAGTTCCGCAATTGTCCGCAGTTGCGTGAACGTGGGGGGGGGGGGGGGTCCCTGTGACTCGATACGGAAAACGCCACAACAGTATTCCATCGCCCATCAACAGTACTCAGCGCCCTGCCAATGCCTTCGACGGACCTCGACGACGTCATCGCAGTTGTGGGCCAACTGAAGTGGGCATCGCTTTGTGTCAATGTTGACAAACAACAGCCAGGGTCCCGTACCGAAACGTCACGCCCCAACCTCCCTCCCTTGCTACCCCATCCCCCTGTTGTCTAAGCCACGCAAAAGTACGGAATTAATACGGTCGCTACGCCTACTGTAGCTTAGACAAGGCCGTAGCTTGCGCGCGACACATACAACTACCGGCACCCACGCCATCACCAAGAAAGGGGAAGACAATGCACAAATATCCCGAAATCAGTGCTCTGTGGGTTCAAGCGGGCAAACAATCACAGCAAGTGTGTCCATGACTCCATGTAACTGGCAGATTTGTCACCAAAGTCATGTCTTATGTGGTTGCACTACATTTCGTACCGAATTAAATTAGGTACGGTACGGAATTAATACTGTCCCTACACCTACTGTAGCTTATACAAGGCTGTAGCTTGCGCGCGACACATATAACTACCGGCACACACGCCATCACCAAGAAAGGGGAAGATCAGGCACAAATATCCCCAAAATCAGAGCTCTGTGGGTTCAAGCGGGCAAACAATCACAACAAATCCGTCCGTGACTCCATGTAATTGGCAGATTTGCCACCAAAGTCATGTCTTATGCGGTTGCACTACATTTCGCACCGAATTAAATTAGGTACGGAATTAATACTGTCCCTACACCCGCTGTAGCTTAGACAAGGCCGCAGCTTAGCCATAAATCGACGACAGACGTCCCCCCCGGTATCCCACCGGCAGGTAATCACAGTGCAGATTGTCTTGTGTCTCACACGGCGAAGCCGCATCACCCATTGTCCCGGGTACCCAACATGGCGCCGTCTGGCGCCACCAATGTTCATGCAGATATGCGCACGGGGTCAGGTCTAATCACAGACACCGCGCCGGAGGCGCCGCCATGGCTGGTCATGGCTGCTGCATTACCCTCGCCCGCACCCTGCGAGTGTCGCTAACATCCGTACTAAACTCGGAGGCGTCTGACCCACTACTGTCAGCCAACTGTCACTGTCCCCTGGGCTGATCTCTGTGCCTGAGTCGTTCCCTGACGCCGAGTCACTGCCGGACGCACCGGAGTCGACCTCTGACCCCGTAGCCTAGACACGAGGGGGGGGGGGGGTACGATCATTCTCGGTGCTGTGCTCCCCCGTGTTCAGTCGGAGCTACAAAGGCAACGGGCACTATCCGATGTCATCCGACGCGTGCGGGGCACACGCGCAATCCTAAGCTCCTGGGATTTAGGGCCCTTTGCCGGGGCAGGGCCACGTGTCACGTCGCCCGAAGGGAGGGGCATAGGGGACGGGGTACACAATCCGTGAGGGTTCACAGGGCACGCTTGGCCGTTGGGCCAGCAAACAGTTTGTCTGGCGCCCCCAGCGCATCCCAAATGGGTCAAAACTGGCCGGTTTGGGTCCGGAGAATTGCGTCATTGTCAGTTCAGCATCGGGGGGTGGCAGGGCGGGGGGTGGGGGTAGGGGGGGGGGGGGTCTTGCGATATGCCCTCGCCACCCGCGGTGTGTACATGCGCATGTCACGACAGCGCGGCACCGCGATCGACCACGTCAGACTGCAGTAGGTCTGCGCTGTACACCAGCCGTAGGCGACCGTGAATGGCAACAACAGACTGGGTGGGGGTTTGGGGGTTGGGGGCACAATCATCATTTCCACTGCAACAGTAGTGGTGTGCTTCGGCTATGTACAGCGTGCAGGTGTTGGTTAGGGGGGGGGGGCGCACACAGGTCAACAAGCGCTCCAGACATGCATCCTGGTATGCATATGCAGCAATGTTTTCAGCAATCACCGTACATTCTCGTCTGTGTCCGGGCTGGCATATGTACAGAGTCGTACTATGACAGGCAGACTGTGCAGCCTTAAGGCTGCTTCAAATAGATGGTGGGAGGGGGGGGGGGGCGGGGCCTGTTGGACCTGGGTGGTCCGGCAACAAATTGCAACTGAAATGCAATACAACTGGATACATACTATTCGAAAACTTTTATTTGCTCGCACCGCCCGCAAACACAAGTTCGGCAGTTCTCCTTGATACTTGTGTTCTTCACCGCCTGACCTGATGTACACTTGTTAGACCACTTATGGTCTTTGGTGTTCCTCTTTCGGGGTGGGGGGCGGGGGCATAGGGGGAACGAAGCCTGGGTATATGTATACAAGCCCGGAGCTGTGCACAGACGGGCCCATGCCGTGCCAGGACTATCACCAACGCCAACAAAAAAGGAGGTGCACGGTGCACAGTCCCATAGCACTGAGCACGCTATACCACCAATAAACCGCCTGTTGGCCGCCACCCGCCGTCAGCCATCAAACGTCGGCGGTTGACCGCCAACCGCCAAAGATAGTCTTGACCAGCGCGCAACACTCCCGCCTGCGCCGTGTGCCTGGTTGCCAGCCAGCAAAGCACCACCGAGCCAGGCCCCCCGCTCCCCAGGCAAGCGGTGCGTTGGACATCATGGCCCAGCAGAGAGGCAGGCACCCCTCCTCCGAACAACAGCAAATGACCAGAAATTGACGGAACCAACGCCCAGTGTTGCTTTGACCAGGGTGTTGCTTACGCGCTACACTGTGCGTGGTACATGCGGAATGACATGGTGTACTAGTCTGAGTACCGAGGGGCAAAATATGCAACAAAGGCCATCATGCGCAAATCAGCTTCCTTGACACAAAATTATGAACATCATGCATCACAAAACCGGCCCCGTATCAAAGGCCACTCAGTAATATCCGCCCCCTGCACCACAAAAACTCAGTAGGAACGTGCTGTGTCCAGCGTGTGGCTCAGTAGGACCCTGCTCCATCCGATCATGCCTCAGCTGGCACACGCTGGTGGCAAGTCTGCCCAGGACCCAACAACCCCTCTCGTCCATTGTACAGGGCGTGCGTGCCGCTGCCCTCTGCCATCCACACCGGCAACAGGCAGAATGGTAACACACGCAAAGCAGGGGACCGTTGCGCCATCAAAGAGGGCCCTCGACGGTCCCCCGCGGTGTGGATGAGAGGGAAGTTGACCACCCCCGGCCCCTGCCTCCCCATGCCATCCTGTACAACAATGCACCCATACTACACCCTGCACCATACCACATGAGCCTTGAGGAGTACAATTCGTACATCAAATTCACAAAATCTGAGTTGTACACATCGCGAAGGGAGATCAATGTGCCAATTCTGATGCCTGGGATTACCAATGCACTCACCTGCATGCATGGCAAGTACACCCTCCTTGAACCCCACAGGGCTATCGAATGGCTCTTCTGGACACTGCACCTTTGCAAATGCTGCTCAGGCGTGAGTGGGCAGTTGCATCTCGCGATCACATGCACAGCGGGCACCTCACCGTGAGCACCCCTTCAGGGGGCGTGTCTGCGCCGTGTGCTCCCTTAACGGCGGGTTACCTGGAATGAGTTGGCTTTTGCCCCCTCCCAAAATGCCCCATAAGGAGAGCAAACCCTTGGGTAGAAAACCTGTGTAACTATCCCTCCTTCATGCCCCATCGGGTGCCTCCCAACGTCAATCACCTGAGTTTGGGGTCTCCCCGCTGGATTGTCGATAATCCCTGCCCTTGTCCCAATGGCGGAGGGAAAGCATAGCTCTTCCAGCCAAGCCACCAGTTCATCTACCCCCCCCCCTTGCACAAGCACGGCCGCGGTCCCAGAAATCAGGCCAAAACGGCGGTTCAACGCCCACCCCGTGCTTAGATAAGGCCGTGCTGTGACAGCCAGACCGGGAATAACATTGTTAGCCATGGCTGAAATCACATCAGAACAAGCAGCATGGGGTTCCAATGTGTAGTACAATGTTGTTATGAACAGAATGCACCATCACAGACATGACTGAGCCCCTCTTTCCCTGTACAAACGCTCTACAAACACCCAATCCTCCATTCTGGACCACAAAAACAGTGGTCCCAAAATTTCCTCAAAACGGCGGTTCAACGCCCACCCTGTGCTTGGACAAGGACGTGCATGCGCAAGGGGGGGGGGGGGGGTACAGGGTCGGGCCAAACGGCTAAATCTCCACGCCGCGCCACGTCAGGTGCGGCCCCCACTGGGTCAGCCCATTCCAACGATGCGGTAGTAAGTCGAGAGGCATGGACCAATTAGGCAATTCGAAAAGGTCTTCCTGAACGACTCCATAAAAGAAATCACAAGCCATACGCTGCCACGCCTGACAGAGAGTACCTGCACCACGCAGCACTGTGCAAGCACCGCATGCACACCATGCAGGGGTATTGGACCAAACCCGAGCCAAATGGTCCGAGCTCAAACAAGGCATTCAGGGTCCATGGTAACAATCCCGGAAAAAGTCTTCGCACAACTGCAATCTACGGACAGTGCCCACGCTGTGTGTGTGCTGTACCTACGACTGCCCCTACTTCAACATCCACCACTGCGTTACCGTTGCATAGCATTGCGTGAGCGTAGCTGTAGGACCTGGGAGTGCTGGATCGTGTGACCGCTTTCGGGACCAGGTAAAACATTGAATAGGCCTTTTTGAAAATTTCAGAAAATTTTGGAAGAGCCTCTTGTGACAAAAATTTTGCTTCCAAAGACTATACAGAGAGAGCGGAAGGTTGCAATTGATTGGAGTGTCCATTTGCCCACGAGCACAGGCAGCACAGAAACCGAGACCCGATGAGAGGCGAGCAGCAGGAAAACTGCATCGCCAGGCATCGGCTGTCATCGGCGTGGAAGCACGCCTCTGCTACACACCGGGTGTACCCACCAGCAACGGCCGGCGAGTTTTGGAAGCGCAGGTGCAGGGAATGCGGAATTCGACCGTCCCACGACCGCATGACGAACTCGTCGTCGCACTCAAGACGGCGGGAGGCATCCAAAGCGGGTGCCCAGGGGTTGGTTGCCGGAGGGCGGGCAATCCGCAGGGGCAGTTGGGGGAGCCCGTGCGCAAACCCGGTACCGCAGGCGCACTTCAGGTCAGGTCCGCGGTGTCCGGCCGGCAGGCCAACGGTGTGGACGGCACCTCCAGACAGGGCTGCCCTTTGGGGGAAAACAAGGGTTCGTAACGCCAACAGAAACGACTGTTCATGGGGACGCTCTCTGCTTCATGGTCAAGACATGGGCACGACTTAGGACCACAGAAGCACTATTGAATGGTTGCATGGTTGGCCGTTGGCGGCGGTTGGCCGTTGGCGGCAGTTGGTGGTTTGTGGCGGTTGGCGGTTGGCAGTTGGCGGTTGGTGACGGTTGGTGGTCCCTAAGGGCTGTCCTTAACAAAAAACAAAAGGCAAGAGGTCTTAAGAACAGCCCTGCCTCCAGACGACGGACCGCGCGTAGCAAAGCCGTCCAACAGGAGCGGGTCAGTGGGAGGCACGCACTCGTGGCACGTGTTGTTTGCGTTGGGCACCACCCGGACCCGGAACGCATTCACTCGAGGGTTTCCAGGCCCCGGCTCCACCTGCACAGAACGAGGCGTGGCGCCAGGGAATACATCGGGAAGGCACTGCTTCGTGGGGGTGATCAGCGCTCCCTGTTCCTTCCTTCAGGGACCAAGCGGACGTGTTTGTGGTGCCTCGAGTGCAGTGCGTGTGCAGTGCAAATCCGCGGAGTGTTGGGCAGACCCAAGCACCCGATGTACGACGCCGCACAACTGGCGCACACCACATGTCTTTTGTTGTCGATGTGGAATGGTCTCTTGGCCGCTGGGAAGATGGGGAACTGGGACATGGCGCATCCGTGGAGCCCCAATCTTCCTACGCCCAGCCCCCCCGTGTGACATTCCGTCGGGTGGCTGTTTCTTTACGGGGCCCTGGACGGTCCCCCGTTCTTCCCTCCGCATGTTGCGTCGGGTCGCTGCGTTCTGTCGGCCGCTGCGGTGTTGTTTCCGCGTTCGCGGAGCCCAGTCGTTGGTGTACTGGGGCTGTGTCGGTTGCGGCAGGTGCCGTTTGTACGTCAGCGGCGCCCAGTAGTTGGCGTACCACGGTTGTGCTGGTTGTTGCGGGGGTCGTTTGACAGGTTTTGCTGCCCGGGTACCTCCGCCCTCCGGTCGTCCACCACCTGCCTCCCCGCATTTCCGTGGGCGTGAGGCCCAGGTGCCCCGCACGTTGTACCGGCCGTCCAGCCCCCCCCCCCCCCCCAGTCTTCCTACCCTCAGCCCCCCTCCGGGCCACGCAGTGCGGTGGCGGTGGGCCATGCAGGGCCGCGAGGCCCCTGCCCCACGCCACCACTGGGCACTCACCACGTTCCGAGAGGGCCACCCCAAATGACTGGGCACCCCGCGGGCCAGGGGCACGCAGTGCAAGACCGGGCAAGGCGGCCGCGATGGTGTGCCGTGGCGCGGAGGCAAGGGCCAACGAGGCGAATGGTGCCGTGAAGGAAACGTGGCCTGGGACTTGCCTGGGTCGCATGGAGCCGCCGCCCCAGGGGCTGAGGCGCCGACAGGCGCGAGACCCGGTGCATGGACCAGCGCCCTGCCCGGGACCCCCAGCAACGAGGTCGCATGGCTCGGCCGTCACAGCACCTGACGCCCGACCAGGAGGCACCAAGTTCGAATCCCGGAGGGGGCATACGTTATAAGGCAAAGCCGGTCTCGGCGCTGCGGTGTTCTCGGCGACCCCGCGAGCCGGAAGGAACCAGAAAGGATTCACCGGAGATCGCGCCGGCTATTCGACCTCGACCGCTACGCCCGGCGCTGATTCTTTTTTACAGTGTGACATGTTTGTCAGGAAAAACATTTCAAGTGAAGGACGAGGCACCATCGCGACACCGAGTGCCGGTGCAAGCCAATGCAAACCCTCCACGATTTAGTGCCCCAACACACGCAAAAGTCCAAGATATCGCAGCCTTGAGGCCCATTTCGACGAAACCGGATGGCCGGCTCATGTCGCATTGGACAGCACAAAGCCCTTAGCCCCCGTCCGGGTCCTGAAACACTGCAGTGCATGTCCGCGCGCCCCGTCCCAATGCAGGTCACCCCCTTCCACCGCGGGACTCGCCGCGCCCTCCACCGCCTTTGCCAGTGCCCCGGGCCTCACAGGCCCTTGAAGATGTCCGGCAGCTTCTCCTCCTTCGGCGCGGTCCCGATGTCCTGCCCCATGGCCACGCGCAGGGGCACGCGGGGGGCCCAGTCAGTGGCCCGCTCCAGGAAGTCGCACAGGGCCACGGGGCTGTTGGCGGCCGCGTAGAACGTGCGGCACGTGTTCACCGCCACCTCGAAGACCTCGGACCAGTAGTCCAGGAACTCGCCCCGCCGGACCTTGTCGCACGCGCGCTCGTTGGCCGGGAACACGCGGATGGTGTACGGCGGTTTCAGGAACTCGGACCTGAAGGGGCGTGGGCAGGGCGCCTGTTGAGGGTCGGGGGCAGACATGCCACTGGCGTCTGGCAGGGAAACTGGTTCTCAGTAGCGATCGGCCCCGTATCGAAGGCCACTCAGTAATACGGGGGGGGGGGGGGATTCTGTACGGGGATTTTTCCGCATGGGGAAAATTCCACATGGGGAAAATTCCGCATGGGGAAAATTCCGCACCTGTCCCAAAAAATCAGGGGAAAATTCCGCACCTGTCCCAAAAAATCAGGGGAAAATTCCGCACCTGTCCCAAAAAATCAGGGGAAAATTCCGCACCTCCCAAATCTTCAGTGCATTCGAAGCAAAAGGGATCCTGGGATTGCGATCCCCAAAAGACACACACTACAACAAAGCAACCATCAATGATTCTGCAGATGTCTGATTTGTCAAAGAGTACTACGCACGTGCTTTTCGCTTTGCCATAAAATCAGCTGGGACTGCCTTTGGGGCAACACCCCTGCAGAAGAGCGGGGAAAAAACAGATGGGAGCGCGCGGCGAAGCACAAGGCATACGGTGGTACGGTTGCTTACATGGACAAAATTCCGCACGGGGAAAATTCCGCACCTCCCCTTGAAAAATGAGGGGGAAATTCCGCACCTCCCCTTGAAAAATGAGGGGAAAATTCCGCACCTCCCCTTGAAAAATGAGGGGAAAATTCCGCACCTCCCCTTGAAAAATGAGGGGAAAATTCCGCACCTCCCCTTGAAAAATGAGGGGAAAATTCCGCACCTCCCCTTGAAAAATGAGGGGAAAATTCCGCACCTCCCCTTGAAAAATGAGGGGAAAATTCCGCACCTCCCCTTGAAAAATGAGGGGAAAATTCCGCACCTCCCCTTGAAAAATGAGGGGAAAATTCCGCACCTCCCCTTGAAAAATGAGGGGGAAATTCCGCACCTCCCCTTGAAAAATGAGGGGAAAATTCCGCACCTCCCCTTGAAAAATGAGGGGGAAATTCCGCACCAAATTGAAATACGGAATTTTCCCCGCGGAAAAATCCCCCCGCGGAAGTCCCCCCCCCCCTGTACCCGCCCCCCCGCACCACCAAAACTCAGTAGGAACGTGCCGCGTCCAGCGTGTGGCTCAGTAGGACCCTGCTCCATCGGATCATGTCTGGGCTGGCAGGTCCTCGCGGCAAGTCTGTGCTGGTCGGGGGTGGGCAGGCCAACGCAAAAGCCACGATGGAGACAAAAAACCCTCAGTCCACCAAACCAAAAACAGCGACGCACAAGTGGACTTCCGCAGAAATTCCCGCCACAACGCCCCAACACCCCTCCACAACCTCAGAAGCCCCACACCACCACCACCCAGAGCCCTGCACTACCCTCTGAGGGACCCTCAATGGACGCGATCCAGCGCGCTTGGCAGGGAACATCACAGTGGTGTGGCGCAAACCATCACGGACGCGTCGGAGCTAGAGTCCGAAGAAGGTGCGCCGGGCGGGCGCTTAGAGGGCGCCCCTAATGGGTGTCTAGAGAGGGCGCGGCGGCTGGGGGCAGGGATGCATTGGAACGGGGGGAGGTACCCCCCCTCCTCCAGGGCGCCCAGCCTATGCCCAGCCGCTGTCTCCCTGACAGCCAGTGCCGGCTTTAATGGCATTTGTAACCGACAGCAACCGCCCCCAACCGCTTCGGCAACCTCCTCCAACCGCCTGCCTAACCGCTTCTGGGGCCGCCTCTGAGGTCCCTTCCCTTCTGATGCCTCCCTGGGGCAGGGGGGGGCACACACCGGTCGGACTCACCGCTCAACGCGCTGAGACGGCCGTTCTGTTGGTTGTACATCGGGAACGGGCTGGGGATCGACCGGCGCCGCTCCTGCGCGTCCGGGGGGGGCAGCTCCTCGGGCGGGATGCACACGGTGGCGTCCGGGTGGTGCTCCGGGAAGAAGAAGCGCTCGTTGTTGTCGTCGGACATGATGACGAGCTTCGGGTGCCGCACGTCCTCCGGCTGCTCGCTGAAGAGCTCCCCGAGCCGCGCCACGGAGTGCACGGCCCGCTCCAGCTTCTCTTTCTGATGGTCCAGGCACTTCGGGTTCCAGTACAACACCTGCGAGGAGGTTGCCGAAGCGGTTAGGCAGGCGGTTGGAGGAGGTTGATGAAGCGGTTGGGGGCGGTTACTGTCGGTTACAAATGCCGTTGAAGCTTGTACTTGGCGTCAGGGAGACAGTGGCTGGGCATAGGCTGGGCGCCCTGGGGGGGGGGACCTCCCCCCGTTCCAATGCATCCCTGCCCCCAGCCGCCGCCCATCAGGCGCCCTCTAGCAAAGCACCAGCAACATCCGCACCGGCACCCGCACCCGCCCCAGCCCCAGCCCCAGCCCCAGCCCCAGCACAGCAGAGCACCAACACCAGGGCTCCTTTTGAAGTGGGGATGGGTCCAGCCCCCCCCCCGTGTGACATTCCGTCGGGTTGTTGCTTCTTTACGGGGCCCTGGACAGTCACCCGTTCGTCCCTTCGCATGTTGCGTCGGGTCGCTGCTTTCTGTCGGCCGCTGCGGCCGGTGCTCCTGCCGGTGCCGTTTCCGTGGTGCCAAGTCCTCTTGGAGGCGCCGAAAGCGCCAGAGAAAACTTTTGATTGGCCTAAGGCCCGGAGAAAATTTGGGCCCATTCACTTCGGGGGTGTGTGTGTGTGTCTGGGACCCCCCCCCCTTCTGAGCTGTTGAAAGGAGCCCTGACCGGCACCAGCACCGACACTCGACTCACCTGAAGCTACGTTCGGGGGGTGTAGCAGGGGGTATGGCTATGGGTGTGGGCAGGACACGGGTGCGGGGCCGCCTCACAACACACCCCCACGGAGGCCTGGGGGCTCCTGGTTGCTTCCTTGAGTCCGTGAGGGGCATGGGGGTGGCGCCGCACCCGCCTTCGCAATAAATGGGTGACACAGACGTGGTACGTGTGGTATGAGCGCACTTTGGACCACGTGGGGGGGGGACCCCTGGGTTTGGACACCCCCCCCCCAACTGGCGACAGGAGGCCCCCGTAGGGGGAGGGGGGGGGTCCCAGGAGGGGCAGTTGGGGGGGGGGTCTAGCAGGGGCAATTTTTTTGGGGGGGGGAGCGTCGTAGGACCGGCGGAGCCGCCCCCTCCCCCCCCCCCCGGTGCTTTCAATCCCCACGGCTGCATGGCAGATGCCATTGAACGGACCGAGACCACATCCCATGACGGGCACAGGGCATGAAGGGGCGATGACAGCGTCGGTGTTTGCCTGAGACGGGGGACCCTCCTACAGCGACCCCCCGGATGCCGCACAGTCCAAGCCCTGCACAGTCCCGCAGGTGAGGGACTTGCAAGCGACTGCAGTCTCCTACTCCGAGAGGATAGCCCCCGAGTCCCGGAGGTGACGTACGCATGCAGCGGGACACCGCACGCTGCACTCCCACGCGCGTGTGCACGCAGGAGCGTATGTGTACGGGCGCGAACACGCCCCCGGCAGCACACGGCGCATAGCACTCAACGCAGACGGGCGCACAGCAGCATGCAGAAGAGCAAAGCACATCACCAGACTTGCCACTAGCGTCCGCCAGGTCACACGTGATCAGATGGAGCTGGGTCCTACTGGGTCTGACACCGGACGCAGCTGCTTCCTACTGAGCCCCGGGTGTGACAGGGGCAGATATTACCGAGTGACACATGGTACAGGGCTGATTCCTAACGAAACTCTGTTCCCCTGCCTCGTGGCATGTCTGCACATCAACAGAACCCTATGTACCAGAGGATGGGCGGGGCGGGGGGGGGGGGCACCAAAAATGGCCCAATTGTAAAATTTCATTTCTTGCCACCATGGTCACTTTGGTCTGCGGGGCAGGGGGGTCCAGGGGGGGGGGGTCCTCCGATGGTTGTGGGCCGTTCTAATGTTCGCCTGCCACAGTACCCACAGTACCACCGCTGTGCGCCCCCCCCTAATGACACGCACGCCTGACAGACAGCAGCACGTTGCACACAGCACCGAGCCCTGCCAGACGGGCACACAACGGCACGCGGCACAGGCCATTGCTTAAGGACTCCGGTTGGGCAGGGGGGCAGGGGGGAGGGGGTTGGTTGTTTGGGGCCCTGGCCAGCCCCGGCCGACCCACCGACCCACCGACCCACCCACATCAGAAGAGTTTTCCTTCGGCAAAAAAATGAAGTTTATTAAAGGGGCCGGAAAATTAAGGCCGATTTTACAAACCTTTTTTTTGGCCAGCCCCCCCCCCCCCCCCGTGTGACATTCCGTCGGGTTGTTGCTCCTTTACGGGGCCCTGGACAGTCACCCGTTCTTCCCTTCGCATGTTGCGTCGGGTCGCTGCGTTCTGTCGGCCGCTGCGGCCGGTGCTCCTGCTGGTGTCATTTCCGCGTTCGCGGAGCCCAGTGGTCGGTGTGCCGGGGCTGTGCTGGATGTGGCGGGATGTGCCGTTTGCGCGTCAGCGGCGCCCAATAATTGGCGTATGGAGGATGTGCTGGTTGTTGCCGGGGTCGTTTGACTGTTTTTGCTGTCCACGCTGAACCCCCTGAACCCCTGACCCCCCCCGCCCATTCTCTTAGCAATAGCCCGATGCGGCAGCACGCCACACATCTCACGCGCACACCAGCACGTCGTCCTCATAGTTCAGGACGATGCGGTCAAAGTGGTTGATGCCCACCACCAGGACCCCGGGGTGCTCCGCAGGGAGGTCCGCGGGGCGCAGCGCCCGCATGGTCCCGTCGTGCAGGCGGGTGGCCCGCCCCTGCAGGAAGTTGTTGCAGAAGGCGCGGAGCTTCTCCGCCGACACGCGCATGTTGGCGCTGTTGATGTCCAGGGTCACGGCGCGGTCGTACTTGAGGTGCACGATGATCACCTGACAAAAGGAAACCATCAAAAAGAAAGAAACGCCCTGACAATATCCAACCCAACCCCTAAACAGACGGGGGGTCCTCAGAGTTTTCCTTAAGGGGGGGGGGTCCGAGGGGGGGGGGGGGGGCGGGGCTGTGGGGGGGGGAACCCCCTCTTCAGGAGATCCTGAGTTGTTAGAGGCGCCGAAGGCGCCGAACAAATGTTTTGGCCTAAATTGACTTGCGCCGAAGGCGCCAGAATAAAATTTTGATTGGCCGAAGGCCCGGAGAAAAATTTTGCCCAATCACTTGAGAGGGGGGGGGGGGGCTCCGGGGGGGGGTCTGCCCCCCCTGTGTGCCCCCCCCCCCGTGTGGTCTGCCCCCCCGGAGATGCTGAGTTGTTAAGCAGAGCTCTGGGGGTCCTCCCCGCATCCTGCATGGTCTTTGGTGCATCCTGCCGGGTCCTGCATGCCATCCACTGGTCCTCCCAATGTTCTCCCAGCAAATTGTTACGGTGCTTCAACTGCAAAACCTCGCGAAATGTGGTCAGGTTTGTGACAAGGGGCGATGGGGTCTTTCCTTTGAAAAAAAAAGGAGGGCAATGTGAGCACAACACTTCCGGGACATTTGTTGACAGTGCACCCCAATGCAAAAAAGACAGAATTTCCCGGTAGTGATCCACTGCGTATGGGGCACTCTATCAATAGAATACACATGGGCCACTTGGTTTTGTTGCATGTCTTTTGAGACATGGTGGGACTCATAATTAAAATGTTGTTGTGCACGGCACACAGGAGGTGATTGCCATGGAGGGTCTGTGGGCACTTCCAGAGACATGCTACTGATGATTGCCTGCACACTGCACTGAAAACATTTCAAGTTTCAACTTCACCGTTTCAATTCCCAGTTTGTCGCTCCAAACCCTGTGCCATTGAGAAACGAAATGTCCCTGTCTCCCCATCCCACTTCGCTAGACAACTCCCCCCCCCCCCCGGCCCCCCCATCAGCGAGTTGGACCCGGCCCCCGGGGCAGGTAGTCACAGTCGCGCGCGTGATCATACAAGGGGGAGGGGTCTGCATGCCTGTGCTTGTGGTGTGCGCTGTTGGCCGTCCATTCTCCATCCCATTGCCTTCTGTGCCCCGGAAGTGGGTGGACCGACACACTTTTCCGCCCTGTTCTGCTGCATAGCCCCCACCAGGGCAGCTGCAACGTGCTTATCAGGGGGGATCCCACCTCAGATTGCTGAGTAAAGGATGCAAGGGATTGCTCGGCAAGATGCAGGGCGTGCTTTGCAGGATGCAGGAGGGGGCTTCATAGGAAACCAAATGCGAAAAACTTTGAAATACGGATATTTTGAGAAACTGAAATACGATTAATGTTTAGCAAAAAGTTGTTTTGGCCCCGAAAAATTGGAAAAAGCAATTTTTTGGCGGTTTTTTTCCCCTGCGAATGTCCCGTTTTGCGTGATGAAACCGTCGTGTACGGCCAGAAATGTTGTATATTTGTATCAGGCAGTGTCTTACAAGATCAGGGGGGGCGGCATAGGATGCAGAGGGCACTTGACAGGATGCAGGGAGTGCCCCAAAAGATGCACAGAGCGTTTTACAAGATGCTGTACGGCCATTCCAATACTCCCCCCCCCCCTCCCCACGCATCCCCCCATGCCCTCCCTGCATCCTCCCGGGTAAAGCCCATACCCCCGCGTTCCTCCGCCCCGCGTCCTTCTCCGCCCCCACATTCCACGGGGCACACACACATACCTCGTCCTCGGGCCGCTTGGGCTGGAACTTGGACAGGCAGTCCACGACGTACGGCGGGTACATGACCCCGTCCGTCTCGTACATGAAGAACCGGAGGCGGTTGTTGAAGTCCACCTCGGAGCAGATGCCCTGCAGGGCGGTCAGGACCATGTCTTGGCCGGTGGTGATGGTGGCGTTGGGGTTCTTGGCCTTGCCGCACCAGAAGATCAGCATCGGCAGCCCCTCGCGCAGCTTTTGGAACTCCCGCTCCGAGACCTGCGGGGCGGAGGGGATGGGGATGGGGATGGGGATGTAAAGTCCTGCTACTCGCATCCAAGCCCAGGAAGTATCCATATCCGGGGTCTCCGAGTATCCAGCACGCCACAGAAAAATGGGGGAAATGAGGAAAATGGGGGGAAATGAGGAAAATGGGGGGAAATGGGGGCAATGGGGGGAAATGAGGGGGGAAATGGGAAATTGTTACAAGTACATCAAAAATGTATGAAAATGTCCACCAAGAAAGAAAAATGGAGAAAAATGGGGTAGAAGTGGGGGGGAAATGTGTGAAAAGTGGGGCGCGGTCAGGCAACTTCTGCATTTTTCCAGGTCCCATTTCCCCCATTTCTCCAAAAGGTCACCAGGTTAGGGTTAGGGTTGACAACCATCATGGGCCATCTGCTTTGAGAGCCCACATAATGGGCCATCTGCTTTGAGAGCCCACATAATGGGCCATCTGCTTTGAGAGCCAACATAATGGGCCATCTGCTTTGAGAGCCAACATAATGGGCCATCTGCTTTGAGAGCCCACATAATGGGCCATCTGCTTTGAGAGCCAACATAATGGGCCATCTGCTTTGAGAGCCAACATAATGGGCCATCTGCTTTGAGAGCCAACATAATGGGCCATCTGCTTTGAGAGCCAACATAATGGGCCATCTGCTTTGAGAGCCAACATAATGGGCCATCTGCTTTGAGAGCCAACATAATGGGCCATCTGCTTTGAGAGCCAACATAATGGGCCATCTGCTTTGAGAGCCCACATAATGGGCCATCTGCTTTGAGAGCCAACATAATGGGCCATCTGCTTTGAGAGCCCACATAATGGGCCATCTGCTTTGAGAGCCAACATAATGGGCCATCTGCTTTGAGAGCCAACATAATGGGCCATCTGCTTTGAGAGCCAACATAATGGGCCATCTGCTTTGAGAGCCAACCACCGCTCTTTATCCCTAATGACCTTGATGGGGATGTACTGCACACCCTAAAAGGTGTGAACATCATCCATGCTCAAAGGCTCACTTGTGACCCCCCCCTCCCCCAATCCACCGGCCAAAGGTGGCATTTTTAGGGCTTTTCACAGTGAGTTCTCCCCATTGTTCTACACAAATAAAAAAAATCTCAACGCAACCGCCATTCACCCCCGTTTTCCCCAAATTGGCACATTTCGGAGATAGTGTCCCGGTAATGTCCCAAGATGGGGAACTTCATGGGCCTGTGCCAGGCACCCGAGCATGCCCCCCGCCCCCCCCCCATACCTCGTCCTTCCCATGCCTTCCCAACCCAAAGGATTGCTTGCCACTCGCATCCCTTGAGGCAGGCAGACAGACTGGAGGGGAGGACTCACAGACCCGGTTGAAGCGCCGCAGCGGGAGGGGCTTGGGCTTCCATGTCGACTCCTTCTCCTCGTGGACCCCGTAGATGTAGACCTTCGGAGGCCGAGCCTCTGACCCCTGCCCCTGCCCCTGCCCTGGCCCCTTCCGGTCGTCGTTGCACATGGAGCCCACGCGACCCACCGCGTCGAGTTTCCTGCAGTCGTATTCGGTCCCGCTGCACTCCACCGTGACGCGCTGGCGCATCCAGAGGATGGGGAAATTGGCCCACTCCTTTAAACGCCTGTCCAGAGAGAGGGATCCCGGAGGGAGGGAGGGAGGGAGGGAGGGAGGGAGGGAGGGAGGGGAGGGAGGGAGGGGGGGGGGGGGGAGGGAGGGAGGGAGGGAGGGGAGGGAGGGAGCGAGGGAGGGAGCGAGGGAGGGGAGGGAGGGAGGGAGGGAGGGAGATCAAGAGAATGCGGTGTGTAGATAGACAGGGCTATCCTTAACGCAACAACAAAACAATCTCAGCGACAGCAATGTGCACTTGAGCCAACCAATGCGCACACAATTGCATGGAGCAGGGCCCCAGACACAGCAAAGTGTCAGACGTCCAGCAATACAGCCATCTGAAGTCTGGGATTGGTAAGAAAGCGACACATGAACCGTCAGGGCCAGTCAGGGAATATTCAACAAAACTTGACCATTCACCACCAACGATTGGTGGTTGACCGCAGTCCCAAAGGGACAGTCCTTCGCGAAAACAAAAAAATCTCGTTTGGAGACAGCCCTGTGTAGACAGTGTGGACTGTCTGTGGTGCATCAACGGTTGATCTCACAACCTCTCTTCAAGGTGAGTTTTGACCAGTGGACATGCTGTTGCTGGCCATTGTGTGTGTGCATGTTGCGGGTCTTCCTCTTGATGGCTTTGTTTTTCGTGTCGTATAATTGCAAGCTCGGTGGTATGGGTGCGGTGCTGTTCTCTGCTGCTGGTGTTGGGTGTGGCTGTTCGTGTGGTTGTTCGCTTCATGTCCGTGGTGCGCTTGCATTCGTGCCAACTGGGCCCCATGAACCATCGGTGTGTTCTTTGTGTTGTCGGGTTCCTATACCGTGCGTGCCCTGTTTTGGCTGTCTGTGTTGCTGTGTGTGTGTGTGCCAACGCATCAATCCCATGCATGCTCAAACTGCGAGGTTCAACATTCCTACGTCCCACCGCTACTGCAAACCATCAGTTCTGTGTGGGGCCCTGCAGGGGGGCAGCCCGGGAGGGCTCGAGATCTCCATATGCACAGGGTGCTGCCAACATACGCAGCTCCTGGCCCTCAGACCCGCCACAGTGCAACAAGACACACATATTGTAAAATCATCATTTCAGGACAGAAAATGATCCCCCGATGAATTTTTCGATTTTGACCCCCCCCCCTACCCCCCGTACCCGGGTACCCTATTTTGGGGGGGGGGGGGTGGGGGGGGAATGTGTCGGGGTCAAAACTTCTTTGCGTATTGCGGCCGCTGTGTGTGGATTTGGACCTGGGTCCTGAACAACTTTTTCCCTTGTATATCGACCCCCTAACCCATGGCGGGGGTCCCGGGTCGGAACTCCAGATACCCCCCGTCACCATTGCATGCGCGTGTGCCCTGCCTCATCCCCATGCAGGGACAAGCACACCATACCACACCATGCCATGCCATGCCAACCATGCCTTGCCTTGGCTTCGAGCGAGCGCGCGCGCATGTGTGGAGAAAAATGCTGCATCCAAACCCTCACAAACAAGGACTCACCCCCCATGCCATCCAAACACGCCTCAGTGAGCACATATTCCCAGGATGGAGGCCAAGAGGGCGGGGCCAGAGCCAAAGCCCCCACAACAATGTGCCTTGGGCCTTGCCTTGGGACATAATCAGCTAAAGCCCCCTACACTTTGCACCGTGGCCCTACGTGTATTGAGAGTTGGGGATGGCGTACATTCCACAACGGAGACAACACCCCTGTGCTGCGCTGTGTGTGTGTGTGTGTGTTCTCTTGCATGTTTGATTGCCTGTGGTGTGTTGTGCTCTTTGGGCGGGAAGAAAATTGCTTTGCGGGGGGGGGATGGCACAGAAGCCCATTTGCCCAACCCCCCCCTCCCCCTCCTTGGTCGCCGTGCCGGGAGGGGGGTTTGGGCTGGGGCTGCCCTACCTGCCGTGCCCAACATGCATAGCTCAAAATGATCCGCACGTCGCACTGATCATCTTGACTACACATATGTGGGGAAAACTTTTTTTCGTGAAAAAAAATTTTCCGGGCCAAAATTTGTGTTTCGGCGCCTTTGGTGGCAACATCCGTCCTTACACAAAACAAAGGGCCTGGCACGGAAGCTCATTTCTGGACCCCCCCCCCCCTCCTTCGCCGGGCGCCCATGCCATCCCCCCCCCCCCCGCAAAGCAATTTTCGGGCCGCCCTGTCCTTGGTGAGCGGTGCCTTGGCATCAGGACAGGCCGGGAAGGACCTGCTGAGGTACTTCTCCCGCGTCTTGTACACCGACTCCTGGCTGCCGGTGTGGATGGTCAGGAGGGTGGCGGGGCTGTTGTTGTCCATGCCCATGCCCACGGTCAACTTCCACCGCAGCGTGGAGCCCCCGGCCACCCCGGCAGAGTCCTTCCGGTCACCCTCAGAGCGCATCTGCACCCACGGGTTCTCGTCGGCGAACTTCTCGACGTCGGCCTTGAACTTGAGCATGATCTGGGGCGACTGCGTCTCGGCGAAGGGGCACTTCAGGAGGAACTCCATCGTCCGGCAGGACTTGACGCCGGTCACCTGCGCAGAGCGGGTGCCCCTTTGCAACGTTGTGATTGACGGGTGACTGGCCCCATTCCCTCCGGACCAGACTCGCCATTAGCGTCTGCCGGCTCAGACATGATGCGATGGAGCAGGGTCCTACTGAGCCACACGCTGGACGCGGCACGTTCCTACTGAGTTTTGGTGGTGCAGGGGGCGGGTATTACTGAGTGGCCAGCACAGACTTGCCGCGAGGACCTGCCGGCTCAGACATGATGCGATGGAGCAGGGTCCTACTGAGCCACACGCTGGACGCGGCACGTTCCTACTGAGTTCATGTGGCCGGGGCCATGGGCCCCCCAGAGCCCGTGAAATTGCTGTTTTATGCTGTTCAGTGAAATTTTCGAAAAAGTGGTTTTTTTCAAAACCCTTCGGTCGGATTTCAGATGGGTTTAGGTCATCATTTGGTGACGTGTTGGGTACTCTAGCACCCCTTGGGACCCACCTAGTGGCTGCTAGGCCCATGTGGCTGCTAGGCCCCACCCCTAAAATGGCGGTTTTACAGCATCCAGTAGCACTTGGAGATTTGGGGGAAGTGTTTCAGAACCCTTCTGTTGGCTTGGGATGCATTTGGCTATGCAGAGACCATTCCCAATCCGGTAGGAATGTGTTCAGGTATGCAAAGGGGTGGGCTGCACCTCTTTGAGGTGCCTTGCTGAAGGCAATGGAAATCAAAACGGCGCCCGAGGGGGGGCGGTCAAAAGGGTATCCGCTGCGCGGGGGTATACTCTGGGGGTTTGGGGGGGGGAACTGAGCGGCGAGGGCAAAGCAAATTTGGCCCTTCCCCAGCCTCCAAGGGCATGCCCCTCGGGTTTTGGAATCCTAATCAGAGATCAGTCACCGTGGACACTCTTGAAAGAAAGGGGGTTTGCGCCGTACGATGCCCCGTAAACCCCCTCCCATGGAGCAGGTTCACAAAAAGGGGGGGGGGGGGTTGATGCAAACTGCCGTCCTTGTTCCCAGCCCAGCAAAGCGGTTCTCGGTTTCCGCCGCTTTACTCGAGAACGCAGACGCTCGCGGGCGCACACGGCACAAATCGAACTGTAGCCAAACCCACGACATTCTGCAGACTGCCCAGGATCTGTTTTTAAAGCGGTTGGCGGCTACCCGACGGCGGTTGGGAGGGTAACCGACGGCGGTTGGAGGGGAACAGCCAGCAATGGTGGACGACTTTGTTTTAACTAAAAAAGACCAAAAACCCCCCGTTCACGAACAAACGCCCCAGGCCTGCCGTGCCCCCATGCCCCGTACTGCCAACTGTGGCCCGGCGGCTTCCTCGTCCGGCACCCCCCCCCCCCCCCGAAGCCCGCGCCGTCCCGGCACACACCTGCAGGCGGTGGATCTGCTGCCCGCGGTCCACGGCGCGGACCGCGTCCATGAAGACGGTCTGGAAGTCGTCGGGGTGGACGTCCTCCCCGAACGCGCAGTCCACGCGGAACTTGACGGGGCGGCTCTGGAGGTGGTGGCGCGGGTGGGCCTGGGGGTTGTGGGTGCTGTGCAGGAGCTGGGGGGCGAGGACCTGGCGGTCCGCCTCCTCGGAGATGCTGGGGATGCCGCCGTACGTGTGCTTGGAGATCTTGGTGCCCAGGTACTGGTGGAGGCTGGCGAGCGTGATCAGGGGCTGGCCCTCCGCCCGCGCCGTCCCGGAGAGCCCTATGGGAGGCAGGCGCCGCAGACAAAGAGGGGGGCAAAAAGATTGGAGAAGAGGCAGACCTGCCACTAGCGTCCGGCAGGGACACTGGCTCTCGGTAGGAAGCGGCCCTGTACCAAAGGCCACTCAGTAATACCCGCCCCCCGCACCACCGGCACTCAGTAAGAACGTGCCGCCTCCAGCGTGTGGCTCAGTAGGACCCTGCTCCATCTGATCATGTCTGAGCTGGCAGACGCTAGTGGCAAGTCTGAGAAGAGGGTTTCGCCACAAATCTACTGATAGCAATGCAAGACTACGTCCAGAACGGAAGATGGAGAAGCCGCAATAAAAAAAAAACATCCAAACAGAAACCGCCAATCAGTACAGGGGTGGGTTGGGAGGGGCAGGGCTGTGCGTATAGTTGGGGGGGGGGGGGGGGCAATTTCGTGCGGGGATTAAATCGCCGGAGAAACTTTCGGAGGGGGAAAACGCATCCGAGGGCTCGTTCAAGTACCACGCCGTTCAACCGCCACGACGACACAATGCCAGACACATCACGTGAGTTCCTCATTCTTCAATCCGTGCCCCCCCCCCCCCCTGCATTCCCTGCCCATCCCCACAGACTTTACCTCCCCATGCACAAACCGAGACCAGATCCCCTCTCGCAGTGCCTTTGAGTCTCCTGCACCCCGCAAAGTGTCTGTGCGCAGGCACAACGGTGCGCACGCGCGACACGCCGGCGCAAGTGTGCCGCAGGTTCCATGCGGCACTCAGCAGCCCCCCTTTTTTCGCCATTTTTCTGCCACTTGTAGAGGCTGCTCACACAATTTCTATGGTGATCCTATGATGATTCCCCGTTGCCCCTCCATTTCCCCCCAGTTTGCCCCGTTCCCCCATTTCCCCCCACCCCCCCCCCCCCAATTTTTCCATCTTTCCCATTTTTCCAAGGCATCTTCGGGGCCTTGGGGCCTGCGGATTCGGAGCATTGGCCATCGGTCAACCGCCAACCGCCGTCGGTTATGCCCCAAACCCCGTCGGTTAAGCACCAACACCGACGGTTGACTGCCAACCACTGTTGGCCAACGGGCACCCGCTGCTGTTACACCGCCAACCAATATCGATCCGTCACCAGCCCAGACACACAAATACCAACCCACTCTTGCCCCCCCCCCCCCCCCCCGCCCCGGGGCGGGGGGTCCCATAAGAAGGAGGCACCCACCACTTTGAAAAAGGCACGCACCCCCGAATGGTGACGTGTGAGCTGTCACGTGTGTCGTGTTGTTTGAGACGACGTCGGCACAACAGGCAGCACATGCAGTTCACAAGAATGAGAGAAGTGCTTGTCAAGAGCCCGAAAATGGCCGGGAGTACCAGGAGCAACAGGAGGAGTATATGAATAATCCTAGTGGCTCCGAAGCTCGAAAGGTGCGGGCTTTTGGAGGTAAAGGAGGTGGGACGGGTGACCGGTCTTGCAGTAAAAGTCGCAATGGCAACCGACATGGAGGAGAGTCCAAGCGCTCTCATTCTCAATCAGGGCTAGGCGCCTTTCGCAAAAGGTCGGAAAAAAATAGACACTCAGAAAGTGCCCTCCCCCCCGGTGCAGGGTAGGCAGGGCACTGAAACAAGGCCTGCTCTGCACCGTCACCCTGCAGTTGCCCCTCTCAGGGAATGTTTATAAGGGGCTGGGGGGTTTTGGGGTTTTGAGGCACCCACCCACCCAAAACCAAGCAACCCACCCAGACCCCCCCCCCTCTTACAAACATTTGAGGGGGGGGATTGAGGCGCTCTCCGCTGAACGGCAGGTACACACAAAGCGACCAATGGCAGGACAAAATGCATGTCACTGCTGCTCCCAAGCTTGCAAAAAAAGCGCGAACCTTGCAAAAAAGGCGGAGCTAAAAAGTAGTGCCCTGACCGGGACTTGAACCGCAGACTTCCGGCACAGCATACGGCTGCATTACCGTTGTACTAACTGCCAGATCTGATAGCAGTGCCTCCCGTCCAGCTTATTGAACACATTTGAAATCGGAAAAAAAAAAGCACCATCAGCCTGCACACTAACAGTAAAGGGGGGGTCCTAGACTACACACCCACCCACCCAGAGTACAATTCTAAGAGGGGGGAGGGTCCCAGACTTTTCACCCACCCACCCAGGCTGGGGCACCCACCCAGACCCCCCCCCCCCCCACTTAACTTAATTCCTTATAAACGTTCCCTGGCCCCTCTTCACCGCGAGTGGCACCCACTTCACCGTTCACTCGGACCCTGCGCTTACAGCGGGACCCAAGTGGCACGCACATCCCCGGGCCCTCTCCAACACGCGTACCTTTTTCGAGGTAAAACGCCAGAAGGGACCGGTACTTCATCTGCGACGGGGTGTAGACGTCCTGGTTCATGTAGGAGATGATGGAGTAGCCCTCCCCCCGGCAGCCCTGGATGTAGCCGGGCTGCAGCCCGTCCACGATGAGCACGGTCTCCCAGTCGAGGGCGGGGCTCATGACGATGTTCTTGACTTCGTCCAGGGTCAAGACGGTGCTGGGCTTGAAGTCCAACCCTGCGTCCGAGCAGACACCGTGTCCGGGCAGACAGGAGAGTGAAACAGACCCCCCCCCCCCCCAACCACCCCACGATCTCTGGAGGGGGGGGGGGTCAGTTGCTGAGGAGGGGAGGGGAGGGGGGGGCAGGGCGTTGCTTGAGCGGACGGGGAGGGGGTCAGGGGGGAGGCCCCCTGCCAAAACGCAGCATATCCGCAAGGAACTGCAACAATGTCTCCACACACGCCGTCGAGGTGGGGGGGGACCATGAGGGGGCGGTTCTGCAGAGCGCCCGATAGTAAGTCAGCCTTCCCATGACCACTCTGAAGTCCGCCCACCACTGGCAAAGCTACGTCCCCAGGGGGAAAACAAGCAGAAACAGACAGCAATCCGGCATTGTTAGTGGGAAACGTAGGCCGGTTTAACTCATTGCCTGAGTGTTGGGACTGAGTAAGAATCTGAGCAGTCCTGCACATCGGAACACAGAAGGTACTGTGGTCACCCCGGCCATCGGGGGAAATGGGTCCCAAATGGGTGTTTCGCACAGCGCGGGCACAGCGCACGGCGCAACCCCCAACAACGACGAGAAACGGACCGGGTGAAGCATCCGGTGAAGCGCACTTGCGCGCCGGTTGCGTCGGCACCGGTCCAAACTGCTGTTGACGCTGGGGCATGCGGCAGATTGACTTCGTGGAATGGGCTGCGGTGCTTGGGCCTGGTGTTGTGACAGGGGCCCTTGGGCAGGCATGCGGGCGGGCCGCTGTGGTGGCCCCATGGTTGGTGGTTGGTGGTTTGTTTGTGTCCTGCAGCATAAATTGCGTACGGAAAAGAGCGTGAGTTGTGTACCGCTGTTTATTTCTTTTTGCCGTAAATCGCATATAAAAAAAAAGCGGAGGTCGTGAACACAAAACGCGACTTACGTAAAAAAAAAAGGTATACGCAAATTGCAGCAACAGAAAACATGTGCGTTACGCCAGACGCTGTTGGGGGGGCAACACCATGGGCATTTCAAATATCAAAGCACGGTGAATGGGTGGGGTTGCGACCTTCAGGACTCTATCGGTTTGGGGGGTGGGGGGGGGCACACCACGTACTGCCCCTCCCGTGCCGCTCTCACCCTCCCTTTTCCCGTGGCCCCCCAAAGCCCTTCCCATACCGGTGTCATAGCAGAGGGCGAATTGCGAGAGCTGGGCCCCCGGGCGCAGGGAGGCCGTCATCCAGTAGCCGAAGAACACGACCAGGAGGGTGTCCACGCCGCGGTCGCTGGCGCAGACCAGCGTGTCGGTGATCAGCTGCTTCGTGGGCTGGCGGCCCTGGTCCATGTCGTTCACCACCAGTTCCACGCTGTAGCCCAGGGCCTCCAGCACCTGGAATGGACGGCGGAGGCATGAGGGGCACCCAGGCGCAGCCCCCGAAACATTGGGGCGCTCTGAAGGGGGGGGGGGGCAGGCTGGGGTCCTGGGTACCCCAACACACACACACACACACACACACACACACACACACACACGCACGCACGCACGCACGCACACACGCACGCACACACGCACTTAGTGAAGGGAACAAGAACCAACAGATAACCAATGTGGATACAAATGCACCGGGAGGCACTGTGGGTACAAGTCTCCAGCATCCTCATCAGAGGAGCAAAAATGCTGGCGCTCACACGAGCAGGCGACTGACAGCAGTGGTGCTGTAAGTCGGAATCACAGACACACGTTCACACATACACAAGAGAGCAGCAGGAACAGACAACAGCATTGTAGATGACGCACACACGCACACACACACACACACACACACACACACACACACACACACACATACCAAGGCTTCCATTCAAATCATGCTCAAACTGCGAGGTTCAACAGGCCTACATTCCCACTACACACACAAACACACACACACAATGAGAACCGCAAAAACAAGAACAGAGCAAGAAAGCGGTGGAAGAAAACTCCTCAGGAGCTGCAGGGCAGCCCTAGAAGTCTTTCGGTCTGTCGATGAACAGGCTGGTGTGCAGTACTGAGTTCAGCGGCAATTCTTCCCTTGCTCCCTCACCTGCTCCTGAAATCTGTACTGCACAATCAACGGACCTTAATTTAGCCTATGGAGGAGCTTGTGTCTTGACATCCAATAAATGCAACCTGTGTTAGGTGCTCCCACCTAACCGCACACACACACGGGGGGATTCAGGGCAGTAATAGATCACACACACACACACGTTGGGAACCGCGAGACAAGAACGAAGCAAGAAAAGCGGTTGAAAGAAAACTCCTCAGGAACAGCAGAGCTGTCCTAGACGTCTTTCGGTCTGTTGGTAGAGAATGAGCAAGTGCAGTTCCGGACAGTGGACCTTTCCTTTTCCCCAATTCAGTTCTGCATCGCCCAACAGACCATAAAAACCGCCCGCGGAGGAGCTCGTGCACTACCGTTGCCATAGCCTAGATTTATCGTGTGCTGGGTGCCACCACCCCGCCACACACACAGGAAAACATTCAGGGAGGGGAGGGTTTGCGCAGCGTGGTACAGCGGCCGTGCACCCGGCTTGTACCTTGAAGACCTGAGTTCGAGTCCTCCTCCGCCGGCAAGCAGAGGAGGACTACGAGGAGGGAACGCGCCACCCGGCGGACGCCGGTAGCAGTGACGGGGCGCGCTGCTGCAGGTGTGCCGTGCTTGGTGCCTCGTTTTTTGTATGTGTTATTTCAGACATGCAAGGGAAACATTCATGGAGGGGGAGGCACGGAGGATGCTGGGATAGGGGGACCAGACTTTCGTCAGGTTTTGCGCAGCATGGTGGAGCGGTTGCGCAGCTGACCGCCGCCCTGAAGACCCCGGTTCGAGTCCTCTTCCGCGGGCAAGCGGAAGAGGAGTATGAGGAGGACATGCGCCACCCGGCGGACGGCGGTAGCAGTGACGAAGCGCGCTGCTGCAGGTGTGCTGTGCCTGGTGCTTCGTTTTTTGTGTGTGTGTGTGTCTGACCCCCAGGGGGTGGGTGGGTTGGGAAAAATGCAGGAGACACGCCACCCGTCGCACCGGCGGTACCGGTGGTGGAGCGGGATGCTGAAGGGGGCGGTGGCGGGGGCCTCACCGACGGGCCCCTGGACGGACGGACGAACCGGGGTTCGAACCCCCAACCACGACGAGCGCCAGCCATGGCGCATACCACTAGACCGTCCATGCCTCTTACCAGTTTGGGTGCAAAAATTGTATTCAGGAAAACACGGACAGGCATGTTGTGCCCCCCCAACCCCCTGCGTGTCATCGGGGACATGTGTGAATGTACTCTGGTGTTTACCCGATAGACTTGACATCCAGGGGCTCCGCAGACAGGGGTTTGGGGTGGTGGTGAGGCAACCCAGGAAGGGGTGTACAGCATCGGGTTCATTGCACAGTGGCCATTTTCCGCAGGAGGGCGATGTCCATGCACCAGGCTGGCGTGTATCCTTCTGGTTGGAGACCCTCTGGGATTTCCCTATCCGTGTATCTGTCCCCTTCCCAGACGGCTTTGTTTGCAAGCCAGTGCACCAGTTTGGCTGTGGCGGTTGCACGGGAGCATGGGAGGTCGTGACCAACGCTGTACACGGCGCGCATAGTGTTTTCCGACCACCACGGGGAGGCGGCATACACACGGCGCACTGCTTTGTGCAGCGCTCGCATCACCGTCATGCGCCTGTAGCCGGAGAGCATTGCTAACTGGGCCCAGGCCAGTGCCGACAGAATTTGGGCAGCCCATGTTTGCTGCCAGGGGAGGGTACCGGTGAGGCTGCTGATAAGTATACACGGCAAATACTCCCTGGGCGCGTGTGTTGGACTGATGAGGGGTGCCCCGTACCGCAGTTCCCAGGTGTCCGTGAGTGCAGAGGGGTGCGTGACTGCGCAACAGTGGCCCCCTCCCACCGTCATGTGAACCCCCAGTGCGCGACGGCTCTGGCTTAGGCAGTCCCCCTCACATGACTGAGCCCCTCCGTCCACACAGTCGCACAGCACTTCGAGGTTCCAGATGCTTGCCAGCAGGTCACAGACCTCCTGTACAAGTGTGGTGCGCGTGCCGGGGGATAGGTTGGTAGCCAGCAGGACATTGTCTCTGAACTGTGCCATACTGAACCACATTGTGCCTCTGGTCCAGAAAACGTAGCCGTCCTCGGACAGGCTCATGTTTCCCCAGTCCTTCATCCTCTTACCATTCTTCTTGACCCCCCACAAGGTGTGCAAGTCTGCACTTTGTGCCGAAAATGGCCCTCCCATCGGGATGCTGACCTTCCTACTCCACAACTGGCCCACCGCTTGCAGGACGTTGTTGTGCAACAGCTCAAAGTTCAGCATGGCTGACAGATGGTTGTGTGTCAGTACCCAAAATTTTTCATTGGTCGCCACGCCTGATCTGTCCAATTTTGGTGTGTCCCTGTGGATCGACCAGTGCAGCTGCTGCTGCCTCCAGCGCCTCTTCTTGGTCAGCCACTTTGTCGCTTTTTCAAAAGCTCGTGTTACATCCCTCGGGTGTATGTTGTCAAATTGCTTTTTACAGTCCACTTCCGTGATTGCGCGTGCCCCCTTTCGTGCCACGAAATGCAGCCAGCCGGACATTGACTGGATGTCTGTGTATTGGAAGTTGTGCGTGATTTCTGTTTGCAACATGCGGAGCATACAGGTGAAAGCACGAGCACCCTTCCGCAGCTGGCGCTGTTGGAGGACGGGGGCTGGGGAGGCGGAAATGCCCCTGAAAACCCATTTTCCCGTGCGACGCGACTTCGCCTTCGCCAGGACATAGAGGACGCACAGCTTACCGTGTTTGTTCCGCTCTAATTCCATGTCTGACACCGCGTCTCCAATGGCGCGCGTCCACTGGTCCTGGGTCCACCCCGTGTCTTGGAACTTTTCGTTGATCATAAATTCAGTAACCTTTTCCCAAACCCAAGCTGAGCAGAAACCCCACAGTTCCCCCGACCCTTTATCCACAATTCTGGTGTACTGGTAGGATGCCAGGAATTTTGATAGGCGCTGCAACTGGCGCAGGAGTGTTCCCGATTCCGGAAACAGTGAGGGGGGTAACAGGGTGTCCAGCGGAGGCACAGGTACATTCACGTGTGTGCAGAAGGTTGTGATCCCTGAGATTGCCTTTTTTCGTGCCTCGTTTCCTGCGATGGGGATGGGGTCATTCGGCCTCAGCCCACCGTGGCCCCCCACATTCAGTGCAACCGGTACCAGCGCCACGTGCCCGTCAACATCAAGTACATCCCCGTATTGTTTCGCCTGACTCGCAAACTCCGCACAGCGGCAGGGGGGCTTTTGCATCATTCTGGACTGTGCCATTGCTTTGGACTAGAAGACCGACCGTACGGTGTGGGGGTTGGAGCGGACAATACGCACCGTGTGCCTTAGGGCCTGGCGCTCATAGGCTTTCAGGGCGCTGTCGCGTAAGACTTTTCGTAGAATGTTCGTGATCACCGTTTTCTGTGTCGTGCTCAGATTTGGTACAACAACGGTCCCGGAAACGTGGAACGGAAGCCCTATTTGTTCTGCGGTGTCCCGGAGTACTGCTTGTAGCGCTTTCACTCTCTGCGCGTCCCTTAGAGCGCGTGCCTGACGCAGTTCCTGTAGTGTGTGTAACATTTTACTGTTGATGTAGGCGCGTTGCTTGTTGGGTGTGTCCGTTTCGCTGATCCCCGGTGGTATGTCATTCAGGGCCCACTTGTGTAGGTCCGCCCACCACTGGCGTTCCGCTAACCCCGCTTGGAACAGTGTGTCGCAGTACTGGACCGGGACTGTGACCCAGTTGTTGATGTCAGTGAGCAACAGCTGTGCATGGAAGGAGGCGCTGTCTGTGCCTGCCCGTGCATCACAGTAGTGTTTCCGTAACCGCTGGATCGGAGCCTGGGAGGTTTGCCCAACGTACACCGCACCCGTTCTTAAGTTCACGCAGACATACACAAGAAAGGCCGGGGGCGGAACATGCACGTACCACTCACCTACGTGTGACTTTCGGCGGAGTACACGTAGGGCGGGGAGGGAGGTGTAGGGCCAGTATGGAATGCTGGCTTGCATCAGATTTGCCCACCTCCCCAGGTTCATGCCTTGGAGGGCAGACTTCATCTGGAACTGTAGGCCCCAGAAGATGTGTGCTGTGGGGTGGATGGACATACCGCATGTGACACTTACCGTATTCGTCAAATAGCAAAGAGAGGCGCAGGTGCAGCTGACACACACACACACACACAAACACACACACATATATATGGCATAACCCGTGGATGCCCCCGCACCCCACCCCCATGACATGGGGAGGATTGGATGGCAAGTACGGACCACACCCCATATTGTATGGGTGGGGAACACTAAAAAACACCTTTGAAGGGTTTTTGGAGGGTTTGGGTGGAGCATTTGGGCGCAAAGGTGTGGGTAGGGCTAAAAACAGGGTATGACATTACCAAAAATAGGGTCTTAACAGGTGCACTGCAAATAGCAAAATATCCAACGTTGGCTCAAAAAAATGGTAACGTGGGGTGTAGGTGCCCCTTCCCCTACCCCTAGGGGGCAAAAGGGTGAGGAATGGATGCAGCGGAAGGCATTGACGGCAATGGTTTTGGGGTTTGGTGGGTTTCGTGAGGTAGAGAGCACTATTTTTAGGTTTTGGGGCTACTTTGGGGGATGATGTCACTCGGTAAGAAATACCTATTTTTAGCAACTTAGAAGGGTCATAGCGACCCAACACCGTCTCCAATCACTGCAATTCCTAATTTTTTTGAACTTCTCGGCACAGAAATGGGGGGGGGGGGTCCTTGACCCCAACCAAAGCCCGGCCAGTGGGGCCCGGGGGGGGGGGTGTCCATGGGTTGTGCCATATGTATATACCTCAAAATTATCCCCTCGTTGCACTGCTCGTTTGAACACAGATGTTGGGGGGGGGGGGCTTTGGAAAAAAAGTTCCCCCCCCACCCTCCGTGGGTGCGGTCCCAGCAGCCAGGGTGGGGGGGCTGAATGGGGGAGGTCAGGGGTCAAAAAATTTTCATGTTTTGCACACACATTTGGGTTCCCCATGAAATTCTGCGCATTTCCAGTGTACACACGTGGCGTAAGAACGAAAATTTACCCCCCCCCCCCTTATGCCAAAAAAAGATCCCGGACCAAATGTGGTCCTGATCTTCTAAACATTTTGGCAATTTTGAAGGGGGGGGGGGGGTTGGTGTCAAGGGCTGCAGCTGGGCGCCCCCCATGCGCGTATGCCCCAACTAATAAACCACTGTGACACCAATGTGGCACACTTGTGCCAAAGTGGTGGTGTGTGTCAAGTGGAGATAGAAATGGGCGTCCCACCTGGGGCTGGGCGAGGGGGGGGCAAGCAGGTTGTTGTGATGCACGTTGATGCACGCAAACAGGCAGTGACCACAATACCGAAAGAAATTTTGACCCCCCCCCCACCCAAAATGGGGTACCCGAGTCCGGGGGGTTGGGGGGTCAAAATTGTAAAAATCTTCGGGGGATCATTTTGTATCCCAAAACGATGATTTTACCGAGGGTCAGGCATCTGGTACCATCCCTTGGGGTATGCTCTGCGAATGGCCCCAAAAATGGGGAATATACTACCCGCGCCTGTGCTTGATCCAGCAGCCCTCTTGTGGTTTCAGTGATACATGCACCAACTCAGCAGTAAATCATTGCAATAGCAGGAACCACCTAGGCCAGCTGGCGGCAGTTCATCAAAGCCAGTGCGTGGCAACATGGACAGGCAAGGGGCGGGTGGGCGGGGCCACTGGGCTTGCTAGCCCCGACCTAAAAACAATCAATAAATCTGAGTAACAAAGCAATCATGCTGGGATCCTGTACTGAAACCACCGTTTAAGGTGCAAACGATAGTTTCCCCGCACACCTTCCCCAGCATCCGCGCGTCGTGGATGCAGTGGGTCGTGTCCTGGATTTGGCCGTTGGCGTAGCGGTCCAGCGCGACGATCACCGCGTGGCGCAGCCTGGAGCGGTCCGCGCCGTCCACCGCGGGGGTGTACGAGAACCGCGGGAGGGGGTCCGGGTTCGTGGACTTCCGCCGGCCCTTGCCCCCGCTGAGCTTCCGGGTGTTCGTCGGCGTGGCCACGGCGGAGGGCCCGTTGGCGGCCTCCGCGGCCACCCGCTGGGCCTCCCGGTGCAGCTTCAGCGTGGACTCCAGCCAGGCCTCGGGCAGGAGGCCGGGGTGGGCCGCGTAGTGCTCGTAGCGCACGGCCATGAGGTCGTCGATGGAGGGGCCCTGGCTGGGCGGCGACGTGGGGGGCGACACCGGGTCCTCCGGCTCGGCCGGGGGGAGCGACTGCCGGCGGAAGGACTCGTGGCAGGTGGCCATGCGGAACCAGATGTCGTCGTCGGTGATCTCCACGTTGCACTGCTCGTGCACGTACCGGATCTCCGTGGCCTGGGAGCGGGGGGTCAGGGATGCATTAGAAGGGAAGGGGCCTCGGAGGGCCCAGGGGCGGTTGGGTAGGCGGTTGAGGGGGGTTGCCAAAGCGGTTGGGGGCGGTTGGGGGCGGTTACTGTCGGTTTTGAATGCTACTGAAGCCAGCACTTCCTTTCAGGGGGACAGTGGCCGTAGAGGGGCTTCCTGTGCATCCCTGACCCAGGAGCAGGGGTTGTGGTTGTGGCTGGGTAAACCGACTCACCAGCCCATGCGGAGGGGCCCGCAGCCACTGTACGAGCACTGTCCTTTGTGCTTGGGGAATGATGCGTATCACTTATTTACGGCAGCGGAGGCTTGCATGGTACACTTGCAGCACAGCAAACCATGCGGACCACGGGCAATACAATCATTGCACCAAAACGTAGAACCAGGAAATCATGAGTCCCTAAGGGCAGGCGGGCTTTCAATTGGAGGGAGGGGGGGGTCAATAGACTGGCTAGCCTGGCTACACCCCCCCCCAAAGGGGGCTCAATTGACGGGACCCCCAAAATCCTACCGAGACTGACCCTAGGGCCCCGGAGGTGACCCGGACCCAAAAATCAGCAAAAAATGAAATCATTTGCCATGTATTTGGTGGAAAAAATTTTGACCATTTTTAATGCTCCAAAAAATTTTCCGTGCCTTTGGCGCCAGAGTTCACAGCAACTGATTAATGGTCCTGTCAATTGCGCCCCTTTCCCAGACCCCCCCCCCCCCCCCCCAGTTTTGGGGGCTCTATGGACCACCCCCCGAGTGGAAAGCCCTACTGCGGGGACAACCCCCGGTGTTGTTTGTACAAGGTGTCGTCTGTGCCAGGAGGAGGAAAGAGGGGGGGGGGGGGATGCCGTAAAGGCTGAGTGCGTTTCCTGGTTGGAAGGCATTGATTTGGGCTTTCAAGAATCATTTATTTGCATTGCTCGTCCGAAAAGGGGGGCCTCAATGTCAGGTTTTGAAATAACCAGCAGAGTCCCGATCCTCTGCCAGAGTCATGCAGTTCAATCTGTAACTCCATTCTGCACCACACACTTGAACCAGTTCTGCACCGAATGTGAAAACAAATGCGAAACCCCCAAAGGGGGGGGGGGCATGTGACGTTTTCCCATACATGCGTGTGTGGCTTCATCTAACAACCTCGAGGTGATGCTTCGCTTTTTGACCCCGCCCCTGCCACTCCCCTCCCCCTCCCCCCACAAAGCGGTGCCCAGCATCAAAATCGAAAAATTCATCGGGATTGCCATGTGGTCTCCCAACCGATGACTTTACACGGGGTCAAACACGCATCGATTGGGGTATGCTATTCCCCTTGAATGGCCGCAAGCAGGTCAACAAAGCGCTCCACACATGCACGTCCTGGTTTGCAGATGCAGCACTGTTCGGCCGTTCAAACATGAATCCGCTCCACCACCAGCGGACCTTCATATGTACAACTGTCAAACTCTGGCTCGTTCCCCCATCACTCAGCCATGTTTTGTACCCCCCCCCCTTGTAATAGCTACGCAAAAGTCCCAAATTAATACGGTCCCTATGCCTACTGTAGCTTGGACAAGGCCGCAGCTTGCAGTCCCATTAATACATGGGGAGCTGGTGCAAGAAAGGGGGATATGGTGCCGAAATGTCCCCAAAATTAGAGTTTTGTGGGTTCAAGTGCGCAAACACTCACAACAAATGTGTCCATGACTGCTGGCAAATTTGTCATCGAACCCATGTCTTATGTGGCTGCACTACATTCGTACCAAATCAAATTAGGTACCAAATTAATACGGTCCCTACGCCTGCTGTAGGCTGGACAAGGGCGTAGCTATTAAAAGTGCCATGAAGCAACGGATACAGAGCTCACATATGCCCCCGTGTCATGGGCATATGGTCATCGCCACAAACTTCAGTTCAATGTTTGACCTTCTGCTTTGCAGTACACCTCAAACGTGGGCCGAATGTTGCCTTGAGCTCACCGCAGTCAGCAGCTATCGAATGTTTCCATTAAAGGGAGGGGGTATTGAATGGGGGGTCATATGGCCCTTGCACGCGCACTTGATCCAACAACCCTCTTGCGGGTTACTTACCATCGACATGTATTGAATTTGAATCGTGGCAGGGACCCCAACTGCATACGGTACACCCCCTTACCTGCGCTCCCCATGCGGCCATGACGCAGGCGCACCGCAGGCGCCGCAGGGTACGGGCCACCAGCGCATTAATTGTCCTTGGTTTGGGGTGAAGGAAGTAGGTCAAACGGGCACAATGGCGCGGCACAATACTCCAAACGCTCTCCGCTGTCTCACCCACATCTCCCACCCCCATCCGCTGGACAACACGTTTCTAAAGGCACGTGAGGGCACGCAAGCCCACCTCCAGCATCCCGTCGTTGTTGGTGTCCGCGCGGTCGAACGCAGCCTTCCGCAGCTGCTCCATTTCCTCTGCGCTCAGCGAGGCCTCCAACGACATGGTCACGGACTGCCGTCGCTTCGGCCGTGAACTCGAGCGGCCGGACTGGACAGAGCCGCGCCGGGTGGAGCCTCGCCGCCCGGTCGGGGCGGACGGGTCAGAGGATTTGCGCCGCTGCCCCAGCGATGCATTCTGCAACGCATTCACCGGGGCAGACTTGTTTTTTGGGGAGAGGATGCCATTCTTCGGGGACAGAATTGCAGGTTTGTCGGACTCCTGGAGGGAGACGAGAGGGAGCCAGGGCGCGGGGCGGAGGGTGTGAGGTAACAGGCCTGTCCTCAACACCGGGAAAAAAAAAACCTGCCGAAAAACACTGTCTCATCCGCCAGGTATCAGGTAAGGACCCTTAGCCTTCGCTGGAGGTCGGCCATGAACGCCAGCTCCCATTTCCATGTTTTGGTCGTGGGTGGCTGCAAGTTGAGGATGCTGGCTGGTGGAGGCCGCCACGGCAGGCCCATGGGGTAGGCAACAAATCCTGTGGCCAATTCCAGTTGACAAAAGAGCCGTGGACACCTTGGGCCCCGCAGCTGTGGTGCTGCTATGACCGCCACCAACAATATGTGAAGCGCCTGCAGAAAGCCAAGCCTGCTTCATTACGTGCCATGCTGTGCTGTGCTCTGTGCTGTGCTGTGCTCTGTGCTGTGCTGTGCTGTGCTGTGCTGTGCTGTGCTCTGTGCTGTGCTGTGCTCTGTGCTGTGCTGTGCTGTGCTGTGCTCTGTGCTGTGCTCTGTGCTGTGGTGTGCTCTGTGCTGTGCTGTGCTGTGGTGTGCTCTGTGCTGTGCTGTGCTCTGTGCTGTGCTGTGCTGTGGTGTGCTCTGTGCTGTGCTGTGCTCTGTGCTGTGGTGTGCTGTGGTGTGCTCTGTGGTGTGCTCTGTGCTGTGCTGTGCTCTGTGCTGTGCTGTGCTGTGCTCTGTGCTGTGCTCTGTGCTGTGCTCTGTGCTGTGCTCTGTGCTGTGCTGTGCTCTGTGCTGTGCTCTGTGCTGTGCTCTGTGCTGTGCTCTGTGCTGTGCTGTGCTCTGTGCTGTGCTCTGTGCTGTGCTCTGTGCTGTGCTGTGCTCTGTGCTGTGGTGTGCTCTGTGCTGTGGTGTGCTGTGGTGTGCTGTGCTGTGCTGTGCTGTGCTGTGCTGTGCTGTGCTGTGCTGTGCTGTGCTGTGCTGTGCTGTGCTGTGCTCTGTGCTGTGCTCTGTGCTGTGCTGTGCTGTGCTCTGTGGTGTGCTCTGTGCTGTGCTGTGCTCTGTGCTGTGCTGTGCTGTGGTGTGCTCTGTGCTTGGCTGTGCTCTGTGCTGTGCTCTGTGCTGTGCTCTGTGCTGTGCTGTGCTCTGTGCTGTGGTGTGCTCTGTGCTGTGGTGTGCTGTGGTGTGCTCTGTGCTGTGCTGTGCTGTGCTGTGCTCTGTGCTGTGCTGTGCTGTGCTGTGCTGTGCTCTGTGCTGTGCTCTGTGCTGTGCTGTGCTCTGTGCTGTGCTGTGCTGTGGTGTGCTCTGTGCTTGGCTGTGCTCTGTGCTGTGCTCTGTGCTGTGCTCTGTGCTGTGCTGTGCTGTGCTGTGCTCTGTGCTGTGCTGTGCTCTAAGCTGTGCTGTGCTGTGCTCTGTGCTGTGCTGTGCTGTGCTGTGCTGTGCTGTGCTGTGCTGTGCTGTGCTGTGCTCTGTGCTGTGCTCTGTGCTGTGCTGTGCTCTGTGCTGTGCTGTGCTGTGCTGTGCTCTGTGCTGTGCTCTGTGCTGTGGTGTGCTCTGTGCTGTGCTGTGCTGTGGTGTGCTCTGTGCTGTGCTGTGCTCTGTGCTGTGCTGTGCTGTGGTGTGCTCTGTGCTGTGCTGTGCTCTGTGCTGTGGTGTGCTGTGGTGTGCTCTGTGGTGTGCTCTGTGCTGTGCTGTGCTCTGTGCTGTGCTCTGTGCTGTGCTCTGTGCTGTGCTCTGTGCTGTGCTGTGCTCTGTGCTGTGCTCTGTGCTGTGCTCTGTGCTGTGCTGTGCTCTGTGCTGTGCTCTGTGCTGTGCTCTGTGCTGTGCTGTGCTCTGTGCTGTGGTGTGCTCTGTGCTGTGGTGTGCTGTGGTGTGCTGTGCTGTGCTGTGCTGTGCTGTGCTGTGCTGTGCTGTGCTGTGCTCTGTGCTGTGCTCTGTGCTGTGCTGTGCTCTGTGGTGTGCTCTGTGCTGTGCTGTGCCCTGTGCTGTGCTGTGCTGTGGTGTGCTCTGTGCTTGGCTGTGCTCTGTGCTGTGCTCTGTGCTGTGCTCTGTGCTGTGCTGTGCTCTGTGCTGTGGTGTGCTCTGTGCTGTGGTGTGCTGTGGTGTGCTCTGTGCTGTGCTGTGCTGTGCTGTGCTCTGTGCTGTGCTGTGCTGTGCTGTGCTGTGCTCTGTGCTGTGCTCTGTGCTGTGCTGTGCTCTGTGCTGTGCTGTGCTGTGGTGTGCTCTGTGCTTGGCTGTGCTCTGTGCTGTGCTCTGTGCTGTGCTCTGTGCTGTGCTGTGCTGTGCTGTGCTGTGCTGTGCTGTGCTCTGTGCTGTGCTCTGTGCTGTGCTGTGCTCTAAGCTGTGCTGTGCTGTGCTCTGTGCTGTGCTGTGCTGTGCTCTGGGCTGTGCTCTGTGCTGTGCTGTGCTGTGCTCTGTGCTGTGGTGTGCTCTGTGCTGTGCTGTGGTGTGCTGTGGTGTGCTCTGTGCTGTGCTGTGCTCTGTGCTGTGCTCTGTGTTCTGTGCTGTGCTGTCCTCTGTGCTGTGCTGTGTTGCTTATTCTCTGAAGGGAGGAGGGGGCCAAAACCCCAATCATCTCCACACTAGCCTACCACCTGGTCAACCTCAATGCCTTGTACCCTGATGCATTCCCTGCTGTAGAGCGACCCTCAGCCTCACTTTTGTAGAATTTGTGTGTGTGCGCGTCTGTGCGCATGTGTGCACGTGTGTAACTCTCGTAGTGCAGTGTTTTGCCTTGGTACACTGCATGCACTGTGTGCCTGTGGTGCCATGAATCAACGGATACTTCGCTACCAAAAGGCCCCCATGACACAGGCCAAGCGGTCATCGCTCTTTCATTGTTCAAGAGTACCGCTGTCCAGTTCAGTTGCTGACTTGTTCACACACCGATTCGTTCACACCACCGATCGTGGTCAACTCCACTTACTCCCCCCCTCTGGGCCGGTCAGAGGTATGTACACTGTGTGCGTGCACCGTGTGCCTGTAGGGGGGCTCCAATGGCCAGGATGCAATGTCCGCATTAGGCTCCGGCTGCGCCTGCCCCACAGCCTTCATCGCCCACTGTCCGGTCCAATCGCATCCAGTACATTCAGGTCCACCAATGTGTTCCGGCCTGTTCCCTCCCTGGATGTTCGCGTTGCAATCTGTAGGGGGGTGTTTGGCACAAGGCCTTGGTGGTTGGCTCTGTTAGCCTGTGGCAGCGCCCATTGGCCCCTCGCCCTTGAAACTTCTGCTCTGACAAGCAGGCATCCATACTACTGCGGGCATCCGCACTGCCGGGGGCATCCCTGTGCCTTGGGGGGGGGGATCCAGAATGCAACTTCTGCCCATGGCGTCCTCCCCCCACGGCCTGATCAGTGCCCGGTATGCGGTCATCACGAAGACCCCAGGCTGGGAGGCGCCTATTGGCCTCTCGCCTTTGAAACTTCTGCTATGACAAGCAGGCATCCGGGCATCTGCACTGCCGCGGGCATCCACCTAGGGGGGGGGGGAGTTTTTGCACAGCGCATAGCCATGCCACACCACCAAAGGAGCATCACCATGATGTACCATGTCACCAGCATATGGACTGACAGCAAGCGCCACAGTCTGAACATAAACAACCCTGGAACTTTGCAAGCACAACAGTGCCCTTTGAACACCGGGCATGAACATAACGGCCCATAGAATACAGCGGAGATGGCAAACTGATTGCACATATAGAGGAATGTGTTCTCCTGGATGCAAAAGACGGCATTCACAACACAATCCACATCGCTGCTGCCTATGAAAAAGATGAGACAAGCAACACAACACAAATCGCTTGTTGCCCCCCCCAAAAAAAACAAAATGCCCCCCCTGCCCTAAGGGATTTCCAATTTTGAAGTAACCAGCATGATCCTGACCTCATGCCAGCCTTACTCAATGTCCACAGACTGTTTGGCTGGTTCCCTGGTCCCCGCTCCCTCAAGACACGGGCACAGTATAAGTCGAACAACCATCTGACGGGCGGGAGCGCGCGGCCCTGCACTGCACACTGTGTAGAAGAGAGGCAGTGACGCCAAACTGGGGTTTCTGGGGAAACCTGGGTTTTGCCTCGCTGCCACTGCAGCGCAGACCAGAACAAGTTCGAATGTTGCCTTGAGTTCACCGCATGGGGCGGCCATCGAACGTTTCTTGGGCTGTCTGGGCGAACGCCCCCGTGTCACAGCTCACGAATGTTCTGCTGCACTGCAGCACCGTTTATGTTCATATCTTTGTTCTTTAACGCAGCAAACTCAGCTTACTCCCCCCCTGCGCTCCCCCTTGGGCTGTCTGGGCCACGGATACTGAGCTCGCACATACCCCCGTGACACAGGCATATGGCGATAGCCATGAATCTCAGTACATTGTTTTGACTGGCTGCACTGCAGCGCAAACCAGATCAGTGCCGAATGTTGCCTTGAGTTCGCCGCATAAGACAGCTATCGAATGGGCTGTCTTGGGGGGAGGGGGGTCACCACTCTGGTCCCTAGGCTTGTTGCTTGAAACTTGCTGTGCCATGCTTTACCGCTTGCATGACGATGGAGAGGAGCGTCATCAGTACCAACGAGTCACCAGATCAATGATGGAAGGAGGAATGGATGGGAAGAGGAAGCAAAATGTGGCAGTGGAAGAAGGGCCGGAGACGGCTGGGATGGAAAGCAATGTGCGAGTGCCCGAGCATGGGGGCGAAGGGGAGAAAATACCTTCCGGTCCAACCCGTTTGCAGGGGTTGAATTACGCCGGGGCACAACTGGCAGCGGCCTCTCATCGTCTTTGTGAGAGGAGGCCATGATAATCGGTTTGACTGCCGCAGTGATTCACGTGCTGCACGCCAATATGGTGCGAGAACAGGAATGGAAATTGAGGTGGAATCAGGCACAAAATCAGGGGCGGGACCACCACATCACAGGGCCTTTGGCAGCCAGCGATTGAGAGGCGAAACGGGCTTGGGCTGCAGAAGCGGGAGTAGGTCTTAGCAGGACTGGACAATGAGGTCTGTATGGCACTTGGGAATACAAGGAGGCATATGCTCTGCAAAACAAGGGTGGAACGTTTGGATTGGCTGGTGTACATGCACTTGCAGAGCAAACCACATGCTCATGCCAGAGCTCTGTTGCCGAGCTTATTGCCCATTGAACAATAGGGCCCAAATGGGGGCCGCAGGCAGGTCACAAAGCGCTCCATACATGCACGCCCTGGCATGCAACAATGTTTGGCACTTCTTCTTGATATTACGATCACATTTCTTTCTCAACAGATGTCCAACCGGCACCATTATCAAGCCCTTAGCCTCTTTTGTCGACTTACAGTGTGTGCATGGCGCTATGCAGTAAGGTGCACCCAGGTACGAAGGTTAGGTGCTGCATTGTGCATGAAGCTGTTACCAGATGATCAAACACAGCCTCTTACCTTGGTCTCCTAAGAAAAAAAGGGCTGTAAGGCCCTAGTGTTGCGTGACTGTGTTCCGGGTCTTCAAAATGCGGCCTGGTTTTCTTTTTGGGGTGATCTCCACCCACTCCCACCAAGGAATTACAGTATACATACACACATGCGAGCACATCATGCATCATATCAGGGCACTAAAGGCCATCTACCTCACGGCGAATACGGCCAAACAAGACTACCACGCGCTCGTTTTCACCTAGCTGCGCTCGTTTTCACCTGGTGTGTCCGCATCTGCGAACAACGGCTGCTAAATATTTGGCAAAAACACACACGACATACATACCTGCGGGCAAAAACCGCAACACGACACCAATACGACATGGCCAAACGATACATCGACCTGCATAAACGCCTCAGGAGTATGGTACAAAGAGAGCAAGACTTCCTGCATGCTACTAGGATCACGCACAGTACCTGCTGCCACAATAGCGGGAGTGTGTACGGCTACACGATAACACACTCGTACCAACAAAAAGAAACAATGCATGCACACAACAAAAACAGCACTGCAAACACTGTACCCCCCCCCCCTGTCCAGGAACCGGTAATGTTTGACCGCGGAACCAGGGGTCGGTTCTTGCGCACACTTTCCCCCCAAAATTTGACCCCCTGTGTTTAAGTGACTTTTGTTTGTTTCTTGTCAGGGGCTGGTTACTTCGGGGAAGGGGTCAAGAGGGGTTTAAGGGGTATGTGCACCTGTGAGTGACTGATAGGGTCCCCACGGATGGGGGGACCCGTAGTAACACACATGAAATGATGTCCTGCACACCTGAATAGCTGTCCTACATCCACCACAAACATGAAAAACCCACTACCCTGGTAAAAAAAGTGATGCGAGAATTCGACCGCAGAACCAGAGGTTGGTTCTTGCGCAAGGTGGTTCCTGGACACGGGGGGTACCTCATACACAAACGCGCACGGGAGGAGTCCGACCCCACTTGGCAAGACATTCCACCACAGCCCCTCCCCAAACGACACGAAATCTGTACTTAGCATGAACCTTGCCCAAGCGGCACTTAGCACTGAGGGTTTGGCCTGTTTGATGGAACCAACACAGGAATTGCCCAAAAGAAATGGTGCACCTCCAGATGCACGTGTCGGCTGGAGCCTTTGGCGTACCACAGTGTGGTGGTTGGCTCCCCTATGTAGTGTACGTTGACTCCTTGGATTGGGATGATATTCGGCCTCGGCATGGATCTCATTTTGGCCGAGGGTGATCCACCTGGTGACGCAGGACCACCAGAGTTGCTGCAAGCCCAGTCCTCCCTCCTGGAGGTTGGTGGTGAGTCTATAGTGGTTCATGTGTTTTTCCATTCCTACTGTTCCATTTAATCAATACATTGACTGATTGACATTAAATTAAACACATGCCTCACCGGACTGAAATGCCCTTCTACTGGTTCATGTGGTTCCCTTGCGGCGAATAGTACTAGCAGTGTTTCCAAGTCCGTTTTGTCAACAGACTTGGGTATGGTAGGTGGTGTGCAGAGCGGGGTAAATGGGAGCTCGGGGCCATGAAGCAACGGACATAGAGCTTGCATATACCCTGGTGTCACAGGTGAATGGTTATCGCTACAACTCTCTCAGTGCATTGTTTTCCCTTGCGGCACTGCAGCACAAACCAGACCAGTGCCGAATGGTGCCTTGAGTTCACCACGCGGGGGAGCTCCACAAGCCGTGGCCGGAGGCCCCCTGTGGTGGAGGGCATGATGTCAAGCTTTGAAATAACAAGCATCATCCTAACCCCATGCCACACTCCTTCAGTTCAATGCATCGCAATGTTCCACAACCACAAATTGTTTTGCCTTGCTGCTCTTGCAGCACAACCCAGAAGCACCGAAAATTGCCCTGAGCATGGCTATCGAATGTTTCTTGGGCCATCTCGGTGACCTCTCTCCCTATCTTTTTTTTTGTTTGTTTTTGTTATGAAACCGGATCAGTTCAGGCCATCAAGGCTGTCGGTGTTCATGGGCATCCGGGCCCAGGTAGTATGTACATCAAGAATTGTATGGCCGACAACTTAATGCGTGTGGGGCATGTCCCCTCTGAGAGACGCTGATGGGGGGGGCAATGCTATTGCTATTGTACGCAGAGTGCAAGAGTGCAGTGGTGCGACCTGCCACGGCTTGCAGACGGAAAATTTTGGGCCATTTTCCGAAAATTTTGGGCTGGTCTCCAAAAAATTCAGGCCAATTAGATTTCAGGAAAAAATTTTGGTGCGGTATCTACAAATTTTGGGCCGCTGTTTGAAAAATTTTGACCGATCTCCAATTCTTTTTTAAGATGATGTCAAAAAATTGTGGGCCATTCAAAAGTTGTGGGCCAATTTCTGAGAGTCTTGGGCTGATTTACGAAAATTTTGGGCTGATTTCATTTCTGAAAATTTTGGACCAAATTGCCAAAATTTTGGGTCAATTTCCCAAAAGGTTGGGCCGATTTATAAAAATTTGGTTCAATTTAATTTCCAAAAATTTGGGCCAAATCCGAAAAAAAATTGGGCCAATTTGGACGAAACTTTTGGGCCCATTTCCCAAAAAATTGGGCCATTGTCGCCGAAAGTTTCGGGCCAATTTCCAAAAAGTGTGGGCCAACGTTCTTTGCGAAAAAACTTTGGGCGGATTTGCAGAAAAAATCGGGATGCTCCAAAAATTTTCAGCCCAATCGTTTGAGGTCCGAATTTGTTGACTGATCTCGAAAAAAGTTTGGGATGATGTCCAAATGTGCCAGTTTCCAAAAAATGTGGGCCGGTTTCCCAAATCTTTTGGCTTACTTCCGAAAATTTTGGGGCAATTTCATTTCTGACATTTCCGACATTTTGGACCAAATTGCCAAATATTTGGGCAAATTTCCCAATATGTTGGGCCCATTCACGAAAAACTTGGGCCAATTTCATTTGCAAAAAAAAATGGCAAAACGGTGGAAAATTTTGGGCCGCTTTCAGAAAATGTGGGGCCAATTTCCGAAAAATTTGCGCTGGTTTACGGAAATTTTGGGGCAAAGTCCAAAAATTTGGGGCCGATTTTACTTCCGAAAAGTTTGGGCTGATTTCCGAAAATTTTGGGCCAATTTTTGAAAACAATTTCCGAAATTTTGGAGTATTTTTATTTGCGAGTTTTTTTTTTGACTGTATCACTCTCAAGGTGTACTTGGAAGAAACCTGGAAAGCAGAAGGTCCATTTACGTACAGTACCAGTGCACCCAGAAACTGGTGTGTGGGTGGCAACAGGGAGAGTCGTCCCTCCATCGTGTCTGTATCATTTACAGCACAGTTCAAGTGTGGCTTGATGTCATGGTGTGGGGGGGGGGGGGGGCGACAGAGTGTGGACCTGCCCGTCTATCTTTGCCACCGGCCTCACATGGTACCATTGTAGGTAGGTGACTGGTCAAGCCAGAGGTGCAGGACACGTTGGACCCGAACACACAAAATGGAGTCCACCTGTGCACCCACGGGGCCAAAGTTGCTGTTGCGACAGCTGGAGCGTGGTCCTTGCACTGATGCAGAGGTAGTAGCAGACACTCCAGATGCTCATATTATTGTCATGCATACTGACATGTGCAACAATGCTGTGCCACACCCTGGATATCAAGCGCAGCCATGGCCGGAGTAGGCCATGCCCTGGCTGTGGTCCCAAGCGGTGTGCCAAGGTATCGATTCCCATCAATGCTCTGGCCAAGTTGGTGCAATTAGTGCGCACTGCGAGCGCACTGCGTGCACTGCCGACACAATGAAACCTAGCCAGGGAGGAAGTGAGGAAACCCCCATGCATTTATGCAAGCGTCATAAGGGGCTTCATATACTTTGTGATTGGTGGCCTGGCCAAGCGCGATCTGCTATTGCGTGAGTGTGTTGGAAGATGGTGGCAGCCTTCTGGGGACATAGGTATTCTGCCTTGACCCCATTGGGGCCCAACTTGCAGCAATATGCAGCACTATGTGGGCCATTACTGATAAACCATGCTACTGATTCGCAATGATCCGAGAGTGCGGATGGAGGGTTTAGGTGCTGGCTCATAAAGAGAATCCACAAAGACATTGTTTCCCAGAGATAGCAAGGCAATGACCATGAAGGTTGGAATCCGCTTTGGAGTGTGTAACAACCCACCTGCCAATTTGTTGCATTGTGAATGTACATGACATCCGGTGATCCCCCATCATCATAATCCAGCATCCACCTATAACAAAGAACGTGCAGCAAAACCGGGTAAAAGTGGGATAAAATGGCTGAAAATGGGTGAATATGGGTGGCAATTCAAATGTGCCACATCCTCAATGCACAAGAAGCATAAAAAGGCCAAAACTATGGTTCAAGCAGTTGCTGAAATACAAAAGTTTGCACTGCATGCACGGCATTCCCTCTAACTGAGGTTCAACTCCTACCTTCCTACCACATTTGCGACAACAACGAGTGCAGAGTACTTGGTTGGGCTTGCAGAACCCCTGGCACTGTGTGGGGAGGGGCATCAATTGGTGGGTGCGCTAGACAGGATGTCCCCGCCACAGGCAATTCCAGCCATTGTTCATCGGCAAATTGGCATTGCGTCCGGGCTTTTGTTGGGCGACTTTCCTACTGCTTCGGCCCATGCTTGTGTGCCTCCATTCCGTATGTACACTTGGCCTGTACCGCTGTGAGCAAATTGTTTGCCGTGGCTTAGACTCGACTGGGTGAGTGACGTACCCCGCCCCCCCCCTTGCGCAAGCACGGCTACGGTCCCAAAAAACCACGCAAAACAGCGGTTCAACGCCCACCCTGTGCTTAGAGAAGACCGTGCGTGTGGCACACATGATGGCAAACACACATGATCGCCCACATCCAGGAGATCCCTCAGATGCAGATGGCGATAGGCTGTGGAAGGGAAATAGCAGGAATGGCTAAGACATGGCTAAGACAAACATCATTGGGTGGCAATGTGTGGTAAATTGTTTTTAAACCCCATGTTACATGTGGGACCACAAAAACAGTCGTCCCAAAAATTCCTAAAAATAGCGGTTCAACGCCCACCCGTGCTTAGACAAGGCCGTGCTTGCGCAAGGGGGAGGGGGGGTACATACCGGTCCGAGGTCAGTCCCTCGGTGTATCTGCTGGTTGCTGGTCCCACTCGGCCAATGCCCCTGGGGACGGTTGCTGTGGTCCTTAGGTTGGCAACACCAGTGGGTTCAGGTCCGGTTAAGGTCAAGTACACACAACACAGAGCCATTCAGTGCACGGGGGATCGTTGGGGGGGATGGATCGTCTGGATCCTTCAGTATCGCGAGAGATTGTCGACGCCGTGTCCACTGCACTTTGTGGTTCGCTGGAGTCCTCACTCATGCCAAATTTCAACCGGCTGGGGGGAGATTCCTCCATAGGAACAAGCCGCAGCGCTTCAAGCAGGCACACTGAAGCTGCTGGAGACATTGGCAACGTGTGCATTTGTGGGGGGTACGCCATCAGCTGCTGTTGGCGACGACAATATGTACAATGGCGAGGCTGTCTTGCACTGCATAGAGCATAGATACCCACGGGTGCTGCCACAACGTGGCAAGAGGTAAATCAGTATCGATCAGTATGGTACAACCCAAGGGCCTACGCCCAAGGGCCAAGGGCTTATGGGAGGCAGCCAGCAACGCTGGCAGCTAAGATCATCGCATTACAAAATGAGATTCTGCCTGCCATACCCTCTATGTATGCTTCCCCTCTGTGTGTGGCAATTGCGTCGGTGATCACCAATCCACCGGATTGATGGTACCTTCCACCACAATTTACATACAAACGCTGTCCTGACCTGCATCAGCATAGGCCAAACAGTCAGAACCGCAGGGGCTGCAAGTGATCTTGTCAAGGAGCATCATCCGTTTGACGCATGCCCCTCACTCCTCGCACCCCAGAAGGGGTTCAGTACAAAAGGGCCCAAAGGATCCTTGGAGGGTGGTGGGATCAGGGAGTAGGGGGCGAACCAAAGAGGGAAACAAAAACCGCCTCCTGTACTTGATGGAGTGTTGTGGGGAAACACTGATGTTGAAGACCAGCATGCGAGGTTCTTGCGGCGCTTTGGACCTGGATTCTTTCTGTGGCCCCTGTTGCTCACAGGACTGAGAGACATGTGGGGAGGGGGAGGAGGAGGAGCCACGACTTGAAACCGGAAACCTGCCCTCGACGCCAGGCAGGCACAACGGTCCTCCTCATGTCTCCGCGTCTACCCCCCCCCCTTGTAATCCCAAATTAATACGGTCCCTACGCCTACTGTGGCTAAGTGTTTGCACTGCGTGCGCAGTGCGTGCGCACTGCGTGCATATTGCGCACGCAGAGGCTAGGATACTCACCCAAGAATACCTGTCACCTGTTTACTAGGGGGAAGACTGAAAGGTGTCAATACCATAGGGTTGGCCAGGTGTCCATCGATACTTCTGGTTGTAGTTATCACCAACAGCATCGTCGAAGAAGAACTGTCCGGTCCTGGTGTCGGCTCGCCACCATCGAGTATCGGCGATCGAGAGCCTTCGAGCGACGATGACCACGTTGACTTCTTTGCAGTTGTGGACGTGGCCATACCGATCGATGATCTTGAGCATCTCGGTTCGAGAATCACCTTGAAGTCGACCAAGGTTTTGGTGCACATACTATCTGTTGGGAAGAGTACTCTGCAGGGCGAATCGAACTGTCGGGAATAGTACTCTGCAGGGCGAATCGACCTGCCTCTACGGATACCAGGCTCGCTGCGGTGTCGACAATGACGACGCCGAGATCCGGGTCGTGTCGACGGTGTACACTTTGTCGATGGGCCTCTTCTAGGGGGAAATGGTTGACAATTCAAATATGCCACATCCTAAATGCTTGGGAAGCCAAAAAAAACCCTGGTACGGAACCAAAAACTTGTGAAAGGGGGCCAAAACTAGGGTTCGAGTATTTGCCGACATCCAAAACTTCGCACTGCGTGCGCACTGCGTGCATGGCATTCCCTGTAGCTTGGCCATAGAACAGTGGAAAGTTCAGCAATAGGTCCCCACCGACCCACCGTCCCTGTAGCTTGGACAAGGCTGTAGCTTGCCACATACATGGTGAGATGGTGCAAGAAAGGGGAATATAATGCACAAATATTCCCAAAATTAGAGTTATGTGGGTTCAAGTGGGTAAACACTCACAACAAAAGTGTCGAAGACCCTATGTAACTGGCAAATTTGTCACCAAACCCATGTCGTATGTGGCCGCACTACATTTGTACCGCATCAAATTAGGTACCAAATTCATACGGTCATTACGCCCACTGTAGCTTGGACAAGGGCGTAGCTATTACAGGGGGGCGCAAGCAGGTCTCAAAGCGCTCTACACATGCACGTCCTGGTATGCATATGCAGCAATGTCCGGCAGTTCCGCATGATCACTGGTATGATACACATGTGCTACCATACAACCGTCTGCACCTGATGGCCTTTGTTTTGTCAACACGACAACAGTACAGGGGGGGGGGGGGTACGACGGGTCGTCGCAGCGACCATTGAGCGAAAGGACACGCTGGGGATAGACCGGCGCAGGGAGGTCATGACCTCGAGCTTACAGTACAGGCAGCCGCACACCAGGGACACCGGGAAAGGCAAAAGTGCAGGCAGCCATGGCGTCCTCTCTGCCGGTAGCGACAGGCTTCATGGCGTCTTTCTCAACACCGTGAGGCTTGGAGGGTGCCCCCCACCGCTAATGTGGGAAGGCAACACGGGCCCAGGGCCGCACGCCCAGGGGGGGGGGGGATTGCGGGGGGGGGGGGGCGGGGAGGTCGGGGCAAGACTGGCAAGGGATGAGGGGTGCTGGGAAATAGTGCACACAGTAGGGCTCGGCTGTTGTAACGGCTCTGTCCATAGGGGGTGGGGGTTGCCGGGCGCGCGCCCAGCGCATGCCCAGTGCGCTACTTTGGTATTAACTATCTATTGACATGTCAACGGCACCAGTTACCTTGTAAAGACGCAACGCATACTTAGAATTCCACAGGTCAGCACTCCATATTATGCCACCAATGGAACTGATGGGCATGGAGTCTGTGAAACGTGTCATAATGAACGCAAAATGGGGACAATGGTTGAAAGGATTCAAGCCCAGCAAATGTCTTATACAACATGGTTAAGGTCTTCGCAATCACAAGCAACACTTTGACACCAAGCCGCCTCCGAAAACCCTTTGGTGTCCGACATGAAAGCACCGGTTTCTGCGGGTGGGTATCCTCAACCGGAAAGAGGCCAGTCCATACCCCCAACTAGAAAGGGGCCAGTCCATATCCCCAACTAGAAAGGGGCCAGCCCATATCCCCAACCGGAAAGGGGCCAAAAAAAGCACAGGCGAGGGCTCCGTATCAAAAGTGGCCCCACAAGATGCCCGGCGCGTGCCCGGCGTGCTGACGCTCCCCCATAGAACCGTCGTCAGTCAGCATGGGAATTGACTGATGAGCCAATGGTTGTCCAACCACCGTCAGTCATTGGTTATCCCCTGCCCGCCAACACTGAAGAGGCTCGAAGGGCCGTCCCCCATCGCCAACAATAAAATTTTTGCTACGCAAAAACTGTCCTGGAGCACATCATGTGTAACCAGGAATCGGCTCCTCCTCACCATCTGACGTCCCGACTTCGTCATCCTGTTCCAAGCAGCTGGTGGGTTGTGGGCCTCTATTCTCCTTTCCATCAATAACATCCGTGGATGTTCCACAGAGGGCGAGGCCCAGGAGCACGGACAGCCCCCCCACAGCATGAATGAGCTGCAATGGCGTGCGGAATAGCGCAAAACCCAGCAGTGCTGTTGTGATGGGTTGTGCAGTATTGTACAAGGAGCAGATGGTGGCCCCCACATGCTTGTTGGCCATCACGGTCAGGGAATAATTCAGGCAGGTGCATACGAGTGCAGTATAGAACAAAATGGCGATCATTTTTGGATCCTCAAAGCCTGCAAACCACCTCAGGACAGAACTGGGATACATCCCACCGAAAGCGATGGAGACGGCAAGCAGACCCAGGGATCCAATGCCATAGAGCCAAGTGGTGAGCATGACTGGGCCACACAATGAGTGCAGGGGCTTCATCATTGTGAACCAGCACGTAGAAACAACCACAACTTGACCAATGACAGCAAGGTGGCCCCACAGCGATGTTGATGTTGTGGACGACGTGCTAGGGTTGGTGAGCAGCTCAATGGCAGCAACACCTCCGGTTGCGAGAAATACGCCAACGCACTTCTGCACCGTGCATCTTTCCTGCCCCAACAGCACCGCAGCGATCAGAGTGGCGATGGGGCACAGGCACTGGTACAGCGCCACCACCAGTGCCGGCAGCAGGCTCAAGGCAGTCAGAAACAGGAGCTGCCCCAGACAAACGCCCACAAGACCCACAACTGCCAGTGCCCGGAACTGCATCCATGTTGCAGGCATCCAGCCACCCTCCAGCCCTGTACCAGCCAGCAAGAGCACCGGAAACGCGATGGCATCACGCAACAATCCAAAAGCGAGGGGCGGCACGTGCTCCAGTGCCTCTTTGCCGATGATGTTGTAAATTCCGAAGAATACAGCAACCAACAGAAGGGCTACATGAGAGCAGAGCACTCGCATGGTGATGTTCAAACGCATGGGGCACAGTTGTTCCTGCCCTTGTCAGAGAAATGCGCAGCGGAAAATTCACTGTGAATTCAAATGGTGGTGACCATGTGCACGCCAAGAGGTGGCCAAAGAAATCACCCAACACATGGCAAACTGAACATCAAAATAAAAATAGGCAGTCAGAAAGATTATGGGGCATTTTTTTCGAAAATTTTGGGCCCCTGCCCAAAACATTTTGGGCGATTTTTCCCCGAAAATTTGGTATACAGCTATCACATCAATGCAACACAACACTGCCTGCGCATCAATTCGACATAGCCCAGTCCTGCATTAAGTGATTGGAATATGTACAGGATATCAAGGCCAACACAGTCTGAAGACTGCTTCAATTAGACGGGGGCGGGTGGGTGGGGCCATTGGTTCAAGCTGGCAACTAACAACAGACTATACAATGTGTGGGACAGTGTCGTAAACGCGTATTTGCTCGCACCGCTCACAAACACCCGTTTACAGCTATCACATCAATGCAACACAACACTGCCTGCGCATCAATTCGACATAGCCCAGGGAACCCAGGGAAACCAAAATGGCGACTCGACAACGATGACAACGTACTATGTTGCCAAGCACATGGTGTGCGCCCTTTACCTAGGCAGTGCAACTGTTGTAGGCTTGACACGGCGCTGCGGGCAACATGTACACAGATTGCAAACCTTATACTGCTCGCAACAACGCTACACACAGAGCACCATGAGCCACACGTTGGACTGGACATTCTGCATACAGCTGGCTTCTCAAGCCAACCGGGCAATGTGCACACTATACGACACCACGACACGCCCCATAAGACAACAACTGTACTTGCACCGCAAACGACCTAGAGAGGAATGGGACCCCACTGCCTAGGAACTACCACAGCAACCACTACCCAACAGACTCAAGGCACACTGGGACCCCAACAAATGGGAGGCCCACACGTCAAACCACTAACGCCCGTCTCCATCACCATCGACTAACAACAAGGCGACACCACCTGCTATGGACCAGCGACTTCTTTGTACTTAGGGAACCCATGGGGGACCAGACATGATCTGAATCCCGTATGCAGACCCTGGCACTGCCAAAATCTCTATTTACCCTCCAACTCCCCTCCGGGCAATGGCACTTTGAGATCGGCCTGGTTGATAAAAAAAAGAGCCATTTTGGTTTCCCCCGAGATGGTAGGGGTTATGAAGCCATTTCACTTCTACTGCCTTACACTCCACTCGGGGGAAACCAAAATGCCTTTGTAACCCCTACTTCTCGGGAAGCCCTATAATGGCTTCACGGGGGAGTGTTCACCCTGTGTGTGCCCTGCGTGCTACTTTTATTATGACTTTTCCAGGTTCAGTCCCCAAGTTCACCATTACCCAGTGAAGCGGATGGGGAATGTGATGACGGTTGTGTCGGGCAGCGACTGCGAACGCGGCTTCCATCAACAAGGGGTTCCAAAGGGGCTTTTGGAGGGACGGGAACTCATGGAGCATGAGTTTTTGCCCATCGTGTCCTCAAAACTCTTTTGCTATTTGTTATGGAGTTGAGCATTGGGGATAGGGTGTTCTACACCAAGTCTACTGGGCTTCGGGTACCCGCGAAGCTGGTTGGCCTTTTGCACGATGGGCATGTGTGGTTGGAGCATGATCAAGGTGGTGAGCGAGTCGTCAATCATCAATGCCCCATGGACTCCATCTCCTTTTTGGTATCCCCAGTCTCGAGTCTCCACCACCTGGGGGACAGTAGGTGAGGGAAAGGGGCCGGTCCATATCCCCAACCAGAAATAGGCAAGTCCATGAGTAGAAATCATCCCAAATTGCGGCATCCCACCCACCCACCCACTCACCATCCGAGGGGTATAATCCACCCCAATAGCAGGGGTAGTAATCAAAAGCACCCCAAAAAGTTGCCTTGCGAGCGCCATGCGCGCGCCCTACGCACTAACACTCCCTCCCAACCCCTCCCAACCCCTACCTTCTTGGGGTCTCCAACTTAGAGGGGCAGTACATGGGCTGTTTAACATCAATAGCAGGGAAAAATTGAACAAACACAATCAAAAGTGGCCACTTAATCCCGACCATCTCGGGTTTTCAGAGGAATCAAATGGCTACATGACACTTGCTTTTTACCGGCTCCTTGCTTTGTATTGTGTTGGTTGCAGGCATTCCGGCCTAAAAAGATGCCCAGCGCACTATCGGTCCTTCTTAAGTCTCCAACCTTAGGACCCGGGGACTGGTTGAAGAGATGGTTTGATTTGAAGAAAGTTTTTGTTTTATGCGTGCACAATTTATGCACCATAGGGACCTTACCACTCATCATGCGGTGTGCTTAACAAATGGGTTTGGTATATCAAGAGAATTGCAATGGTGGTCATATGTGCACTAATGATGCATCGTAAGTATTCTTTTTTTTGTAGCATGTGATGAGCACAAGAAACCAACCCAAAAACACAATTGTCTCCCATGGAATTTTTTTTGACACCCCGATCCCACTAGCCAAACCACCTACCTACACCATGTGGGGTGTGTAATGCCATGCCCATGACACTACCCTACCCCCCAAGGGGGCTACATGACATTGCGAAGCCATGGAATAGGTCACATTCCAAACGCTTCCCTTGTCACCAGACAGCATGTATTGGAAGGGGAGAGGGTTCTTGGGGGCTAGCATGTAGGTCCGGTTGCTGTTGGTTTGTCAGGGACTCACTTGTTTTGCTAGTAGAAAGAGGGACGCCTTGCCCCACACCCAACTATATCCACGCAGCCCCAGCATCTGTGCACTCTTCTGCACCAGAGACACCATCCCACATTGAATTTGGAGTTCAAACAGACGAGGGGTTTGGTTCATTGGAGCCCACTATCTTTTCCTGCACCCCAGCATCCTACCGTTGTTGGCCTATGAGCTTGTGTTTTTACAGTCTGGCTGTCTTGTGCAAGTGCCCCGCATGCACGATTGCATACAAAATTTGCAAAGTGATCCTGTCAGGCAGGGAGGGGGCTCAAAACAAATTAAGTATCACTGCACATGGTGGGTGCGGGGTTCAAAGCAGCTGTGGTTGCTGCTTCGTCGAAGTCTTGGCTCTGGCACATTAGTGATAGACCGCACAATTGCCTGACAAACCTTCACACCACTGTTGTAGTGCACAACACTGCCAGGGCATTGGTCCTGAAGAGAAAATCATCTTTGGGCTATTTTGGCAACAATGAGCCTTGCCAAAGCCAAAAGTAGGGACAATTGCCGGAACCCAAGCGAAGACTATGGAGAGTAGGTTGCAGTCTAAGCTATGCACACTTGGACAAACAAATGTTTGTAGGTGCAAGGAAGGACGATAGCTCGTTGTCCTTCACCCTGCACAGAGGCCGCGAGTCCCGGGGCTGCGCTCTCTTGGAGACATCAGCACCCCCGCTCCCCCGACTATCATTTGTGAACTGCCTCAGTCTGGCACCTTGCTATGCTTCGCCTATGCCACACTGCATGGTTCCTCATCAACCTTTAGTGGTTTGTTGGTTGCGGTTGTGTGCTGCCGCTTCTGTGCATTGCGACCCTTTAGCGGTCAAGACTTCTCAGGTGCTTGTGGGGCCGGCTAGGAATATAGGCACGCAGCTGCAGTGTATCAATCTGAACCTTCCGCTGATACGCTGGTCTTGCGAGTCCCTCAGTTTGAATTCAGCGTCTTGGAGCGTTGTGGCTGTGAGCAGCATGAGTGTGTCCCTACACTGGAAGGACTGACTGCAACCTCCTACCCCCGGGATTAGTCCTCAGTGCGATGGTATACTCAAACCCCAGGTGGAACATACCCAAACTGACGATCCCCCCCCCCCCCAAGCCTGCAACAAGAGAGCCAATTTTAGTCACATCTGTTGTGCAGCTCTTCAAAATTTTTTTTGGGGGGGGGTCAGACTAAGATGAGCCAGCTTAGCCTACTCACTTCACAATGGCCCAGGCTGTGTTTCTTCTTTCGAGAAGGGGGGGGGGGGCATTAGCAAAAAGGGGGCCATGTTTCTTTCTTTTTTTTGGACTGACTCCAGAAGTTCAAAGAGTACTCAAGACTCTGCTTGGGAAAGTGGGCGGTTCCAGCCTATGATACAGTGGATCCCCGCAACGCGGGGCACATGGCAAAGACCCAGAGTTCACACGCGTACACCACGGGGCTCTCTAATGCGGTAGCCATTAGCAAAGCGGGCCATGTTTCTTCTTTCGAAGGGGGGGGGGGGTCCATTGACATGCGCACGGGGGGTCCATTGACTCGAATTCTCATCAAAAATCTTTTTTTTTTTAACTCGTGACCGAAGTTCCACCAAGTGTCCATTGAGAGTACACATAGCAGGTCATGGGTCAGTGACAGGGCCGACTTTGGGTATGGGTTTGGTATGACCTACCCTCACCAAGACGGCTGCGGCGGGGTGGCGGGAGGAACGAGTCCTGCGCCTTGCCCCACCCCTGTCGCCCCGTTTGCACGGGTATGCGCGTCCTCCCGGACCTCTCGGGGTGTTACAATCCAGTCAAGACTATGACATCGCCCATGTCCTCCAGCGGGATTTCCATATCCTGGAGATCACTAGGAACCTCCGGCGCCTCTGTCCTCCGTTTCTTGTGTGTCTCGGGTGGGTTCTCGTCCCGCAAGCGCTTCATGCGCTGTGCGGTGGCCCCCCGGATGTCCCATCGGGGGTCCGACAAAGTCGTCCGCCGTAAGGCCGTAAGGGTCACCGCGTGCACTTGGGACATATGCCGCCATTCGGATGCTTCTTCCGCTTGGATGCCGGTGGACAGCGAAACATGTGCCTGCTCCCAACACGAGGATGCCACGGCGAGCTTGCGCGACACCGTGGACCGCGCCTCGAGGAGTACAGCCGTTCGCCACTGGCGGAAGCGTAGTCGGCGAGAATCCGCCATCCAGGACAAGTGGTAGACCGCCTGTTGCGCTTCTACATACCACCGCGTCGTATGTTCCTTGTAGAGGAAGTACGCTTGCCGGCACAAGTGCTCGTGGTGGTGTGCCAAGAAGAGGGACTTCTGTGTGACGGCTTGCCGGGCGAGTGCCTGCGCCACTTCTTCCAGGCAGAGTCGTGCGGCCTGCATTTGGGCGTGTAGCATGAGACGCCTGGCCTGTTCCAGGAAGGGTCCGGCATGAATTTCACGAGACTCGCGCGGCGGTGAGGCCGGAGCCTGTGCCGGTGGCGGCGACGGTTCTCTAGGCCGTTTGCGCGGCGGTGCTACATGGTGGTGCCGGGCCATGGCCTCCAAGACCCACGTGCGCTCGGCAGTGGTGACCGCTTGTGTCAATTGCCACCAAAGTTCCTCCACCGTGGGCGCAATATCTGTGAAACGTGGCTCTGATCGCGGCGGGATCGACAGTACGCCTCTCACGTGGTTCCAAATGTTGCGGGCCGTAGGTTTAGCTACCTGCGGCAGGGCCCCAGCAACAGGTGGGACAATGTGCGTGGGCCGCTTGTTGCTGACGAAAGTTGGGGCGTGCTGCAGCTTGTCAACGACCCACGCCTGCAATCGCTGGAATACGTGGAAGTGCCATGTGGCAACTACCACCCTCCAGTGCGCCTGGACTGGAAGGAAGGATCGTTGAAGGGAGTGTGGGAACTGCAAGCGGGTGCACATGCGCAGTTCGTCTGCGGACGCCGTTCGTCGCCACTTGGTTGCCTCCGGTTTCCATGTCTCCCATGCGTCGGTCCAAATGTCCCAAAACCGGGATTCGGAGGGGCATGACAAGAGGCACTCCTGCACTGCAAGGCCATGGCGCTGTCCACACCGTGGGCACAGCACCGGCCCGGTTTCCCAGGGTGCCCCATACCCCGGCAATCGCAGTGTCCCCCACAGCCATGGACCCCACTTATCTCGGTTGACCGCGCGCAAAGGCAGCCATGACGTCCAATGCGCCTCGTGTACCAGCTTCTGGGGGCGTGATTTGATGATCCACTTACGGGCAGGGGACGGCATCACATGGCCGTTCAAGAGGATATCCGCGGGTGATGTGCTGCCCAGACCACGGCAAGGGTGCATGGTACTGCCCGCTCGGGCTGCGAGGTCGGCTAATTCGTTGCCAATCCTGTCCTGATAATCTTGCAAACTATGCGCCTTTTTAGGGTCCCGATGCCCACGTGCCCAACGTACTTGGAGTGCCTTGGTGGAGATAAGCTGGTACGCTGCGTCGTGCAAATCATAGTCGGACGATTGTGGGCTGGGTGGCTTGGAGACGCATCGAGCCGCAGCCCGGTTGTCAAGCACGATGGAGTCCCCCGGTTGGGCTAGGCACGCCGCGATCCATATGCCGTACATTTCTGCCCTATAAATTGTCTGCGGGCCCGGTACTCTCGCTTGGATGCGCATAGGTCCGTTGACCACCCCTGTGCCAGCACGCCCTTCCAACAGGCTGCCGTCACTGTACCACGTCGACCCCGTGGGTTGCCCCTGTTGGTGCCAGGCACGGCCTGACTGCTCAACGTTGGGTTGCACGGGACTAGTGCCGCTCTTGGGACGCAGGGATTGGAGGTACTGGTGGGGTACAAGCGACTCAAACCTGCAATCGTCGGAGTCCTCATCATTGAAGAGTGACTCGAGGTCATCGTGGGCCCGTTTGGGTGCCTTTCGACCTATCGATTGGCCGGCGCGTGGGAGGCGCCCCATTTCCATACCAAAGGACAGCAGGATTTTGCGGTACTTCTCCACCATGTGTGGGAGATGACCTGAGTTGGTGCGCCTCGTCATAGGCCTGTGTGGAACTCGCAAGGCCCGTTGGACTAGCTGAATAAGGGCGCATAACCCGGCCCAGGACGCACTGTGGAGGCCCAGCCCCCCTTCGGTGACGTCCGTGTAGAGGCGGTACTGCAGGTACTTTTCCACGCGGGGAGCCTGAAGGACAAACTCTTCGAAGGCGGTCTCCATGCGGTTGCCCCAACACACATCCCACATAAAGAGACTCTTATACACCCACCTGGGGATGAGTACGGAATTGACGATTTGTGCCCGCTCAAAGCTTGTCAACGGGAGGATGGTGTATGCGGCTACCTGAGCTTGCAGGGCGGCAAAGAGCGCATCCCTAGCCTTGCCCCTATACCCTACACCGGCGATGGTGTGGCCCAAGTAGGTGAACATGGGATCCTTGAAGTCGAGGCGATGTTGTCCCCACCAGATGTGCTTTGCCTGCTGGGCACCCCCTGAGGTAGCGCCCGAGGACCGTGGTCTGTGGAAGTGATACACTTCTGTCTTGTTAGGATTGAACTGAATCCCAATCTGGGACCCCCAAGCGGAGAGGTCGGTGAGGAGTCGTTCCAATTCAGAATGATCTTTGACAATGATGGCAATATCGTCAACATAAACGAATGTGTCCGGGTACTTGGCGATCAAACGCTTGATCAACAACTCATATACAATAGCGAACAAGAGCGGGGAGCAGGGGCATCCTTCTTTGACGCCCCGCGTGGGCTTGAAGTATATCCGTTCTCCTTGTATGTCCGTGTATGTGTCAGTATGTGCATAGATCGTGCGGAAGGCGTTCACATAGTTCGGCGGGAGCCCGGCATGGTGCAGGATGGAGAAAATGGCTTCATGGATTGTGGACGGGAAGGCTTTGGCAACATCCAACAAAACCACAAAAGGCTCCCGGCCCTCCATTTCGTGCTCGTGGAGGGAGTTGACTAAGTTTGCAGCTTGCTCAGTTGCGGTGTGCAAAGGCCTTGACCCATACTGCTCGGGGCTAGCAACCCGGTCCACAAGGCGCTGCAGGCGGGGCCTGTACAACTTCATGATAACACGATATATACTGTTGGTCACGGCAATGGGTCGATAATTCTCGGGGCGGTCAGGATCCCCTTTCTTGTACATCAACACCACCTCAGACCGCAGCCAATGCTGCGGGATGTCTCCTGTTCTCCATACTTCTAGCACCCCCTCATACAATGTGCAGAGCGTATCGTCTGGCAGCATGCCCAGCAAGCGGTGCGGAACCCCATCAGGGCCCACGGCTTTCTTGCGCTTGCCCATACATGCCCTTTTGAACTCATCGAAGCTTGGTGGGTCGTCAGTCATGTGCCCCTGTGGGATGAGTTGTGGGATGAGTGCTTCAATGGCCGCCATGTCATAGGGGGGGTTGCCACTGAAGTTGGCCAGCAAAGCGCGCGCCAGGTCCGGACTGGGTTGCTTTTGCGTGGGCTTCAATGGTCCGCGGGTCCAATTTTTGGTCAAGCGGAAGAATACCCCATCCTTGCGGAGGGCAGCATGACGCATGGTATAGAGGCGCTTGTTGGCCACTTCGCGCAGTTCCTGCGCGATGCGCTTCTTGACCACTTGGAAGTGTTTGTGCCACTGTTGTGTGTTAGTTTTGAGACGGGTCCGCTTGGTGCGCTTCCCCTGTCGAATGACGGCCTGCGCCACCGCTTTGAGGACCGCATCAGCGCGTGATACTGCGTCCATTGGGGTGTCTTGCCCGGCGAGTATGCGTTGTGTCTCCTGCACGGCGGCTCGCTCTTGCCGCACATTCCACTTCTTGGCAGGGTGCGTGGCTTTGATAAAGGACTCACAGTCCGTGGAGGTGAGGCCTGTAGTCATTAGGACGAGCCGGTGGTCGGAGGTGGGCATGGCGACAGTATGGTATGTCATGGGGCTAACATTCCCCCAGCACCGCGAAGAGACCAGGATGGCATCCAGGCGGTGGCACCCTCTGGTGTGTCCCGCCTGTACAGACCCATCGGGGCATAGTTCGTGCAGCGGGTCGTACACACGGCGGCTCAGAAGGTCATCGTGCCAAAACCGACTTGGGGTGTTGCTCCAAATAGAGTCGTTGAAGTCGCCCATGAGTACATCGTATTGGTGTGTCTCGACAAAGGCATCTTGCCTCTTCTTGGTGGCTGCAGTTTGGAGTCCATAGTAGTTCAGGACCCGTATCCGTGGCTTGTTGGGGAGCTGCAAAGTAAGTCCGAGAAAGGTCCCGTCTGGGTCTGCAAAAAGCGAGGCACGTTGATTGCCGTCCTTGAGCACGAAGTGGTCCATTGTGTTGCGGACCAGGAATGCCACCCCATTGACGGTCCCGGACGGGTGTGGGTGATAGTAGATCTGCCACTCGGGGAAGGTTAATGTTGTTGCCGCCTCTATGTTGGGGAAGGTAGGCTTAACTTCTTGTAAGCCGACAATGTCGAGGCGCATATCAGACAAGAGCTGTACGATGGTGACCCATCGGTCCCAATCAACCGTGGGGCCCCCAATATTGAAGGACGCCCACCGGAGGCCATCGCCACGTGGTTGCGTGCAACCGGTAGCAGACTTGACCACTCCCTTCTCATCAAAAATCCCAAAAAAAATTCTTTGTGTGCTCATTTTCTAGCTTGTGCCATCGGTGCAAACGTGGTGGGCACTAATGCTCTGTACCTCTTGCATCTTTGTGGTGGTTGTGGAGCTCACGTTGGCCACCTTTTGCAATTTTTCCATGCTTTTAAATCATTTTTTTGTGGTCCTCAACATTTGTTTCCCATGCCTTTCCTTCTTCACACATACAAGCACATAATAGCAAGCACGAAAAAAACACGCAACTGCAACTTTTGAAACAATGATGGTTGAAACTGATGACCCCAGGTCTGCTTCAAAAAGTCTCAGCACCATATAATTCATGTGGCAGTCAATGAAGCTGACGGCGTGCAATAGTTTGCAACATACCAAGGGGGCTAGATGTGGCCCTGATCGCGGAAGCGTTGTCGAAAAGAGGCACACGGGCACACAAGCAACATCATCGGGCAACGGCACATGCTGCCAAGGCGGCATACGACCTACCATAAACTCCCATGGAACCTACTCGTGGTCATCCCACACAAGCACAACATTTTAAGACATCCGCAACAAAATCATGAATCAGTTTGAGACACCTGTGGACCGCAAATGTGCGTGTCTCCACCTGTGCACCAACACAAAAATGTCATGTGCCCATCACATGCCATTGTACACTCAATAACTTAGGCAACAAAGGGCAATTCATGCGCGATTTGGTGAGAAAATCTCGGGGGGCGGCGGGCAGGCATGTTTTTTCTTTCGAGAGGGGGGGTTCATTAACAAGGGGGGCCATGTTTCTTCCTTCGAGAGAGGGGGTCCCATTCGCATGGGGGGGGGGGGGGGGTTGAGGATTATCTGAGTCTGAAACCAGGTTATGCAGTGGGAGACTGCCACGCCCGTAGGCTTCCCAGTGTGCACGAGGCACAAAGACTGGAGGCTGAAAAAGACAAGCGGTGTGAAGACTGAAGGCTGAGATGAATCAGTGGGTTCATACCCCACCCCCCCTTGCGCAAGCACCAGCCAGGTCAGGAAAGTGACGGTCAGACCGGGTCCTGGTGCTACACAAGGCGGTGCAACCGCGCGATGCGCGATACCAAAAGAAAGCATGTCCCGAAAACCTGCCCATACCTCACCCTAAGCACAATAGTCGCAACAGGGCCCTAGAACACAATGTGTAGGCAAATTTCAGCAAGTTCTGGAGGTCCTCACTGCCCATCAGGGGCATCAGGAGCTTGTGAATTGTGCATGTGAAGGGTGAGGAATTTGCTTGGTGTCCTTCAGGTTTTTGGTTTTTTCAATCACCAATGGAGCAAAGACTTCCTCCATCTCAATATTCATTTTTTTGCTCACCTCATGCTTGTCACATGCCTGAGACCCAAGCAGAATGTTGTTTTGAGCAGGAGGACTCATCACAAGCATGAAACAGCCCCTCTTTCCCTCTACAATCGCCAGACAATTACACTTTGCCTACTTTCTGGCCTTAAAAGCCGTGGTCAGAAAATTCGGCAAAAGTGACGGTCAGACCGATCCTGGTGCTTAGACAAGGCGGTGCTTGCGCAAGGGGGGGGGGGGGTACACTATCAGCACCAGAGAGGGACGGGGGGGGATGACATTCAGGCAATTCGCGTAGGGGCAGAGAACAGTGCTGTTCCTATTCCATTTGTGGGGTAGTGGTCGGTAACACACAAACGAGGACTGAGGAGGAAGCAAAACCACGCGCCAGCGCGCCATGAGCACTGCACCCACTCCAGGTGCACAGCGGGCCAGGCCTCTGCCCATCACTTTACCTCTGTGAGCTCGATCCGTGGAGAGACCTAGGAGACTGTAGGTGTTTTGGCTGCTGAGGCCTTCTTGTATGTGTATTGGTGTGCTTGTGACGCTGTGTGTGGGCAGAAGGTGGACAAAAAGAGTGAGGGAGGACAACACCACCTGTGGACCATGGCCAGGTTTTACCACTGGTTTGGAATAAAAATAACTTTTTGGTCGCGGAATATTCGGAAAAATTCGGAAATATTTGGAAATGTTCAGAACAGTTGTCTGTCCTTCCTGCATGCTTGCTGCCGAGTCCTATTAACCTCTTACTCGTCCTCTGCAGCCCTGACCATCAGCAAAGCAAATTGATATTTCCTGCGTTATGAAAGTCATGTCCCAAAAGACATCTGGTATGCATTCTGCCTCCTTGCAACAGGGAGGCCAAAATGTGTTGAGAAATCAAGGTATGATGGGGCATGTTGAGAAATCAACCCAACTTTGTGGACAAGTGGCATGTGCAAGAGCACTGTTTGACCAGCAGGTCAACACGCCATCAGAAGAAGGAGGCAGGGAGGGGGTTATGATTGAGATAACTGTGGGAAACACTCCACGGACTTTTTAGCACTTGATGGCGCCTATATCGGGCTGGCCAGGCCGTGGGTACACTCCACAGACTGTACCCTTGGCCTTGGGGGTGGGGACGGAGACTGGCCATGAGACTCCCGGGAACCTGGATGGGAATAGCACATGAGCAGTTGGCGCTAGCCGCAGGAACCCGGCACTCCAAAGTGGGCAGATCGCTGGTTCTTTTGCACAGCGCTGAATGCGCCTTTCAATTCCGCATTCACGCGTACCAAAAGGACGGAAGAATCCCTGCCCCATTTCTTTACACATGTATATAGCAGAGCACGTGTTCAGCTCTGGGACACAACTACGACCAGCCTCAGAATAAAGATAAGAACACACCAGGAAATAGACTGTGAGATCAGTACAAGAAGCATGCTGGAGTTGTACTAGCAAACTAGAGGGAGAGAGAGTGTGTGTGTGTACCAGCATACTAGAGTTGTACAAATCAGGTGGAAAGCATTTCACATCGTCCCATAAACACATAGCATCGTACAGTCTGCTGAGAAGCCGCAATCACCTGAATTGCGTTAAACAGAGAGAGAGAGAGAGAGAGAGAGAGAAGTTTGAGTGGAAAATGCATTACTCTATTCTATTATTCTAACAGACAAAAAAATCAAACAAAAAGTATTTGTGTCTGAGTTTTTGAATGCTAGTGTTCACTGCACCTCCCCCCAAAAGGGTGGTCCCGGCAGGCGCCAGTTTTCCATTTTGAGGGGTGCAGTTGGAGCCTCCCAACACAGAACCTACTCAGCTCCCAGCATCCCACGTCCTCTGCAGCCCTGACCATCAGCAAAGCAAATTGATATTTCCTGCGTTATGAAAGTCATGTCCCAAAAGACATCTGGTATGCATTCTGCCTCCTTGCAACAGGGAGGCCAAAATGTGTTGAGAAATCAAGGTATGATGGGGCATGTTGAGAAATCAACCCAACTTTGTGGACAAGTGGCATGTGCAAGAGCACCGTTTGACCAACAGGTCAACACGCCATCAGAAGAAGGAGGCAGGGAGGGGGTTATGATTGAGATAACTGTGGGAAACACTCCACGGACTTTTTAGCACTTGACGGCGCCTATATCGGGCTGGCCAGGCCGTGGGTACACTCCACAGACTGTACCCTTGGCCTTGGGGGTGGGGACGGAGACTGGCCATGAGACTCCCGGGAACCCGGATGGGAAAAGCACATGAGCAGTTGGCGCTAGCCGCAGGAACCCGGCACTCCAAAGTGGGCAGATCGCTGGTTCTTTTGCACAGCGCTGAAGGCGCCTTTCAATTCCGCATTCACGCGTACCAAAAGGACGGAAGAATCCCTGCCCCATTTCTTTACACATGTATATAGCAGAACACGTGTTCAGCTCTGGGACACAACTTCCACCCCCCCCCCCCTTGTACAAGCTACGCCAATGTACGGCATTATTATGGTCCCTACGCCCACTGTAGCTTGTACAAGGGCGTAGCTTGCGCGAAACACATACAGCTACCGACACAAACGTGCGCGCGCGCATGGTATGGGTGCACCTTGACCTCTGCCCACATTTCCAAGTGTATGCAAACACAAGACAGCCTTGGGAACATGAAAATTTCAGGTTCACACCCGTGTTGGCACAAGCAATGAAGAATGCGAAGCCTACAAATGTTCGACTTGGAAACCCTTCTTGCGACCATACACCATGCGGAACAATTGCACATGCTCACCACTTGAAGATGCCTTTGGCTGAGGCTTAGGGGCTGGTTTGGGCTCGGACAACTTCAAAGTCTTGGGAATGAGCTTGCCTTGCATGTGGCATGTTGCATGTGTCCATGGCTCCATGTAATTGGCAAATGTGACAACAAACCCATGTCTTATGTGGCCGCACTACATTTCGTACGTAATTAAAATTACGTACACAATTATTACGGTCCCTACGCCTACTGTAGCTTGGACAAGGGCGTAGCTTATACAAGGGGGGGGGGTACGACCATTCTCAGAACAAAGATAAGATAGACAGGGGGGGGGGTGCACAAAGGCCATGAGCAACGGATACTGAGCTCGCATATACCCCCGTGACACAGGCACATGGTCATAGCTGCGAATCTCCGGCTGGACAAAGGGGGCGCGGGGTACTGAGACCCACTTGGGGAGGCCAAAAACAGTGCAGTATGCACACTGAAGGGCCAAAGGACGTGTGTTTCCCCCGCAAAAATAGTTGGTGTCCCATGCTGTCATGGATACACATTATCTGTACCCCCCCCCCCTTGTATAAACTACGCCAAAGTCCCAAAATAATACGGTCCCTACGCCTACTGTAGCTTGGACAAGGGCGTAGCTTGCGCGCGACACATACAACTACCAACACCGGGCACCCAGGTTCAAAAAGAGAGGATTGCATGGAGAGCTGGTGCAAGAAAGGGGCATATAATGCACAAACATCCCCAAAATCAGAGCTATCTGGGTTCAAGTGGGCAAACACTCACAACAAAATGTGTCCATGACTCTATGTGACTCGCAAATCCGTCACCAAACCCATGTCTTATGTGGCTGCACTATGTTTGGTACCGAATTAAAATTAGGTCCCAAATTAATACGGTCCCTACGCCTACTGTAGCTTGGCCATAGAACAGTGGAAAGTTCAGCAATAGGTCCCCACCGACAGACCTATGCCCTCAATCAGCAAGTATCACGCGGCGGAGCCGCGGCAAACATTGTCCCATCTGTCCAGCGAAGCGCCACAGCTCTCCTTCGGATACGGCGCCGGAGGCGCCGCCACAGTTCTTCTGGATAGGTCAGGTCGCCCTCCCTACCCTCAGCAGGAACTGGGTTGAGCTGACAGGTACCTCCGAGTCGAAAATAAAACCACCCCCCGTGTCGACCACTATGCTGAACCCCCAGCGACCTGTCCGCCGGGTTTCGAACCCACGACCCATGACGTGGGAGACAAGCGTGTTTCCGATATGCTACTGTCCGATGTGCTGTGTACCGGCCGCGGAAACCACCAGGTCTCTCCCCCCCCCACCGGCCCCAGCGGTTGCTGCTGCGGTGTGCACTTAGTGCAGACCTTCAAGGCGGAAATGCCCGGTGGCGTGCCCGTCGACCTCGCCACCGACCGTGGCTTGGGAGTCACGCGTGTTTCTGGTATGCTCCTCCCCCGTTGTTGCCCCGTGCTCCAGAGGCGCCACTGGCGCCCCTCCGTCTCAGGACTCGATCCCCCCCCGCCGCCTCTTCCTGCTCTCACTCACGTCCGTACTGAACCCATCACTGTCACTGTCCCACGTCCCCCGCAACCGCGTGTCACTGACATCCGTACTGAATGACATGTCTTCCGAGCTGGACAGAAAAACGTCTTCGTCGTCCGACGTTGACGATGCGGTCGAACTGCTGCTTGACGTCCCCCCAGAGTCCACCTCTGACCCCAGGTCCCGGTCGGACACTTCTGCCATGGGCTCCTACTGTAGCTCCTACTGTAGCTTGGACAAGGGCGTGGCTTATACAAGGGGGGGGGGGGTAGGAATGCTACCAGGCCTCCTGTCTACCTGTCACATCATCAGTCCGAGCATGGACAGGGTGCCACCCCTGCCCTAGCCAAGAGAGAGAGGCAATTTCTCGGAGGTGCAAACCAGTGGGAGGGCTGTTGGGGGGGCAGAGAGTGGTTTGGTGGGGCCTCTCACTCACCTCAAAGAGGGGGGAGGGCCCCCCTTCCCGCGACGCATGCCTGGGGGTTCATTCCTGGCACTCAATGCGTCATTGAGTGTGCTCGGGAGAACCCCGGTTGATGGGACAATTATGGACAACACTGGGCCACTCGGAAACTCAGCAGGTTAGTGACAGTCGTCAGATGCTGTCACGTTGCTCCTGCGCTTTGAGGCTTCGTGGATCGAGGTGTCGAACCTGGGCTCTTGTGACCACGGGGAGTGGGTGTGCAGCCACGTTGGTTCCTGCTGGTGCATCGCTTTGCGTTTGCGTTTTGCGCGCCGGAAGTAGTACCACTCTTCTTTCGAGAGTTTTTTGTCTTGGTATTCTCAGAGAGGAGTTGGGACATGGCTTTCGTAAGCAATGCAACTTGGGCTCCATCATCACAATTTTTTCAGGCACACCAAGGTCCTAGTGAGCTCTCAGGCGACATCCCGGATCAAAGAGAAGTGCAGATAGTACAACAGAGGGTCCCACCCTGTGAGCGTGTTCCAACCCAAACCGGTGGAGCTCCCACGCCACAGCATGCCACATACACAGCGGCAATACGTTAGAAAAAGGAGAGCAGCAGAGAAATGTGTGCACCATCACTCGTGAGACGGTGGTGCAGAGGCGAAACGCAAAGAACTGATTGTGCGTGTGTGTATGTTCATGTAAGGGGTTTCACCATTTTTACCAGGTCTCCCGGTTGAGCCTGTATGGCCACACTGGGGTCCTCGGGTCGGGTCGCTCCCCATCGGTGAGGCCCACGGCGCAGGCCGGGGGTGCATCCCTGTATTGCCCCTCGACCAGTGCGATATGCACTTAGGCCAGAACATGGCTCGCTGCCCCAGGACCACCCCGCCGGGCCAGCTCCACGGTATTAGTTCAGCGAGCCCGTCATCGCCATGCTGCCCCGTGTGTTGTGTGTGTATTGGGGCTTTCACAGCTGGTGGTGCTCGCGGCAGCGAGGCGGCCTCCACGGCCTACTCAATTTGGCGATTTCCCCGGAAAGGATGCCCTTGACGCACGGCTGCCACCGCCCGCCTCCAGACATGCCTGATCCGGGGCTCGATCCCACAACCTTTCGGTTGCGAGACCTACGCTTAGCCCGGTTGATGTATGTTCATGTAAGGGGTTTCACCATTTTTACCAGGTCTCCCGGTTGAGCCTGTATGGCCACACTGGAGTCCTCGGGTCGGGTCGCTCCATCGTTGAGGCCCGCGGTGCAGGCCAGGGGTGCGTCCCTGCATTGCCCCTCGACCAGTGCGATAGGCACTTTTAGGCCAGACCCAGGCTCGCTGCCCCAGGACCACCCTGGAAGGGGGGGGGTGGCTCCGTGGCATCCGCCGGGCCAGCTCCACTGTATTAGTATTCGTGTATGTTTATGTAAGGGCTGAACACATGGTGGGGTGGTGCATGCAGTGAGCACGCTGTGCATGGGAGGTTGATTGACAAGTGCCTAGGGGTTTATTCTGGTGGGTGGTCTTTAGAGGTCAACAATCGAGACAAAGGCACCGTGTACGCCGGGACTAAATGGGGTCATCCATCATGGTCCCGTGGCCTCAAGCCTCAAGCCAAGCCTGTGTCCTGCCCAGCCGGGTCCCGCACTGCAACGTGCGCGAACCCCAGCAGGCCCCCTCGAAGGCACATCGCGTCAAAAAGGGGCATGAAGGATGATGCAAATTGGTGTGCTCCAAGGCAGGGAGGGGAGGGGTGATTGCAGAAAGAAGCCGGCTTCGGTACTGGCTGGTCCGACCTACAACTCAGAGCGTCATCCCTTAGCCCCCCCCCCCCCCCACCTCCGCTTGTGTGTGTGGAAGGGGTCGGGGGTGGGTGGTCGACTGATTTCAACAGAAACCGTCCGCCTCATCCATCCCACCATTCCGGGGCTGGTGCGCACCACAGATGCCTGTGTCCTTGCCACCCGCCCCAAAGGTCGCATGGTGCACCCAGGGAAACTTCTTATTTACATACACCTGCTACTCCTCGAGGGGTCACCTGTGGCATCACAGCAAGGTTAGGGTTGGGGTGCAACAGAACCTGCAACTGTGTGTCAGTACTTAATCCAAATCTTATATCTCTAAAAGGAAAGGTCAGAACAAGGGAGAAGGAAGGTCAAACAGGGGAGAGGACAGGAGGCAAGAGACCAGAGAAGAATGAGGCAAGTGGCAGCAAGCACAGAAAGGGACGTAGCAGGGCAGGATGGTGAGGCAATGATTCGGGGGGGGGGGGGGGGGCTCAAGAGCGGTTGCAAAATTGAAGCGTCCTGTGGAATGATCTGTTGCACTAGAGTTGTCGTTCATGCCATGGAAACCCCCCCGCCCAATCCTGAACGGGGCAAAAGCCCATGAGCATCCATTGTCGGTTGCTGCTAACTTGTTTTAGCAATCATCTCCGTTTACGGTCAACCGGCATCAGTTGCGCGCTCAATTGTGATCAATCAAATGCACTTGGCGTCACACTGATTTGCAAAGTTTGATCGGGCAAAACAATTTGTGTAGCTTGGACGGGGGGTACGGTTTCCTGTGGGTAAACCACAAGTGTTTGCGGTTGTTGTCCACACCTACCACAAAAAACAGTGTTCCCAGCATTTCGAACATGTCCGACTCTTTTGGACCATTTCCACGTCGTACTGTGATGCATGCCGGGGTGATTCCAGAGGGTGACATCCCTGCAGATGTCCCTGCAGCCCTGGCTGAGGCTGACCCTACTTGCATCTGCATGCCATGACTATGCAGTGTTCGAAAGCTTACCCCAACTACCAAGGCCATCCCAATGCATCTGCATGCCATGACTATGCAGTGTTCGAAAGCTTACCCCAACTACCAAGGCCATCCCAATGCATCTGCATGCCATGACTATGCAGTGTTCGAAAGCTTACCCCAACTACCAAGGCCATCCCAATGCATCTGCATGCCATGACTATGCAGTGTTCGAAAGCTTACCCCAACTACCAAGGCCATCCCAATGCATCTGCATGCCATGACTATGCAGTGTTCAAAAGCTTACCCCAACTACCAAGGCCATCCCAATGCATCTGCATGCCATGACTATGCAGTGTTCGAAAGCTTACCCCAACTACCAAGACCATACCAATGGACTTATGCTATACCTGGAGGAAAATGCCAACCTCCCTGTCCAAGCTATGCAAATTGCTATTGCTGGACATTGCCCTGTGATGCATGCTGGAGTGATTCCGGAGGCGGACCCCCATCGTCGCTATCTGGCCAAGGTGTGCAACAGTCCCAAATTGATGCGGCCCCTGCACCCACTACGGCTACTAGGCAAAGCCGGAGAACCGACCCAAACTTACATGACCGCACAATAGAAGTATCTGTACGCCCAGGTTCAAAAAGAGAGGATTTATGGTGAGCTGGTGCAACCATAATGCCCAAACTCCCCCTGAATCAAGCTGCGTGGGTTCAAGTGGGCAAACATTATTGAGGTACAACATAAATGTTTCCTTGGAGACATCAGCCACAGTCCGATGGCCTCTGACGCGAGTTTGGGAACAGTGAGTCTCAATCAAAAGAGGGTACACTGGTGCAGATAAACATTAGACAATACACAATAAAGAATACACGTCAAATACTTATCACATCACATATGTTCAGTACCACTCTGGGGCCAAAAATGCATTGAACCCTCTTTCTGACCTTTCAAATCATCCGCGCATTCCTATGAAAAGCAAACGTGAAAAAGACAGACAACGCGGCATGACATTGCGAGGCATGTCACAAGGGCAGTGCCCGTCCAAGGTTTACTCAATGTTGGGCTCCCATCGGTTTACACACCGCATCCCACTGAGTGGGAATGATGTTGCACTGCATGCCTATTTGGTACCCCTTGTGTGACATTCCGTCGGGTTGTTATTTCTTTACGGGGCCCTGGACGGTCACCCGTTCTTCCCTTCGCATGTTGCGTCGGGTCGCTGCGTTTTGTCGGCCGCTGCAGCCGGTGTTCCTGCTGGTGTCGTTTCCGCGTTCGCGGAGCCCAGCGGCTGGTGTTCCGGGGCTGTGCTGGATGTGGCAGGATGTGCCGTTTGCGCGTTAGCGGCGCCCAGTATTTGGCGTACCGGGGGTTGTGCTGGTTGCTGCAGGGGTCGTTTGACTATTTGTTTGTTTGACCCCCCCCCCCCCCCTCTTTCACACCAACCAGCCATCTGTCGCCCTTGGCCAAAGGGTGTTGTTTGGACAGTGCTTTCAGGCTAAACAGCGGCGTCGCACTGGTCATTGGACAAGACTGCAAGAGTCCAAGCAGCCGTTGAGCCAGGGGTTTGGGGTGTGCGGTGGAGGGGGGTGCAGAACGGGATGTGGACGCTTGTGGAGACCACTCCATAGACCATGCCCCTGGGGGCGGGTGCCCTCGAGGGTGTGGACCGGCCCCAGTAGATTGACAGGGCCACCCAGTGGAATCAGGTGCAACGGGGATGGGACCGGGAAATGGCGTCATCGAGGCAGCCGGATGCTTCACCCAGGGGGTGCCGCAATGAAAAAAACTCGGAGTGCCCAATACGCCCCACGATGGCGGTTGGTGGGTAACCGATGGCGGTTGGTGTGTAACCAATTGCGGTTGGTGGGTAACCGATGGCGGTTGGTGTGTAACCGATTGCGGTTGGTGGGTAACCGATGGCAGTTGTGGGTAACCGATGGCGGTTGGTGGGTAGCCACCAAATATCAGAGAGCGGAGGCCATAGTAAAAAAAGTGGGGGGGGGGGTGTCCTTATGGCACCCCCTGCCTTCACCATATTGTCGTTCCGCTTGTACCCAATACGCACCGTGTCAGGCTGAGCACCAGGACCCAACACAGCGGCCGCAACAAGAGCGTCATCGGAGCGCTGGTAAAAAGCAACTCCGCTGGGGGGTCGACGCGGGAATGTCTGTGGTACAGAACGAGATGATCGGGTGGACGTGGATGCGTCCAACAGGGGCGTCAGGGAGGGGTATGTAGGAAGAGTGTTATGCGCCAGTCCGCACGAAATGAAGTGCGGGGGGGCTGCATCAGGCATATGCGAGGAGGAGCCCTACACAGGCAAAGGCCCGCGGTACGGCAACGGAAAAAGGGCTGATGGCGGAAGCAGCCAAATGTGGACGATGCAGAGGCAAAACAGGGAAGTGGGGCAGTTAGAACATCTCGTCACACGCTCTCCTGCTTGTTCCGGTAGGTCTGCACAACCCCTCCTGCAGGGGGGGGGGGGGTCAAGGGGTAGTGTGAAAGCGATAAAGGAGGTGTGGAGACATAAATAAGGGCGTGGGGAGCCCCCGGCAACCACGCAGCATGCCCCTGAATCCAGCGGTGCGGCCGGGAGTGTGTCCCTCGTGGAGGGTACAACAGACACCGCATGGCAGCACCACTGGAGGGTGCTGCCAATGACCCAGGGTGTCCCGATACTGCGTGGCAGTGCGGAGCGCAACGCACCCTCCCTCCCCCGTATGGTGACGTGTGAGCTGTCACGTGTGTGTTGGTTGAGACCAGATCAGCACAACAGGCAGCGCATGCAGTTCACAAGAAGGAGAGAAAAGCTTGTCAAGAGCCGAAGACGGCCCTGGGCGCCTTTATTTCCGTCATCACTGTCTCTCGATCTATGATGGCTCCACCGGCTGAAACCAGCAACTTGGCCCCCGCAGCGTGCACTCGGACTGAGGGGCTGGGTCGGGGCGATGGTGTTGGACTTGGGCTGACAGGGCGCTGAGGGGCAGGGCTTTGAGGAGCCACGCCTCCGCTCATCGGGACGTCGATACAGTTCCAGCGCAAAAGGTCTGCGAGAGGACAGTGCAGATGCCCTTTTTTGCGGTGGAAAGGGGCGGCGGGGGGGGGGGGGGGGGGGATTGGTCAGGGGTGGACCCGCGACTGTCGCTCCAGCCGCGCCTGCCCCACGGCCTTCATTACTCTCTCAGTTCATCACATGTTCGTCCGGCCAATGGCCTTGCTTGTGTTCCAAACAGTTCCAAGTCCCTGCCTCCCTGGCTGGGGTAAGAGCGGCGGGGGGGGGGGGGGGGTCCTACAAAGCAATGGCATGTCATGCCCCCCGATGATGTTCCCCAAGCCCCCGCTGCTTCACACGTCCATCAGCAGCGCTCTGGTCTCCACGTGATCCAAGTAGGCCTGCTTGATGGCCGCAATCATATCCGCGCGAGGGAGCCCCTTCCCAATGCTGAGATGGGCCCCGCTGGCGGAGTACCGCGCCGTGTCCTCCGCCGCGTCGTTGGCGGAATGGATGCACAGCAGCCCCGCAAACCCCGCGTGCCGCAACTGGGCCACCAGATCGGTGCCGTAGAACCGGGCGCCCTCGTACACCAGGTTCTGGTCGCAGATGGCGATGCTGCCGTCCGTGAGCACGGCCTGCGTGAACGCGTAGACGTCCTCGGCCGTCGCCCCGAACGCCTCCATGGCCCCGAGGTCCCCCATGCAGGAGGCCAGCCAGCGCCGCTGCACCGCCGAATCGTCGATGCAGTACACTTTGAGGTCCGGGGGGAAGGGCACGGCGCGGGTGGTCGTGTCGGTGGTGACGGTCCCGTCGTCGTCCGGTCCCCCCGGCAGCCCGTCGGCGTGGCACACCTCGGCCTCCATCGATGCCTCGAAGGTGACCCACTCGTCTTCCTGGCGCAGGCCCACCGTCATGCTCAGCGCGTCGGCCGCGGCCAGGCAGTGCTGCATCCCCAGCCCGTCGGAGAGGGCGGAGGTGGCCCTCTGGGGCTTGGCCGTGCGGGCGGAGGCGAGGAGGTCGGGGGCAAGGGGGGGCTTGGCAGGGTTCCGCCTGTTCGTCACCTTGAACACGACGTTGTGCGGCGCGGGCGCCGCGCTGGAGGCCTCCGGCGGGGGCGGGACCACCGCGATGCTGAACTCCGTCTCGGGGTCGGCGGGGTGCCCGTGCTTCGAGGCGTTGTCGAGGGCGTTCTCGAGGACGATGTCGCACAGCACAGGGTCCGTGCGGATGGTCACCTTGGGCACCGACATCTTCACGGATCGCCCCGCGATCAGGTCCTGGCCGAAGGTGTACAGATTCAGGGGATGCAACGTGGGGATGAACTTGCCGTCCCGCAGCTTCAAGGACGTTTGGAAGTTCTTGCACCATCGGATGCCTCGGCGGAGACAGGCCTTGATGTTGCCGAACAACGCGTCAGAATACCATTCGTGGCCCTGATCCGCCAGCAACTGGACTTCGGCTTCCACGTCCGCGAGGGCGTTCTTCACGACGTGGTTCACGACGGAGTGCTGCTTCTGCATCTGCTGCAAGAACTGCTGCTGGGCCTCCAGAAGCCGGCACAGCATCGTGGTCATTTGCACACTGAACGCAATCGATACCAGGGAAAGGAGCACCACGAGCGGAGCTGCAACGCAGACTTCAGTGGAGATCCGGTCGGAAATCAGAACCATTCCCAGAAATATCACGGGCTCCAACAGCACGACGGCCGCGCGGGCTCTGGTGTACCCGGCCATGGCGTTGCAGTACCCCATGACGGCGAACTGCCATGCCAGCGACGTCCCCAGGAAGTAGCCCACAAGGGTGTCACAGGACGTCCATGGGGATTGCGCGGCGATGACCGACAGCACGCATGCAATGCAGACATCCATGACCAGTTGGCCCAGAGCTGACAGGCCTGCCAGGTATGGCCATACCCTGGGCATCTTCCATCCACATAGCAGCAGTAGGCCTCCTGTCACAAACTCAATCACGATGGGAAGCAGGATGGAGCTTGTAAGTGGCAGGGAAAAGATGACGGTGGCAAAGCATATCAGGCCAGAAGAGATGCTCATCCCAGTGATCCCCAGGAAAATGCTGGAGAGGGCCACCAATTCCTGCGATTGCTTCTGAAAGGCCTCTTCCACGACCGGTGAATTGAAGGAAAAGCCCCACAATATTCGGTGCCTTGTGGTCGTAGTTGACATATTGGTACGGTCAGCTGTGGCAAGGGGATCGTTCGCAGTGTGCGGATGGTTTCAGCCAAAGACTTGCATGCGCATGTGTGTATTTTGCATGTGTGTACCTACGTCAGTTTTGTATCTGGAGGCAGACTAGGCACAGGGGGAGGGGGGGCAATTTCGCCCGGGGACAGTTTGGCCAGGGATAATTTCGGAAGAGGAAATTTTGTTGCCTTCGGCAAGGCACCTCGAAGAGAGGCTGACAGTCAGTCAGCCAGTCAGGCAGTCAGGCAAGCAGTCAGTCAGGCGGTCGGACGGGCAAGCAGGCAGGCAGACAGGCAGCCAGAAACACATGGTTTGGCTTTTTTCAGTGGTGGACTACATTTACAAACAGTGGGAGATCTTATGGGGGAGTATCCGCACCGCGCGCGCACCGCGTCCGCACCGCGTCAGGTATTTGAACAATTTCCCTAGGAGATGGTCTACTGGGAGAGGAGTTGTAAATGGTACTTGGTGGGCTCTGAGGCGTTACCATTCCCCCTGATTGGCTCTGGATGAAAGGGTCTATGGAACAACCCCAGTACCCGCACCGCGCATGCGCGCGTCTGATACTCCCCCTATGTCCACATAGAGGATCAATGGTCGAGCGGTAAAACAGTCACTCATCAATTCGCCGGGCACTGGTGTGAATCCGGTCCGGCGGTTGCCGGCATGAGGTGAACGACCCATCATTCTTTTTCACCGGACCCTGGTTCAAATCTTTCTGAGAACAAACTTTTTGACCCCCCTCCCCACCCCCTTCAGATGTGGTATCCAGTTTCAGGGGGATAGAGGCCTCAAAATCAATGGGGAATCGTTTTGGTCAGGCAAAATAATGATTTTTACAAGGGATTAGACATCCAATATCATGCGTTGGGGTATGCTACACAACCGACCCCCCAAAAGTGGGATGTACGGCATCTGCACCTGCGCTCGATCGAACAACCTCTCGTCGAGGTGATTTCGCCACCCTTGCAATCCCCAAACCTTCAAGTGCCATTAGCCCAAATGACTGGTGAAAGATGGAACTGTTACGCCAAATTTTCGCCAGGGGAAACTTCGCAACCTTTCTTAGCGGCAAAATTTCCCCACGACAACCCCCCCCCCCCCCCCGCGTATCAGCGCTATGGTCCTTGGCCTCGGGTGCCTGAGTCCATATGGGCACAACACAAAGCCTCTACAGAGGAAGACAAAAACAATGACAGTGCTTGTTGTTGAGTGTGTGTGGACCATCAAGGGTGATAAATGCGGGTGGGGTACTTGTCACTTGGATACGTGCCCATCATGCAAACCATTGCATAGTTGTATTTTGGCTGTGTAATTTGAATCTCATTGATACAGTCAACTACAAGGCTGGGGACAGCAAAATATCACGCCTATTAGTGTTGCTTCATTGCCTTGTTGTACTCAGGTGGTGTTTTTAGAGGGCTTCTTAATTTGTGGGGTTTTGCTGGATATGCACACAGTGCAACAAGGGGACCAATACCGGGGAGATGGATCCAATCGTTACAGCAAACTGAATTGCTGCAAGAAGAAGCACAAGCCCGCCAAGGATGCAATTTAATGCTGCTCCAAGCTCAAACCCCGGAAATGCAGCATCCCTCACGAAACTGTCACCATACCGCCACCGTCTTGTCACTGCACTATCGTTGTATATTGTTGTCGCTCAATACTACCAAAGGGTGGTCCACAACAGCTAGTAGGCCTCCATGTGGTGCAACCGGTGCCCAGTGCCCGCAGTGTGACCTACTCAGTAATTCAGGTCATCTGTGTGTCTCGAGGGGGGCGGGGGGTGCTGCTTGTGGCTGGATCCCTCAGGGGTTGGCATTTGCCAAGAGGGGGTTTGCCTCCTGGTTTTAGGATTGTACACCATGTCTACACGTGTATCATGCAAGCTGCGGCGCGTCAGCAACCTTCTTGTCCAAGCAACACTGGGCGTTGGTTCCATCAATTTCTGGTCATTTACCGTTGCTTGGACAAGGCGCAATCATCATTCAAACTGCAACTGTTCTTGTGTTCGAGAGGATATGCAATGGACAATCTAGATGAAGCACAACGTATTCATCCGTCATAAAGCTACATCCATATCTACAATCAAACGGCAACATTCGTGCGTGTTCACCTGATGACTTATATATCGGCAAGTGCTGCCTGCATGCGACATATTGTGTGTCTTACCTCCCACTGCTACCGTGATCAAGCACTCCTTCGGCTCTCAGTTGCTGTGGTAGTCCTATGGTGTGTTCTGCCGTGTGTCTGTGTGTTCAATTGCTGTTGTTGTGTCATGGTGCTGTAGCCATTACGTATGGCTGGTATTGCATAGTTGGTGTGAGGGGGCCGGAGGCCAAGCCTCTGATTTTAAAAATTCAGTCTGGACGCTTCGTTCCTGTGTTTTGAGAGGCAAAAGCAGGGCTTTGCGGCGAGTACCCCAGCGGCAGCGCAGCCGGCTGCCGCTTTGAAGACGGGGGTTCGAATCCCCCTCAGCAGGCGAGCTACGGGGGAGTACGAGGAGGAGATGTGGTTCCGGCGGCGCAAGGCGGCACCGGTGGTGGAGCGCGCTGCTGCAGGTGTGTGGTGGCGGATGCCTTTTTGTTTCACTCTCAAGTAAAACTGACACTGATCTGTGACATACCTCAGTGAGAAAAAACTATGAGGACGAGACACGCCACCCATCCAGCGGCGGTACCACTGGTGGAGCGGGTTGCTGAAGGGGGCGGTGGCGGAGGCCTCACCGACGGGCCCCTGGACGGACAGACGAACCGGGGTTCGAACCCCCGACCACGACGAGCGCCAGCCATGGCGCATACCACTAGACCATCCATGTCTCTTACCCTATATGACGCATATGTCATTTATACCGTGAAACGACAACTCTCTCAGGGGCGGGGATCGTGCCATGCATCGTGTCAAGAAAGAAGGGGCAGCATAGAGCTGAGGTGCAGGAGGATCTATGGGCTACTCAGATAGTACCAGGTGTTTACGGCGTTTCCGCCTGGGGACTGACACGTCCGTACTCGCAGAGGAGTCAGAATCACTGCCCATAGAGATAGTTTCGTCATCGGAGTCAAATCTCAATGGGGCTACACTCGTTTCTGAGCCCGTAGGCGTGGAAAAACCCTCAGGGAGGAACGTGACACAAGGGGTATGCAATAGTTGCAGGCCCAGTGCAGTGAGCAGCTGTGTGGCTGGGCTGGCGCCCAAGGGGATCACTCCAGGAGAGCGTGCAGGAGATGGTCGGGAGTCCCTTGTAGGCAAAGCAGGCGTGGCAGGTGTTACTGGTATGTGATCAGGAGCAAAGGTGTCAAAAGGTACAGGTAATGGGGATTGCTCTGTGTCCTCCGTGTCTGATTCGGATTCAGATTCGGAATCCGAGACCACAATGGGATTGCGGTCCTGTCTGTTGGGCTCAGTGGAGCATCTCACAGTAATGCGCTGTGGTGGCACAGAGCGCCTGATATGGCGTGCCATGGGCACGCAGGACTGCATGAGTAGTGGGCTGGACAATCGGCCCGTCTCAGCAAGTGCGTCCGCCTCTTCGTTACCTACAATCCCGACATGTGACGGGACTTTGATCCACTGTATTTCTCGATCCGATTTGTCAAGCTCTGCGAGGAGCTGTTTCCAAAGCTCTACGTAGCTGAGTGGGCCATTGGAGCCCACCCAGTTATTTAGTTCCCATTTCTTGGCTTTCCCAGTTGCCCCCAGAAAAACAAGAGAGGAGTCAGTGCAGATGGCAATTTTCCCTGACGGGAAAAGCTTGATAGCCTGAATTGCTGCGTAGAGTTCAGCGGTATTGTTAGTCTGTCGCAGACCTGGGGGGAGATGGGCACCTATGGCATGCAGGCCCGGGGCATAGATGCCATAGCCTCCTACATAGCCAATTTTTGCCACCTTTTCTGAAGAACCATCAGTATAGATAATGTGAAACCCCTGGTCCTCGAGCTCACAAATGAGGGCTTCAAGTTTGGCGGAGTCTCGCATAGCTCTGTCAAGTTTGTTTTGTTGTCTTCGTTGTGCTTTCGAAATAGGGGGGGTGGGTGGGGCAGGGTTCAGATTGGGGTGACCCAGTTTCCCTTCATTCAAGAGCGAAGAGAGAGACTTTGCAAAAAGCGAAATATCATTGACCGGGATGGGCGGGTGCGGGAGTTTAGTCCATGTAGTAAGTGAGGAAATCCAAAGGTGCATAAACTGATGCCATGTAGGGACTTTTGTGCGTGCAATGCAGCGACACTCCCAGTTAACCATGATGGCTAGCCAGGCCATGATCCCTGCAGGCACCTCGAAAGTGGTGTCTAAGTACGAGGACATGAGGTCCTGTACACTAGAAACTGTCACACCGTCAATGGACAGTGGGAGGAAACATTTAGAAATGGTGTTAAATGCAACAGGTAAAAACCTGCAGGTTGACAATGCGTGATCAATTGTTTCCACCGCGCCATCAAGAGGGCAGTGTAACGCTGTTGGCATCCATTTAGACAGCCGTGTTCCAACCGGCAATTTCTTCCACGGCGCTTTCCGTACAAAGTCTTTCAGATTTAGAGGTATCCTTGAAATACAGAATTTGACCCACACTTCCGGGGGTTGTCTGTTTTTGATGTGTATGGGGTATGACATACGTGCTCCCACCCCCGATTTGGTCCAGAGGCTCCAGAAATCAAGGTTTAGGAGATTGGGGTCACCGTCGTGACACTGAGGCTTGGGTACATTGTAGATGGATCTCCAGGAAGGGGCAATAAGCGCTTGTGAGGTGTCATCTTCCAAGAATCCCCCCCAGGTAAGCACTCCATCTCTGATTAATCGGGGGCAAAAATAGGATTGTTGATGCTCATTTCGGAAAAGGATTGAATGCCAGAGCGGGAGGTCATATGGCATGACCTCGGGAGTAGGTACCATGTGTGGCTGTCTGATCAAAGACAGCGCCCTGGCACAGCCACCCAAAAAGGGCATGGTTTGCCAAACGACATTCGAACCCATTTGAAAATAGGGCAGGAAACGCATTGACGGGACCAGCCCAATCTTGTCTGCCCACCTGGTGAAATGATTGCTTACAACAGATGAAAAGGCTTCAGGATGTTGCAGAAAGTGCATGTATGAGGAGGCGTGCTGCCAGAGCAAGAAGGATCTTGGGGTGGGGAGGCAGCATCCTCCTTCGATTTTTGGTAGAGACAAAATATCCACAGTCAGACTCCAGGAGTTGAGTCTGAGAGCGATGTGGTAAACAGTGCGTAACGAGGAGATGACCTGTTCTGTTGGATAGACTACCCTAGCGGGGAATACCAGCAGGGGTAGGATCCATTGTTGGAGAAGTGCAACCCGCTCATCCAAGGAGAGATCCCACTTTTGCATGGCGTAGGCCCTGCCAATGGCCTTTTGCAAGGCTGGTTGGTAGGCTTCATAAGGGGAGATGTCCCCTAGCTTTACCCCTAGGTATTTGTACCATTTCTTGATGGGGAGCGGGACCATCGCAACCGTTTGGACCGCCGCTCCGGACCATGCGCCTAATACGAGTATCGCTGATTTTGAGGGGTTCACCTTAAGTCCAGTGATGACTTGAAACTCAGTCATCACTTCCCAACACCGCCGAAGCAGCGATGCCGTGTGCTCAGGGGAGCCCGATATGATGATTAAAAGGTCATCAACATACAGAAGGACAGTGACCTCCACCGATAGAGACTGCATTTTCGTAATGATGGGTGAGATGAGCATCGCAAAGAGTGTGAGGGAAAGGGGGCATCCTTGTCTGACCCCTGATGTGGGTTGTATGAGTGACTCCAGTTGTACCGACCCATGGATGACCAGAGCAATGGAAGCCCTAAACAGTTGGATCAGAATGGTGACATATGGCTCCAGGATGCATAGCATCTCAAAGAATGTTTGCGCAAAAACATGTGACACTGAATCAAAGGCTTTGGAGAAGTCAATGAAAGTGAAAGCACCTGAGTCAATGGCGCTCCAACTGCCAAAGGCTTCCCACAGATGTTCGAAAATGAATCGGCCTTTTAGCGATCCCTTCTGCTGAATGGGTGTGATGTAGCTGACTAAATCTTTAAGCTGATATGCAATGCAGGCTGCGAACCACTTGTGGCACTTTCTGAGTGTCTATTTTTTTCGTGTCTATTTTTTTTCGATCTCTTATTGCTTCATGTCTGAAAGCCCCAAAGAGGGTACCACAGCGCAGACGACTGTCACACACGAGGAACAAGCAGCACAACTGGCCGCACAAATACCCAACTTTTTCGACGCCGACTTGGTTGCTGCTTATCGCCCCGTCTACCTGACAGCCGATTACCTGTTCACTGTGGGGACCAGAGCACCTTTCCTCGGTAAGTACATTGTGTACAAACTACTGCTTCCTCAGAACTACTTTCTCATCTGGCGCATCAGCACCAGCTACCCTCCGTCGATCGCCTTCCAGATTATCCAAAGTCTAGGTCTGTGATCATCATGGGTGACGATCCTGCCAGCCAAACCGGCTCTGTATGTCTCTTCCCTGACTCCTCCGACGATAATCACACTGCTGTGAACACACAACTCTTCAAACTTGCTGTTGAGGGGCTCATCTCAATGAACACCAAGAGAAAAGCCCTTTGGAAATCCTACTTCGATCTCATTACTGAAAATGATGCCCAGAATGCTGTCAACAAATCTCCCGACGCAAAAAAAGAAGCGCCTTGCCTCAGGCGACAAGCTCGATTCAATCATGGCGGATCTCAGTTCGTGCCAAACCGAGTTCTGGTCTCACTTGCAGAAATTCTCCCATGTATTGCTAAATGAGCTCAAACCACAAGCCATTGAGGTTGGTAAACAGCTCGATGAAATTCGTGAACGGCGAGCTCAGGCGAACCTTGACCACAACCAAAAGCAAATCTTGCGAAAAGCTGAATCTGATGTCCGCTCACAGCTGGAAACCATGTACGATCAAATGGTGGATATTGTCACAGGCAAAATCAAACATGATGACGATGTCACTCACCAGATCATTGCTCAGCACAAAACAATCTCAGACCAACGTGATGCCCTGAATAACTCTCAAACTGGTGGATTTGCTAAAGCCAACGTTGCTGCCGTGAATGCTATTCGAGAGAAACAGAAGTCTGTATTGAAACCCGCTGATGCCCACCCTCTGGCCGATGACGAACAACAGCAGTTGATGCTGCAATTCAGCTGGGAAGATTTCGATGCCGTCCTACAGTCCTCTACGCTGATCAGCCAAGACATCACACCTACGTCGTGGACCGGGCTGGGAAAAGTTGACCCCGACGGGCTCAAGGCTCTTTTCCCTAATCCCGACATCTCTGTACTTATGGTTATGAAGCATGATGAATTGCCACTCCTCAGTGAAGTGTGCAAATCCTCTGGACTCCTCACTTACCTGAATCCACGCAGACTCGACCTTCTGATGGAAATTCCCGAGGATACAAACATTTGTAAGTTGGCCGATGAATTGCCATGGTGCCCCCATACAGTCGGAAAACTCACCCGCGCAGTCGCGCTGAATGGCACCTCTGAAGTGAAACGCTTTGCCGTTATGTTGGCTCACCAGAAATCCAGGCAAGCACAAGTCAGACCTCAATACACCACTTTCAGATTCTTGCACCAAGGTATGAAGGTGGCCAGAGAGGCCTTTTCACTACCCACTGCTCCGAACAATCGCAAAGCCATTCATGTCCCGGAAAAGGCCATGCCTACCATTCTGAAATATCTGAACCTTCGTGGTTCGCAATGCACCACCCAGAGTGGGAGAGTGCACAGCAGAGAACCCGTCTTTCACACCAAATTTTTTCACTGTGATCTGACCCAGCAGCAGGTGAAAAAACTAGTGGAAAAGTTCCACAATTTGCACTACCTCTCCGTTATGTCTGTTGACGAAAGGGAAGGTACGGTGCTTGGCTCCTGTCACACAGTGCTGCAGGCCTATTATAATGCTACCATGAAAGCGGAATGTTCCCCCTTTCTCTGGACTAACCTCTTCACAACCATGTCTGAGGTGATTCCAGACAGGAGCCTATGGTTCCTGCAACTGGACGGATACAACAAGGTACGCATCGGTCTGCACGATGCAACCACAGCTGAGACGTTCATTCAACAGGTCTCTGTTGAACTTGAAGCTAAAGGCATGCTTTTCAAAGATGAAAGATCGAGATCCTGGCTACCGGACAAAGTGGGTTCTGATGGGGAATCAGCAGGTTCCTCATCTGCCTCATCCACTGTTGTAGACAGTTCCATCCTATATAATGTCCCAGGGTGGATGAGGTCGAAACGCTTTCTAACAGCCTCAAACTGGGACACGACCTTTTAGCTCGCCTAACATCCTGGAATCCAGGCAATGCTAACTGCACCTGTTGGAGACTCTTTGGGGTCTCGGTGCCTAAGGGTGAGGTCAAAGTCTTCCAGGACAGTACATCCTCCACCCAGCTACATCTGATTTCGTACAAAGAGTATTGCGCCATGCGCAACAGCTCCATGAAAGAATCACAGAAAAAGAAGGCCACCAACCCAGAACGCACGCATCGGTCCTATGCTAAGGTTGTTGGCAGAAAACAGACATGATGGCTGCTCTGTCCTCTGATACCCCTACAGTTGCTGCGAAGCTCGCAGTGGCTACTTTTAATGCCAATGGCCTCACTACACATATTTCCAAGTGTGATGAAGGGCAGACTGAGACCAGGGCTCAAATCATAGCCCGACATTTCAGGCGAGCTGCTCTGTCTGTCGTAGGATTGCAAGAACCACACGTCAAATGTGATCAAGATTACGACGACATGGTTTCCTTTTTCAAACGCAAAAACATCACGTTTTGTGGCAACGTCTCTAAGTAGGGTAGGGGGGGTGCAGCCATTTTGTTCCCCCCTGATTGGACTCTAACAACCTGTTGGAGCCCACACCCTAGATTTCTGTTTACCTCACTGTCTGACCCTGAAGGCTGCAACTGGAACTTTATGGTAGGGCATTTTCATCACGATGCTTCAATCTGCACGGAGCCGTGGAAGATGCTCTCCGCCATGTCCAGCACCCTTCTCCCCACGAACACGGTCTGGCTTTGTGATTTCAATTCGGTGATCCTGCCAAACCGGGATGTGTCACATGTTCGAACCTCGGTTGAACACGCCTCAGTCCTCGCTGCGCGGGACGAAGAAATTCGTGCCCTGAATCTGTTTAATGTTGTAGATTCCTTTGCCGTTACACACTCGGGTAGGTTGCAGGACGTGCCGTTGGAAGGATGGACTTGGGGTTTCCCTTCCACCACACAAACCAATCCTGCTACGCAAACCCCCCCACACTCCAAAAGAAATAAACCCGCACCGCGGGCTAACCCTCCTCCACCTGACACCACTGATACTGGGAACAATGGGGCAGATTGTGACAGACGAAGAAGGATCGATCGTATCCTCATTCCAGCGGAACTGCAACCCCACATTGACGGTTGCTACCCCAGCTTCCTTGCCAACTCCGACCACAAAATGGTCACGCTCCTGCTCGCCCCCAATTTTACTACACAAACAGTCAAACGCAAACGCTGCCCCACCACATTCTTGAGTGATGAAGATGTCACAGACAAAATCCAGTCTAAACTGGTGGAAATATCCCTGGCTGGTTACTCGGGTTGCTTGGACAAAGGGGGGGGGGGTACAAGGACACTAGAGCTGCAAGGACACAAGCAATCAAAACTCAGAATTCAATTTGGCTGTGCCGTCTACCAATCGCTTCTATTGCCACCGCATGGGTGCCATGCCGTTGCCCCATATCTTGTCGTCGAGGTCCCTTACAATGTCCACGGTAGCAAATGCCTCTGGCTGGCAATCCATGGCAGTTTGTGGTGACTTTGTGAAAGAATCATGTACCCCCCCCCCCCCTCGTATAAGCTACGCAAAAGTCCCAAATCAATACGGTCCCTATGCCTACTGTAGCTTGGACAAGGCCTTAGACGCCCGGGTTCAAAAAGAGAAATTTGCATGGTGAGCTGGTGCAAGAAAGGGGAATATAATAAACAAATATCCCCAAAATCAGGGCTATGTGGGTTCAAGTGGGCAACCACTCACAACAGATGTGTCCATGACCCTATGTGACTGGCAAATTTGTCACCAAACCCATGTCTTACGTGGCCGCACTGCATTTGTACCGAATCAAATTAGGTACCAAATTAATACGGTCCCTACACCCGCTGTAGCTTGGACAAGGGCGTAGCTTATACAAGGGGGGGGGGGGGTACATTGACCACCACCAGTGGTTTGTGTCCTTGCAACTCCAGTGTCCTGCCCCCCCCCCCCCCTTGTCCAAGCAACGGTAAATGACCAGAAATTGATGGAACCAACGCCCAGTGTTGCTTGGACAAGAAGGTTGCTGACGCGCTGCAACTTGCGTGATGCACGTGTAGACAGGGTGTACTCTTCTTAAAACCAGGAGGCAAAACACACTACAAATGCCCTCTTGGCCAACAGAGCTGCCCTGACACACAACATGAACTTCGTGCACCTCAAAACCAAGGTATCAGGAAGCACACATGGCACACAGTAGAACGAATTGAAAAACGCACCGCCAAAATCAACGGTGCAAACATTGACAGAACCAACACCTAGTGTTGCTTGGACAAAGCGGGGGGCGCAAGCAGGCCTCAAAGCGCTCTACACATGCATGTCCTGGTATGCATATGCAGCAATGTTCGGCAGTTCCATGATATCATTGATATGATACAAATGTGCTACCATACAAATCACTGCGCCTGTTGGCCTTGTTTTGTCAACACAAGAGTGTTTATATGCTACAAGACAATGAAAGGCACCCTAATGTTACTGTCTTTCACCCGTGGCACCTTGCGTGTGCTGGCACTCCTTGGCCAAGTAACCTGGACTGGGACCGTATACTTTAGGGGAGGGCAGGGGGGTGGGGATGCCACGTCGGGCACCTGGGCGGCCTACGCGCCGCTGAGAGGCTTGGACGGTTGTGAGGGGGCCGGAGGCCCAGCCTCTAATGTTAAGAGATCAGACCATGACAATTCATTCCTAAGCTCTGAGGACACATGTTCAGGCTTTTGGGCCATGTACCGCAGCGGCTATGCAGCCGGCTGCTGCCCTAAAGACGGCAGTTCGATTCCCCTTCGGCAGGCAAGCTGAAGAGGAGTACGAGGAAGATATGCGCCGACGGTACCAGTGACGGAGCGCGCTGCTGCAGGTGTGTTGTGCTTGGTGCCTTGCTTTTATTTATTTATAGCGGGGGGGGGGGGTGGGGGGTAGCTAGTCACGTGGCAACACGAAATCCTTCTGTACCAATGTATGAGTGCAATAGTGTAGCATACTTGTGCACACTTTCATCGACCAAGAAGACTGTGTCCCAATTGCATGTTGTGGTCGCCATGGGCACATGTTGTTTTGTCATCTCTCAAGAGGTGATCCCGGGTGTTGAATCTAGACTCTTGTAACCGGACCACCGTGGGTTTTGTAGCACTGACATCTTGCAACATCTTCCCCACCGCCTTCTTCACAAGGATGCCCCCCTCCCCCCCACCAATCTCCCATACTTACACCACAGATGTTTGGTGACAAACTGCAAGACGGGGATTTTTGTGGGTGGCCATTGGTTGGGATGTGTATTGTTGCTCAGCACTCTGAATCTTGAACCTTGGTGCCACAAGAGAGGTGCGCTGCTGATCCGTGCTCTCCTCCGGTACTCAACAATGTTGTGTAACAAGTTGATGGCGTTTGCAGAGGCAGCCTTAACAAGCTCTGTTGCAGGAACCTGCGTGAAGGCCCTTTTGACGGGGTTCATGCTAAGAGCTATGCGCGGCTGGTCTGCAGGCTAGGAGGCGGAAGGGCAACTGAAGACTCATTGGCTTGTGACACAGCTTGACCAGTGGCTGCGCTTAGACCGGGAGCCCTTTGGAAGAGTCGGGCTTGGCATAGGCATAGACGGCGTGTCCTTCCATAGTTTGGTCGCCGAGTCGCCACCGTTTAAGTGGGCAATGTTGGCGTGCTCAGCGTCCTCATTCTCCTCTGGACAAAGCGGGCCGCTTTCCGGTGCTAGCAAAAGGGAAACCAACCCTCAGGTCTTCAAACATCTCTTTCAAATAAAAAGGTAGCAACCCATTTGCATGCTTAATGCAAGCAAAAAGTGAATCAAGCACAAATTGAGCAACAGTATCTTCCTTTGTGAGTGTGCAACACACACATCGATGTTTGGAAACACCAAGGTCACCAGCCGTGAAGGAATGGTGGTGGTGTGTGTGATCACGAAGACCAACTTCACATTATATGTAAGGACATCAAGCTCATTCAGCACAAACCCAAGCAAACGGCCACATCTTGCACATCATATGGGACATGGCTCCTTTCGATCAGAAGCGATGCACCAAAACGTAAGCCCCGGGCACCAGCACCACCTGCGCCAGCACAGTGTTGGTGTGCGGCCATGAGGAACCAATGTGCCCAGTGTCTGGGAGCATAGCGCTGTTTGGGGGATTCGTGACCTTGTGGATATAACCCCTCCAAGCCCCCGCCCCATCCCCCTCAAATTGCCCCTCCTGGGACCCCGCCCCCCTTGAAAAACCTCCCTCGATGTTGTGATGTGGGATATGCTTTTGGTGTAGCTGTGGGTGCTGATTGTGGAGAAGGACAGTTGTCAACAGCAGGAGATCCCGGCAACTTGGCAACGCAACCTGTACTGCCTCCAACCGACATAACTTGGCTGCTGTATGGTCCACAGGATTGACCCCCATACCCTGGCATTGCATGTGTAGTAACTCGGGCCCAGAGGGTGGGGGACCGATGACAGTTGCCAACAGTGCAGCACCCTTGCTGCGATTGTGGTACCAAACATTAGTGCCTGCGGCATACATTTGTGTCTGAATGCGAAGAGGAGTCAACTCTGACAGGGGCCACCAGCACAGAAAGAACAAGAGAGCACCCCACAACAACCCGCAGTCAGAGTGACGGCCCCCTTCCCCCTGGGGAAGGGCAGGGAATCGCAAGAGGGAGGTTTCAACGGGGAGGGGGGGGTCCTGTGTCCCAAACCGAGGGCTCAGCCCCCCCCTTGTTGTGGACACAAGACTAGCCGAGGAGTAGTGCATGCCCTGCGCCAAGGTCTCAATTCCAATAATGCTCAAACTGCGAGGTTTAGCGATCCTACATCTTCTGCAAACCATGAGTTCCGTGTTCCACGTTCTGTGTTGCATGCCCTGTGTGTGTGCGTGCGCGCGTGCCAAGGCATCCATTTCAATCATGCTCACTGCAAGGTTCAACATTCCTACCATCCTGCGCTACAGAACCATCACTTTGTAGTCCAAGTGGGCCCCGCAGAAGCCCCGAGCACGCTGATTCACAGCTTCCTGACCATAGCAACACTAGCCGACCCAGCCCTGCTATGCGCTTGCTCAGTCGATTGTTCGGCATTCATTGGCCAGCATTGGGTTGCACCACGGTGGAGTTGGAGGTCAGAATGCCCCCCCACCCCCCCCCCCGGCAAGTGTGTGTGCGCGCGCGTGTGTGTGCGACGCCCAAATCTTTCAAAATCATGCGCAAACTGTGAGGTTCAACTCCCACGACCTACTGCTAAGCGGCCGAACCATGAGTTCTGTAGTTCTGGTGCCCCGTCAGTGGGCTCTTGGGAACCGGGTTGAGAGGTGTGTGTGTGTGTGTGTGTGTGTGTGCGTGCGTGCACACAGCGGATCAATGGTCAGTATCGATTGACTGCAAACCTGCACCCAAGCGTAGTGTGAAACGGACCCTCGAAACGTTCAGTTTTACAGAAGTAGCATCAATGTTTCAATGGGATCGACACCGCCGGTGTTGTGCATGCACTGCTGCCGTTATAAGTGTTACAGTCTTGTGGTGCACCCCGCCATAGACAACTTCAGCCCCTAGTCCATAAGTTCTGGCAAGGTGCACATTGTGTCCCCTTCTTGATTGGGGTGCTCCACTATCGTAAGTACAGAGATCGGGTTGGTCGGTGGTCGGTATGTACAGTGGTATCCTGTTGCGCGTGCCTGGAAACTTGTGGTAAATTGAACCTCGGATGATTGTGGTCGGCAACCAACGGTTGTCTTCATACACTTCATACACTACATGCGCGCACATGGGGGGGGGATTGGTAGGGGGGGTTGGGGGGAACCCACATGTTGAAGGCACACCAGCATGGGTCAGTGGGGTCAGCTCACAGCCGGGTTCATCGGTCAGCCTGCGTCTGGTAGACAGGCCGCCAAAAGATCCAGAGGGGCCCTGGATCTGGCCCCTCACGGTGGTAGACTCAGTACCTCGGGGGGATTTATTTGAAGGGGTGTTTTTTGGGAGGGCTAAAATTAGGAGGAGAAACATTTGGAACTGGTCCTTAGAAATGAAGGAAAAAATTGGCATCAGGCCCCTTGCTGTTGCTTCTTAGTGGGTGGTTGCTGTTGTTTCCTGATGGCCTCTGGATGGGCACTGTTATGTGTTGATGGGCTCTGGATGGGCACTGTTATGTGTTGATGGGCTCTGGATGGGCACTGTTATGTGTTGATGGGCTCTGGATGGGCACTGTTATGTGTTGATGGGCTCTGGATGGGCACTGTTATGTGTTGATGGGCTCTGGATGGGCACTGTTATGTGTTGATGGGCTCTGGATGGGCACTGTTATGTCTTGATGGGCTCTGGATGGGCACTGTTATGTCTTGATGGGCTCTGGATGGGCACTGTTATGTCTTGATGGGCTCTGGATGGGCACTGTTATGTCTTGATGGGCTCTGGATGCTTGCTGATATCATCTTCAAAGCTTGAAGGAAATATTTGGTACGAGGTAGGGCTTCCAAGTTTGTCCACATCACTTTTGTAACTTTTTCAAAATCCCCCCCCCCCCGGTAGAGGGTCATGTGACCACCATCCCTGCACACCCATGGCACACTGCCCCCCCCCCCCCCCCCCTGTGTGACATTCCGTCGGGTTGTTGCTCCTTTACGGGGCCCTGGACAGTCACCCGTTCGTCCCTTCGCATGTTGCGTCGGGTCGCTGCGTTCTGTCGGCCGCTGCGGCCGGTGCTCCTGCTGGTGTCGTTTCCGCGTTCGCAGAGCCTGCCGGGGCTATGCTGGATGTGGCATGGTGTGCCGTTTGCGCGTCAGCGGCGCCCAGTAGTTGGCATATTGAGGATGTGCTGGTTGTTGTGGGGTTCGTTTGACTGTTTACGCTGCCCACACACCTCCGTCCTCAGGTCGTCCACAACGTGCCTCTCTGTGTTTCCATGTGCGTGAGCCCCAGGTGCCCTTCCCCGCACGGGCCAGCGGTGGCCCATTGGGCGCGGGATCCCCTGGGCAGTGGGAGACACGGGACACAACTTTGGGATACAGTGTGATACACGGAAGAGGGGTTTGGGATACACAAGATGCACAAAGAAAATTGGGACGCACTCCAACTGAAAGTCTTGAGGGGGGGCGGGGGGGGGCATTGGGGGCCCAGGTCTGCCCCGGCAGACCCTCCCACTAACACACATCAGGAAAAATTGTTCCCCGGGAAAAAACAAAAATCAAGGTGACATATCAAAGAGGTCAGAAATGTGAGGCTGGTTTCAGGTACACTTTTCTTTGGCCTCTGCCCCCCCCCCCCCCCCCTGTGTGACATTCCGTCGGGTTGTTGCTCCTTTACGGGGCCCTGGACAGTCACCCGTTCTTCCCTTCGCATGTTGCGTCGGGTCGCTGCGTTCTGTTGGCCGCTGCGGCCGGTGCTCTTGCTGGTGTCGTTTCCGCGTTCGCGGAGCCCAGCGGTTGGTGTGCCGGGGCTGTGCTGGATGTGGCGGGATGTGCCGTTTGTGCGTTTGCGTTTGCCCCCCCGCCCCCTCTCAACACCGTGACACAGGGTGACGCCCCCCGGCCCTGCGTCGCAAATTGCCGCATCAGCGGAGCAGGCGCACCTCAGCCGGTGCTCGGCGGGAAGTGGCCGCAATGGGGGGGGGGGGCATAGGATGCAACTCTGGGAAACGGAGCCGATGGGGGGGGCAGGGAATTGCTTGAAGGGGGAGGGGGGGTACCCCCCTCCCCCCCAAGACTCCGGCCCTGACTCTCCCCCAAAAGGCATTCCCATACCCCAACACCAGCCCCAACCGCATTTCCAACCGCCAGTAACCGCCGCCAACCGCTTCACATCTCCTGTGACCGCTCTGCAACCGCTCTGGAATTTCCCCCGATCGCACCCCTCCCCTTCAAGCAAAGCCCTGGGGGGGCGGCGGCAGAAGCACCGTACACTATGCAACCCACTTGCTGTACACCCCCGCCCCCACCCACCGCCCGGCGGTGCCGAGTTGCTAAAAGGGGCCCTGGGCACACCCCCAGCCCCCCCCCCCCCCCCCGGCGTCGCGCGGGACTCCGACCGGCCCCCCCTCGATCAGCCCTCGGCCTTCTCCGCCGGGGCCGCCCCCGCGGCCGCCTCCCGCTCGTCCTCCCGCCGGGGCATGCACGGGGGCAGGTCCTCCAGCGCCACGTCCCGCAGGTACTGCTCCCGGATCCGCCGCAGCAGCGTCCCGAACCGCTTCACCGGGAGGATGCGCGCGCGCGACAGCCTGGGGAACAGCCTCGTGTAGGGCTGGATCTTGTGGCTCCACTCCCCCCCGTACTTCCGGTGGTAGATGATGTTGGTGCCCCCGAACAGGCTGCTGATGTACGAGCTCCCCCCCTGGACGGAGATGAAGCGCTGCGTGTTGGCGTGGATGTGGAGCTGGAGGCTGTTGTAGGTGTCGTACTGCGTGCCGTTCGCGCGCTTGACGAGGTCCGCGAACGTCAGGACCGAGGCGCTGAAGTTGTCGGCGATCAGTTGGTAATCCTGAGGGTTGAGCGGGTGGAGGTGAGAGGGGGGGGGGGGGGGGAGGCGGTAGGGCTGTCCTCCAGGGGGAAAAAAGAGAAGGAAAAAAGGACAAGGGCTCGTAACGCCAACAGAAACGACCGTTCACAGGGACGGTCTCTGCATCATGGTCAAGACATGGGCACGACACGAGACCACAGAAGCAGTGTTGAACAATGGTTGGCGGTTGGCGGCGGTTGGCGGTTGGCAGCGGTTGGCGGTTGGTGGCAATTGGCGGTTGGTGGCGGTTGGTGGCGGTTGGCGGTTGGTGGTAGTTGACGGTCGGCGGTTGGCGGCGCAATTGGCGGTGGGTGGCGGTTGGCGCTTAGCGGTTGGTGGCGGTTGGTGGTGGGCGGCGGTTGGCGGTTGGCGGTTGGCGGCCGGTGGTTCCCAGGGGCTGTCCTTAACGAAAGAGAAAAAAGAGTTCTTGAGGACAGCCCTGGGAGGCAGGCCAGTGTGTGGCCCCAAGAGGGTCGAGGCGGGGCACCCCGCGGCCCCGGTGCCTCAGAGCTGTGCACAGCAAAGCCGTCCTCCTCCATCGAACGCCTCCAGCGCGGGAGGAGGTGGATCCGAGGGGCCCCGCCCCCTCCGCCCCCGCTAACGCGCTGTCGCCCGCCCTCCGCGCCGTCTGCGTCCCGGAGGACTCCCGGGGCCTCCACACGGTCCGGGGGCAGGGTCCGCAGAAGGCTCTGGCTGCGCGGGCCCCGCGGCGGTCATCGCCCTCTGTCCAAGGGCCATTGTTCGGCGGTTCCGCAGCGTACTTCGCGGGCTTCGCCCATCCCGTTCCCTGCTCCATCTCGCCCTCTGGGCCCTATGGACTCTATGGATGACTACCGAGGGGGATATTCCGTGCGGGGGAAATGTGAATCTACAAATTCTGGCGCGACAAAATCTGTGCTACTTCTTAAAAATGAGCGAATAATTGATGTACGGTTCCCAATAATTGCTCACGAGAAACAGTGCGCACTTGCTGACCTGCACAAATCCTTTAAACCACCGAATAAAATCACGTACAACAATTTCGTAGAGACCTTCAATGGCAGACATTGTAGCCTGTGTAATCTCCCCCCCCTTCGGTAGTCCGGGCTCACATACGCGCGGTGCAGCCCCGCGGGAGGAGGGGAGAGCAAAGGTCGGTTCTGATCGATGGAATGCCCCCGCTATGGGCACTTCCAGTGGAGCAACCCCCACCCCCTCAACCACCGGAGCCCCATGACGCGGGCCAATTAGCCCCCCTGTGTGACATTCCGTCGGGTGGCTGTTTCTTTACGGGGCCCTGGACAGTCACCCACTCTTCCCTTCGCATGTTGCGTCGGGTCGCTGCGTTCTGTCGGCCGCTGCGGCCGGTGCTCCTGCTGGTGTCGTTTCCGTGTTCGCGGAGCCCAGGTACCCCCCAACCCCCCCTCCAGGGCGCCCAGCCTACGGCCCAGCTGGTGTCTCCCTGACGGCAAGTGCCTGCTTCAATGGCATTTGCAACCGACAGTAACCGCCCCCAACCGCTTCGGCACACATCCTCCAACCGCCTGCCTAACCACTTCTCGGGCGTTCCCTTCTGCATTTCTGGTCTGAACGCAGGTGTTCGTTGGACAGGGGTGGGGGGGGGACGGACAGGAGGCTCGAGGGGTGCGCGGCACGTCGCGGGCACCTGCAGGTCCCCGATCCCCTGGTCGTCCCCAACGAAGTCGCCGCTGCGGGGCCGGGAGTAGATCACGGTGTAGTTGGGGGTGAGGGCCTGGAAGATGCAGCGCAGGACGTCGACTTTGATGTAGTTGACCGGGGGCCCGAACTTGTTCTTGCCGTCGTGCCACTCTTGACTGTACTTGTTGTGGACGAACACGATGGGCTTTGCGAAGTTGAAGATTGCCGGCTCCTTGAACAGTTTGTACGACGGCGGGTTCCACTTCCGGGGGTTCCAGTACTTCTCGTGGACCTGGGAGCAAGAAGGGGAGGGCAGACATGCCGCTAGCGTCTGGCGCGGGAACTGGCTCTCAGTAGGAATTGGCCCCGTACCAACGGCCACTCAGTAATACCCGCCCCCCCCGCATCACCAGAACTCAGTAGGAACGTGCTGCGTCCAGCGTGTGGCTCAGTAGGACCGTGCCCCATCCGATCATGTCTGAGCTGGCAGACGCTAGTGTCAAGTCTGGGGGTGGGTGGGGGGGGGCAAGCAGACAGGAGGGGGCAGGCACGAAGGGAGGAGGCGAGGAAGGGGGAAAGAGCAGGAGCGAGGCAGGAAAGGAGCGGCGGAGGGAGCAACAGAAGGAGGGTGGGAGGGACAGACAGAGGGAGCAACCGAGGGAGGGAGGGAGGGAGTGACGGCGGGAGGGAGGGAGGGAGGGAGGGAGGGAGGGAGGGAGTGACGGCGGGAGGAAGGGAAAGAGGGAGGGAGGGAGGGAGGGAGGGAGGGAGGGAGGGAGGGAGGGAGTGACGGCGGGAGGAAGGGAAAGAGGGAGGGAGGGAGGGAGGGAGGGAGGGAGGGAGGGAGGGAGGGAGGGAGGGAGGGGCAGCGATGGGGAGGAAGGGGCGGGCGGCACGGCACCTCCATGTACCCCGTGTTCTTGCGCTTGGCGTTCTTGTTCTCGACGTGGCAGGGGCTGAACCAGTAGAACGGGGCCGTGCCGTGCACGGAGATGGTGGCGCGCAGGAGGCCCCTCGTGTGCAGGTAGTGGCAGTACGGCAGGAACAGCCCCATCTCATACCCGAACTCCCCCGCGAACTTCACGACGAGCCCGTGCCGCCGCGCGGGCTCCTGCCCCACGATGACCTTCAGGTCCGGGCGGCTCTTCGCGAGCTGCGCGCACGTCAAGTTCCCCCACTCCCCCTTCTTCAGCTTCACGGGCTCGGCCGCGGCGTCCGGGGCCTTCTCGGGGCCCTTCGGGGCCGCCGGCGCCGGCGGGGGGGCGCGCGCGGCGTCCCCCTCCGGCGGCGCGGCGGCGGGCTCTGGGTCGCTGGCGGCCGCAGCGGGCGCGTCCCCCTCGGGCGCCGGGGCCTGGTCTTCGGCGCGGCGGGTTTGGGCGGCCGCGGGGGCCCCGCTCGCCTCGCCGGCGTCGGCCCTGGCAGCGGCCTTGCGGCTGTCTGATCCTGCACACGACAACGGATGCATTAAAAGGGAGGGGCAGGGGGTTTTTTTAATTCAAAAAAAAAAAAAACCTGGTGTGTCCGGTGGTCAGCAAAATCTGCACCGCTCCAACCGATGGCACTTAAGGGGTAACCGACGGCGGTTGGAGTGCAACCGACGGCGGTTGGAGGGTAACCGCCGGCGGTTGGAGACAAAGGCCTAGGCCAAGACCAGGTTTTTAAACTAAAGGAAAAAATACTTGTCCTCTAAAAAAAAACCCTGGGGAGGGGACCACAGAGGCCACCCCAGAAGCGCTTAGACAGCTTAGATATGGAGGAGGTTGCCCAAGCGGTTGGGGGGGTGGTTACTGTCGGTTACACATGCCATTGAGCCTGGCACTTTCCGTCAGGGAGACAGTGGCTGGGCACAGGCTGGGCGCCCTGGAGGGGGGCCGCAAACACATTCAACAACAAAGAGCGGGTCTACAGCAGGGCAATAGCGTTCTCGCACCGTAGATGCTCAGTCCCGTTAGAGTCAACGCTCCCAAATATCTCTGCTATGTACATCTGGCTCATTCGTATGTACATTGCGTAGGTACTCAATAAGTCATTGACACCTCCCTCTCTCATTTGGCGCTGTGTTGCTCCTTTGTTTTGTCCGCCCAAGAGGGCGTGCGTACACATACTGGGGGTGGAGGCACCCGGGCTTCCCTTGTGGTTGTGCGGAATGCTGGCACCCTTTCGGCCAAACCATCAAGTGTCTATCCCTGGTGTGTTTCTAAAACTATCCCTAGTCTGTCCCTCCCTGAGGCAAGCTGGTATGACAGTACGACTACAGTAAGTTGCTGTGTGCTAGCAGCTCATAATATGAGTTTCTGGCCGCGCACTGCAGCGGCTGTGCAGCCGGTTGCTGCCCTGAAGACGTGGGTTTGAATCCCCCAAGGGGACGAGGAGGAGATGCGGCTCCCGTCGGCCGGCGGTACCGGTGATGGGGGGCACTGCTGCAGGTGTGCTGTGCCTGGTGCCTTGCTTTTTGCTATATGCGTACCTGTGACATCTGCTCTGTGCTCAAAAGATAAGGGCAAATAAAAACTACGAGGACGAGACACGCCACCCATCCACCGGCGGTACCGATGGTGGAGGGGGATGCTGCAGGGGGCGGTGGCGGGGACCTCGCCAACGTGCCCCTGGACGGATGGACGAACCGGGGTTCGAACCCCCGACGACGACGAGCGCCACCCATGGCGCATACCACTAGACCGTCCTGGAGGGGGGGGGGGGGGGGTCCCCTTCCCCCATTCCAACGCATCCCATGCACACGACACATTCACATCACTGCACTGGGACGGGGCGGGGACGGCGTGGAGCGGCCAACACGGCGGAACTGCAGGAGGTCGCATCGAGGGCATTGCGGCAGACCACGTGGGGAGGGTGGGGCGGGCTGCGCGGAGGCAGTCCTGGGGATGGCGTCCGCTGCGCTTGCTCTGCGCAAGCACCACCAATGGCAGCGGGGGTTGGGATGGTGCCCCGTCAAATCCGTGGCGTAGCCCCCCTGGTGTGCGCCGATCAGATGGGGTGCGGTGTTGCCTTGTGGGTCCCATGGCCGGCCCGGCTACGCCATCCAATGCGGACCAGCTCATACACATCAGATCTCATACGCATGTTGGACAGGTAACCGGACCTGTTGCACCCTTTTGGGGAGCAGGACGTTCCTTAACAGAAAAAAAAAGAAAAAGAAAAAGCTCTGGACGTCCGAATATTTGGGTGCAAAACAAAAGCTGAGCCGGCGGCCAGACGACGGTGGTTGGCTCATCACCCACGGCGGTTGACTGGTCAACCGATAGCAATTGGCTGTTAACCAACGGAATTCGGCTGTTAACCGCCAGCGGTTAACGGTTGGCCAGGAACTGCCGGCAGTTGGCCTGCAACCGTCCGCCCCAGGGGCGTACACGTTCAAGTACACGTACCACGCACACGTACAACAAAAAGGAAAAAAGAAACTGTCGGTGTCCTTCGAAGCCATAGAACCCTAGGGGGCGTTTTCGCACAGCGCGGGCACAGCGCCAATTATTACGGTGATTATCCAGGTAACAACCCTGAAACCCACCCCCCTGCGGAATCATGCACAATCAATTCAAAACTCAAAAATGCAAACATCTGATGCTTGCCATGGGTCCCAGGGACCTAAATTCTGCCCCCTATAGCCCCGTCCACTGCAGCAGCCATTCAATGACGTCCTTTCAATCTTCTGAACTTACCGAACTCCCGGCGGTGGAGAACAGCCAACTTTTCGCACAGCGCGTGCACAGCGCACGGTACGCCCCCCGAGAAAGGCTCGGTTGCCGGCACAATACCCGTCTTCCTCGGTTTTGTTTATGGCTGCCAATAAACCCCCAAAGGCTTCCGGGCAGATCACTGGGAGGGTCCCCAGACATACTTGAGGTCTGCATCGCGCGCGCACTGCGGCAAGAGCGCCCTCACTGGCACTCAAGCAATGCTTCTTGGGACAAACATGGGCGTAATTCGCGTGTTTCCTAGTCAGCGACACCCGGCGCCAGGGCGTCTTTTGAGCGGGGGGGGGGGGGGGGGGGGAAGGGGGGGGAGGGGGTTTTGGACCCAAAACTTGGTGTACCAAAAATGGCCTGACCAGATTTTCCCGATTGTAAATTTCGTTTTTCCCACTATGGTCACTTTGGTCTGGGGAGGGGGGGAGGGGGTTTTGCGGGAGGGGTCCCCCCCCCATTGGTTTTTAATTATTCTAAAGAAGCCCTGCCCGGCGCATGCAGTGCTGCACCCCAGGGGAACACGTGCGGGTTGGATTGCGTCGTCCCAAGGGCATCGACACCCACTCAAACTGCCCTGCAGCACCGCACGCAGGGATGCATTAGAACGGGAGGGACCTCGGGGGAGGCCCCAGAGGCGGTTAGAGAGGCGGTTGGAGGAGGTTGCCGAAGCGGTTGGGGGCGGTTACTGTCAGTTGCGAATGCCATTGAGGCTGGCACTTGGCGCCAGGGGGACAGTGGCTCGGCATAGGCTGGGCGCCCTGGAGGGGTACCTCCCTCCCTTCCTATGCATCCCTGACCGCACGCCTCCCTGATGCACGAAACAGTGTGGGGGAGGCGATGGGGAAGGCGAGGGGTGGCACCTTCTGCAGGCGACGCCGCTGTGCGGGGGACGCCGTCTCGGCGATGGGCACGCTTCCTGAGCCTCAGGACCGGCAGATCCCTGGGCTCCTCGTTCATGCGCCGCACCGCCGAGAGCACGAGGACGATGATGAGGAACAGGAGGACGCATGGGAAATTGATGCTGGACTGCATAGTGCACAGGGCCTTGGGTGGCAGCGACGGGTCGCACAGGGCAGGCGGCACTCGCCTGAGGCCGCGGCCAGTGAGACGTGCGGTTCCGGAGGTTTACGTGAGGCCGGCAGGGCGACTACAACGGCCCGCGGCAGGCAATGACTGTACCCTGGGACACATCCGAAGGCGCCAAATCCCAACAAAACGCCCTGGACAGCGGAGCTGGGGCGATGGCAGGGGCAGAGGCATGGGGAAGAGACAGTGGGGCTTAATATTTGGCAGTGGTTGACTGAAAGTCCCCAGCAAGACGCCTTCAGCTGTTAGTCCATGAGAGGTCTTCAATACTGCCTACACCTTTAGGCTGCTGCCATTTGCAACCTGAGTCCCAGCCCCCGAATGGTGACGTGTGAGCTGTCACGTGTGGTGTGTTGTTTGAGACGACGTCAGCACAACCCGCATGCAGTTCACAAGAAAGAGAGAAAGGCTTGTCAAGAGCCGAAAAACGCCCCCCCCCCCGCCAAACCCCCACCCCCTCCCATCCAGTAAGCGGCTGCCTCACCCCCCGATTACTAGACAAGGGACGCGCGATACAAAACAAGAGAGTGAACGCGAGGGCATGTGAACCACAAAGTGACCATGAAACTGACTGCAGGATGCATGCCAGGTCTACTGAGCAATAGGTTTGGTGATGCATTACAACGGCTGACAACCATAGGAGGAGGGGGGGGGTAAACCCCTCCCCCTCCCTGACCCAGATTTCATAGAGGGAAAAAATGAAATTTACAAAAGGAAATATTTTTTTTTGACTGACTCCAGAAGTTCAAAGAGTACTCAAGACTGTGCTTGGGAAAGTGGGCGTCTCCGGCATATGATACAGTGGATCCCCGCAAAGCGGGGCACATGGCAAAGACCCAGAGTTCACATGCGTATAACAGAGGGCTCTCTGTTGCGGTAGGTAAAACCGCCACGCCATAAGGCAAGCCTATAATGCGTAAGATTTAAGGGGGTTAAACATGCTGCATCACGTGTGTGCCATTCCCCACAGGTCTTCAAGAGTGACAAGCTTTCGTCGCTTTGTAGGGGCCATGTCTGGTGGCGGGCGTTGGCCCAGGATGCCGGGCCTTGTGCGGCAGTGGCGTTTAGGCAGAGGGGGCTCCACCCAGTGGGCTGCGCGCTCGGATGCCCACAACTGGCTAATCACCGAAAAGAGCCAGGCCCTTCGGTCATGCCGCTGGTAGTGCTGGTCTGCGGAGGTGGTCCACACTCTAGCACGTCGCAGAAGGGTGTGCCAGTGCCGTGATTGCCGCACCAGATCATCTAGCATGTCGCGGTATGAAACCATCAGTGAGGCCCCGAGAACGGCACGTTGATGCGAAAACCAAGGCTGGGCCAGATACTGCATTGCCGAAGCTACGTGTGGTGCCCCTGGGTCCGCGGCAGTGTGACAGAGGCACTGGTCGAGATATTTCACCGCCCATGACCTGGTGTGGTACGATTGCGGCCGGTCCCATGTGCGCGCAGCTCTACGGTGGGACGTCTCTTGAGAGGCGCGGCCATCCTGCCGCGGTGTTCTCTCCAAATTTACAAAAGGAAATATTGATCTCGGCCATTTTTGGTACACAATTTTTTTGGGTTCCAGCCCCCACCATCCTTTCTTCTAATACATCCCTGGCCCCAGTCTACTGGTTGTTGCTGGGTCTGCCCCCCCCCCCCCCCCTGCCCAGTAAGCACCCTTGTCTAGTAAGGAAGGGGGGGGGGGGGTTGAGGGAACCGTCACTTTCCATTTTCCAAACTTTCTTAGAAGGTTGGATATTGAGGTTCTCCTCTATGTTTGCTCATTAGACAAGCTACTATTGTAGGTGCATTGCTGTGTACTTCAAATTTCTTGCATGGAAGGCACTGCACTGTACTTTGCATCATCCACAACACTTAGCTTTTTTGCAATTTCAGCCATGAATGTTGATGATATTGACACATACTCTCCTCGTGCTGTTTCAATTTCCAACGCTCAGACGGCAGCATTGTGTCTGCCAAGATTCTGGGCCCCTTGGAGTCTGGTGCGGGTGCTGACTACCGGATATGAGCGCTCAGGTACGGTGGTCATGTGATGGGACTGGTACTGTAGGGTCAGGGTCAGGGTTGTCATCCCATTCCTCACAGACTACAACAGATTCTGATGTGTCATCGTTGATAGTGGTCTCCCAAGTGGTGTTGAAGAAGATAGTGACAGTGCGTGTGACACTGTGAGACTGTGTGGGCAAAGAGTGCTCGTGGTGTATGGGGTTTGGCAAATGTTTTTGGTGGTGTTCCCCAAAGCTGCCAAACCTCATGCCAAACCCTCCAAAGGTGCAACCAAACCTGCTGCCTAGGTGGCAGCCAAGCCTGCAGCCAAACCTACAGCCGGAGAGCCCATTTCAGTGACCTCTGTTGAGCATGTGCAGCTCTTTCAGATGATATACTCCCGTCAGAAAAAGTGGCCCTAATTGGGGCCTACCGCGCAAATTGTAAGAATCTTAAGAATTGGAAAAATCCGCGGAATGCGATGTCAAAAATCATTTAATTTTCTGTGATTTTTTTTTAATTCCGCGATGAAAAATTCTATTGCCTTCAGCAGTGCACCTCGAAGAGAGGTTGACAGTCAGCCAATCAGTCCCTGAGCCAGCAAGCAGGCAGTCAGTCAGATACACACAGTTTGGGTTTTTTGTCAGTGGCAGATGCGGCCCCAAGCAGCAGGGAGGCCCTGCGTTGCAACCCAAGCCTGGCCGAGTGGTAACGCAGCCGACCAGTACCGGCTGGTCGGCGGTTCGAACCCCAGCTGGCCACTTTGGCGCCGCCGCCGGCGGCGCTAAAATTCGGCAGACCAGGATTCGAACCAACGCCTGCGACTCAGGAATCAGCTGCGTTACCACTAGACCGCTGGCCGTGTTAACAGCACTGTCCGTCCCCACTGCTTGTAGCCTATTAAGCAAAAACTTTTGACCCCCCCCCCCCAACACCCCCACCCCCCCACGCCCCAAAAAAGTGATATCCAGTTTTAGGGGGTAGAGGCCTCAAAATCAAAAAATCCATTGGGGGATGGTCTTACTGGGCAAAATAATGATTTTACAAGGGGTTGGACATCCAATATCATGCCTTGGGGTATGCTACGCGAATGACCCCAAAAAAGGAGGGTATATGACGCCCGCGCCTGCGCTTGATCTAACAACCTCTCTTCGAGGTGATTTGAACTGTTCGCCTGTAATTCATTTTGTTTTTGCGATTTTTTTGGGCTGTGCATTCCTGCAACGAAAATAGGGATATGGTACTTCCTACGGTCTCTGGATGGATGTGGTTATTCCCTGGTGCCCCCTGATCACATGATATTATTTCTTGGTCCTCTCTGGACGAATGCTGTTGTTTCCCGGTGCTTGCTGCTTGCATGCTTACTTCTTGGTGCCCCTTGGTTGCATGCTATTATCTCTTACTTCTCCTTGGTTGGATACTGTTGTTTCCTGGTACTCTCCACATGGATGCTAGCATATGCTCCCATCTCACCACGCATTTACTTTTGGTAGAGGGCCCATAATGGCCAACATGTAACATAACCCAAAGAGTTAATTTATTATTTGTGATTCTTTTGAATTCCGCGTCACTATGTGCTCTTTTTTGATCGTCCGCCTGGAATTAGTTGTTTTTCGTAATAAATTATTTTCCGTGAACAAGTAACTTAAGACGCGCAACTTCCTCAGAATTATTTAGCTTTAAGATTTTAGCTTTGAAATTTCCTCAGTATCCACCGACCTTGCTCTACTCACCCATACCAAGTGGCTGCAAGCATGGCACCCATTCAGCCGCACCGCCCTCGGGTGCAAATTGGGTTAAAACCAAACTCTTCACTTCATCCCTGACCACTTCGGTTCCACAGTGGGTGAAAGCGCAAGCAAACTCATACTTGCGAACGAGGGAGTTACCAAACGAAGCAGAAACCTGTTTATCCGCAATGCATCCTAGTTGGTTCAAATTTGACGACGCACGGTCCCGTTAGTAGGCTTCAATATTATGGGTTTGCCGGTGGCAGAGGTCTCTTTGGAGCCCTCCGACCACAAATGTGCATGACGGGGGTGATGCACATTTTGGTCATTGAAACACGCAAAATGCGCTATGCAATGGTCAAATCCCCACGGGTGTCCCAACACCATATCCCAACCCAAGAAGGTGGGTGTGGTTGAATGAGCCATGAGGATGTTCCCCATGACTTCCCTGGGCTTATAGAGCAGTGCCAAGTGACCACACGTGCACACGTGCCGCAGATAGCTTCTAATGCCCTGCAAACCGTTCTTGCACCCCAAGTTATCTTGCCTGACGGTACCGAACCCCCCCCTGAAGAGTTTAATTGATTACGGATTCGAGGCAGCTGCCTTGTTTCACCCGCATATTTTCTACAGGGGTGGAAAAAGATACGTATCGTACTAAGATACGTAAAACATTTGTCCAAATGGACAATGTTACCCCTCTTCCAGGTTGTGACCAACAAGCAGACATGAGGCTAAGGGTTACGAGCAAACCCGATGAGGCGGGTTCGGGTTGTGGATAACTCCCTAACTGGGTATAGTGTCCCTCACTCGCCACAGCCTTTGCCCCGCTTTCCCTTGCCTTGGTTTTGGAAGGTGGGGTTGCAGGGTTTACCGCCCCTAAACATCATATTTCCCAGGCACCATAAGGCGAGTGAAATTGTGCACTGGGCCGGTTCCTTGTGAAAGTGGTCCTCACAAGGGTGGTCCCGTAGGAGAGGCCATCGCCGGGCGTGCAGGGGTGTTTGTTTTTGGACCCCCCCTCCCTACTTGCAATGGCTGCTTGGGTGCCTCTGAAGGCGGGTTTTCAATATCCGCCGCCGTTTGCTTGCCAGCCGGCTTCGGGGTGGTAGTGATGGTGGTGGTGATGGTGGTACGCGCACGGGATGTGGGATGGTGTGAATACCTAAAGCGCGTATAGCGGGGCGTTCCGGTGGAGGTGGTGGGCCGTGAGTTGGGTCATTATAGCAGCCAATCTCACACAACTCTTGTTTTGCCACCTCTTTTGCGGCGATTAAAAACATCGTCGATATTGGTACAACCTCTTCAACACTTTAATAGTATGTATTGAAAATTTGAAAATTTTAGACAAACAAGAACAGGAAGGATCTTGTGATCGTTTAACAAAAAAAAGAAGCAATTATTTGACGAAAAAAAGGAGACCAGAGAACTTTTTTGGTGGTGTAAAAACAATGCAAAAATCAACGAGCACATGACACACAGCTGGGTTGTCCTTCTAAAGAGACTAAAGAGAAAAAGAAAAAAAACTGCCGGCCTCCGGTACACTTGAACCTCCGCAGAGCGCCAGCCGGCGAGTAACTGCGGTTGGTCATCAGCCGTCCAGCGGCAGTTGAGCGCCAGCCTCCATCCATTGAGTGTCAACTGCCGTAGGTAAACCGACTCCTGCCACCCATAACCTCGGGCCGTCCTTGGTGCGGAAACAAAAAACAAAGAAATATCTCGTTCCCAAACAACAGCCACGACACACAGCAACACATGGCATGGCGTGCACAAAATGACCGTGGACCACAATGTTGTTGTGCCTACTTAAGGCTACTGAGAAACAGGCGCCATGTCCCACAAATACTGCACCTTGAAGAGCTGAACCTGCTCAAAAAGGGCCACCAGAATGGGCTCGCCTGCCCCGAGTCGGCTGCATGCTTGGCTGTAGGACTGGCTGAGGGTTTCACATGAGGCTGCAGGGCGGTCAGAAGCAACACTGTCAATCATACAAAATCCTGTAATGTCGGCCAAATCTTCCTCCACTCGAAAAGGCTTTTCGCAGTCTGCAACCCAAACTCTTGGCTGCCTGCCATTGGCTGGGGTATTGGTCAGTGCAGTCACGACAGCCCAACTTTTCTTTGGGGGCAAGTGTGCTCGGATTCTGGTGGCCGTACGGTGCATTGTGGTGCCAATGCCTTTGTTGCATCCAAGAAATACTTGTGTCTGTGTATCATGAGGATGACTCGGACAAAATATGAACCTCGTGCATCTCAAACCCAAGGTATCAGGAAGCACACATGGCACACAGCAGAACGAATTGAAAAACGCACCGCCCAAATCAACGGTGCAAAAATTGACGGAACCAACGCCTGGTGTTGCTTGGCCATGGGCGTTGCTTGGACAAAGGAGGGGGGGGGGGGGGGTAGCATACACATACCCGATGAAAGAAAAAATTGGCGTGCACGCCCACCTAAAACTCTACCGTTCTGGGGTCAAAAAAAAAAACCAAGTCAAGGCGGGCTTCCTGATGGCCTGAATTCTTTTTTTTTTGATGGCCGGAATTCGACACGTACAGCCAGAGCGAAAGCTGGAGGCCAATGCGCTCTTCCAGGCCAGGCCTTTGCTTAGCGGGGGCGGGGGCTGGGGGGTGACCCCCTGCCCTGGTGAGGGGATCTCAGTAGGATCGAGCCCCACATGCCGGTCAGCTCAGTAGGAAGGAGCCCCGCCCTATGGGCAACTGAGTAGGACCCAGCGCCATCCACAAGGCTCCTCACTATTTTTTTTTTTACTAGGAACCCGCCCTGACCCCTCCCCCCCACTGAGCAAAGGTCTGTTCCAGGCCGTTGCTGTAGGCTACGTGAGGCTGGCGCGTCTCGCCCGGAGCCGCGCGGGCCCTACGCGCGGCCTCCGATCCCATACACCCGCAGCGCATTGGCCGTCGTGACGCGCATGACGGTCCCCAGGGGCACGCCGTGGAGGCCGCTCACCGCCCGCGCAACCAGCGGGGTCATCCCCACGTGGCAGACCTTCCCCCGGAAGGGCCGGGGCGCCATGAAGGGCGCGTCGGTCTCCACCAGCAGCCGCCCCAGGGGCACCGCGCGCACCACCTCCCGCAGCGCGTCGTTCCCGCGGAAGCCGATGCAGCCGGTGAACCCGATGCACAACGAGTCGAAGGCCTCCAAATACCGCACCGCCGTGTCCCGGTCGCCGGTGTAGCAGTGCAAATGGATCCGCCAGTCCCGGCCCCCGAACTCCTCCCGCAGGATCCGCAAGGCCTCGGGCTCCGCCGCGCGCGCGTGCACCACCAGCGGTTTGCCCAGCTCCTGCGCCAGGCGGATCTGCGCGCGGAACACACGGCGCTGCGTGTCCGCCGGACTCAGATTGCGGTAGAAGTCCAGCCCGCACTCCCCAACGGCAACTGACTTCTCCTCCGTCAAAGCCGCACGGATCCGGCTCTCCAAGGCCCTGACGGGAACATGGCAAGCACGCCAAGGGCAGGGGTGTATGAGACAGGGGGGGGGTTTGGGACCCAAAATTTTGTGTTCCAAAAATGGCCCAATTTTCCCGATCGCAAATTTCGTTTTTCCCCACAATGGTCACTTTGGTCTGGAGCGGGGGGGGGGGGGGCACAGGGATGCATTGGAAGGGGGGGGGGGGGGGGCTCAGAGGCGGCCCATAGACAGGCGGTTGGAGGAGGTTGCCAAAGCGGGTGGGGGCGGTTACCGTCGGTTACGAATGCCATTTAAGCTGGCATTTGGCGTCAGGGGGCAAGTGGCCGGGCATAGGCTGGGCAGATCATTCTGACGATTAGCACTCGTTGCTTTATTGTCCATCCTTTGCGCTCACTGTTGGTCTTGGCCTATTTTGTCAACACTGGGTGTTTCCATGGTACAGTACAGTAAGGCGCTCCGCGGTTCGCAAGTCCAGTGGCTGCGACTTGCCTACGGCTGATACTAAATGATCAACCACACTTCACACCTTTGGTCTCGCGGAGGGTCTTGCGGAGACTTTTGTTCTTTTTGGGGGGGGGTTGGCTCAGTACACAAGTCCGAACAGGGCGCAGAGGTGAATCTGCCGCACTGTACAGGCCATGCTACATTCTAAAACCTTTTCCAGAATCATACAGCATTTTGGGCAGTGTTAGTTGCGAACTGTAAAAAAGGCAATTGTGGGCATCTCCGGAGTGCAGTCCAATGTTTTGGGGCGTTGTTGGAGTGGGCGGGGCTGGGGGCCAGGGGGGTCTGGCTGCACTTCTGGGGGGGGAAGTAGAGGAAGCGGGCGTTTGGCAGTCAATTGACATTCGTGTGTGGTCGACCGCCCGCAGGTTGGCATACCAAGTGTCACAAGACACAACAACTCCGAATGATTGTCATGATACTCCACAATGGGAATCAATCTGATTCTTCTGCTTCCTGTATCACGCCTGCTCTGTCATCAGTAGAAGGTCTCGAAGTGAATGTTCATGCTATACTCACTGAGCCTCATCAAAGAACGACTTCGAGACAAGAAACTGGAATTATCCGAAAGTTGAGTGTACTTGAGCTAAACCGAAGAAAGATCGAGTTGAATCAGATTCATCATAAAAGATTATAGGGCCACATCACATCGTTGTGACTGCTGTGTGTACATCGTTGTGTCCACTGTAACCGCTGTGGTCATTGTCAATCTTTCATCACATCATTTGCGTCCACTGGATCTGCTGTGTCAACGACAGTTGGCACGACAGATCAATGGGAGGCTCCGATGCAGGGTATCTGACGAAGATGGCTTTGCAGCGCCTCTTTGTGAGGAAGTTGGTGCCATCGAGGCAGTACATTGCACCCTGAACTGCAGTACATAGAGCTATTTTTGCTTTTTGAACTTTGGCTTGCCATGAACGACCCATTGCCTGTGGTTAGGCCGTTTTGTGTGATGCTCGCCGGGGGGATACCCCCATGCATCGAAAAAAGCCAACCACCAGTCAACCACCAACCGCCAGCAACCAACTGCCGACCGCAGAAGGTTGCCTGTCCGTTGTCTGGGCTGTTCTCAAGCTCGACGGGGCAAAATTGGGGATGCCGGGCGCAATGGGAGCGAGACTTGAGGGCGAGGCAGGGATGCATTAGAAGGGGGTGAGGTACCCCCCCCCCCTCCAGGGCGCCCAGCATATGCCCAGACACTGTCTCCCTGACGCCAAATGCCGGCTTCAGCGGCATTTGTAACCGACAGTAACCGCCCCCAACCGTTTTGGCAACCCCCTCCAACCGCCTGTCTGACAGCCTCTGGGGCCGCCTCTGAGGTCCCTCCCCTTCTCATGCATCCCTGGGTGAAGGGCACATGACGTGCAGGAGACCTGCTCCATCGGTCCGCGTTGTGCGGGTGCAGACCATAGGTCCCGAACACATTCGGGACCCGGCGTTGCAGCTCCAGACCAGCCTCGTAGCTCTTGTACGCCCGGGGGTCGGCCTCCTCGGCCCAGCAGTTGACATTGATGCAGCCGCGCAGTTCGTACCCGCCGCACACCGTTCCCGCTTGGCCCGCCGCACCGTTCTCGAGCGCGTCCCGGATCGCCGACCGGTCCCGCATCATGAGGCCGGGCACGTTGTCCGCCACCGGCGCTAGGCCCAGGCGCCTCAGCGTCATTCCCAAGTGCGTGTGCGAATCGAATACCGGGGGCACAGCTCCCTCACATTGCGCGGCTGTGGTGTGTGCCCTCACACCGCAGGCGGCCTGTTGGGGGTGCCACCGCGCACTGCGCGTCGCACCGCGGATGGCGCTACGGCTCTGAAATGGGGTGGGGAAGCAAGAGGCGAAGGGACTTGTCCAAGCACAAACCTCCAGATTGGCTCTGGTCAACACACTTGACTAACAGACGAGCTGACTTTTTGTTGTAGTTTTCCTGATGCTCTGGATACCGTCTGCAGCAAATGCCTGTGGTACGTACCCACTCTCCTCTTGATATTTGCAGCCGTTATGGTGTCTGGGAAAAGGAGCCATGCGTGGGGTTTCCAAGGGGCCTCCAAAGGTTTGTGAGGGGTTTCTAAAGGCTTGTAAGGGTTTTACTATGGGGTTTCAAAGGTTTCCAAGCAGTTTCCAAAGGTTTCCAAGGGGCTTCCAAAGGTTTTTTGAGGGGCTTCCGTGCTTCACAATTCATCGGTGGCCGCGACTGCCAAGCGTAGCCGGCACAAGCTTGGGGGTGCCGTCCAAACTGTGCGTACAAACCGTGTGCACCTGGTGCATCCCATTCCATTGGCGTCCCTTCCAGGGGGCCTGTACACATCTTCAAGGGGGCTCAATTGACAGGCCATGCGAGAGAAACTCACATCCAAAAGTGCCCCACAGCACCGTCAGCCGCCATGAACAGATGGCCCAGATGGGCACAGCCTCTGCCGAAAACTACCGCACCGCGCGCATGCCATGCGGGTGGCGCTCCCATTGCTGGCGCGAGAAGATGTGTGGATGACTGTTTGCAGCACGTGCAAACATGGCTGGGACCTTGTGAGTGCCGATGAGGGAGGCACAGGCAGCCCCAAAGAAGCGGTGGGGTCCCCTGCCACCCGAGCAGATTGTGGCCATGCGTCCAGACTGAATCTGAATGCGACGCAAGCCACTTGCACAGTCCATGGCGGCTCAAGCGCACCAGCACTCACCCATGCATTGGGGACTGCCAAAAACAGGAGGCACGAAAGGTGGTGACAACATCATGAACAATGACCAGGGTCAGAAAAACGCACACCGCCCCATTTGAGTCCGAGAGAGCTAATCTGTATTGGGCACCCTATACCACATGGACGCGTCCCATTGGCGCATGGGCAACAGGCAGGCCATGATGAAGACAGTGGCACTGCATGGGGGAGGTATGAGTTTCAGGATACAATTGCACATCAGACATGACAAACCACAACAGGGGCAAACGGGCTTTCGATGGGGGGAGGGGCCGATAGCCTCCCCCCTCCAAAAGGGCTCGATTGACGGGACCCCCCAAAAACCAACCTAGGGACGTTCGTGGTTCGAATGGCGGTGGTATTTGTGTTAAAGGACACTGAGTTCCCGGTCAATCCCGTTCGAGGTGGACCTCGAAGTGGGTCAAAATGAATGTAGGTGGACACTTTCAGTACGTAGGGAAGGGCACAGAGGCAGAGGCAGGGAATGGCCGTACACAACAGGAGGAGGGGGGGTACCCCTGGACCCCCTCCCCTCCAGACCAAAGGGACCATCGTGCGAAAAAACGAAAGTTACCGTTGGGATTGGGCCCTTTTCGGTACAACGCCAACACAACACCTTGGGAGAGTACTTGGGCCACACAGGGGCCATGCGCTACTTTTGCGGTGAGTGTAGCCGTTTGACCGCCGTTGGTTACCCTGTGACTGCTATACGTCAACCACCACCTGCGGTTACCCTCCAAGTGCTGCACTGCCGACCTAGCTTGAAAGGGTGGTCGTCAATGAAAAATGGGGGGGGGGGGGGAAATCTTGCTGTGAAAGCGCCGCCCTGGGGGATAGTGGGATCGAAGGATGCGTTGGGGGTGATGGGGGGGGGGGGGGATGGCCATTTGAAAGGTTGTTCAGCTGCCACATCCTACTGTTGGTGTGCCCGGCATCCGTCCGTTCATGGGGGGCGCCTTAAGCGCAGTGCGCGCGTGGTGCAACTATTTGGGCGGCTCGCCGTAGTAGAAACCCATACTTTGTGGTACTTTGGGCATGATTGTTGTTTGGTAGTAGGTTTTGATGCAGTGGGGATATGGCATTTTTGGATTTTCACCCTGTTTCACCCCTTTCCATCTTTTTGCACACATTTTTTGCTCTTTTCCACCACGTCAACTATTTTTTGAGGTCCCCAAAGGCAAAGATGAAGACGCTGTTTGTGTTCATTGCCTTGGTGGTGATGCATCTAAGGGCAATGATATCCTCATTTGTGAGGGTGCACATTCTGCCACAGTTAGATCCGCCTCTTGTGCAAGGTTCCCGTCGGTGGTTGGTTGTGTCTAGAGTGTGTCGCAACATAGAGTGGTCCAGGTGGCCGGTTGGCTCACCCTAACTATGCACCTTCCGGCACTGCAACGGAGGCATCTGCTGCCTCTAGTTCTACCTCCAACTCAAACTCCGACTCAAGTGAGAAATTCACATCCACACACCCACACCCACATCAACGGGAACCCATGGGGAACCAACGTACCCCCCCCTCCCCGTTGCGCAAGCACGGCCGCGGTCCCAGAAGTCACGCCAAAACGGCGCTTCAACGCCAACCCCGTGCTTAGACAAGGCCGTGCATGCGCGTGACACATGTGACAGCCAGACCGGGAATAACATTGTTAGCCATGACTGAAAATCACATCAGAACAAGCAGCATGGGGTTCCAATGTGTAGTACAATGTTGTTATGAACAGAATGCACCATCACAGACATGACTGAGCCCCTCTTTCCCTGTACAAACGCTCTACAAACACCCAATCCTCCATTCTGGACCACAAAAACAGCGGTCCCAAAATTTCCTCAAAACGGCGGTTCAACGCCCACCCCGTGCTTGGACAAGGCCGTGCATGCGCAAGGGGGGGGGGGGGGGGGTACATCTGAATTTTGTATGTACACCCTGGCACCACCAAAATTTGTACTTAGCAATATCACCGCCCTAGCGGCTCCTGGCACCATCAGTTTGCCCTATTTGATGAAAAAAAAAACACCCGACTCAAGCTCCGACTCAAACATGGAAAGGCAATACACAGCTGTCGGATGAATATGACTTGTAGAGTAGTGCAGACAAAACCTCCGACTCAAGCTCCGACTCAAACTCTAGCTCTTCCTCAGACTCTACCTCTAACTTTGACTCTGACATTGCCACCGACATCAACTCTGGCTCTGATTCTGACGTTGACTCCGACTTTGACGATGACTCTTCATAGGTCATGTGGTTCTCATGGAAGGATTTGTCCTCTTGCACTAGGCATCTTTGTGGATGTGCGAAGGGCCACAGTGGACTAAGGGCCTTTTCAAAGATTGGGGCTTGTCCATGTCACAATGTGCCATCTACACGTGTTTCTGCCATGCATAACTGCACAACCACATAGTGCACTACTTCAAAGGGCTATGCAACCCCTGGGGGAATGTTTGCCCGGCGCGCGCCCGGCGCGCTACTTTTGTATTAACTATCCCGACTTCAGCCCCAGATTTACCCTCCCATGGAGAAGCCCCCCAAGTAGACCACATTGCACTGCACACCTTCCCTACAAAGCACGTTGCAAAATAAAGCAATATCTGTGACTTCAACCACTCCAACTGTCATTTGTGTTGCACTTAACAAACAACATTGGTCCCACAAGTGTGGGTGTCATTACATTCATTACAATAGTGCTCCTTACACTCATCACAAACTGCGACGGTGGAGCGCCTTTGGCAACACAAAACACACACTTCCGCCTCATCCTCTGCCTCATCTTGCGTGGCGGCCGAGTTGCTTTGGTCAGTCCAAACCTGAGGCGGGACATGCTCCCATGGTCCGTAGGGGGGGTGACGGACTTGCCTCCGGATGCAAAACTGAGTGAAATGCAACAAAATGCGGACTGACTGGTGCAACTCATTGGGGCCGCCACGCCAGATGTTCCTAACCAAACCCCAATGCCACAACCGAGCAAACAGCTGCTCAATGCGTGCCCTGTACCACCCATGGACATCATTGTAACCTTGTTGGCGGGCTGTCAAAGTGCCATTCTTTCTTCCAGTGAATGGCACAATGACATGAATCCGGTCTTTATAAGCGCCATCATGGCCCCCAACTTCAAAATCAAAGAAATACCCTCGGGTACGAGAAGGTCCGTACCCATCCCAAATCAAAACATCTGCTGATGTCCCGGGGGCCAAGGGGCAAATCCATACAATGTTGCCCAACATATCAACGGCAACAGTGACCTTGTAAACATGCGACGCATACTTAGGATTCCACAGGTCTGCACTCCATATCCCGCCAATGGAACTGATGGGCATGGAGTCTGTGAAATGCGTCATAAAGAATGGAAAATGGGGACAATGGTTGAAAGGATTCAACCTGTCGGCCCATCGAATCTCTTGAACAACATGGTTAAGGTATTCGCGAGCACGGGCAACACTCTGCCGCCAGGCAACCTCCGAACCTTCTGCGTGAGACATGAAAGCACCGCTCTCTGCCGGTGGGGTGTGTTTCATCCAGAAAAAAAATCGAAACAATGACTCACGGTCGAGGAGCTCGGGGTGCCCGTACTTCATCCAAAATTCCTCCATTGTTTCGGCATCTGCACCCATCCGTGCAACTTGGGTACGCACACAGGTGGACTTACACCGTTTCACCCACCATTGGACACCACCACCCTTGCCATCGTCGTAGACGGGGTGCAAAGGGTGCGCCAAGTTCTTAGACACGGCGAGGAGATATTCCAAAATCTCATCCTCTGTCTTTTTGTTCTCCCTCGCAACCTCTTCCGCTGTGTACTCTCTTTCCGTGGAGGGTTCGACAGGGTTGGGCTGGGGCTTGGGTTTGCCTTTCGCGGACTTAGATTTGCGTTGAGGTTTGGGTTGGGGTCTGGGTTCAGGGTTGGGTTGAGGTTTGGGTTCAGGTTTGGGTTGAGGTTTGGGTTGAGGTTTGGGTTGAGGTTTGGGCTGGGCTTCAAGATTGGAACTTGAGCTAGAACTAGAACTTGAGCTAGAACTAGAAGCTGAATTGGAGGCAAGCATTCCAAACAACGTACGCTGCCCTTTGGCTGCCAGCAATGGCGCTGATGAACTCCGCTTCCGAGCCTGCTTGGCAACCTCTTCTTGTCTACGAGCCCTTAGCCGTGTTACCTCTGATAAAAAGCGGCAGGGGCCACAGTTCCCCCCTCCAGATGCTCCGTGTCCTTTGGTAGGTGGTGGCCTTTGCCAAAGGTGAGGATTTGTTGGGCTACATCACCCCTGCATTCTCGGGGGTCCCCAACAAAGGGAACAAAATCGAAAGTCAAAACCTACGCCGGGGGTCACCATGATGCACCACGCAACAAAGCGTGGATTCAAAGATTGTCCCGGTTTCCTCAATAGCACCGGACGGTTGGGGCCCAAAAGAGGGCGGAAATGCTACATCACCCCTGCATTCTTTTTTTTTTTTTGACTGACTCCAGAAGTTCAAAGAGTACTCAAGACTGTGCTTGGGAAAGTGGGCGTCTCCAGCATATGATACACTGGATCCCCGCAAAGCGGGGCACATGGCAAAGACCCAGAGTTCACATGCGTATAACAGAGGGCTCTCTGTTGCGGTAGGCAAAACCGCCACGCCATATGGCAAGCCTATAATGCGTAAGATTTAAGGGGGTTAAACATGCTGCATCACGTGTGTGCCATTCCCCACAGGTCTTCAAGAGTGACAAGCTTTCGTCGCTTTGTAGGGGCCATGTCTGGTGGCGGGCGTTGGCCCAGGATGCCGGGTCTTGTGCGGCAGTGGCGTTTAGGTAGAGGGGGCTCCACCCAGTGGGCCGCGCGCTCGGATGCCCACAACTGGCTCATCACCGAAAAGAGTTGGACCCTTCGGTCATGCCGCTGGTAGTGCTGGTCTGCGGAGGTGGTCCACACTCTAGCACGCCGCAGGAGGGTGTGCCAGTGCCGTGATTGCCGCACCAGATCCTCTAGCATGTCGCGGTATGAAACCATCAGTGAGGCCCCGAGAACGGCACGTTGATGCAGAAACCAAGGCTGGGCCAGATACTGCATTGCCGAAGCTACGTGTTGCGCCCCTGGGTCCGCGGCAGTGGGACAGAGGCACTGGTCGAGATATTTTACCGCCCATGACCTGTTGTAGTACGATTGCGGCCGGTCCCATGTGCGCGCAGCTCTACGGTGGGACGTCTCTTGAGAGGCGCGGCCATCCTGCCGCTGTGTTCTCTCCCGGGGCCCTGTATACCCTACTTGATTGCGGAGGATAGAGTCCGTGGGGTTCGGTCGTACAGCTCGTGAGCGCAGCTTTGTGTACCATGCCGGCACCGCCGTGGAGGGCGTGGGCGGCACCTGTGGGTCACGGGGGGGCATGGTGAGTTGGCCGCGCAGTTGGCATACGCCATGTAGGGCGTGGTACTGGTGCCAGGCCACACGCTCCCTGAGGTCTACCCGCATTGTTCGGGGGATGTGGTCCCATAGGGACTGTGGTATGCGAAGGCAGGCAACATGGTGTAGGTCTGCCGCTGACGCCCTGTTCCACCATTCCGTCACCGTATCTTGCCATGGTCCCCAAGTGCTAAGCCACATGTTGCGAAATGCGACTTTCCAACGCATGCAGTGGATGAGTCGTTTGTGGACAGTGGTACCGTGGTGGAGGGGACGTATGGGGCATTTGGGGTTGGTATGGTCCCACGGCGCGCCCGTCCCATCCCATCGTACCTGACCCCAAAGCCATTTAACCCAGAGCATCCGTCGGTCCCCGCGCATCGGCAGCCAGGATACCCAGTGCGCACCGTCGAAAGTGACAATGCGCCTCCGTTGGAGGATCCATTTCCGCGCCGGAGTGGGGGCGGGCCCGCCGCACATTGCAATATCTTCGGGGCGCTGGGGGTCGTAATCCGGCACGGGTAGGCGCGTGGCCATCTTGGCGAGTAGGTTTATTTCCCCATTGCGTCGAATTTGTTCGCGTTCTTGCGCGTTACGGGCCTCCGTCTCAAGGCGGTGGCTGGGGATCCACTCCGCGGCGACGCGTTTGTGCTGCACTTGGTCACACACTTTGTGGCGGATGTCAGCGTCAGAACATTCGTGCGTGGGTCGGCGGTGTGCGCATTTTGTGACGGCCATGTTGTCGATGTATTGAGTGTCACCGTCAGATGCAATGGCCGCGCCGATGGCTGCTCCGTACATTTCAGCCCTGTAGGACTGCTGTGGGCCCGCCACCCGGGCGAGGATGCGAAGAGGCCCTTTTGTTACTGCTGCGCCCGCCGCTTGGTATTCCGAGCCCGCAATCTGAACTGTTTGAAGGCTGCCATCGGAGTATAGGGACGTTCCGGTTGGCGGTTGCTTGTTTGAGTAGCACGCTATGCCCGCGATGTTGACAGGGTGGTATCCCGCCGGTACCGTGCCTGCCGAGGGGTCTTCGTGGTACCGGTGTGGGGCAATGTAGTGGCGCGTGTGGAGGGCATCCCCCACCTGCTCCTTGCGGGCAGACAAGAGGACGCCGTCATCGGAGCTTTCACTGTCGATGAGGTTGGGTCCCCCGGCCGGCCGCGGCGGTAGTGCTATGTGGAGTGCAGTGCGAGCACCTAGCTGGGTGAGTATAGCCAAGTAGTTGCGAATAGGCACCGCTCGGGAGGGCAATTCTTTGCTAAGGTTGCAGCCAATGGATCCCGGACGTGAACGTAACGTGTTCTGTACCATTGTGGTGAAGCGTGCCCTGTGGGCCCAGAACAGTTGGTGCAACCCCATTCCGCCCAGTCGGTGAGGAGAAGTGACATGGAGGACGTTGTATGATTTGTGAACGTCGACCTTATTGAGTTCCATGGCCTCCGCCATAAGCACAAACCGCAAGCACATGGAGTCCATGGCTTTGAACATTGAGTCGTTGGGGAGAAACAAGGTGCGGTACGTCCACCGTGGGATCAAGATGGTGTTCAGCAGCTGCACCCGCTCGAAAGCGTTCAGTGGCAGGTATTGGTATCGCGTCAGATCAGCTGCGGCCGTCCCCACGAAGTCATCACGTGCCTTTTGTTCCCAGGTTGGATGTGCCAGGAGGTGACCGAGGTAGTGAAAGATAGGGGGTTGCAGCGGCAATCGCGCATCGCCCCACGTGATGGTGTCCCTGGTCGGGGACTCTCGTCGTGCCACACCCTGACGGCGGGAGGGTGGGGCCCAACGGTACACCTGTGTCTTTGAAGGGTTCGTCTTGAGGCCCAGTATGGCAGACAATTGACTGACGCGCTCCAGGACGTGCTGCATCTCCCGTTGGCTCGGGGAGATGATGGCGATGTCGTCGACATAGGCCAGTATGGTGCTGTTGGGAAATTCTCTAGTGAGAGTCTGGTGGAAGGCCTCATACACTAGAACAAAAAGGGCTGGGGACAGGGGGCACCCCTCCTTGATGCCACGACGCAACGGAAAACGGACGTCTCCGTACACCCCCGTGCTGTGCGCGTAGATGCTAGCCACCATGTTGTAGATGCGGGCTGGGGTTCCAATCAACTGGAGTCCGTAGGTGAGGCACTCATGGGGCATGCTGGGGTAAGCTTTTGCGATGTCCAGGAGGCATACCAGCGCACCGTCCCCGTATTGGTGTAAAAGCATCGACATGCGGAGGGCTTGTTGTGATGTGGTATAGCCTCGTCTACATCCTGCTTGGGGGTCGGAGAGCGCCGCGTCGATGGGCCCTCGCAGGGTGTCCAATATGAGCCGGGCTAGAATGGAGTACATCCCCGTGGCTACGCTAATGGGCCAGTAAATGCGGGCCGCCTCAAGGGGGCCAAACTTGTAGATCATGGCTATTCTGGCCTGCAGCCAGTGGTGCGGCACATCGCCGCTTTCCCACACATGGCGCACTGCTATGTATAGGTCCCACTGTAGTTCCCTAGGTAACCAATGGTACAGGTGTGGTGCCACGTGGTCCATGCCTGCCGCCTTGTTCTTGGGTTGGCGTAGCGCTTTTGTGACAGATTGCGAGGAGGGAGGATCGGGGCTCACTGGTCGTCCTGGCTTTAAGACTTGTGAAAGAAGAGCCTTGGCCTCTTCCGGTCTCCATGGTGGGTCCCCCGCGAAGTGCGGAAGGTGTTCGGCGGCCGAGGTCGTGTCAGGCTGTGGGGTAGTCGTGCGGAAGGGGGTGATCAGCCACCACTTTAGGGCATTGAAGAAAGTAGAGCGGCCGCGTACCGCGCATTTTCGGAAGCGCCGCAGGTGTCGTTGGGCCCGTTTCATATTATTGGTCGCCCTGTGGTGCGCCCAAGCTTGCTGGGCCCTCTTGGAGGTAGGGTCGCGGTGCAACTCGTCAGCCAGCTGTTGTTCGACCACGTCTTGAACTGGCTGTGGGCGGGGGTGTGCGTGTACAAAGCTGGACGCTGCGGCAATGATGGCGTCCGCCCTGTCTAGTGGGTGCATGATGTGATCTTGGTGAGTGGAGTGCGCTTTGGACCATTGGGACATGTGGCGCGAAAACTTGCGGAATAACGAGGAGGGCCAGTGCGACACATTGCCCATGACCGGTGGCGGCGCTGGCCGCGGTCCCAATGGGTTCATTACTGTGACCCTGACTGCTTTGTGGTCACCCGCATGGGGAAAGTCGATGATGTCCGCAGAGATGGGGGGGTGAATGTCCCATGCCGTGGGAGAAAACACGACTGCGTCCAAGCGGCGGCCCCGGCAATGTGTGGAGAGATTTTGAGGGCCGATGTTTGGCGCATGTGCCAAAATTGGGTCCAGCAAGGCTCCGGATTCGAGGAGCGGGTGCCAGTACCTAGTTGGTTGGGAAGGACGTCCCCACACATGGTCGTTGAAGTCGCCCATAAGGATGCCCAGGTCTGGCAATTGTGCAAGCCATGCGTTCAACTTTTCACGTTGGTCCCGCGAAAATGGTCCGTGGATGTTGGCGATGACGTACAATGTGTGGCCAGGGAGAGCGAGCTTGATGGCACGGGCCTGGCTCCCCATGGAGGGCAGCTTGGAGACATATCTGGATATGGAATTGTGGACGAGGAATTGCGTGTCCGGGTTCTCGTCCCCATAGGTGATGGGGAGGTAGTCATCATCCATAGCAGCCGTCCAAGCTGCATGGTGAGATCCACTACGGAATCGAAACTCCTCTAGGGCAATAACTGCGGGCTGTTCGGCGATAATCTCCGCCAGGAGGTGCCCCCAGCGGCGCCGTGAAAGGAAGGGTCCTCCGACATTGAGTGTCAGGAAGGATAGGTCTGGCCGGGGTGGGGGGCTGGGCCCTGGATTGGGGTGGACGTCGTTGGACAGACGTATTAGCCGTTGTGCTAGATCCCATAGGATCAGGCCTGGCAATCGGGTGCGCGCGAGTGTTTGGTGTAAGGGTGAAGTGTGTAGCTGTGTGTAGGTGTCTTGCACGTGTGGCGGTGTCCACATGGGCAGTCCCACATGGGTGAGTGTCAGTAACAGGACGTACCAGCCCGGCAGGTTAGAGTAGTGCCACCTGTGCCGACGTTGTAGCTTGGGCCGCAAGCGTCGTGGCGTGCCGCTACGACGCCCAAGGTAGCACCATGATGGTAGTTGAACCACAGGCATCGGTGAACACATGGAAGTGACCCGGCTGCTCCATAGCAAGGCATACAAGAGGATGAGGTAAGGGAGGGACTTGATCCATCGTGGTCTCCAGAAGTCCCATTTCCGGCGATGGAGGCGTGCCACGCCCAGTGTATTGGCTTACTTATAATTGCATTGAGGCCGTTTCCTCCGGTGGCAGGGCATCGTGAAAAGCCAGTGCGGTAGCCGTCAGCCTGTGGTCCTCGGCCTGCACTGCCTCCTCAGCGCCCAAGGATCGGCCGACCTCGAATCTCCACCAGTTTGGGTCCACGTTGGTGTCATTGGTTTCAGGCAGTTGTCGGAACAGGGCTTCGGCTTCGTCGGGTGCATCACGGCCCGTCACAGTGGCTTCCCCGGCTGCCAAATCGAATACCACATGCTACATCACCCCTGCATTCTCGGGGGTCCCCAACAAAGGGAACAAAATCAAAACTCAAAACCTACGCCGGGGGTCACCATGATGCACCACACAACAAAGCGTGGATTCAAAGATTGTCCCGGTTTCGTCAATAGCACCGGACGGTTGGGGCCCAAAAGAGGGCGGAAATGCTACATCACCCCTGCATTCTCGGGGGTCCCCAACAAAGGGAACAAAATCGGAAGTCAAAACCTACGCCGGGGGTCACCATGATGCAGCACGCAACGAAGCGTGGATTCAAAGATTGTCCTAAGTGCGCCCCCTTAGCGCACCCCCTAAAAGGTCACCGGTGGGGCACGGGTCCAAAAAGATGCCCGGCGCGCGCCCGGCGCGCTAACGTTCCCCCCTTGCCATGTCGGGGTCCCCGAAGTGGGAAGGAATCAAATAGCTACGCAACCCTTGCCTTCTTGGGGGTTTCCAGGACGAATCCAAATGGCTTCACACTCAGGACGTTCGAGGTGTACTAGTTGCATAGTAGTGCGCAGCACGCACACAGCACACGCGCAGAGCAAGTACTCGCTCCTTTGCCGCACACCACCTGCTTCAAATAAGTTCAGGGGGGCACAGGTAGTGCATGTGCACCAGACCCAACACACACATCTGCTCTAGGGATGCACCTCGTTACAAGGCTCTCCCTGCGCCTTGGGTCAAAGAGAAACACCATGCAACCCATTCCATTCACATGCAACTCATTCCATGGGTGGTGGGCCACTTGCTCTCGGAAATGTGCACCGTGGCCTTCCGGCAAAGGGTTGTATAGAAGGATGGGGCCTAAGACATGCATGATGTATGATGTTGATCCGCTGGGGTCACATTGTACCAGCCCTCTACGTATTCTATCCCTGGGCCCCAGATCCGTGTCCACGCTTTTTCGGAATGCAGGGCCCCACTTGGGTGTCCCATGGGGAGTTCATTGATTTTGTGCGCTTGTGAAGCACTAATGGACCGCATGAGTCCCTGGTCACCCCTCACCTTCGTCACTAACATGAATGACGATTGTGTGCAGTCTGAGGGGCTGCTGCGGCGAAACTGCAAAGTGCACTGCGCCCGCGTGCCCATTCTGTGCTGGACCAATCGGGAGGGAGGCCACTGCCTGTGGTATTGCCCTCGGTGGCAGGGCCGGTGCAATGCCTGGCTACGGCTGTTGCGTGCGGAGACCTCGCAGCCGCCAAAACTATTGCCACCCCGTACGGGAACAGTGTGCCCTGTTGTGTATGTGACATGGTGTGGCCACAAAGTGCCCATGCAGGCTACGGGTGTGGCGGGTGACGTGTCGAAGCAGCGCACGCCGCTGTTGCCGCCCACCGTTTCTGTTTCTCCATGCAGCGTGTTGTGTTGGCCACCCACCCACCCCCCCCTGGCTGTGGGATGCAAATGTTGAATGCTCACCTTTAAACCGGACAAGGCAGAGCAGCACCGTCAGAACACAAAGCTCTTCAGCGACATTGTCATACGGGCCTCGACAACACAGGTACCCAGAGGAAACACAATCGTGGGATCGATCAGGAGTCTCAATGCAACTAACCTACACAAGGTCGGATACACCGACGGAGATACTCGTGCATCACCTGCCCCGTAGGGACTCTGGGCTAAGTCACGTGTGCACAGGTGGCAGACAGCACAAAGCGCAGAAAAGATAGGCTCGTCAGTGGCTTAGAAGACCATAGGTACCTTTCTGTCACAAAGAATGGACACGAAGATTCCCGTGGCAGGGCTACAGACTGATGCAAGCAGTGGATATGCAGCGGTACGCCAAAAGCCGTCGCTAAGCTACAACCACCGGACCTGTCATTCAACACATTCCTGAGTTCTTATGCATACTATAGGAAATCGTGCTGCACCCTCCCCCCTCCGGCAGCGGACCCCCCAGTCCACCACTGCCGGACCTCTGTGCTGCACGGAGAGCCGGTGCAAAGCTGTCGCATCAGTGCAGCAGTCTGGGCACCACTTACCACAGGCACCTACAATGACACAGATGCCAGGAGGCGTACACACCCCCACGCCAGGGGGCAGGTCGCTGCAGCCATACCCAACGGTCGGCAACCGAAAACAGCGTGTCTTGTGGCAGGCACTGCACTGTGGGCGCCGCGTCCCCTGGGGCTTTACACAGCACCCCTGTGCACAGCGCACATCAGGGCTGGTCGCGCAACGCGCACCAGACAGGCCCACAGAGGGGCCATTGGCATCCAGGCCACCGGGCACCACATGGACATGAAAGGCAGGGCATTGCACAGCGCACTGAGGGACAGGCTGGTGGCCGGTTGGACGGTCCAAATGCCGGGCTTCAACTGCCGCCGCGGGCCCGAGGCATGGGGCTGCACCAAAGCCAAAGACACTGCGCTATTGTGCGAGACCAACGGATGCAGTGCATCCACTGCAACGAGGCCCAGGGCGTTGGCCATAGCCCAGTCAGACCCATTCGATCAACGGCACACACCCAAACCTCCGGTGCCTGGGCCCTCAAACACCATCAAATCCTGACGGCGGGGCTGGCGCGTGATCGTGCACTGGGGCAGGCCAACAGAGGGACTGCGGGCCTGAGGCATGGGGCTGCACCAAAGCCAAAGACACTGCGCTGGACGCCTGTGCACCGCAGTGCCGTGCGGCTTGAAGCACAAAAGGCACTGGTGCCAAACGGGGTTAACAGTCAGACTCTCGTTGCTGGGAAGACCCCTTTGCTCTGATGGCGTGTAGTTCGCCGAAACTGTCGGAATGCCTCAGGGGCACTCCTCAGTTCTTTGTCACCTGCACTATGCTGCCCAGTCATGGAGGGCACACAGCGACCTCAGGTTCGTGACACCGGCATCACTTGTGGCTGTGGCTGGCCACTGTGCCCCACCGCAGAAGCATGGCCCAACAGGAACCCATGGCATCTGCGAATATGTCAATTCTTAGGTGAGAAGAAAGATGGCTGGCAGTGCTTCTACACCACCAGCTCGGCCCCGTCCCCGCAAACAAACCATCCGTCACAAGTCTCAGCAAATATCCCATGCCACACATTTGACGGCAAACGTAAAGTCGCTTCAACGCCAAACAAAAGCATGCACTTCTTTTGGGGAACACTGGTTGAGTAACAGTGCGACCAGGGGCTGAATCATAAAAGATAATGAAATAATAAGAATAATAAAATCACAAAAAAAGAGGGGGGGGGGGGTTAGGGTAGAGCAAACTGCAGGCGAAATTGCGCAGACTGGTTCATGGGCCTTGTGCTTTCGTGGGAGAAGAGCTCTGCTGCGTGATAAAGCGAGTAGCCACGCTGCCCACGGATGATTCTTTACGCTTTAGCCTCGTGCAGGGGGTCAGATACAGAGTTGCACAAAAAGGAGTTTGGAGGGTGCAAATGGAGCACCGCTTGTGGAAGGAAGACTGATGGGTCTGTCTTGTCTTTTCTACTTCGGAATAATGGACGCCAAGGCACCTGCCACAAAGCAGAACGGTTTGCGGTGTCTTGTAGGGTTTAGAATGACAGGGGTGGGTGTTTCGTGCTGGAGCCACTCAGGGCCATGTGCACCACCACGCGCTTAGCTTGAGCCGCACCTGCCAACTGGGCCTGCATCGCACACCTCGTGTTCCTAGGCAGCGCGAACAGTTGTGGTACGAAAGCAAAGCTTGGCACGGGGAAGCCGTAGCACAGTGTTCATGCCTGTGGCTCCTGTGTGGTAGCTGGGGTTGGGGGGGTGTCATGGCAACTGGTCCATTTGGGAGGCAGATCCTTCGCACACGTCTGCCTTGGCTCGATTGCTCTTCTCATGCTTGGCAAGGTTTGCCTGGGTCAATTCAAGCGGGGCTATCAAATCATTGTCTTGAGGGTCACAACGGTACCACCGGTCAACACAGCTGGACAAAACTCCTGAAGCCACGACAGGTATCATGAAATTCTCGAAATCTGGCAATCTGGAAGACGTAAACACTGACAAACATAGAATGCAGGTGCCCCCCCCCCCCATCCCCCCCCCCCGGCATCTGCTACGCCCCTTCAGAGAAAAGCAATTACGGTGCCAGCAGCTCAGCCAGGGCCGTATTCCCTTCCTCTTGAGCAATGGTGAAGGCTGTCCTTTTCTTCTTGTCCTCCAGCTTGACATCAGCGCCAGCCTTCAGTAGCGCCTTCACCAGCTCCTCGCCATCAGACTTCTCTGCAGCCATCATCAATGCAGTCATCCCAAACCGCTCCTGAGCATTGGGATCGGCTTCAGCATCGAGTAAGAGCTGCACTGCTTCAAGTTTGCACAAATGGGAGTCAATAGCCATCATGAGTGGAGTGCGGCCGGCTTTGCTTTGGTGTTTGGCGCTCAGCCCGTTTTCTAGAAGTAGCTTCATCATGCTGCAATCGTTGCGGAAAGCCGCAGCGAACAGCGGCGTCACTCCAAGGTCATCTGCTTCATCAACTTTAGCACCACACCCTATCAGCAGCTCAGCTGCAGGTTTGTTCCCCTTTTCGATGGCCATAGACAGCGCAGTCTTTCCAGCCCTTGTTCTGTGGTGCACGTCGGCCTTCTGATCTATCAGAAATTGAGCCATGTCCATGCAGCCTCTCTGAATGGCTTTCATCAGGCACGTTGTCCCTTGCTTATTACAAATATCAATATCGCCACCTTTGTCCAACATTTTCTTGAGTAGACTTTCATAACTCTGTCCAACAGCCATTATCACGGATGTGTTACCCTCGTCATCCTGTCGGTTTGGGTCCGCCGATTTCTCTAAAAGGTAGTCAACCACACTTTCACGCCCTTCAACAGTTGCCTTCATCAAGGCTGTTCGAGCGAACGGATCGCTCTCATTGACATCGGAGATCGCACCAAGAGCTTTCTCCAGTTGCTCCAAATCTTCTGCTTCCACAGCATTGAACACAGCCAACATTTCCGGAGAGATGGTGGGTTGTTCCACCTCTCCATCCACATTGCCTCCTTCGCTTTTGTCTCCTTCCCCCTTTTGACCCAGCGCCATCAGGCCCTCCATCCCCATCGCACCCATAAGAGGATTCATGGTTCACCAAAAAATAATGGACACTCAGAAAGAAGATATGGATCTGGATATTATCCATGAGCAACAAGAGACAAAACACCTCGTCGCCACTCAGTTCATTGCAAGGTGGTTTCATGGGGCCTACAGGGGGCCATGAGCAACGGATGCTGAGCTCGCTCCAGTTCATTGTTTTGCCTTGCTGCACTGCAGCACAAACCAGACCAGTCCCGCATGTTGCCCTGAGGTCCTACAGGGGGAGGGGGGGGTTCGCACCGGGGATTTTTCGAACGAGAAAATTTGGCACCGGGTTTATTTCGCACAGTGGCCTGAAAATCCCGCGGGAAATTTCGCACCCTTCCAGGATTGTATTGTTTACTACTGGGCAGTTCCTGCATTGCACTGCCAAATTCCAGCGGGTTGCAGGATTGTTTTGCGAATTTCTAGGAGCTTCCAGGATTGCATTCTTTACTTTCAGGGGGGTCCTGCATGGCCTGGATCTCAATCCCATGCCCCAAACACACCTTCCTTTTGGTTGCTGTGCAGCTACAAACATGTGGACACCAAAAACCTCTCTCAGTTTTGGAAAAAAATTTTGACCCCTTGGGCTGTATTTGATCCTTGAGCAGTAGTGTGTGAGTGACGGTGAGTGCTCTAGTGGTATGTGCAGTGGTCTTACAAATGAATAACCTGGGTTCAATTACCACTGTCCACAATTTTAGCACCAGTCTTGCAGTGGTAAGCCTCATGGGAAAATATTTTTTCCCTGCACAAACAAAGCTTCACACCCTGCACATTGCAGCACTCGGGCTGGGAATCAAGAATTTGGCCTGGAAACAAAAAAGTTGAAGAACTGTTGGACTGAAAACAGTTGAAGAACTGATTGACTCAATTATGTAGCCAATGAAATGGCTGCGGCTGGAACCTGAAGGTCTTTTGAAGTGGCGCTAACGAATAGTTCTGGCAATTGACGCCCGAATTGGGTCACACCGAAGTCATCAACTCTAAATAGGACAAAGGACTGCTTGCTTGACTGTCTGCCCCCCCCCGCCCTTGGGTGGCTGAACTAAATTTTATTGCCAAACTGTAGTTTAGCTGGGCCTGCTACCCTGCTCGCCCTGTCCGGCTGTCCATCTGTCACGCAATTCGCACAACCGTAGATAAATCAGCACAACCGATGATAGGATATGTACCATGTCTAGGCAATGGTACAGTCACTACGAGGGTGCTACGAGCAGTGAGCAGACAATGCCTGCATTCCTTATTTGGCAACCCTGCACTCGTTACTAGGGCCGGCTGGCAGCCATAACCCTGTTTATATACATCAAGGGTGCTACGGCAGGAGCAGATGGTGCCGGTGTTCCTTATTTCATACACGTGCATACATAAACACACTGGGCCGATTGGTAGCCGGAAAGCAATGGGGGCAACCGGTGCCTGGGAAATAAGTGACCGGCGGCCAAAAGTTTGCAAAGGCACAAGACAAATGCTTCACAACTTGGGACCCCACCAAACAATGCACCCACGGAACTCAAGAAAGCCCGGGCTCTGCATGTGTCGGCCACACAAAATCACAATATAAGGGGGGGGGGGGTGGGCCAAAGTGCTAGCCAGGCAAGATTGCGGCCGGACCGTCGTGGGTGGGTGGGTGGGTAGACAGAAAAATGCCAAAGAGAGAGGGCACACAAACCAAAGTTGGCACGAGGGCCAACTAGTGTATGCAAAGGCACAAGACAAATACTTCAAACTTTGTTAACTTGGCTCAACTTGGCTCAGCGGGGGGTATTTGGGTTCTAAGGGGGTTTTCACTGGGAGACACGAAGGGAACCAACCCCACGGGATAAGGGGAGATTTGGTCTAGTTTGTGCACCCCAAACCCCCCATATTGGCGCCTAACATGACCCTTACAGTGAGGGTCATATCTCTGACTCCTTGGGGAGTTAGAAGCTCCCGTTTTCTTCTATGGAGAGGCCATGGTCCCCTCCTAGAAGAAAGCGCCCCGGGCCCCAACAATCGGCGTCACGTGTGTCTAGCCACATCCATCTGTGGATGCGATTTCAGCCGTTTTGGCACCGGGGTCCCACTTTGTGGGTCTCTAACTCCACGATGCCGGGACTCTAGAGGGAGCATATGGGGACACAAGGTCCCTATATGGATTCTACTTGGGGGATACATACTTGCTTTCCCCAGGCCTTACTCTAGGTGGCCCGATCCAGGGGTTACTTTTGGACCTTTTTGTTCCAATCTGTGGGTGTGTTGAAACAACCCATCTCCGAGGCCCCTACCCCCTTGGGACAGTTTCATGGTGCATCTCCGGTTTTTCTTTATGCTAACACCAGGTTCACTTCAGGCCGCCAGGCCAATGGTGTGCGTGGGCATCCGGGCCCAAAACATATGTACAGCACGAATTGGTAAACCTTCAGCTTCATGTGTGCGAAGCATGTCCCTTTGCGGGAACGCTGTTGGGGTGCATCTCTAGTTTGATGGGGATCCAACCGAGGATATCAAGGGGGCATGTTCGAACACAGTTGGTCGACATGTGCACCCAATGGCACCCATGGACTCACCCGTGGCTGGTTGGGACACCCCTCCCCAGGGTTAGGATTAGACTCATTTTCCTAGCCACTCTCCCTTGTTTGCTTTACCCTGTGATGTACGTAAATGCCTTTCCCGCCTACATGCACATTGCCATTTGTGTTTGCTCACAGTGGCAAGGATCCTGAAACACTTTGTCACATGAACTGAGTCTCGTGAGCGCCCAGGTTTTGTTGCTTGCCCGTGCATGCCTGCGATGAGTGAAGCCATGGACCCAAGGTCCCCCACGGTAACGCGCCGGTAGTGAAAACACTCCAAACACAAATCTACTAAGCACTTGGCGCCAGTATGCCCAAAGTTGAGATGGGCCCATTGTAGGCACCCATCAATACGCTCTGTAGGTACTCCAACACAATGCTCAAAATAGAGGAACTGGTTGTCTTTGTATCACTTGTCACCGTCTACAAGACGTGACTCTACACCTGTACTGAGGGTTTGGAGTATCTTTCCATACACTGACTGGTATTCAAGGAAATTCCAACCCTCCAAAACTCCAACGGTTCGCATGGATAGGTCCAGTTGGACATCCAAAGCCTCTTTGGCCACGGGCCCGGAGCTCTCTCCAGTGAGGGCATCGCAGTTGGTGCGGGAGATATAGTCCGCCAAAGCGGTTTTTATTCATGGTATATGGTGGGCGCTCATTTAGAACTGATTGAGGTACGTCCACCAACATTTCAGCTTTGCTTTGGTGGATCCTTCTTAAAAGTCATCATTGGTTCCTCGTCAAAGAGCTAGAAAATAGGGTTAGATCCCAAAGGTCGGGGTTGAGAACACAGTACCAGCATACCCACCAGGAGTTGTTGGACATAGGTACCATACTTAGAACAGGTATAGTTCCATTTCCAACTCTAGTGACCAAAGAGAACCAGGCGCCACTCGTTAGAGGGGTAGTGGTGTTTAAGAGAACCATCTTGGTTCCATGGTGGCAATTAGTCCATTCATTACGGTTTAGTTCTTGCCATTGGTAGATCATGCCACCCCCAACTACATTACAAGCATCTGTCATCATGATGATCTCGCCATTGGGGCAAGGAACACCAAGGCATTTCATTTCCTAAAACCATTCTTCCTCTTTGGCACCCCATCGCCAAGGGGTGCCGATTTTCTTTGGGCTGACTGTGGAATTTCATTAGAGTACTCAAGACAGTTCTTGGAAATATGGGCGCCTCCGACATCCCAGGGTTTCAGGGGGGCACGGCTCCCCGCCCCTAAGGAAAACTCTTGCCCCCCCCCCCCTCAAACTCTTGCCCCCCCCTTTTGACACCCTTGTCAGAGCAACAGTGGGCGTTGTTTCCGCAACTTTTGGAATAGCGTCTCACTTTGCCGTTTACAGGGACTCCCCCTTGTCAGATGACTCGTGCATTCACGACACAAGGATCGCTGCTGGTGTCTTGTTGCGGCACGGCGAACAACGCACATGCAAAGTGATGCACCACGGCACTAGAAAAGAGAGGCAGCACAAAGCTACCAAGAGTACCTAGATATGAAAGGTAAGACGGATGTGGACACCATGGCAATCCTCGGGGAGGAGCTACCTAAAACACACCAAAGCCACCAAAGGCAACATACTACGACAAGGAGCAAAAATCCAAGTGCCAAGTAGGACATGGCTGCTTTGGCCGTGAAGGTAAAAAGAAAATCCAAGCGTACATGGGCTCACATGGCGACCACCAAAATTAGGGACATGGGCTAGCTAAGTGCCATGGTTGTGGGCTAGGTGAGATGGTGGAAAGGTATAGTACGGTAGTCCAAGTATTTTGTGAGTGATGTGCCCAGACTGCATGGCTAGAGCACTGTGTAATGGACTTGTCCATTGTTCCCAATTCTGAGCATCTATTTCAGACTTGCAGAACACGGCACAGCAGACAAAAGGCGATGATCACTGTCTTGATCCCATTAGTGGGTTGGTCCAAAGCTCAGTAGAGACTGAGCTTTCATAAGCTGAGGTTTTAGTATGCCTGTGTAGAAATAACATACATTTAACAAGGCATCTAAAAAAAAAATCTGTGCCAAATTAAAATGTGTATCCACATTGATCATGAAATTACGCTAAATTACTGCGGCGACTGACACACGCGCAAGCGCTCACAATCTCGATTTGGAGATCTCGGGCGCTTGGCCACCAACATCATAGGCGCATTTTCTCCTACTGCTACTTGACCTTTCATTGCAGTCAGCTGTGTCACGATATATTGACCAATACAGACCCAAAGAGGTCACAAGAAGCCCGAAGGGGGGCTGAACTGGCCCTCACAGCAAACACCACCGTCTACTTCAACGATGCTGGCTGTGGCTTATTATACATTGGTCCCTAACACTGAAGAGGGAACCTGGCTGGCTGGGCTGCTGTGCGGGTTCCAGCACTGCAACAGGGGATATATGGGGCAGGGGGTGAGGGGTAATTGTGATGTTTGGGGAAATCAGAGGAATGTTTATACAGTGACCTAATTACAAAGTGAAAAAGAAGCGGGCCATGTGGCACATCAGGGGGGGGCAGGCGACATGACGAGCCAGAGGCAAGCATCGAGTCAGCCTGTCTCCTGGGCCTGGCATCACTCAACGAGCACCGACACATGAAGAATTTGGGCTGTGCAGAGTCATTGAGACCTGCCTGAGGGCATGCAGCAGTCAAAGACACAGTGTTGGGTGGTTTGCTGGTCTAATTCATTGCAGGGACTGTCTGTGTTTCGAGAAGCTCCATGGCGAGACTGAGAAGCCTGCCTGCGCAGGCAGAGTCTCCAAGATATATCTGAATCCCTTGTCCTCTGACCAAAGGGGCACAGGGGATATCCGGGAAACACCATGGACACAAGTACCAGTCGAGCAAAAGCGGAGAAAAATTCTGCCCACAGCAGAAGCAAGCTTGACGTTACGCACAATTCAACAAATAAAACTTGATGCATTCCGATAAAGTGGATATACATGGAATCCATTTCTGAGTCTGGGCTGCTGCTTAGGCAGTGTCATATCCCGGTCCAGCACACACTCCGTGATGCCGAGAAATGATAGTTCCTCTGCCACTTACGCAGTGGCAGGTCCCAGATACTCAGGGGTGAAACTGCCATGTACACCGATGGGCACGTAATGGGGCAGGCGGCACGTCGCAATTGGACCCTGCTCCACGTTCTGGGCATCGAGGACCACGAAGTCGGTGCCCACATTTCCCGGGGTGCCGTCATGGATCAACGACAAGATCCAGCCATCATCCTCCGCCTTGGCGCCAGGACGCTGGGCGAAGACGGGCTCCATGGAGAACTTGTAGTCGCCTGGCACCCAGCTCTCTAGTGTAGCCTCGGCACAGTCCACGCTGGTGTCCTTCATGGAGACCTTCGTGATGGCCTGCAACGGTCCATGCACCTCACCATCCTTGACAGCGCTTGTGCACATGTAGCTGTGCTGGTAAGGCTTGCCAGTGCCCTTCGGCCCCACCACCGGGTACTCACAAGGGGTTTCATGGATGACCTTCCGCTCGCAAGTGCCCTTCTCCAAATCAATTACGAATCGAGACATCTTGGTCTTGGGATAGAACTCCTTCCCGTCAGGCTTGACAATGTCTGTGAAATAGAGAGTGAATCGGTCCCAAGTGCAAGTGTCGAACACCATCTTCTTTCCGTCATCAAAGCCGTTCACATGGTGGAAAGCGTAGCAGAAATATGGGGACTCCACGAAGATAGGCTCCTCATTGCCACGGCGCGGGTAGATTCGAAACAAGGGAGCCTTGTCAGTGTCCTCCGACACCGTATTCCCCAGACTGTTCTTCCCTAAGGGATACCCAACGAACGCCTTGCCGTAATCCATCTTAATGGGACAGTCGAACAGCACGTAGTAGTTGTCTGTCACAATCAGGTCATGGAAATACGTGGCATCAAATTCCACCACTTTCGAGCTCAGCTGATTGCCCTGTTCGTCGAACTCATAGAAAGAGACGGTGGACTTATACTTGGCCCAATCGGTGTGTGGGTTGAAGAAAACGATAGTACTGGTTCCATCGTCGTTCTCCATGATGCGGTAGTGCGCAGTGTAATTGATCTTGGACAGGGCATCGGTCTTGCCATCACCCACCACCTCTAAGGTGTCGTTGTCCAGAGCCCATGGGCGGCCCCAGTCGATGGCCATCGTCTTGCCAGCCCAATGCAAGGCATTGTAGGCGCCATTGTTCTTTGGGCTAGGGGGGCCACCGAAGATGTCATCCCTCAATCGGTAAAGCCAAATCGGACCTCCAAGGATCTCCGGGCGGGGGTCTTCGGCTGTGAAAATGGTCATGTCCGTGAACCTACCCGCTTCCTCCTCCCTTTTAAAGGAATCCGTCCCAACAAAGCGGCTCTTGAAATGGACTTTGCCATCCTTGACAGCCACCTGGGAAATCATCCCATCGCCATCCAGATACTCCCGCTTCTGGCCTCCACGCTCAAACAGAGCTGGACCGTTTCGGAGGAGGGTGCCAACAAGTCCCTCAGGGATCTTTCCTTGTGTCACTTCCAACCAGCACTCATCCTCAATATCCTTGGTGACTGATTGATACCCTGTTTTGTAGTTCTCAAACACGTCCTGCATAGGAACTTCTGGACGAGCTGCAATAGTGCTCATGCACCAAGCCTTGTCCACAGCAACATCCTCCAGACCAACCTTAGGTGCTGAGGTCGCCATCAGCTTCCGTGTGGTCCAAATCAAAGTGCCCACAGCCACAGCAAATACTCCTGCGACGAGTCCAGGGAATCTGTGCAAACCTTGAGCCACACCAGCTGTCCCGTAGCCGGCAGACACTGGCCTTGCACTCTCGGCACCAGCTTGGGGTGCAAGCACAAACGGCACATCCGTGTTGCTTGACGTGCTGCTTCTCAACGTTTGCACCGGAAGATGCACGAGAGGCCGAGACGAAGACTGGGTGGTCACGGTACGTGGCATGGAAGAGAGGTACAACGATTGGGCGCTTGTCCTTTCAGTCGACAACCACAAGTAGGATACTGAGAATGCAATCAATCCTGAGCTAAGAATGCTCAGCAGAACCTTGTTTCGGTGCTCGTTTGCTGTTGTCCTCGGGTGTGGTTGTAGTACGTCATAAACGGGAGTCGGCGAGTTCAACAAGTTGGTGCGCGACATTTTGTGTGCGAAAAAAAAACAGACACTCAGAAAGAATGAAACAATGAAAGCATCAAACTATGTACCCCCCCCCCTTTTGTTATGCTACGCAAAAGCCCCAAATTAATACGGTCCCTTCGCCTATTGTAGCTTGGACAAGGACGTGGCTTGCGTGCAACACACGCAACTACCATAACTGGACGCCCAGGTCGAAAAAGAGAATATTGCATGATGAGCTGGTGAAAGAAAGGGGGATATAATGCACAAACATCCCCAAAATCAGAGCTATGTTGGTTCAAGTGGGCAAACACTCACAACAAATGTGTCCATGACCCTATGTTACTGGCAAATTTGTCACCAAACCCATGTCTTATGTGGCTGTACTACATTTGGTACCAAATTAAAATTAGGTACAAAATGAATACTGTCTCTACGCCTACTGTAGCTTGGACAAGGGCGTGGCTATTACAAGGGGGGTACACAAGCGAAAGAGGAAGCTGCCAGGGACTACACATACACACACACACACACACACATGGACCCACAGACACACACGCACACACGCACACACACATCCACATACACAGATGCATGTGTGTGCCCACTCATACATAGAGGTGTTGCACTAAAACATCGAGGGGTGTCCAGAAGGCCAGCATGCACCCCACAACACAGGCACACATGAAATCACACCTACACCAAGCTACAAACCACATTCTTTATTGGATTGTAACCGCAAAAAAGACAGTTCCAAAAAATACCCAAACGCGCAGAAACACGGGGTCGCTGTGTTTGGACAAGCTCGTGTTAGGGCAAAGGGAGGTTGGGGCTATGTGACGATGTCTGGGGAGACCGTTCATTGGATGATCAGGCGCTTCAATTGGTTGTGCGTGCTGTAGACAACTTTGGCCGATGTTGGAGGTTGTGATGAGGCAGTTGCCATGCCACTGGTATTGTATACCCGCCCCGCAGACATTCCCCCAGAACACGCGACGCACCCTCAACCCCTCACCCCTGGGAACAACAGTCCCGAAATCACGCCCCCCCCCCCCCCGCTTGGGGCATGCACAAGGACACAAACCGAGCCATCTTCACTACAACTCCATAATCCCCAGATGAAAAATCGTTCACACCATGGATGTGCTAGTGACGGTCTCGCACACTTGTCTGCTAAATCCCCGCCCCTTGTAATCTCCCCACCAATGTCATGACGGTTCCCCCCAACAAGGGGGAGGGGGGGGGGGTCACGAAATGACCATAGTTCACAGTGCAAATCAGCTTCGGCGCCTTGTAAAAATTTTCTTTGGCGCCTTCGGCGCCTAGTTTACACCCCCTTCCTTTGTGCAATACATGCAAAACAAAACAGATGCTGGTCCACTCGGGGCCCCGCAGCACTTTTCGTAGCGCCGCCGGTCGAGTTCAAAGTCCCTCATCTCAAGGGGTAGACTAAGCGGAAGTGCGAACACATGTGCAATGCTGCATATATGCAAAGACATTGGCAGATCCAGGGAATGCATTCAACTTCAATTTCTACGGAAACTACGGTTTACACTCCCTTCCTCTGTGCAATGCATGCAAAACAAAATAGATGCCGGTCCACTCGGGGCCCTATTTCGAGAGGAAAGGATTTTCCCCTTTGACCCTGTGCCGGTAAAAGCAAAAGACTGGTATGTGTTGTCGAAAATAAAGCTGCGTGCTGCGTGTGCATCCAACGACAAGCTGGACCAGGTGATATCCTGACGCCTGCACTGAAAATAAAACTGACACGAGCAATCATGACGGGCACACGTGCCAACCCTGAGCGCCAAACGTCCACTGTGCTCTATGCCGACCTACAAAGAATCCGAGGCAACAGGGGTCCTGCCCCCCCCCCCCCCCCCCAGGGTAGGGGAAGCGGTGGTTTCCTCCCCTTCATTCGCCCGTTACGCCCCCTCAACAGCCAAACGGCCAGAGGGGCGTTCCAGGCTGTCACGCTTCATATTTGACCCACGGGAAAGGGGCCAGTGCAAAGAAATCCTGGTAGGGAAAGGGGGACGAGTGCCATTGCCAGTACATCTCTCGGGCAGACCCCAGGCAAGACTCTTTGAACTTCTGGAGTCAGTCAAAAAAAAATATTCCAAAAGTTGCGGAAACAACGCCCACTGTTGCTCTGACAAGGGTGTCGCTTTTGAGAGGGGGGGGGGGGCAAGAGTTTTCCCCCATGGGTTGGGGTGGGCGGGGATTGTGGGGTTACCCCCCCCCCCCCAGGAGACCGTGAGTTGTTCGCCAAACACCTTTATTTGGCTGAAATTGTCTTGCAGCAAAGGCGCCTTGCGGAGCGCATCCACTATCTACGGATGATGGTGACCAGATTGGGGACGATCATGCACAGTGCCGTGATGTCCATGCTACGCCTTGTGTAAGGCGCACCACCCGCAGGCACCTTGTTCTTCTGGTACCAAAATTATCTTGGCACCAAATTGATGGACCCCACGAAGCAGCTTATTTTCATTGGGACGATGATCTGTTTGGAGATTTATGTGGAGTGTGTTGTGGTTGTGCTTGGAAAACGGTATTTACGGTTGGCACAAGAACATGGTGGGTTCTTAATGTGAGGTGTGAACAGTAAACATATTTATCACCCGACCTGCGGTGGTCCACCTGATGGAAAGCCTCTCGGAATGTGGTCCCACAATGATTGGGGGATACGTAGACAGGACACAGGGTGCAAATAATTGGGCCAATTTTCTCCGGGCCTTCGGCCAATCAAAAAATTTGCTTGATAAAGTGGGGCCCACTTGGAGGGGTGTCTACCGTCATGGTCTTAAATCTCTGCTTGCTGCTCCGGTCACAGATTTGTCCCCCCATCGGTCTGGGCCCAGTCCTAGGCGAAGCCGGATACACTCAAAATGCTAGCGCCAGACCCCAACACAACCTCCATGCGCTCTCCAAAGGTATGGGGGGCGTTGTGGAGGTCGTAGTTGCCCCCATTGGTGAGTGATTTTGCATACCAAGTCCGATGGAGAAAGCTGAAAGTAGCGGAACGCCTCTCCTCCTGGATAGGTGACTCACGGTGTCCTCTTTGTGGGGTTGTGGGGACGATTCATCACGCGTTGCATTCTTGCCGCTTCCACGCGGTTATCTATGACACACCGCATAAGTGTTGGGGGGGTGGGGGCTGGAATCAGACTCCCGCACCTATACCGCCCGCACTCTACCCACCGAGCTCACTTTCAAGGAACCACTAGGGATCATGGTGTGGATGGCCCAAGCGGCTCAGTGGTCTTTGCGCAATTCCCTCGTCAGGGGGGGCCTCCCTTCCTATGACCATTTTTTGAGCATCTAGATTAAGTTTGTGAGTTTTATGGTCAGCTGGGAACCTCTCAGCAATTTCCGTGATGTCTTTTCACAATTGCACGAGGCTCTTGCGAGCCTTTCGCTGCGAGGTGTACTTATTGTCAAAAATATTGTCTATGTCCCCTCCGTGGAGGCACAGAAAGAGAGGGCAGCCAAGAGGCAACGAAAAGTGGAGTGTAAATTTGAACTGGCGCGGTTAGCTAAAGAGCAGATACAACAGTGGGTTGCAGATGGCTTTTCGGTTGTGTACACAGATGGCTCCGCGAAGTGGGAGCCCGCGGTCGGGTGGATAGGGGGCTATGGCTGTCATGAACCAGGGGGTTGGGAGTTCGCAGCACACCTCCCCCCTCGGGCACGACAAAAGGTTAAGAGAGCGGAACTTCACGCGGTCATAGAAGCGGTTTGCCAATTTCGTTGTCAGTTAGTCAAAGTTGCTGTTGCCATGGACTCTTCCTGCGTACATGGGGGCCTACAAGGCTATGCCCTGAAATGGCAAGCACAGCAATGGGTCACCGGCCGAGGGCCGGTCATTAATGTCGATCTGTGGACGGAGCTCTTGTCGCTCCTAGCAAGCTCGGTAGCAACCTTTGTCTGGGTCAAGGTGCCCAGTCACGTGGATATAGAGGGTAATGAGCGGGCAGACTGGCTGGCCGAAGAGGGCAGGAAATCCTCCACCCTGTACGCCACAGTAAGGCGACCGGTACCGCAGCCACACACACCCCTTCAGTCCCCGGGGACCTTCCCAAGGTCGCCGATGGGGAGTGCCACTCCCAAGACCAGGGTGGAGCCCACCCCCCTACTACGATCTATGATGTCATGCCAATGCTGATGAGGGGTCATGGGCCACAGGAGCCCACTGACGACAGGGATGTAGCGAGACGACTGTTTTTCCCGGTAAAATTCTCGGATCTCGAGGCGGCGGACTCAGACGCTGCCTCACTGAGCTCCCGAGCAGACGCCCCCGAGGTTAGAGTCCCCTGTGGACTTCTTGACGGACAGCGGGGATTCCCACGATGAACGGCCGTCAGACGGGCCCGGCACTGATGTAAGCTCGACCCGCAAACGGAAATGAAGTGGCCACTGCCACCATGTCAGCAATGCTGTCTCGCTGGAGTGACAATCTTTTCTTTCCTTTACTGTCCTTCGTATTTACTGAATTCTTTCCCGCCCACCACTAGGACAGCCATCAGCCCATGAGTTTATGAGCCTGACCTGACTCGAACGTCAGGTTTACTCCCCATCCTCCCCCACCCACATCCCCCACTCTCCTAAAACCCCTGACCTTGGGTGACTAATGGGTTGCCAGCTACTAGCAAGCCTGAAGGGTATACCAAGGACAATTGCAGTGTACAATAGAATGCAGGCTAGAGGTTTTGGCCGACAAAACACGGCCCAGCACAGAGAAGCGAGTATTGCCACTCCAATGTTCATATGAAGCAGAGCTGAATTGCACATTCCACAAGTGATCGAACATTGCTGCATATGCATACCAGGACGTGCATGTGTGGAGCGCTTGAGATCTTGGTCAAGAGACTGGACCAGTACAGGGTGGCCTACATGAAATAGCTCTCACGCAAGCGGCAGAAGGTGGAGATTTCCGACAGGGGAGGAGGCAGCCCCGGGGCCCAGAGTGGGACGCAGGCGGGGTGTGCTGTGATCGTCGATTCCAGTGGCGGGACACCGCCCCAGGACATGACTGGCAGGACGGATGCACCAATGGATGAGGATGGGATGACAGCCGGTATGGAACTGCTTTCCGTGCAGGAGGAACAGGGACAATCTGCGCCGAGTACGGGAGCAAAAAGGGGCTCCAAAGTGAGTACGTAAACTCTCCAAAATGGTGGAGACTATGGCAAAGAACATTGCGGAGGAGGTGCCAATGGGTGTGATAGCACAGGAGATCTGGGACATCATCATGGAGCTAGATAGGGATGGCAGACGGCTCCTGAAGGACGAGGCCAAAAACAAGAGACAACGCGAAAGAGAGAAGAAGAAGAGGGCCAAGGCGAAGGCAAAAAAGCGAGCAAAGAGAGAACGGAAGCCCCGGAAACACGAGAGCCGCAAGAAGTCCAAGAGGGCAGAGACGGATTCATCCGACGACTCCAGCTCGTCTAGCAACTCCTCCCATACCACCAGTTCTAGTTCATCGAGCGACTCCTTGTCCGACTTCGACAGTTCATCTGACAGGCTCCGGAAGAGCAAACCACGGGAAGGTGGAGGCTGCGAGTTGAAGCGTTGAATCGTTGAAGCCGAGGAGGGACCGCCCAGAAGATTTTGAGTTCAGGTGGATCAACGGCCGCAAGCACTTTTGCACCACCATGAGCTGCTGATATCATGCTCTGCCTCCTCCAATAAGGCCCCTAGTGCGTTCCTGATCCGAACCGCCTGCTTGTCACGTTCATGGTTTGCTAGAGCCCCCCCCCCCCCCCCCCCCCAGACTTGGGGGCCCGCTTGGCCGCCTCAACGGCATCCGAACTCGGCACTCTGGAACGCCCAGTGGCGGTTGCCACAGAACTTGCATGGTCTGGAGGGCGGGTTGGTGCAGTCCTGCCAGGTGCCCTTGTCGGTATGGCGGAAGCTAGAGGATGGCACCAGGAAGGCGTACGCTGGAGCAATGTACAAGTTCTTGCGCTACAGCAGGATCAATGGCTTCCTCTCGACACGTGAAGCACTCAAGGGACGCATGCTACAGGCGGCCAGGGATGGCCAGTACGAGTCGCCGGTTAAGGCCCTACTGTCCTGACTGCGCCTGGCGGAAAAGATGTCCATCATCCCAGCGATCGTGGTCCCAGCGGACTGGCTGTTCGCTGGGTCACTAGAGAGACTCAGGGTATCAAGAAACCCGAGAAACATCTGATGGGCTGAGGGAAACATCATTTGCAGGACCACAAAGAGGAAGGACACGTGGGAGTGGAAAGAGCGTGAGCCTTGGAATGGCCGTTCTGTCGCTCACGAACCTACTGCGCATCGGCGAAGCATGGACAGTATCCTCGCCTGGCGATGGCAAGCTCTGCTTCATGGGAGAGAAGTCACGGGGTGGAGACCATGAGCAGGACCTCAGACCCTGGTCGTCGCGTTGGATGCGATTCATCAAAGAGGAACGTCAAAAACGTGGTGTGGCAAAAGACCGCCCACAGGGGTATCGGTCACCAGCGGACTTTGAAGAAGCATGGGTGGCGCTTGTGGCGGGCACGGAACTCGAGCACCACAGGTGGCATTGTCTGCGGAGAGGCGGGGCGACATAGTTATGGGCCTCAGGAGCATGAAACCAAATCATCATGCTCGCTGGTGGATGGGAGTCGTTGTTAGTGGCGAGGCACTACACAAAGCCGAAGCATGCCTGGAAATTTGTGGAAAGAGGAGAGCAGCCGGTGCCGGTATGTGGAGAAAATGGATATTGCCTCGTGTATGGTGACTGGTCCTCCAAGCAGTGGTGGCCAGCATGGTTACAAAAAGAGCTCCGCGAGCTGGCGGCAAAAGCACATGTGGACGGCGAAGTTCCGGGACCCACTGGTCAAGCCGCCCGAAAAAGGAGAAGGACCCGATCTACAGGACCGCCAGGGGCAGAGTAGAAGGCAGTGGGCGCATGGCTGCCGCATGGGGAAGATCATGGAGTTGGGAGAGGAGTTGGACGTGGACGGGGCGGCGTCAGCAAATAACACATATTCACTCCAGCAGGCAAGGGGCCCCGCTTGCACCCTGGCCTTCACCGTATATTGCTGTGGCACAAAAGCAAAACAAATGGCAGTCAGCAGGGGTCTCAGCATTGCACGTGGAACCCGATTGCCCCCTGCGTGCTTCCAACAGTACGCCCCGGCTAGAAACGGACGCCGACAGCCTTAAGGCCCACTCCAACCAACCCAGAATCTCTCCATGCCTTTCCGATTTAGCAACCATAACACCAGCAACAGCCACAAACGCACCGACACACCAGCCCCTCAGCATTCCTGGACAATTCTCCAGTGTGCCACTGCTAAGATCAAAAACCTTGCCCAGGAAGTCCAGGCTCCGCGAGGGCTCTGTCACAGATTTTGGGCTAATAATAAAACCCACACGTTGCAACGTGTGCTTGGCCCGGCGCACCGCTTTGCACACAAAACGCCGCATGCCCACAATCAAAGTATCATCCTGGTAAACAAAAAAAACAGCACAAGCAACCACCAGACGGAGGTCCCGACCACATTGTAAACCAGCTTCGGACAAAGGAGTGGTGAGTACTTCCACCCAAATGGCAACGGCTGCCAAACATACTAGGCATCTCCCACACACACACACTGAATTCACCCAACCCACCTCCGAGGCAGACACACACTCCAAAAACATTTGGACAAATCCAGTTTTGCCATATATAGCTTCCGTCGCCCTCCCAGCAAAATGGAGTCCCGAAGCTGTTCAATCTGGGGCAATTGGAACCCTCGTGGTTTACAGCTATCACAAACATTTTGCTTCACACAATTCAAGATGAACACACACTTCTCATTGCTTTTAGGCCGGACGCGTGCTTTGCTACTGGCTTCCCTAATGCTCGCGTGCTTGCTCAAGGCTCCATTCTGCACCAAGGCATCCAACATCTCACGCACTCCCACACCGTCCGACGACCCTACGCCTCCTGAAATGTCCCTCCGCTTTTGGTACAGGTTCTGCAGGTCCTCCGGCACACAACGCGATCACAGCGTGTCCTGTATCAGTACATTTCCCACTTGGCCTAGCCCTTTAGCCGCTATTGCCGGGTCCAGTTCTCCGTGGTCCTCATCGTTACTGTAATAGCTCTCCTCGTCTTCGGGGTCACTGCCTCTCTCCGCTAGCTCAGTCAAACAGCTGACCTCCACCGGTATTGTTTCCGCCGCATGATCGCCTGCCGCATCGCACACTCCCAGCAGCAGTTGGCTCACCGCCTCTGACACCCTGTATCTCTCCTTCGCCTGCACCTGGTCACATACCGCTTTGTGCACCCGTATCATCTGTGGGGCCTGCCAATTTCTCTATGAGGTTGTGCTTGCTGTCGGGGGGATGCGCATGTTTCAGTGCCCCCGTTGGGTTAGTACCTTGCAGGCGGTGGAGTTATGGGGATGGGTGCAGGGCGTTCGCCTAGCGGCTTATATGAAATGGCCTCGTGTGTGTGTGTGTGGGCAGTGACAATACTGTGGCACGGTACCAAATCTAGGGGCAGAGAGGCGCGGTTTTTTGCTCTGGTGAGCAACGTATCCTACGTGCCCTGTTCTGGCTGCGCCGTTGGTCAGGAATACCCATAGCAGGTTTTTTTGTTCCCTGTGAACGCAACCGAGCGGACCCGCCTAGCAGGGTGCATGAGTTCGACTCTGAGAGGTCTATTGTGCTTGGGAAAGTGGGCGTCTCCAGCATATGATACAGTGGATCCCCGCAAAGCGGGGCACATGGCAAAGACCCAGAGTTCACATGCGTATAACAGAGGGCTCTCTGTTGCGGTAGGCAAAACCGCCACGCCATATGGCAAGCCTATAATGCGTAAGATTTAAGGGGGTTAAACATGCTGCATCACGTGTGTGCCATTCCCCACAGGTCTTCAAGAGTGACAAGCTTTCGTCGCTTTGTAGGGGCCATGTCTGGTGGCGGGCGTTGGCCCAGGATGCCGGGTCTTGTGCGGCAGTGGCGTTTAGGTAGAGGGGGCTCCACCCAGTGGGCCGCGCGCTCGGATGCCCACAACTGGCTCATCACCGAAAAGAGCTGGACCCTTCGGTCATGCCACTGGTAGTGCTGGTCTGCGGAGGTGGTCCACACTCTAGCACGCCGCAGGAGGGTGTGCCAGTGCCGTGATTGCCGCACCAGATCCTCTAGCATGTCGCGGTATGAAACCATCAGTGAGGCCCCGAGAACGGCACGTTGATGCAGAAACCAAGGCTGGGCCAGATACTGCATTGCCGAAGCTACGTGTTGCGCCCCTGGGTCCGCGGCAGTGGGACAGAGGCACCGGTCGAGATATTTTACCGCCCATGACCTGGTGTAGTACGATTGCGGCTGGTCCCATGTGCGCGCAGCTCTACGGTGGGACGTCTCTTGAGAGGCGCGGCCGTCCTGCCGCTGTGTTCTCTCCCGGGGCCCTGTATACCCTACTTGATTGCGGAGGATAGAGTCCGTGGGGTTCGGTCGTACAGCTCGTGAGCGCAGCTTTGTGTACCATGCCGGCACCGCCGTGGAGGGTGTGGGCGGCACCTGTGGGTCACGGGGGGGCATGGTGAGTTGGCCGCGCAGTTGGCATACGCCATGTAGGGCGTGGTACTGGTGCCAGGCCACACGCTCCCTGAGGTCTACCCGCATTGTTCGGGGGATGTGGTCCCATAGGGACTGTGGTATGCGAAGGCAGGCAACATGGTGTAGGTCTGCCGCTGACGCCCTGTTCCACCATTCCGTCACCGTATCTTGCCATGGTCCCCAAGTGCTAAGCCACATGTTGCGAAATGCGACTTTCCAACGCATGCAGTGGATGAGTCGTTTGTGGACAGTGGTACCGTGGTGGAGGGGACATATGGGGCATTTGGGGTTGGTATGGTCCCACGGCGCGCCCGTCCCATCCCATCGTACCTGACCCCAAAGCCATTTAACCCAGAGCATCCGTCGGTCCCCGCGCATCGGCAGCCAGGATACCCAGTGCGCACCGTCGAAAGTGACAATGCGCCTCCGTTGGAGGATCCATTTCCGCGCCGGAGTGGGGGCGGGCCCGCCGCACATTGCAATATCTTCGGGGCGCTGGGGGTCGTAATCCGGCACGGGTAGGCGCGTGGCCATCTTGGCGAGCAGGTCTACTTCCCCATTGCGTCCAATTTGTTCGCGTTCTTGCGCGTTACGGGCCTCCGTCTCAAGGCGGTGGCTGGGGATCCACTCCGCGGCGACGCGTTTGTGCTGCACTTGGTCACACACTTTGTGGCGGAGGTCAGCGTCAGAACATTCGTGCGTGGGTCGGCGGTGTGCGCATTTTGTGACGGCCATGTTGTCGATGTATTGCGTGTCACCATCAGATGCAATGGCCGCGCCGATGGCTGCTCCGTACATTTCAGCCCTGTAGGACTGCTGTGGGCCCGCCACCCGGGCGAGGATGCGAAGAGGCCCTTTTGTTACTGCTGTGCCCGCCGCTTGGTATTCCGAGCCCGCAATCTGAACTGTTTGAAGGCTGCCATCAGAGTATAGGGACGTTCCGGTTGGCGGTTGCTTGTTTGAGTAGCACGCTATGCCCGCGATGTTGACAGGGTGGTATCCCGCAGGTACCGTGCCTGCCGAGGGGTCTTCGTGGTACCGGTGTGGGGCAATGTAGTGGCGCGTGTGGAGGGCATCCCCCACCTGCTCCCTGCAGGCAGACAAGAGGACGCCGTCATCGGAGCTTTCACTGTCGATGAGGTTGGGTCCCCCGGCCTGCCGCGGCGGAAGTGTTATGTGGAGTGCAGTGCGAGCACCTAGCTGGGTGAGTATAGCCAAGTAGTTGCGAATAGGCACCGCTCGGGAGGGCAATTCTTTGCTAAGGTTGCAGCCAATGGATCCCGGACGTGAACGTAACGTGTTCTGTACCATTGTGGTGAAGCGTGCCCTGTGGGCCCAGAACAGTTGGTGCAACCCCATTCCGCCCAGTCGGTGAGGAGAAGTGACATGGAGGACGTTGTATGATTTGTGAACGTCGACCTTATTGAGTTCCATGCCCTCCGCCATAAGCACAAACCGCAAGCACATGGAGTCCATGGCTTTGAACATTGAGTCGTTGGGGAGAAACAAGGTGCGGTACGTCCACCGTGGGATCAAGATGGTGTTCAGCAGGTGCACCCGCTCGAAAGCGTTCAGTGGCAGGTATTGGTATCGCGCCAGATCAGCTGCGGCCGTCCCCACAAAGTCATCACGTGCCTTTTGTTCCCAGGTTGGATGTGCCAGGAGGTGACCGAGGTAGTGGAAGATAGGGGGTTGCAGCGGCAATCGCGCATCGCCCCACGTGATGGTGTCCCTGGTCGGGGACTCTCGTCGTGCCACACCCTGACGGCGGGAGGGTGGGGCCCAACGGTACACCTGTGTCTTTGAAGGGTTCGTCTTGAGGCCCAGTATGGCAGACAATTGACTGACGCGCTCCAGGACGTGCTGCATCTCCCGTTGGCTCGGGGAGATGATGGCGATGTCGTCGACATAGGCCAGTATGGTGCTGTTGGGAAAATCCCTAGTGAGAGTCTGGTGGAAGGCCTCATACACTAGAACAAAAAGGGCTGGGGACAGGGGGCACCCCTCCTTGATGCCACGACGCAACGGAAAACGGACGCCTCCGTACACCCCCGTGCTGTGCGCGTAGATGCTAGCCACCATGTTGTAGATGCGGGCTGGGGTTCCAATCAATTGGAGTCCGTAGGTGAGGCACTCATGGGGCATGCTGGGGTAGGCTTTTGCGATGTCCAGGAGGCATACCAGCGCACCGTCCCCGTATTGGTGTAAAAGCATCGACATGCGGAGGGCTTGTTGTGATGTGGTATAGCCTCGTCTACATCCTGCTTGGGGGTCGGAGAGCGCCACGTCGATCTTAGGCGGCTCTATACGCACGTAGCAAAATTGCCACAGTTCCCAAATGGGTACCACCCCAAAACGGGGGCTGAAAAACCACTTTGAAAAATTGCACAATTGTGCTTTGCAGGGAACACCCCCAAAAACCTGTGAATTATCAAAAATGACTGTGTGTAGGGGGTACAACATGTGCCAGTCAAAAGTCATGTATCCCCTTCAAATTTGGGCACTGCAGTGTCCATCCAAAGAAAAATCCAATTCTTCCAAATCATCCGCTGCTGCATTTCAAACCACACCGTAAAATGCAACCTAAAAAATGAAGCAAGGAGGACGACAGGCAAACACATGCAAAAATCTGGTTTGCTTTTTGTTACCGCGTCTGCTGACCCAGTCACTGTGATTGTATGCGAAGCGTGACAAACAATGCACCACCAGTGCAGCCAACAAGCAATGGAGGCGCCGCCAGTGCAGCCAATGCAATAATAAATGAGGGCAACAATGCCTGCAAAAGAAATGGCGCAAGAGGGGTAGAAAAAAGGCGAGTGGATGAATTTGGGCACTGCAGCGCCCAAAATTACGAAAACATGAAAAAGGGCACCAGTCTCACACCTGTGTGACACAAGACACATGGCAGTGTGCAGTCCGCGCCCAAAACAAAGCAGAAGGTTACACCAAGCTTGCGACCCTATTGTGGAATGGGTCGTAATGTGTTGTTGTTGTTCTCATAGGCGCTTGTACGATGTATTGAAACGGAACTCTCACATTCATGTACCCCGTATGGGCTAAAATTTGACTTTCACTACTTTTGAGCACTGCAGTGCCCAAATTTTTAAAAAGTTGGCAAATTTACCCGCTTCAATTCATTGTGGTGCATAGGTTCCTTGAAGGGCAAGAAAGGCCAACGCTTGTGCTTGCGTTGCGTTGGGTGGCATTCATGGTACCAAATATTTTTTGGCTACGGAGAGACAGACAAACCGACACGCAAGCAGACAAACAGACAGATAGACAGAGAGACAGTCCGATGGACACCCCGACAAACGGACGAACAGATAGACACATACACGGACGGACAGACCGACAGGCAAACAAACAGACAGACAAATAGACAGACATACAGGCAGACAACAGACAGACGGACGGACGACTGGACGGACGGACTGTGGGACAGAGAGACACAAAGAGAGAAACACAGAAGACAAACCGTCAGACAAGACAAGACAGACGGACGGACGGACACATGGACAGACGGAGAGACAGGTACAATGGTTGTCCTCCTACTACCACACGGTTGCTCCCTCATGCATCTGCACAACGTTGCGCACAGAATATTGACCTCCTTCCGCCCAGATTATATCATGCAAATGGGTTTTGAGTTCATTTGGGAGCTGCAGTTCCCAAAATATTACAAACCAACATTTTGAGGTCTCTAATGTACTATGTCGGGTGCCTGCCTCAAAGTCTCACCCCCTGTAGCAACCATTATCGGGTCTTGCCATCAGTTGTGCACGATATGTGCAATGTAATCATCCACGTGATCAAATCCCCCCCTCTAAACTACTGCGCCATTCCATGTTGATGAAATACACCCCGTATACGTGTTGCCTTGATCTTCAAAACTTTGGCACACTTATTCTAGTAGGGGCATTGTTGGTTGATGGAGTTTGGTTGTCCGTGTGTAGTGTAATGGTTGATATGATGAACACCCCCACTCTCCAGTGCACCACCGTTGCGCGCTGCTGAGGTACACTCCTGCACAAGTGTTATGCCATTGGTCCAACACTTTCACACGCATTTTTTACTAGGGGCCTTGAAGGTGGATGCGGATTTGGTCGTCTATAGGGTGTCTTCCAACACGGAGTCAATCGTGTTTTCGAGTGTTTCATCACAATTTGTGGTTGTTATTTCTAAAATGGCTGTAGATGGTGCAAGACTCCGCACAGACAACCAAGTTTGTCTCTACCTTCAATGCCCCTGGTAAAAAACGTGTGTGAAAGTGTTGGACCAGTGGCACAACAATTGTATAGAGGTCTGCTTCATCACCGCGCACGGTCGTGCTCTAGAGAGGGGTGGCATTCATCATGTCAACCATTATACTACACACAGACGACCAAATTGCATCGACCGACAATGCCCCTACTAGAATATTGGTGCCAAAGTGTTGAAGATCTAGCACAACACTTATACGGGGTGTACTTCATCACCGTCGAATGGGGAAGAAGAATAGAGGGGGGTATTTGATCATGTGGACGATTACATTGCACATACCTAGCATGAATTGTGGCGAGATCCGGTAATGCTTGCCATAGGGGATCGGACTATGAGGCATGCACTGGACAAGACATTAGAGACCTCAAAATATTGATTTCCTAAATTTTGGGAACTGCAGTGCCCAAATGAACCCAAAGCCCATTTGCATGATCATCTGGGCGGAACGCTGTCAATGTTTTTTGCAAGGTTCTGTACATGCATGATGGAGCAGCATTGTGGTAGCAGGAGGACAGATAGTGTGTCTATCTCTCCGTCCGTCCGCCTGTCCATCCGTTCGTCTGTCTTGTTTCGTATGTCTATTTGTCTTCCGTGTGTCTATCTATGTGTCTCTCTGTCTATCCCTCCGTCCGTCCATTTGTCCGTCCGTTGTCTGTCTGTGTGTCTATTTGTTTGTCTGTTTGTTTGTTTGCCTGTCGGTCTGTCCGTCTGTCTATGTGTCCATCTGTCTACCTGTCTGTCCGTCTCTCAGGGTGTCTGTCGGACTGTCTGTATGCCTCTCTGTGTCTATTTGTCTGTTTGTCTGCTTGCCTGTCGGTTTGTCTGTCTCTCCGTAGCCAAAAAATATTTGGTACCATGAATGCCACCCAACGCAACGCAAGCACAGGTGTTGGCCTTTCTTGCCCTTCGAGGAACCTATGCACCACAATGAATTGAAGCGGGTAAATTTGCCAACTTTCTAAAAATTTGGGCACTGCAGTGCTCAAAAGTAGTGAAAGTCAAATTTTAGCCCATACTGGGTACATGAATGTGAGAGTTCCGTTTCAATACATCGTACAAGCGCCTATGAGAACAACAACAACACGTTACGACCCGATTGACAAGAGGGGGGCAAGCGTAGAGTAACTTTGTGCAATGTGGATTCACCTATAGAGACAACTAGACACACACTTTCAATGACCCCCCTAAAAAGTACAACCAGAAGGTTTGGGCACTGCAGTGCCCAAAAATTTCAAATGCTAAGATTCCAAGCCCTGAAGCGGGGGTGTATATGTGCAGCTCTAAGAGCAACAAAAGGCGAGGTTGGTGTATCCCACGATGAAAATCCACGTGGGGTTGGCCGAAAAAATGATATGCTTTTTTTGGGTGCAAAAAATGGATGTTGAAATCGCCATGAATCGTGCCTTTTAGCAACGAAGGCTACGTGCGTATAGAGCCGCCTAAGTCAATGGGCCCTCGCAGGGTGTCCAATATGAGCCGGGCTAGAATGGAGTACATCCCCGTGGCTACGCTAATGGGCCGGTAACTGCGGGCCGCATCAGGGGAGCCAGACTTGTAGATCATGGCTATTCTGGCCTGCAGCCAGTGGTGCGGCACATCGCCGCTTTCCCACACATGGCGCACTACTATGTATAGGTCCCACTGTAGTTCCCTAGGTAACCACTGGTACAGGTGGGGCGCCACGTGGTCCATGCCTGCCGCCTTGTTCTTGGGTTGGCGTAGCGCTTTTGTGAAAGATTGCCAGGAGGGAGGATCGGGGCTCACTGGTCGTCCTGGCTTTAAGACTTGTGAAAGAAGAGCCTTGGCCTCTTCCGGTCTCCATGGTGAGTCCCCCGCGAAGTGCGGAAGGTGTTCGGCGGCCGAGGTCGTGTCGGGTTGTGGGGTAGTCGTGCGGAAGGGGGTGATCAGCCACCACTTTAGGGCATTGAAGAAAGTAGAGCGGCCGCGTACCGCGCATTTTCAGAAGCGCCGCAGGTGTCGTTGGGCCCGTTTCATATTATTGGTCGCCCTGTGGTGCGCCCAAGCTTGCTGGGCCCTCTTGGAGGTAGGGTCGCGGTGCAACTCGTCAGCCAGCTGTTGTTCGACCACGTCTTGAACTGGCTGTGGGCGGGGGTGTGCGTGTACAAAGCTGGACGCTGCGGCAATGATGGCGTCCGCCCTGTCTAGTGGGTGCATGATGTGATCTTGGTGAGTGGAGTGCGCTTTGGACCATTGGGACATGTGGCGCGAAAACTTGCGGAATAACGAGGAGGGCCAGTGCGACACATTGCCCATGACCGGTGGCGGCGCTGGCCGCGGTCCCAATGGGTTCATTACTGTGACCCTGACTGCTTTGTGGTCACCCGCATGGGGAAAGTCGATGATGTCCGCAGAGATGGGGGGGTGAATGTCCCATGCCGTGGGAGAAAACACGACTGCGTCCAAGCGGCGGCCCCGGCAATGTGTGGAGAGATTTTGAGGGTTGGTGTTTGGCGCATGTGCCAAAATTGGGTCCAGCAAGGCTCCGGATTCGAGGAGCGGGTGCCAGTACCTAGTTGGTTGGGAAGGACGCCCCCACACATGGTCGTTGAAGTCGCCCATAAGGATGCCCAGGTCTGGCAATTGTGCAAGCCATGCGTCCAACTTTTCATGTTGGTCCCGTGAAAATGGTCCGTGGATGTTGGCGATGACGTACAATGTGTGGCTAGGGAGAGCGAGCTTGATGGCACGGGCCTGGCTCCCCATGGAGGGCAGCTTGGAGACATATCTGGATATGGAGTTGTGGACGAGGAATTGCGTGTCCGGGTTCTCGTCCCCATAGGTGATGGGGAGGTAGTCATCATCCATAGCAGCCGTCCAAGCTGCATGGTGACATCCACTACGAAACCCCCCCCCCCCCTCAAACTCTTGCCCCCCCCCCTTTTGAAACCCTTGTCAGAGCAACAGTGGGCGTTGTTTCCGCAACTTTTGGAATAGCGTCTCACTTTGCCGTTTATAGGGACTCCCCCTTGTCAGATGACTAGTGCATTCACGACACAAGGATCGCTGCTGGTGTCTTGTTGCGGCACGGCGAACAACGCACATGCAAAGTGATGCACCACGGCACTAGAAAAGAGAGGCAGCACAAAGCTACCAAGAGTACCTAGATATGAAAGGTAAGACGGATGTGGACACCATGGCAATCCTCGGGGAGGAGCTACCTAAAACACACACCAAAGCCACCAAAGGCAACATACTACGACAAGGAGCAAAAATCCAAGTGCCAAGTAGGACATGGCTGCTTCGGCCGCGAAAGTAGAAAGAAAATCCAAGCGTACATGGGCTCACATGGCGACCACCAAAATTAGGGACATGGGCTAGCTAAGTGCCATGGTTGTGGGCTAGGTGAGATGGTGGAAAGGTATAGTACGGTAGTCCAAGTATTTTGTGAGTGATGTGCCCAGACTGCATGGCTAGAGCACTGTGTAATGGACTTGTCCATTGTTCCCAATTCTGAGCATCTATTTCAGACTTGCAGAACACGGCACAGCAGACAAAAGGCGATGATCACTGTCTTGATCCCATTAGTGGGTTGGTCCAAAGCTCAGTAGAGACTGAGCTTTCATAAGCTGAGGTTTTAGTATGCCTGTGTAGAAATAACATACATTTAGCAAGGCATCTAAAAAAAAAATCTGTGCCAAATTAAAATGTGTATCCACATTGATCATGAAATTACGCTAAATTACTGCGGCGACTGACACACGCGCAAGCGCTCACAATCTCGATTTGGAGATCTCGGGCGCTTGGCCACCAACATCATAGGCGCATTTTCTCCTACTGCTACTTGACCTTTCATTGCAGTCAGCTGTGTCACGATATGTTGACCAATACAGACCCAAAGAGGTCACAAGAAGCCCGAAGGGGGGCTGAACTGGCCCTCACAGCAAACACCACCGTCTACTTCAACGATGCTGGCTGTGGCTTATTATACATTGGTCCCTAACACTGAAGAGGGAACCTGGCTGGCTGGGCTGCTGTGCGGGTTCCAGCACTGCAACAGGGGATATATGGGGCAGGGGGTGAGGGGTAATTGTGATGTTTGGGGAAATCAGAGGAATGTTTATACAGTGACCTAATTACAAAGTGAAAAAGAAGCGGGCCATGTGGCACATCAGGGGGGGGCAGGCGACATGACGAGCCAGAGGCAAGCATCGAGTCAGCCTGTCTCCTGGGCCTGGCATCACTCAACGAGCACCGACACATGAAGAATTTGGGCTGTGCAGAGTCATTGAGACCTGCCTGAGGGCATGCAGCAGTCAAAGACACAGTGTTGGGTGGTTTGCTGGTCTAATTCATTGCAGGGACTGTCTGTGTTTCGAGAAGCTCCATGGCGAGACTGAGAAGCCTGCCTGCGCAGGCAGAGTCTCCAAGATATATCTGAATCCCTTGTCCTCTGACCAAAGGGGCACAGGGGATATCCGGGAAACACCATGGACACAAGTACCAGTCGAGCAAAAGCGGAGAAAAATTCTGCCCACAGCAGAAGCAAGCTTGACGTTACGCACAATTCAACAAATAAAACTTGATGCATTCCGATAAAGTGGAGGTTGGGGTTTTATTGTAAACATGTATACATGGAATCCATTTCTGAGTCTGGGCTGCTGCTTAGGCAGTGTCATATCCCGGTCCAGCACACACTCCGTGATGCCGAGAAATGATAGTTCCTCTGCCACTTACGCAGTGGCAGGTCCCAGATACTCAGGGGTGAAACTGCCATGTACACCGATGGGCACGTAATGGGGCAGGCGGCACGTCGCAATTGGACCCTGCTCCACGTTCTGGGCATCGAGGACCACGAAGTCGGTGCCCACATTTCCCGGGGTGCCGTCATGGATCAACGACAAGATCCAGCCATCATCCTCCGCCTTGGCGCCAGGACGCTGGGCGAAGACGGGCTCCATGGAGAACTTGTAGTCGCCTGGCACCCAGCTCTCTAGTGTAGCCTCGGCACAGTCCACGCTGGTGTCCTTCATGGAGACCTTCGTGATGGCCTGCAACGGTCCATGCACCTCACCATCCTTGACAGCGCTTGTGCACATGTAGCTGTGCTGGTAAGGCTTGCCAGTGCCCTTCGGCCCCACCACCGGGTACTCACAAGGGGTTTCATGGATGACCTTCCGCTCGCAAGTGCCCTTCTCCAAATCAATTACGAATCGAGACATCTTGGTCTTGGGATAGAACTCCTTCCCGTCAGGCTTGACAATGTCTGTGAAATAGAGAGTGAATCGGTCCCAAGTGCAAGTGTCGAACACCATCTTCTTTCCATCATCAAAGCCGTTCACATGGTGGAAAGCGTAGCAGAAATATGGGGACTCCACGAAGATAGGCTCCCCATTGCCACGGCGCGGGTAGATTCGAAACAAGGGAGCCTTGTCAGTGTCCTCCGACACCGTATTCCCCAGACTGTTCTTCCCTAAGGGATACCCAACGAACGCCTTGCCGTAATCCATCTTAATGGGACAGTCGAACAGCACGTAGTAGTTGTCTGTCACAATCAGGTCATGGAAATACGTGGCATCAAATTCCACCACTTTCGAGCTCAGCTGATTGCCCTGTTCGTCGAACTCATAGAAAGAGACGGTGGACTTATACTTGGCCCAATCGGTGTGTGGGTTGAAGAAAACGATAGTACTGGTTCCATCGTCGTTCTCCATGATGCGGTAGTGCGCAGTGTAATTGATCTTGGACAGGGCATCGGTCTTGCCATCACCCACCACCTCTAAGGTGTCGTTGTCCAGAGCCCATGGGCGGCCCCAGTCGATGGCCATCGTCTTGCCAGCCCAATGCAAGGCATTGTAGGCGCCATTGTTCTTTGGGCTAGGGGGGCCACCGAAGATGTCATCCCTCAATCGGTAAAGCCAAATCGGACCTCCAAGGATCTCCGGGCGGGGGTCTTCGGCTGTGAAAATGGTCATGTCCGTGAACCTACCCGCTTCCTCCTCCCTTTTAAAGGAATCCGTCCCAACAAAGCGGCTCTTGAAATGGACTTTGCCATCCTTGACAGCCACCTGGGAAATCATCCCATCGCCATCCAGATACTCCCGCTTCTGGCCTCCACGCTCAAACAGAGCTGGACCGTTTCGGAGGAGGGTGCCAACAAGTCCCTCAGGGATCTTTCCTTGTGTCACTTCCAACCAGCACTCATCCTCAATATCCTTGGTGACTGATTGATACCCTGTTTTGTAGTTCTCAAACACGTCCTGCATAGGAACTTCTGGACGAGCTGCAATAGTGCTCATGCACCAAGCCTTGTCCACAGCAACATCCTCCAGACCAACCTTAGGTGCTGAGGTCGCCATCAGCTTCCGTGTGGTCCAAATCAAAGTGCCCACAGCCACAGCAAATACTCCTGCGACGAGTCCAGGGAATCTGTGCAAACCTTGAGCCACACCAGCTGTCCCGTAGCCGGCAGACACTGGCCTTGCACTCTCGGCACCAGCTTGGGGTGCAAGCACAAACGGCACATCCGTGTTGCTTGACGTGCTGCTTCTCAACGTTTGCACCGGAAGATGCACGAGAGGCCGAGACGAAGACTGGGTGGTCACGGTACGTGGCATGGAAGAGAGGTACAACGATTGGGCGCTTGTCCTTTCAGTCGACAACCACAAGTAGGATACTGAGAATGCAATCAATCCTGAGCTAAGAATGCTCAGCAGAACCTTGTTTCGGTGCTCGTTTGCTGTTGTCCTCGGGTGTGGTTGTAGTACGTCATAAACGGGAGTCGGCGAGTTCAACAAGTTGGTGCGCGACATTTTGTGTGCGAAAAAAAAACAGACACTCAGAAAGAATGAAACAATGAAAGCATCAAACTATGTACCCCCCCCCCTTTTGTTATGCTACGCAAAAGCCTCAAATTAATACGGTCCCTTCGCCTATTGTAGCTTGGACAAGGGCGTGGCTTGCATGCAACACACGCAACTACCATAACTGGACGCCCAGGTCGAAAAAGAGAATATTGCATGATGAGCTGGTGAAAGAAAGGGGGATATAATGCACAAACATCCCCAAAATCAGAGCTATGTTGGTTCAAGTGGGCAAACACTCACAACAAATGTGTCCATGACCCTATGTTACTGGCAAATTTGTCACCAAACCCATGTCTTATGTGGCTGTACTACATTTGGTACCAAATTAAAATTAGGTACAAAATGAATACTGTCTCTACGCCTACTGTAGCTTGGACAAGGGCGTGGCTATTACAAGGGGGGTACACAAGCGAAAGAGGAAGCTGCCAGGGACTACACATACACACACACACACACACACACACACATGGACCCACAGACACACACGCACACACACACACACACACACACATCCACATACACAGATGCATGTGTGTGCCCACTCATACATAGAGGTGTTGCACTAAAACATCGAGGGGTGTCCAGAAGGTCAGCATGCACCCCACAACACAGGCACACATGAAATCACACCTACACCAAGCTACAAACCACATTCTTTATTGGATTGTAACCGCAAAAAAGACGGTTCCAAAAAAGACCCAAACGCGCAGAAACACGGGGTCGCTGTGTCAAGCCCATGTTAGGGCAAAGGGAGATTGGGGGTATGTGACGATGTCTGGGGACGTCGTGCATTGGATGATCAGGTGCTTCAATTGGTTGTGCGTGCTGTAGACAACTTTGGCCGCTGTTGGAGGTTGTGAATCTGTTAATTCACGAGATGAGGCAGTTGCCATGCCACTGGTATTGTACCCCCGCCCCATGGACGTTCCCCCAGAACACGCAACCTACCCTCAACCCCTCACCCCTGGGAGCAACCGTCCCGAAGTCACGCCCCCCCCCCCACCCCCCGGGGCATGCACAAGGAGCCAAGCTGGACCATTTTCACTACAACTCCACAATAACCAGATGAAAAACGTAGTTCACACCATGGACGTCTGTGGCAAGTGACGGTCTCGGTGACGGTGACGGTCTGCTACCAACTTGCGAGTTGCAGATTCTTTTTTTTTTTTGTGTTCCTGGCGCTGAAGGTGTCATTGAGTGTATTCGGGAGAACCCCGGAAAGCTGAAGGTCCATTTATGTACAGCACAGGTGCACCCAGAAATTGAGCAGACCAAAGGCCCAGGCATCATGCTGGCATAACATGTGTGACTCCTTCACGCTGTAGTGCAGACGTACTGCCATGCCCTAAAGGCAACTATTTCAATGATTGTAACTGGTGGACTGAACAGGATAGGCGAACACGTCATTCTCAACGCACGCTGTGTGTAAGCAAAAACCCCTACAGGATGCACATGTGTGGTCAACTTGAGGTGGCGGTGTGACACCATGGTGCGTGTGGTAGGGCCCTACAATGCCAGTACCCTAGCGGAGAGCGTACATGTAGGGAGCAGGCATGCATGCTAGTGGTGTCGCGGTGTGGGGGATGACACGAGTAAGCAATGCAATGCATACGTGTGGTATTCTACAGTCCAAGTCCAGGGGTAGCAGGGGTGAGCGGGGGGTAACATGGGAGCATTCAAAGCGAGAGGCACATCGGTAGGATCCGCCACAGTCAGGCACCGCCCTCATCTTTCGTGGCGGCGTGCATACACGTGGTGGCGCCGGCAGGTACTATGAGGCCCTTATCATGCTATGCTTAAACAGCGCAGGAGCCCGATAGAATCTCAGCTGCGGTCCTAGCCAGACAGGCCCGGCTGGCAGTCATCCGTGAGGTCACAGCTGCTCGCGCCACGGGGGGAGGGCGTCTCCTCACTTTCTTAAGAATAGAAGTGGGCCGAAGGCCCCCGGGGGGGGGGGGGGGGATTGGGAGGGTCGGTATATGGGAGGCTCCAAGTGGGGCGATTTGGAGTGGTGAGGGGGGGGGGGGGGGGGGGGCACAGGCTCCCCTTACCTCCCCTTGCCCTCAATCTAACCATATCATCACCATAAACCTAACCCTAACCTTTGCAGCCAGTTGGTTTGGCCATGCAAGCCATGTGAATTGGGGGATCAATGGTCGGTACTGATAGACTGAATGTCCCCGCCATAGACACTTCCAGCCATTAGTCCAGTTGTTCACAATTGTAAGGAAACCAGCGTGTCCCCTTCTTGGTTGGGGTGCTCCACTATCTATGTACATCTTGCATTGATAAGTACAAGTTGTCTGTGGCATTGGCGCTGCACAATAGGCACTGCAAACCTGTGATCAATTGTGCTGGGTCAGTGGACCCTGCCCATTAGCGGCGCCCAAAGAAAGCGGGCTATATATGAACCACTCGCTCCCAAGTCTATGGTGCTAAGCATGGCACCCACTCGGCCTTCCATGGACCTGAGGCCGGTTAGTTTCAGCAAGGGGGGGGGGGGTACATACAGATGAAAAGTAAAAGAACAAATGTAACGTGTGGGCCGAGTGCATTCTGTACTGTAAGAAGGGTGTGGCGTCATGTGTTAGGGTCCTCGTCCACAAAGGCCTGCACCACCTGCTGGTAAGCTGAGACCAGACGGGGCAGCCCCATGCACCACAGCCGCATTGTACCCTTGGGAACACCAGCAATGCGTTGTGTTGTGATGCCACTTTTCAACGACCTGTTGGTGTCGACATCCGTGATGACAACCGTTCGTTCCATGGAGTGTACTCCGCCGTGTGTTTTCGACTCTGGCTGGCGACTCACAGGGTGCGGGACGTGCCGTTCGAGCCTGTGAGCTAATGCGACAAGGAGACTGAATTGCTTTTGATCCGGTATAGATGGGATAAGCGTCCATGTTCGGTAACTGCTGGATGCTGCTGCCAGATGCTCCGTGACGGTCACATTGTGGATCAGATTGTGGTCCTCCTGCCTTCTCCGTTTTTGTTCTGTCCGTCCAGGATCAGACGACCTGCATCCCCGCTTCCTCTTGCGGGAGGAATCGCCGGGTTCCATTGGGGCCGCAGCAATGCAGAGGAAGGCTAATCAGAAAAAGGGGAGAAGGTACGGGGGGGTAGGGCGGGGGAGCGCTGGCCTACCTCGAGGGCCGGGTGACGTCCACGCGTAGCCCTTGCGGCCGCTGTGGGGGTCTCCCGGCGTTTTGGAGGGGGGGCATCCGGTGGAACCAGCCAGGCTTAGCGGCTGGCCTCCGTGGAGCACGACCGCACACTTGGCTGGCTGCTGGACGTTTCCCCGGACTGTATCACTGTCACTGTTGGAGGGGGTGCTCACACCCCCGTCAGACAGAAGTGTGAGGTTAAGAGCTGTGAGTAGGTGATGCCCTTCCGCAGAGGTTGCCCAAAGAGGTGACTCTTGCAGGGGAAAATCCAGTCGTTTAACAACAGACGGGGTTGCTTCCAGTGAGGAGAGTTTGACTCTTTTGGGCGCCGCCGGGGTGCCCGTGTGGCAGAGCTGTAGCTGTGGCGTGCGGGGGTGGGGGTAGCGGGGGTGGAGCTGCCTGCCTTGATCGGCCAGGCGGTCCGCCTCATTGTTGCCCTCGGTGGTCACATGCGAGGGAACCTTGATCCAGTGTACAGTGCGTGAATTGTTGTCAAGTTCCATAAGCAGTTGTTCCCACAAGGGGACATTGGACACTGGTCCTGACGAGCCGACCCACCCCCGCAGTCGCCAGCGGCGGGCGGCCCCGGATGCACCCAAAATGACGTATTGAGAGTCCGTGCATAATGCAATGTCACCTGTGTGAAAGATTTTAAGTGCTCTAATGACCGCCAGTAGCTCGGCGGAATTGTTGGTTTGTCGGTAATCATCCGGAACATATGCAGCGATGCTGGTGTGATGCTCACAGAAAATGCCATACCCTGCTAGCCTGCCTGCCGGTCCCTCAACAGCGGAGGAACCGTCGGTATAGACTCGCGGGATACCTTGGTCCTGTAGGTCCTGCAGGACTTCCTGCAGCTCCTCTGCTTTTTCAAGTTTGCGCATTTGCATCGTCTGCGGAGAACCCATGATGTCAAGTGCCAGCGGTACATCTATGCAACGGGGATGACTCTGCACAATGCACGCAACAAACTGTCCCCTGTCTTCTGACTACTGCCCATTGCATAAACGGTAAAACCTGTGGATGCAAGCATAGGCCCACCCCTTTTGTGGCAATCATCCGCCCAAGGCCCAACAACCCAGCGTGGCTCCCTCACAAAGAGGACACACCAGCTATGGGTATAAAGTCTGAAGTCTGAAGTCTGATTTGGCATCTCGTGTCAAGGACATAAAACAGAACACATCTCGGCAAAAGTCTGACAAAAGTGTGGTACCCGCCCCCTCCCTTCCTTCCTCCCTGTCAGAAAGGGACAAGAAAAAGTCTGGCACTCCCCCTCCCCCAACACAGCCACCCACCACAAAAAAAACCATCATGAAAATTGAAAGTTGGGAAGAATGGGAGTCCATGCAACACAGGGGAACACCCCCCCCCAAAAGAAAAAAAGGGTGGAAAATGGGGCATTGGGGAAAATGGGAGGCTGGGAAAAATATTCCACTGAGGTGGTGTACCCCCCCCCCCTGTGGATTAATATTCCATTGAGGTGGTGTACCTCCCCCTCTAGATAAATATTCCAATGAAGTGGTGTACCCCCCCCCCTGTGGATAAATATTCCACTGAGGTGGTGTACACCCCCCCTCTGGATAGATATTCCACTGAGGTGGTGCACCCCCCTGCTATGCGCCAATTCCTATGGGGGTCTGGACCCCCAAAATAATTGACTAGACCCTATGCGTCAATTCCTATGGGGGTCTAGACCCCCAAAATAATTGACGCGACCTTATGTGTCAATTCCTAGGGGGGTCCAGACCCCCAAAATAATTGACGCGACCCTATGCGCCAATTCCTACGGGGGTCTGGACCCCCAAAAAAATTGACGTGACCCTATGCTTCAATTCCTAAGGGGGGTCTAGACCCCCAAAATAATTGACGCGACCCTATGCGTCAATTCCTACGGGGGTCTAGACCCCAAAAATAATTGACGCGACCCTATGCATCAATTCGTATGGGGGTCTAGACCCCCAAAATAATTGACACGACCCAATGCGTCAATTCCTAGGGGGGTCTAGACCCCCAAAATAATTGACGCGACCCTATGCGCCAATTCCTATAGGGGTCTAGACCCCCAAAATAATTGACGCGACCCTATGGGTCAATTCCTACGGGGGTCTGGACCCCCAAAATAATTGACGTGACCCTATGCGTCAATTCCTAGGGGGGGGTCTGGACCCCCAAAATAATTGACACGACCCTATGCGTCAATTCCTAGGGGGGTCTAGACCCCCAAAATAATTGACACACACACAGGGGTCAAATAATTCACGGAGGGGTCGAATAATTCACGGAGGGGTCAAAAAATTCACGGAGGGGGGTCAAATAATTCACGGAGGGGTGAAATAATTCACGGAGGGGGGTAAATAATTCACGGAGGGGTAAATAATTCACGGAGGGGGGTAAACAATTCACAGAGGGGTCAAATAATTCACGGAGGGGGGTAAATAATTCACGGAGGGGTAAAATAATTCACGGAGGGGGGTAAACAATTCACGGGGGGGTGAAATACTTCACGGAGGGGGGTAAATAATTCACGGAGGGGTAAAATAATTCACGGAGGGGGGTAAACAATTCACAGAGGGGTAAAATAATTCACGGAGGGGGGTAAATAATTCACAGAGGGGTGAAATAATTCACGGAGGGGGGTAAATAATTCACGGAGGGGTCAAATAATTCACGGAGGGGGGTAAATAATTCACGGAGGGGTAAAATAATTCACAGAGGGGTCAAATAATTCACGGAGGGGGGTCAAATAATTCACGGAGGGGTGAAATAATTCACGGAGGGGGGTAAATAATTCACGGAGGGGTAAATAATTCACGGAGGGGGGTAAACAATTCACAGAGGGGTCAAATAATTCACGGAGGGGGGTAAATAATTCACGGAGGGGTAAAATAATTCACGGAGGGGGGTAAACAATTCACGGAGGGGTGAAATAATTCACGGAGGGGGGTAAATAATTCACGGAGGGGTAAAATAATTAACGGAGGGGGGTAAACAATTCACAGAGGGGTAAAATAATTCACGGAGGGGGGTAAATAATTCACAGAGGGGTGAAATAATTCACGGAGGGGGGTAAATAATTCACGGAGGGGTCAAATAATTCACGGAGGGGTCAAATAATTCACGGAGGGGGGTAAATAGTTCACGGAGGGGTCAAATAATTCACGGAGGGGGGTAAATAATTCACGGAGGGGGGTAAATAATTCACGGAGGGGGGTAAACAATTCACGGAGGGGTGAAATAATTCACGGAGGGGGGTAAATAATTCACGGAGGGGTAAAATAATTCACGGAGGGTGGTAAACAATTCACAGAGGGGTAAAATAATTCACGGAGGGGGGTAAATAATTCACAGAGGGGTGAAATAATTCACGGAGGGGGGTAAATAATTCACGGAGGGGTCAAATAATTCACGGAGGGGGGTAAATAATTCACGGAGGGGTAAAATAATTCACGGAGGGGGGTAAATAATTCACGGAGGGGTCAAATAATTCACGGAGGGGGGTAAATAATTCACGGAGGGGTCAAATAATTCACGGAGGGGGGTAAACAATTCACGGAGGGGTAAAATAATTCACGGAGGGGGGTAAATAATTCACGGAGGGGTAAAATAATTCACGGAGGGGGGTAAATAATTCACGGAGGGGTCAAATAATTCACGGAGGGGGGTAAACAATTCACGGAGGGGTGAAATAATTCACGGAGGGGGGTAAACAATTCACGGAGAGGTAAGATAATTCACGGAGGGGGGTAAACAATTCACGGAGGGGTCAAATAATTCACGGAGGGGGGTAAATAATTCACGGAGGGGTCAAAAAATTCACGGAGGGGGGTAAATAATTCACGGAGGGGTGAAATAATTCACGGAGGGGGGTAAATAATTCACAGAGGGGTCAAATAATTCACGGAGGGGGGTAAATAATTCACGGAGGGGTCAAATAATTCACGGAGGGGGGTAAATAATTCACGGAGGGGTGAAATAATTCACGGAGGGGGGTAAACAATTCACGGAGGGGGGTAAATAATTCACGGAGGGGGGTAAACAATTCACGGAGGGGTAAAATAATTCACAGAGGGGGGTAAATAATTCACGGAGGGGTGAAATAATTCACGGAGGGGGGTAAACAATTCAGGGAGAGGTAAAATAATTCACGGAGGGGGGTCAAATAATTCACGGAGGGGGGTAAAAAATTCACGGAGGGGGGTAAATAATTCACGGAGGGGTTAAATAATTCACGCAGGGGGGTAAATAATTGACGGAGGGGTCAAATAATTCACGGAGGGGGGTAAACAATTCACGGAGGGGTGAAATAATTCACGGAGGGGGGTAAATAATTCACGGAGGGGTCAAATAATTCACGGAGGGGGGTAAATAATTCACGGAGGGGTAAAATAATTCACGGAGGGGTGAAATAATTCACGGAGGGGGGTAAATAATTCAGGAAGAGGTAAAATAATTCACGCAGGGGGGTAAACAATTCACGGAGGGGTGAAATAATTCACGGAGGGGTGAAATAATTCACGGAGGGGTAAAATAATTCACGGAGGGGGGTAAACAATTCACGGAGGGGTCAAACAATTCACGGAGGGGGGTAAATAATTCACGGAGGGGTGAAATAATTCACGGAGGGGGGTAAACAATTCACGGAGGGGTGAAATAATTCACGGAGGGGAGTAAACAATTCACGGAGGGGTAAAATAATTCACGGAGGGGGGTAAATAATTCACGGAGGGGTCAAATAATTCACGGAGGGGGGTAAACAATTCACGGAGGGGTGAAATATTTCACGGAGGGGGGTCAAATAATTCACGGAGGGGTAAAATAATTCACGGACGAGGGTAAATAATTCACGGAGGGGTGAAATAATTCACGGAGGGGGGTAAATAATTCACGGAGGGGTAAATAATTCACGGAGGGGGGTAAATAATTCACGGAGGGGTAAAATAATTCACGGAGGGGGGTAAATAATTCACGGAGGGGTAAAATACTTCACGGAGGGGTGAAATAATTCACGGAGGGGGGTAAATAATTCACGGAGGGGTAAAATAATTCACGGAGGGGGGTAAATAATTCACGGAGGGGTGCAATAATTCACGGAGGGGGGTAAACAATTCACGGAGGGGTGAAATAATTCACGGAGGGGAGTAAATAATTCACGGAGGGGTGAAATAATTCACGGAGGGGGGTAAATAATTCACGGAGGGGTAAAATAATTCACGGAGGGGGGTAAATAATTCACGGAGGGGTAAAATAATTCACGGAGGGGGGTAAATAATTCACGGAGGGGTAAAATAATTCACGGAGGGGGGTAAATAATTCACGGAGGGGTGAAATAATTCACGGAGGGGGGTAAATAATTCACGGAGGGGTGAAATAATTCACGGAGGGGGGTAAACAATTCACGGAGGAGTCAAATAATTCACGGAGGGGGGTAAATAATTCACGGAGGGGTAAAATAATTCACGGAGGGGTGAAATAATTCACGGAGGGGGGTAAATAATTCACGGAGGGGTAAAATAATTCACGGAGGGGGGTAAACAATTCACGGAGGGGTGAAATAATTCACGGAGGGGTGAAATAATTCACGGAGGGGTAAAATAATTCACGGAGGGGGGTAAACAATTCACGGAGGGGGGTAAACAATTCACGGAGGGGTCAAATAATTCACGGAGGGGGGTAAACAATTCACAGAGGGGTCAAATAATTCACGGAGGGGGGTAAATAATTCACGGAGGGGTGAAATAATTCACGGAGGGGGGTAAACAATTCAGGAAGAGGTAAAATAATTCACGCAGGGGGGTAAATAATTCACCGAGGGGACAAATAATTCACGGAGGGGGGTAAATAATTCACGGAGGGGTAAAATAATTCACAGAGGGGGGTAAATAATTCACGGAGGGGTCAAATAATTCACGGAGGGGGGTAAACAATTCACGGAGGGGTCAAATAATTCACGGAGGGGGGTAAACAATTCACGGAGGGGTCAAATAATTCACGGAGGGGGGTAAACAATTCACGGAGGGGTAAAATAATTCACGGAGGGGGGTAAATAATTCACGGAGGGGTGAAATAATTCACGGAGGGGGGTAAACAATTCACGGAGGGGTGAAATATTTCACGGAGGGGGGTCAAATAATTCACGGAGGGGTAAAATAATTCACGGACGAGGGTAAATAATTCACGGAGGGGTGAAATAATTCACGGAGGGGGGTAAATAATTCACGGAGGGGTAAATAATTCACGGAGGGGGGTAAATAATTCACGGAGGGGTAAAATAATTCACGGAGGGGGGTAAACAATTCACGGAGGGGTAAAATACTTCACGGAGGGGTGAAATAATTCACGGAGGGGGGTAAATAATTCACGGAGGGGTAAAATAATTCACGGAGGGGGGTAAATAATTCACGGAGGGGTGCAATAATTCACGGAGGGGGGTAAACAATTCACGGAGGGGTGAAATAATTCACGGAGGGGAGTAAATAATTCACGGAGGGGTGAAATAATTCACGGAGGGGGGTAAATAATTCACGGAGGGGTAAAATAATTCACGGAGGGGGGTAAATAATTCACGGAGGGGTCAAATAATTCACGGAGGGCGGTAAATAATTCACGGAGGGGTAAAATAATTCACGGAGGGGGGTAAATAATTCACGGAGGGGTGGCATAATTCACGGAGGGGGGTAAACAATTCACGGAGGGGTGAAATAATTCACGGAGGGGGGTAAACAATTCACGGAGGGGTCAAATAATTCACGGAGGGGGGTAAATAATTCACGGAGGGGTAAAATAATTCACGGAGGGGTGAAATAATTCACGGAGGGGGGTAAATAATTCACGGAGGGGTAAAATAATTCACGGAGGGGGGTAAACAATTCACGGAGGGGTGAAATAATTCACAGAGGGGTGAAATAATTCACGGAGGGGTAAAATAATTCACGGAGGGGGGTAAACAATTCACGGAGGGGGGTAAACAATTCACGGAGTGGTCAAATAATTCACGGAGGGGGGTAAACAATTCACAGAGGGGTCAAATAATTCACGGAGGGGGGTAAATAATTCACGGAGGGGTGAAATAATTCACGGAGGGGGGTAAATAATTCAGGAAGAGGTAAAATAATTCACGCAGGGGGGTAAATAATTCACCGAGGGGACAAATAATTCACGGAGGGGGGTAAATAATTCACGGAGGGGTAAAATAATTCACAGAGGGGGGTAAATAATTCACGGAGGGGTCAAATAATTCACGGAGGGGGGTAAACAATTCACGGAGGGGTCAAATAATTCACGGAGGGGGGTAAACAATTCACAGGGAGACAAGGAGACCTGAATTCTGTCATTTAGGAAAGCTCTAGTGTCTCAGCACAGTAGGTTGTCTCACTCCCCTCATCCTGGAGCAAGTGGAGGGAAAGGACAAACCAAACCCTGTTCAGGACACTACAATCTGAGAAAGACAGGTGACTTCTTCGAATGTCTAACCAAAATCATCATGGCAATGTTGTTTGCAACTGCAACAGATGGATGCAAGAAACACAGCCTAGAAGCCTAACAGCTGGTGGCCCTACAGTGTTGTGTTAGGCTACGCTGCCCAGCTGCCTCCATGAATGTGATGTCTCTGGCGGTGAGCATAATTTGACGTCTCGTGCCCCTCTCCGCCTTTGCTGTGCTGAACTACATCGCCAACCACACACCCACGGCAGGAAAAGAGGAAAATTTTGAAATTTCGGAAGCTTGGGTCTCAGAATCAGGAGTTTCGCTGCAGACCTTATTCAAGCTGTACGAGCTTTCTGCTGGAGTTTGGGGTGGTGCGCACGATTGAAAGGTGCGCACATTCGACCCCTTGGCCATTTTTGTGCGTAGTACTCACAACCACAACACAAAAAGACAGAATCAAAATCAGGTAAACAATTCACCTGTGCAGAACACGCGGAGTGCATGGGCTGGGGAAAGGGGGGAAACTCAAGCCCGGGGTCAATTCAGGGGGTCTCGGTTTCAGTGCAGTGAGTGTAGTGCAGTGTGGTGCGGTACAGTGCAGGGGCTATTCCTAACTAAAGCACCAGGGCAAATCACAGAAAATTGTATTGTCTGCAACATCCCTAACCTGTTAAAGTCCTTAAAAATGTGTGGAAGCCGAAGCCAGGAGGGGTTGGTCCTTGTGGACCGCCCAGGTGGGAGGGTGGAGAGGAACTTACAGGTTTTTATTTTTACATCCCACCCTGCTCTCTCTGACCCCTTGGGTGCCCGGGCGTCCTCTCCTCCCCCCCCCTGTAGGGCAGTGAAGGCGAGCCTGCCTGCCCAGGCACCCCGCCATCAGACAGCACCGTTTAACAGGCAAGAAAGTGTTCTCCAAAAATGAAAAAAAAAATTTCCGAAAGGAGTGCTGTCAGTGGCCCCCTTGTGTTTAACTGACTTTTGTTTGTGCTGGTTGTTTAACAGAGGGTCGGGGAAGGGGTCGAGAGCAGAGGGGAGGGGTTTAAGGGGTATAGCTGCCCAGCCGATGAGTCCCCCCTTGCAGGGGGACCCAGAGCAAACATACAGACACCCACGCATGCCCACACATACACACATACACACGCATTAAAAACAACAATTCATGGAGGTGTCAAATAATTCACGGAGGGGAGACGCCCACGCGTAGCCCTTGCGGCCGCTGTCGGGGTGTCCCAGTGCCGTGGGTGGCTAGGGGGGGGGGGTCGGTCCTAACCCCTTCCTATCTCTTAGCAGCAGCAGGCAAGTAAGCAGGCAGTACCGGGGGTCATAACCCCGGGGTAACAGTAGCCGGGACTCAACGTGAGTCCTCTTAACCATCAACAACCCCAAATTCCGCCGGGGCTTAACTCCCGAACGAAACGGTATTTGGGGCCCCCGTGGGCCTTATAAGCCCACGAAGTGTGCTGAGGCGTGGCTACCAGCACTTAAAGTCTGGCCTGCCATACCCATTGCTGGGCTCGCCTCAGGACGGCCGGTCGGGTCCGGCTCTGGGGGGTGCGCACGAAACTAGCCCCGGGAGAAGGGCCTTCTACCCGGTTAAGCATTAATTACAGCAGTAAGCACTATTTATTACGTTAGATGTTTACTAAGCGCATGTTTTTACCCCGCAGACATGCCCCTTCCAGTGGTGCGCTCACCTTTGGGGCTGCCGTTGGGGGGTCCGGGGCTTTTACCCGGACCTCCGGCCCTCCCTGGCTGTTGGCCGGAGGCGTACATTATACAATACTGTGGTTCTTTCGGTAACGTACGTACATTACTTGATACATACACATCTGGGGCCTGAGGGGGATGGCGCCCCCCCTTGGTTCCAAACAAATTCGTCTCCGGGGGGCCTCCCCTTGATTCACTATCGTCTCGGGACCGTTCCGAGGTCGCCCTGCATGGCAGAGGCAGGGACGGGGGGGCCACCCCTTATTTCAGAATTGTATCGGTGCATCAATGTCTTTCCACCCTGCCTGGGCGGAAGACCAGGGACCGGGGGGCCACCCCTTATTTCAAAACTGCATCGGCATATCAAGGTCGTTCCACCCTGCATGGGCGGAGGACCCGGGACCGGGGGGCCGCCCCTTATTTCATTCCCGCTCTGGCAGATCAAAATTCCTCCGCCCCTTGTAGGCAGAGGTCCAGGGATCGGGGGGCCTCCCCTTATTTCAGTACAGCCATTCAGGTACGGGTCTGGGGGGTCTCCCCTTATTTCAAACCACAACTCCAAGTATCGGTTCCTCGCCCCGACGGGCAAATGACCAGGGACGGGGGGCCTCCCCTTTTGTCACAGCACTTCCTGGGGAGCCAGACGTCGAGGCTGCAGGCAGGTGCCATTACCCCGGCGCAGTGAGCACCATAGCGGCAGGCGCTGGCCCTTACCTCCGCCCCGGCGCTGACTCCCCTTTATTCCACCGCCTCCCTATTCCGGTCCCGTCGGATAGGACGAGATCTCCACCCCATGATGTACCTGTGCACAACACAAGGAACAGTGGGTTGGGGTAGGGGAGCGCACAAGAGCCCTGGAGAGGGCTGGGTCACAGGGGGACCCGGGTTACTCCTGCATACCGCCACCCCCCGGTAGAGCCCGCCCTGTGCCATCGTGGCTCCCGGTGCTCACTGGGTAAGTGGTTGTAAGGTCTGATGTCACAGTTGTCCCGCATTGCACCGCAGGGCAGGACCGGTAGCCCCCCGTGACATCAGACCCCTGACCGAAGGCCATTGTGTTGTAACCCCACACCTGGCCGGGGATTCTCGTATGCGGCCCCCACCCATGACGTACCTGTGCAGGGACACACGGTGTCGTGGGTGGGAGCATTGTGGGGGGGGACACACAAGCCGTGGGAGGGCTGGGCCACAGGGAGACCCGGGGCTCACTTGCTTACCGCCACCCCCCGGTGGAGCCCGCCCTGTGCCATCGTGGCTAACCCACGGTGGTCGGCGAGGGGTGAGGCGCTGAATCCCGTGACCCGGCCGCCGCGGCTGGGCCAGATCACCCCCCAGATTGCACAGACATGCACATACCAAGCAGTTCGAAAATGGGGGGGGGGTTACTATACCCAGGGTCCCTGACTTTCCCGCATGTTGAACGTTTTCCTAGGTTCCATATTTTCCCATTTTCCACTTGTTCCCAGCAGCATGGCAGTTTCTTGTCCGACCTCGCCCCCCAACAGCACTTGGTGGGTGGGTGGGGGGGGGAGAAAAGCCTGATGGGGGGTTTCGGGTTGAGCGTTGGGGTGGCCCACCAGCAAAACTGACCCTGTTGTTATTCACATACCTAGTTCATGCCTACGGCCATGGTCAAGGAAGCAAGGTGCAGAATTGGGCAAGAGAAAAGGGGGGGGGGGCAAGTCTGATATGGGGGGCAAAGCGCATGTCTGATATTTTTGGGGGGGGGGCAAAGGCCTATCATGGGGGGCTTGGGGGGTTGGGGGTTGGGGGTGATGGTCCATAAAAGTCTGAAGTCTGAAGTCTGATAGCCTATTGGGTTACTATACCCATAGCTGGGACACACGGTTGCGAGACAGACTTTGTTGATAAGAGGGGCGGGGGTCTTTTGGCTCTGAGACCCATCCACCCAAAAAAAATCTTGACCCAAAATTTGGCTGAGGGAAAATCAAATTTGAATAAGCGGCCCCTTTGTGGGACCCACCCAGACCCCCCCCCCCCCCCCCTTGGTATTAATTCCTTACAAACAAAGCCTACTGGCGAGAAGACGAATCCGGCCCTCACAAATGGGAAGTCCACATTCAGCCCCCCGTGTGTGACATCTAGTTCATCGGTGGTTCTTTCCCGTTTATTCTTCACCGCATGGTGCAGTGTCGATCTTCTCCTAAAAGTCCGCCAAGCCGCTGTCTTGACCCCACCATTTCTGTTTCTCCATCGGCGGCGGGTTGTGGTGGTCAAGACGTTAAGGATCCATACGGCATTCACCTTCGCTCAGCCCCCCAACCGCTGGTGTGGCACCTGTGCTGCAGGCCCCCAGTGGCGGTCCCCCCCCCCCATTCCCACAAACATTGCACAATCAAGCCGAGAGGGTATGTTGAGATGTCCGAAAGGGAGCACCATACATCTGCAAAACGGGCAAACCCCTCAGTAGCACCGGAAGGTTCAACGAACAGAGAGAGAGAGAGAGAGAGAGAGAGAGAGAGAGAGAGAGACTGCATTTGCTCATGGTACAGCCCTGGGCTTGAATACTATTGGATCTTTATCCCTGTGTCCCATTGGGAGCACGTGGTAAAGAGCCTCCGGCGCCGACAGAGCTAGGGCCAAGTTGGTGCACTGCGAGCGCACTGCGCAGGCACTGGATGCACTGCTGACACATTGAAACCTAGCCAAGGAGGAAGGGAGGAAACCCCCATGCATTTATGCAGGCGTCACAAGGGTCTTCATATACTTGGTGATTGGTGGCCGTGGCCAAGCGCAATCTGCTGTTGGGGTCTTTTGGCTCTGAGACCCATCCACCCAAAAAAAATCTTGACCCAAAATTTGGCTGAGGGAAAATCAAATTTGAATAAGCGGCCCCTTTGTGGGACCCACCCAGACCCCCCCCCCCCCTTTTGGTATTAATTCCTTATGAACAAAGCCTGTCCCTGCTAACCCTGCTTGTCCACCCAGTACTTCTGTGGTCATAAATATGACCGCAGTTCAATGATGTTCCTGCACTGCACAACTCTCAACCCGGTGGGGCTGCATGAATCGTATACGCAGTCGTCGGCGCACATCAGAGAGTGCTCCAGCGGCCTGCCACACAGCCAATCATATTGAAAATGGCTGCCGCCCAGTGGCATGCCAGTATAGATGGAACACCCATTGCTTGCATTCTTGAACTTAAGCAGGGCATCACAATCCATCTGTGAGGGTTGAGAGTTCCTATCACTGCTGATGCTGCCCGAATTGCCTGTGAGGGTTGAGAGTTCCTATCACTGCTGATGCTGCCCGCATTGCCTGTGAGGGTTGAGAGTTCCTATCACTGCTGATGCTGCCCGAATTGCCTGTGAGGGTTGAGAGTTCCTATCACTGCTTATGCTGCCCGAATTGCCTGTGAGGGTTGAGAGTTCCTATCACTGCTGATGCTGCCCGAATTGCCTGTGAGGGTTGAGAGTTCCTATCACTGCTGATGCTGCCCGAATTGCCTGTGAGGGTTGAGAGTTCCTATCACTGCTGATGCTGCCCGAATTGCCTGTGAGGGTTGAGAGTTCCTATCACTGCTGATGCTGCCCGCATTGCCTTTGGCCTTGCAATTGGTGTACTCAGCCAGCGAGATGACCTGTAGTGCAATGTGCCCATCTGCGACCCTGAGGGCCGTGCGCACAAAATCACTCGCCGCCTCACGCGAGGGTGCGCATGTCCCTCAGCAACCAACGCCTCCTCTTGAGGATAGCCTCCTGCATGTCGGCTGTCACCATGCAAGGTCGGCGGGGGAGTGTTTGCCCGGCGCGTTACCTTTGTGTTAAGTATCCTAGCTGTAGCTCCAAGTGTATTCTCACCTATGGAAGTCCCCCAAGTAGACCGTACTGGACCGCAAACCTTCCTTGCAAAGCACGTGTGGGCGGAATGGCTACATCACCCGTGCCTTCTTGGGGGCAGATTGTTCGCTGAGGGGGGGCAAAAACAGGCACGGGTGGGGACTGGTCCAAAAAAGATGCCTTGCGCGCCCCCGGCGCGCTAATACTCCCCCCAGCATGCCCCACCTCCAGCGGGACGTTGATGAGGACACCCAATGGACGGACACAAGGTTTTCACGGTACCATCGTCTTTCACCTTGAAGGCATACTTCTCCACAAAGCCGTCTATGTGACAGCACTGACGAGGGGGGAAGGGGGGGTGGGGGGGCTCAGTTATCCGAAAGGAACACGACACAAAACAACGCTGACAGATAAAGGGCATGTTGCGGGTCCAGGTGCAGTGGGCATCAAAGACACAGAAGCATCAGGAGTAGCAGGGCTATTCTACATGAGACATACAACATATGGACAACGATGGTAAAGCCGACACATGTTACAAGTTGAGAGTCAGAGTCCAGGTCAGAGGCAAGAAGGGGCCTCGGGCAACGGCCTCATCGTATGCGAACAACATTTGGTGTGGACACGGTTGGCGCAGGCCACTGGTGGTGTGGCAGCAGGCCTCAATAGGGTTGGAATGCTTCTGGCCCCCCAACACACAGCCCAATGGCCAATCGTGCTGTGCGCAGTGCTCGTGTGCAGCATGCAGCGCAGCCTGGGACCAACCCGTTTTGACCAAAAATGACCGAACAATGGATTTGGGCACCATTCAGACCAAAAATGACCAAAAAACGGTTATTATGGACCCATTTTGACCAAAAAAGACCAGAGCATGGATTCAGGACCAATGGTGACCATGCAATACCCATGAGCCTTGGCCTGGGGACGAGCGATCCGGTTGGGGGGGCACAAGCGGGGCTGATTTCAAGGGCCACAAAATCGCAATCAGGCGATGGGTGGGTGTTGAAAGAGACGCATTCGAAAGGTGGAGGTCCTGCAACCATGTGGTCTGGTCCAGTATACCCAAAGGTGTGTGCGGTGTGTCTTTTTTTGCGTTGGGGGGGGGGGGGGGCAGGGACTTGCTTGAGCGGGGGGGGGGAGGGGGGGAGGGGGTCCTGGGGGGAGGGGTCCCCCCCCTGCCGGAATGAAAATTAAAGCAATTCCCGGGGGGGGGGGGGGGCATATCACGGAGGAACACCGGCACGGGTCAGCAGGGTCAGACATCTCTTGGGCTCACCGGTCGTGCCAGGCCTGGCTGCGGGGCCACCGGAAGATCTAACATCCCTGGGCCTGGCCCCTGACCTTTTGGCGAGAGCCGCCCGTGTGTTTTGGGGGGGGCGGGGGCGGCGCACTGCACAAGAAAGCCGGTTCAGCGTTTGCCTTCTCTTCGGGGGAGCGGGAGATGTGCTTGTCCGGGATTTCAAGGCAAGCTTTCCCCAGGCTGCCTTGAGTTCTTCTTCTGAGGTGGCTTGGTGGACACCCAAAGCCTCACAGCGGTACCAAGCAGATGGGGCGGGCGTGGGTCTGGTGGAGACAACAAAGGCCAGGCAGTTGGGGAGTGCATGGGCACACTCCCTCAACTCCTTCCTCTCACTTGTGGTGCGATGCGTGCCTTAGGCAATGCATGCAACCGTGGCACCCTTTGGCACTGTTTGGCACTCTTTGGCACTCTTTGGCACTCTTTGGCACTCTTTGGCACTCTTTGGCACCCTCTGTCACCGTTTGGCACTCTTTGGCACTCTCATCGCATAGGCCAAACTCAAGCAAACGTGCCGCCTCAACAAAAAACCCGGGAGATGTGGTGTCGCTCATACCACGTCTTTGCGGGAGATGGTCCACAGTGCAGAGTCAGCACCCGGACCATGACGGTGCATGTCCCGGGGCCCGACCTCCGCCTTCCACAGGGTCAGAGGTGGCCCGTGGCCCCAGGCCTGACACGCAGTGTAGTTTGGGGCCGCCTCACCGGCCCAGGGGCATTGCGCAGCGCTGTGCGCTCCGGCACGCCCCCTTGGGGGAATCCTTGCACTGCACGCGCACTGCGCGCTACTTTTAGACTATGTTCCCCCCGAAGAGCCCCTAGGCACGCCCCTTGGAAACACCCTTAGAATTAGGCGACCCAAACTGGACTGGAGGGGACCTTGAGGGGGACCTTCCCGGTTCTTGTGGCATGGTGAAGGACCAGGGGCCTTTGGGGAGGAACTTGACTGTGTGTTGGGTAGCGGAGATGGAGGGCAATCAGGTGGCGAGTCTGAACTTGGGATGGCAAAGGAGATGGACTCCATCTTGCATTGCCGATTCACCACTCTCAACCCATCTTGGTAGTATTCCAAGTGGAGGAGTCCGTCTTCAGCCGTCCCAACCACCGTGGCAGGAGGTTGCAAGCCATTGGAGCGGGTGTAGAACACCCTATCCCCAATACTGAGATCCATGGAGAAAATGGGCCTGAGAAATGAGGAGGGAAGTATGATGTCCTGTAGCAGGCACCCTCAAAGTGTATCACCATATCAATCAACCGAGAAAAAGAGTAGATGTGGCGGAAATGGGCAAAAAATGTGTGCAAAAAAGTAGAAATGGGTGAAATAGGGTGAACATCCATAATTGCCAGATCCCCAATGCATCAAAACCTACTACCAAACAACAATGATGCCCAAAATACCACAAAGTATGGGTTTCTACAATGGCCACACGCCCAAATAGTTGCACTGCGCGCGCACTGCACGCGCACTGCGCTTAAGGCGCCCCCCTTGACTCGGGTGTACCCTTCTGACCCTCCTCTCCCCCTCCCTTCGGGCCTTTTGATTGTTTTGGGGCTGGGTGCCTCCCACCGGCAGCAACGGAGACCGCAACACGACCGGCGATGCGGGCGTGGCAGGAGCTGCTGGCGGCAGCCGCGGCGGTGCGCGAGACGGCCTGGGCCGCGATCGTGCGTGCCCCGAAGAATGCGGCCCTGGTCCCGGTTGAGCATCGGCAAGAGTCACGGTTTGCGGGGGTGGGGGGTGGGGGGGACGGTCCGAATCCACCGCAACACGACCCGCAGACGTGCCCAGAAAAGCCGCAGGCGACGGTGAACTTTGTGCGCTGGAGGGACGGCTGCGGGTCAGCAGCGTCACATGACCACCCGTCAAACCGGTGCCCGGTCGTTAAAAGGGAATGATTATTAGGAGAGGGATGATGCGGTGGTTACAAGGTTCAGGTGTCCCCAGGGGCCAAGGGGAGGCGAGGGGCGGTGTGTGACGCCCTCCTGCGCCCTGCCACCTGTGGCGAGGAGGAGGGCCCGCAGGACTTACACCCATCCCGGCATGGCTGCGCTGTACCGGACCTCGAATCCGCCACCCATTGACCTGCCCACCTGTGCTGATCCCGTGCCTGTGGGGGAGCACGGCCCCTGAGGGGACGCACACGCACTCCCAGGGGTGTGGGCAACCTTTGGGATTTGGATTTGGATTGGGGGGCGATCTTAAGGCTCACAGGACGCCTGGGGAGGAGCACGATGGCGTCCCCGACAACTCTGCAGATCGGCCGGCCATGCCATGTGGCCACCGTTGGGAGAGGCGCTGCGCGGGTGGGGGGGGGGGGGTCTGCTTCTGGGTTTTGTTGGAGGCTGAGAGAGGCTCTGTTCGAGGCTCCGAGCATCGCGGAGCACTTTGAGAGGCTGAAAGGGTTGTAGAGGGGGAGGCCCACTCGGTCAAGATTAGTGATTGCCGACAGCTGTCCTGGTGTTTGGGTGGCTGGAGGAGGGCTAAAGGGGCGTCCAGAGGGGGGGGTGGCCTGGGTTGCACCTCAGCAACCGCCCCCCTGCCCCACTCTTACAGGGTTATCAAAGGCTGTCCTGTCGGTTATGAAGGGGTGTCGGGGGGGGGAGGGAGACCCGGGGCTGCGTGCAGTGAATCACGAGGGCAGGAGGCGTAGAGGGTGTGGGGGTCAGAGGCAAAACCAGCAGCTTGCAACTCACGGAAACGCCCATTCCAAGCTCCCGCCCGGTGGTGCCGAGTTGTGAAAAGGAGCCCTGGGGGCAGGGTGCGCCATGCGCCCCCCAGCGGCGGGCCCGCAACTGGGGGGGCTCATGTGCAGAAAGTGGGAGGGGACGGTTCGAGGGACCCGGGCTGGCACCGCGTCCCGTGCGGCGGTGGTCTGTGGCTCACCGTGGCACTCGAGGGGGACACCCACAGGGAACGGGTGCATGACGACTGCGAGCAAAGGGGCAGGCCAGGGGGGACGTGCAGGCCCCAGCTGCCCCCGCGGGAGTATGTCGCGGTGTGTGTCGTGGGATGTGCCGCGATGAGCGATGCTGTGCGCGCGCGCGGCGTGTGTGTGGCGTGCGTTGCGGTGCTGACATGCAGCAGGTCCCCTAGGGAGGTCCGGACGCAAAAAGGGGGGGGGGATTATTACCAAGTGGCACCGGGTGCAGGACTGCCTCCTACTGAGACGATTGTGTGTCTTTGGGACAAGGTGTCAGAGGATACTAGTCGTCGTACTCATCATCGCCGTACTGTACAGCCTCGGGCGCCTGCGTCTCCTCGTCAATGTCCGGGGTCAGCGGGGTCTCCACCCGCTGCCGCCCGTCGCGCGCGGCGAAGGTGGCCAGGCGATCTTCGAACAAGTTGATCTGCATCTGCAGCTCCTCTGTCGCCGCCGCGGCGTCTTCTTCGCGCTTTGCAGGCGGGTTGTGCGAGGGCGGCTGCTTCTTGTGCGCCGCTCTAAAAAGGCACCAAGACTACCGGGAGGCGGGGGAAGATTCGGAATGTGCGGGATTTGGAGTGGCGAGATTTGGTGCGGAGAAAATTCGGCACCAATTCTTACCCCGCCCCTCCCTTGCGCAAGCATGGCCGTGGTCCCAAAAAACCAGGCAAAACAGCGGTTCAACGCCCACCCCATGCTTAGACAGGACCGTGCCTGCGTGTAGCACACATGATGGCAAACACACATGACCGCCCACATGCAGGAGAGCCCTGAGATGCAGATGGTGATAGGCTGTGGAAGGGGAATATCAGGAATGGCTAAGAATCACATCAAAACAAACATCATCGGGTGGCAATGTGTGGTAAAAGGTTTTTAAACCTTATGTTACATGTGGGACCACAAAAACAGTGGTCCCAAAAAATCCTAAAAACAGTGGTTCAACGCCCACCCCGTGCTTAGACAAGGCCGTGCTTGCGCAAGGGGGAGGGGGGGTAAACACCACTGCTAAGTTCGACACAAAATTCCCAGATTGCGTTACCAGAACAAGCGCAAACTGCGAATGTGGGTTGTCATTTCCTAGGGGCCTTTGGTTGGTACTGTGATTGCTTGGCAACCCCTGCAACCCCTTTGAGCCAAATGTGACTCACCAAATGCCCCTACAGACATACTGCAGCAGCTGCCCCTCGCATGCCAAAGGCTCCCTGAACAACAAACTGTGCGGGCACAATGGGAATGTCCATACCAAGAGCACCGAATTCGACAAGAAAAATGACGTTGGACCTCAAAATACCGCGGCACAATTTAGCACACTGTTGTTGTGCCAAATTGTGCCATTCCCAATTTGGCCTGTTCCAGACGTGCCACTAGCGTCTGCCAGCTCAGACATGATCAGATGGAGCAGGGCCCTACCAAGCCACACGCCGGACGCAGCACGTTTCTACTGAGTTCAGGTGGTGCAGGGGGCAAGTATTACTGAGTGGCCTTTGACACAGGGCTTTTGTTACTAAGAACCCGATTCCCTTCCAGACGCTAGTGGCGTGTCTGGCCTGTTCCTAATTTCCCGTCCCCCGTTCCTCACTACGCGTTGGGCGGCCTCCCAAACTTAGGGGCGAGGGCGGACCCCCGGACAAGCCCCCGGCAACGCTCCCATTGACCAGACCCCAACTCCTCGATGGAGACAACCCCAGACATCACTTGTGCCACAGAACTGGCGAACCGAAAATGCTGCTCTTGGGACGAGTGCAACCACGGAAAAGCCGTGTCCAGAGGGAAAATGGCCATATCATGTCTGAGCGCCCTCAAAGGAAATGCTGCGTGCTTTCGGAAGGCCCTGGAGCTCATACCGGCCGGGGCCGTGGACAGGACCCCCGGAAGGAAGCCGGTGCTAGAGTCAGCCCACGGGAGTGCTCCCGGCGCGCCAACGCAGGGTAAGGGTAATTAGCTTCAGTGTACGCTGCCTAGGAAATATATACACCGGAAGAAAAAAGTTCCGTGCACGTTGATCTGTTGACACCGTCACTCTCTACTATGGCGCTGCCACATCGAGCCACGGCTGAGCTCGAGGGCGGGATCTTCAATGAGCAACAAACGACATTTGTATAGTGCCTCGTCGTGCCTCATCTGGCGCTCAAAGCACTCTTGCACGCCACCATAGGTTTCATTTAGCTTAGTTCAACAGATTACCTCCGAAGCCCACAAAACCCATTGTTCCACAGAACCATTTTGGGTTCCGTAGAGGGGGGGGTCGCCCCCACCCTCCCTTGGGGTTGGGTCCTGGCTGGCAACCAGGCCCATGCTACCTAACCCTTGCCGTCTTAGAAGTGCCCAAAGCACGACGCACAGTTCATACACGACCCATTCCATATCGGGAACGGGCAACAAGTGCACCATTTGTGGGGCGAAGAGGACCAAAAAGGTAAAAATAGTAACCAAAATAGGGGAAAAAAGGTGTATAGGAGTACACGTTACATGTTACACGCATGTGTGTATGTACCACTATATTGCCTCTGTTCCAAGATAATTACCCAAATTGTGCGCCACAAGGCGCGCTGTAGGTGCCGCAGGCGCCGCAGGATAAGCACCCCCCACGGCTTGGCTTTACCGGGGGGGAGGGGGGGGCTGCGGAATGGCAGCCTAGGCTCCTCCGCCTCACTCACCCACCCACGTAAGAAAACTTCCCCCCCCCCAAAAAAGGAAACTTACCAAGGGCCCGAAATTGGAGGTTGCTTCCAGCGACACAAACTTTTGTTGGCCTCCGGCCCACCCACCCACCTACCCAACCCCCGGTCGAGGAAAAATCGCTAAACCGTGGCCTGGCTAGAGCACTGTGGCACAGACAGCGATCGGCACGTGACGCAGCAAGAGCATTGGTGCGTCCGTGGCCCAAACGCCCATGGCGCCCTCTTCCTGTCACAAAGGGAGACAAGGCCAAGGTGACCTGTGGTGTGGGCACCAACACAGCAAAGCCAGTGGATGACGCAGCGGTCTGCACCGCGTGCTGTCCCCATGCCTGCGACCACCGGACCATCATGCCTTTGATCACTCCCTACGATGGGGATCCCAAACAGCAAGGGGTACACTTCCCCGCGTCACCATATACTCTGTTCCTCATGCGCACACTACACAGAGGCCTCCAGGGGTCAGGCACCAACTGTATATCGTACAAATCCTAGAATTTCGTGGAATCCTAATTTTTGCGTTGGCTGTTTTGAAGTAATATTAAGCAAAATTTTTGCGACAGCATCCAAAATGGGCAAAAAAATTTTATTCTTGGCTAAGCTTTGACACCTTGCCCATGTGCACAGGCCAAGCGCACCTGTATGACAGTGGTCAGCGGTTTAATGCACTACCGTACGAATCCAAAAGATTTGCGAAAATAATTAATTCCCGGAGGTGTTGTTGTCCGAAAAAAAAATGCAAAAAAATTAATCATTGGTTTCATGCCTTACGCAAAAATGGGTTCCGCAAAAAAATCGCTGCATACTTGTGAAGCTGCGTTCACGGGTTGGGGAGGACGGAAGGCGGAAGAGCTCAAATGACAGGAAACATGGCCGCCCCATAAGTGAATCTCTGACTGCCCCAACTTGTGTTGGGGCTGTGGTGTGGACAGAGAGAGAGGGGGAACTGACACCGTCCGGTCCAGGGGTTTGCGTAGCCGTGGGGGGCTGGTGCAACCCACGCAAGCAGCATTTGGAAACCCCCCCGGGCCCCCGGGTGTCCTACCCCCAGCAGGGAGGCGGGGGGGGGGGGGGGGAGGGAAGTATTAGAAAAGGGGGGGGGGGGGTCTGGGACCCAAAAGTTTGCGGACCAAAAAACTTTTCTGGCGCCTTCGGCGCAAGTCAGTTTAGGCCAACAAATTTTGTTTGGTGCCTTTGGCGCCTCTAACAACGCAGGGGCTCCTGAAGGGCGGGGGGTCCCCCCCTTCGAACCCCCCCCCCTTCTTGAGGAAAACTCTGGTTAACTCCCCATGCCCCCGACCAAAGTGGCCATCGTGGGAAAAAACGGACTTTGCCGTTGGAAAAATCTTATTGTTGATTGGCCGAAGGCCCGGAGAAAAATTTGCCCAATCACTTAGGGGGGGCCGGGGTGTCAACCCCCCCCCCCCCGGGAGATGCTGAGTTGTTGTGCAAAAATCTACGGTTAACCCCCCTCAATGGCGCACGGCCATTCTAATACTTCCCGGGGAGGGGGGCTGCCGGCCTCCCACCCCCGCAGAATCCCCAACCTCCCACAGGCACCCTCCGGAGGGTGGGCTGCACGCTAGGCAACGCCCTGGTCCTCTCTGTACACCCGGGCTGCTCTGGAGACCGGCAAAACGATGCTGTTTGGGGTGGCTGCCGGCGCGACTCAGGCCGGCAACGCCACGGGCACAGCACGTCCCAGGGGGTGCAAGCGGTGAAAATCAGTGAAAATGTCAATGAAAATCAGTGAAAATATCAATGAAAATCAACGAAAATATCAATGAAAATCAACGAAAATATCAATGAAAATCAACGAAAATATCAATGAAAATCAACGAAAATATCAATGAAGATCAACGAAAATATCAATGAAAATCAATGAAAATATCAATGAAAATCAATGAAAATCAATGAAAATAGCAATGGCAGCGCCAACGCCACACCTCCTCCGTTTCACCGGGGGCAGAGCGGCGGTCTGCCTCGGCGGTGCCGGCATCGTAAACGACATGGCGGACGCCAGACCGTCGGTCTTGCCGGCGAGCGCATCGCCGGCGTGTCCGGGTGGGCGGGGGCTAAACGCCATCGGATTGCTGCGCGGGGATCGACCCTGCGACGAGTGTTGGGGTGGCAGGCGTGTGGCACGACAGATGGTACGAGGTTGGGTTGGTGGTGGCAGTTCGGGTCAGACACGCCACTCGCGTCCGGCGGCGAATCCTGTTCTCGTTAGGAATCAGCCCCACACTGTGTGCCACTGAGTAATACCCGCCCCACACACATCCACGGCTCAATAGGAATCTGTGGTATCCGGTGCAGCGCTCAGTAGCGCCCGGCCCAGCCGGATTGTGTCTGGCCTGGCGGACGCAATGCCGAGTCTGGTTTGGGTGGCATACTGGTGCAGGGTTGAGTGGTGCGTTGAAGGGCATGTTGGGGTGGGTGGCATGTTTGGTGGCGAATCGGGTGGGCCGCACAACACAATGCAACGCAACACACCACAGCACACCACAGCACCAACACCAGCACCCACACCCACCCACCCACACCCACACCGCATCGCATCCCGTCCCATCCCATCCCACCACAGCCCGTCACAAGTACAACGCAGAGTATCACATACGTAAGCGCATTTGGCGATATGATTCATATCAACCGATCGAAACCCGCTCCTGAACAACAAACAGGAGCGCACAATGGGGGGTCCCATGGGCAAGCCTAGGCAGGGGTAAGGGTCAGGACCGGTGCACGTTTCCCCCTCCAGCAGAGTTTTCCTTAGGGGGGGGGGGGCTTCAAGGGGGGGGGGGGCTGTGGGGGGACTCCCCCCCCCTCAGGAGACTCGGAGTGTGCATCGGGATGCACCTGGTCACCGGCACGGGCAACAGCCCCGTCTCTGGGACGGCCGACCCCCAGAGTAGTCAAACAGGACAAGTCATCCAGGGGCTCCGTTGACACAACCCAAACACGTTCGGACCCACAGAGGGTCCGAATGAGCGGTGGTGAGAGGCCAATAGGCGCCACGAAAGGCAAACAATCAGATACCGAGGCCTTGTGCCAAATCCCCCGTCAGGAGCCCCTGAGTTGTTAGAGGCGCCGGACAAATTTGTTGGCCTAAACTGACTTGCGCCGAAGGCGCCAGAAAAATTTTTTGATTGGCCGAAGGCCCGGATAAAATTCTATTGCCTTCGGCAGTGCACCTCGAACAGAGGCTGACAGTCAGCCAATCAGTCAGTTAGACACGCACTTTTTGTTGCCGGGACACACACGTTTGTTGTTGGGACGCATACATTTACTTTCCACACGGGACGCACCAAATCCCCCGTTGGAGCCGCAACACTCGCACTTTGTGGTCCCTCTGGGGGACACGGTCGCGTCCAATCGTGCCTGGCAAAGGGTCAACTTTAGGGTCGATCCAGAGGCCAATTCCTCCGTGTCCACGGTGACCGTTCGCGCTGTCTTTGGGGGTTACGCTGGGATCTGGGCCTCGAGCGATGCCCGTGGGCGGGGGGGGGGGGGGGGCGACCGCCACTGGGGGCCTGCAGCACGGGTGCCACACCAGCGGTTGCGGGGCTAAGCGAAGGTTAATGCCGTATGGATCCTTCATGTCTTGACCACCACAACCCGCCGCCGACGGAGACACAGAAATGGCGGGGTCAAGACAGTGGCTTGGCGGACTTTCAGGAGAGGATCGACACCGCATCATGCGGTGAAGAATAAATGGGTGACTGTCCAGGAGCTGTAAAGAACCACAGGCTGGGGGCTCCTGTGGGGAAGGGGGTGGCTGGGTCCCAGTACGCCTGTCGCTCCCGGCAGCCGGGTGTCCTACCTTTCCCGGAGGAGCCTGCCACCTGCCGCGCGGCTGGGGGGGGCGGCCCTTCTCCATCGGCGGGACTCCAAGGAGCCCTTGAAAAATAGCCAGTGGCACCAACAGTGGAGGTGTGTGGATCCCGGTCCGTCTGTCGGAACAGGCCCACTCGCTCGCTCGCTCCCTCACTCACTCCCTCCCTCCCTCCCTCCCTCCCTCACTCTCACTCACTCACTCACCCACTGACTGACTGACTGACTGACTGACTGACTGACTGACTGACTGACTGACTGACTGACTGACTGACTGACTGACTGACTGACTGACTGACTCTCACTCACTCACTCACTCACTCACTCACTCACTCGCTCACCTGCCCACCCACCGACCCGCCCAGTCACTCACCCTCCCACCCCCCCTTTCCCCAGCTGCAACGCCCCCGCTGCGGCATCTGCAGCCGATCGTAGCCGCCCTGACCGTTCTGCCAACCTCTTCCGCCTTCCTGAGAGCTCCCAATCCCCAGCTTGTGACCACGCTCCCCTTCCCATGCAACCCTCTGGGGGCGTGCGGCGTGTCACTGCACACTCAAAACAAAGGCGAGCCGTACAACACGAATGCAAGGAACGAGGGAAGGCTGAAGGGCGCAAGGGCAAGCGCAGGAGGCTACTTTGTGACCACCGGCGCCCCCTCAAACGGCCTCTCCGTGCGTGGGTTGAAAGTGGTGGGGTTATTGTAGTCGCCGGGACTGATCTTCTGGGAGTACACCCCTCGGTAGCTGTGGTGCATGCCGTATTCCCGTGCCAGGCCCAGGTATCTGTGGAGAGGCAAGACGGGCGCGGGACGGAACATCCATCACCTCCGCAGGCCACGGCTTAGCGTCAATGGGGGGGGGGGGGGGCGGAACGGCAGCCTGGGCTCCTCCGCCTGACCCACCCATCCCCACCCACATCAGAAAACCTGTCCTCAGAAGAAAAAAAAAGAAATCTATCAAAGGGGCCCGAAATTGGAGGTGGAATTTGGGTGCGCAAACGTTTTTGTTGGGCGCTGACCCCCCTCACTCCCGGTATATCAAGTCATCCGGGGGCTCCGTTGACACAACCAAAACACGTTCGGACCCACAGAGGGTCAGAATGAGCAGTGGCCAGAGGCCAATAGGCGCCGCCAAAGGCAAACAACCTGATACTGAGGCCTTGTGCCCACCCCCCCGCCCGGGCTAAGTAAAATTTGGCACTAAGCCGTAGCCTGCACCTCAGGCATGCACTCCCGTCCTCACCGACCTCTCACTTGGTGCGCACCACGTGACCACGTCACCGCTTGTGTTTGGTGCGTTGGGCACTGTTTCCCACACGGGCATTGTGCAACTCAAACCCATCCCTCGGTTGATGCCAATGTTGGGGCCAGGCCCACCATCACGCATTTCTATGACAGAATCACTTATGCCGAAAACGGCTTTTTCTCCTGAAATTGTGCGTGCGTGTGTGTGCGTGTGTGTGTGTGTGTGTGCCAAGGAATCCATTCGAATCTGCTCCAACTGCGAGGTTCAACAATCCTAAAGTCCTGCCACTGCTGCAAACCATCAGTTCGATTGTTCAGCCCTGCAGGCGGGGCTGCCCAGCGGGCACGAGACTCCATGTTGACAGATGCCGCCAACGCACCACGGCTCCTGTGTGTGTGTGTGTGTGTGTGTGTGTGTGTGTGTGTGTGTGTGTGTGTGTGTGTGTGTGTTTGTGTTTGTGTTTGTGTGTGTGTGTGTGTGTGTGTGTGTGTGTGTGTGTGTGTGTGTGTGTGTGTGTGTGTGTGTGTGTGTGTGTGTGTGTGTGTGTGTGTGTGTGTGTGACCCCCACAGCTGCCCAGGGGCGCGTGACCTCACCGTGGTGTGGGGGTGAAACCGGGGGGGGTCCCCCCCGGGCTAACACGCAATCTGGGGGGTGCCCTGGTCCAGCCGCGTCGGCCAGGGCACGGGATCGCGCGCCCCACCCCTCGCCGGCCACCGTGGGAAAGCCACGATGGCACAGGGCGGGCTCCACCAGGGGGTGGCGGTATGCGGGAGTAACCCGGGTCCCCCTGTGACCCAGCCCTCTCCAGGGCTCGTGTGCGCTCCCCTGCCCCAACCCACTGCACCTTGTGTTCTGCACAGGTACATCGTGGGGTGGGGATATCGTCCTATCCGACGCCCGTCCGGGCCAGGGGCACAACCACTATGGCCTTCGGCCAGGGGCCTAATTCACGGGGGGCTACCGGTCCTGCCCTGCGATGCAATGCGGGGCAACCGGGACATCAGGCCTCACAGCCACGCGCCCTCTGCACCTGGTGCAGAGAGGGGGGATAGGGACGCCCCGTGTAGGATTGCGGGCACACGACACGTTCCACCCCCACACAGCGGCGGTTACACCCGAGTCCCTCCGGTCCTGCCTGGGCCGCGGGGGGATAGGGACGCCCCGTGGGTTCGCCAGGTATTTCTCCTTCCCCCACACAGCGGCGGTTACACCCGAGTCCCTCCGGTCCAGCTTGGGCCGCGGGGGGATAGGGACGCCCCGTGATTTCGTCAGGTATTTTTCCTTCCCCCACACAGCGGCGGTTACACCCGAGTCCCTCCGGTCCAGCCTGGCCCGCGGGGGGATAGGGACGCCCCGTGGTTTCGTCAGGTATTTTTCCTTCCCCCACACAGCGGCGGTTACACCCGAGTCCCTCCGGTCCAGCCTGGGCCGCGGAGGGATGGGGACGCCCCGTGGGGTCGTCAGGTATTTTTCCTTCCCCCACACAGCGGCGGTTACACCCGAGTCCCTCCGGTCCAGCCTGGGCCGCGGGGGGATAGGGACGCCCCGTGGGTTCACAAGGTATTTTTCCTTCCCCCACACAGCGGCGGTTACACCCGAGTCCCTCCGGTCCAGCCTGGGCCGCGGAGGGATAGGGACGCCCCGTGGGTTCGCCAGGTATTTTTCCTTCCCCCACACAGCGGCGGTTACACCCGAGTCCCTCCGGTCTAGCCTGGGCCGCGGGGGGATAGGGACGCCCCGTGGGTTCACAATGTATTTTTCCTTCCCCCACACAGCGGCGGTTACACCCGAGTCCCTCCGGTCCAGCCTGGGCCGCGGAGGGATAGGGACGCCCCGTGGGTTCGTCAGGTATTTTTCCTTCCCCCACACAGCGGCGGTTACACCCGAGTCCCTCCGGTCCAGCCTGGGCCGCGGAGGGATAGGGACGCCCCGTGGGTTCGTCAGGTATTTTTCCTTCCCCCACACAGCGGCGGTTACACCCGAGTCCCTCCGGTCCAGCCTGGGCCGCGGAGGGATAGGGACGCCCCGTGGGGTCGTCAGGTATTTTACCTTCCCCCACACAGCGGCGGTTACACCCGAGTCCCTCCGGTCCAGCCTGGGCCGCGGAGGGATAGGGACGCCCCGTGGGGTCGTCAGGTATTTTTCCTTCCCCCACACAGCGGCGGTTACACCCGAGTCCCTCCGGTCCAGCCTGGGCCGCGGGGGGATAGGGACGCCCCGTGGGTTCACAAGGTATTTTTCCTTCCCCCACACAGCGGCGGTTACACCCGAGTCCCTCCGGTCCAGCCTGGGCCGCGGAGGGATAGGGACGCCCCGTGGGTTCGCCAGGTATTTTTCCTTCCCCCACACAGCGGCGGTTACACCCGAGTCCCTCCGGTCCAGCCTGGGCCGCGGGGGGATAGGGACGCCCCGTGGGTTCGCCAGGTATTTTTCCTTCCCCCACACAGCGGCGGTTACACCCGAGTCCCTCCGGTCCAGCCTGGGCCGCGGAGGGATAGGGACGCCCCGTGGGTTCGTCAGGTATTTTTCCTTCCCCCACACAGCGGCGGTTACACCCGAGTCCCTCCGGTCCAGCCAGGGCCGCGGGGGGATAGGGACGCCCCGTGGGTTCGCCAGGTATTTCTCCTTCCCCCACACAGCGGCGGTTACACCCGAGTCCCTCCGGTCCAGCCTGGGCCGCGGGGGGATAGGGACGCCCCGTGGTTTCGTCAGGTATTTTTCCTTCCCCCACACAGCGGCGGTTACACCCGAGTCCCTCCGGTCCAGCCTGGGCCGCGGAGGGATGGGGACGCCCCGTGGGGTCGTCAGGTATTTTTCCTTCCCCCACACAGCGGCGGTTACACCCGAGTCCCTCCGGTCCAGCCTGGGCCGCGGGGGGATAGGGACGCCCCGTGGGTTCGCCAGGTATTTTTCCTTCCCCCACACGGCGGCGGTTACACCCGAGTCCCTCCGGTCCAGCCTGGGCCGCGGAGGGATAGGGACGCCCCGTTGGTTCGCCAGGTATTTTTCCTTCCCCCACACAGCGGCGGTTACACCCGAGTCCCTCCGGTCCAGCCTGGGCCGCGGGGGGATAGGGACGCCCCGTGGGTTCACAAGGTATTTTTCCTTCCCCCACACAGCGGCGGTTACACCCGAGTCCCTCCGGTCCAGCCTGGGCCGCGGAGGGATAGGGACGCCCCGTGGGTTCGTCACGTATTTTTCCTTCCCCCACACAGCGGCGGTTACACCCGAGTCCCTCCGGTCCAGCCTGGGCCGCGGGGGGATAGGGACGCCCCGTGGGGTCGTCAGGTATTTTTCCTTCCCCCACACAGCGGCGGTTACACCCGAGTCCCTCCGGTCCAGCCTGAGCCGCGGAGGGATAGGGACGCCCCGTGGGGTCGTCAGGTATGTTACCTTCCCCCACACAGCGGCGGTTACACCCGAGTCCCTCCGGTCCAGCCTGGGCCGCGGAGGGATAGGGACGCCCCGTGGGTTCGTCAGGTATTTTACCTTCCCCCACACAGCGGCGGTTACACCCGAGTCCCTCCGGTCCAGCCTGGGCCGCGGAGGGATAGGGACGCCCCGTGGGGTCGTCAGGTATTTTTCCTTCCCCCACACAGCGGCGGTTACACCCGAGTCCCTCTGGTCCAGCCTGGGCCGCGGAGGGATAGGGACGCAACGTGGGGTCGTCAGGTATTTTTCCTTCCCCCACACAGCGGCGGTTACACCCGAGTCCCTCCGGTCCAGCCTGGGCCGCGGGGGGATAGGGACGCCCCGTCGGGTCGTCAAGTATTTTTCCTTCCCCCACACAGCGGCGGTTACACCCGAGTCCCTCCGGTCCAGCCTTGGCCGCGGAGGGATAGGGACGCCCCGTGGGTTCGCCAGGTATTTTTCCTTCCCCCACACAGCGGCGGTTACACCCGAGTCCCTCCGGTCCAGCCTGGGCCGCGGAGGGATAGGGACGCCCCGTGGGTTCGCCAGGTATTTTTCCTTCCCCCACACAGCGGCGGTTACACCCGAGTCCCTCCGGTCCAGCCTGGGCCGCGGGGGGATAGGGACGCCCCGTGGGTTCGCCAGGTATTTTTCCTTCCCCCACACAGCGGCGGTTACACCCGAGTCCCTCCGGTCCAGCCTGGGCCGCGGGGGGATAGGGACGCCCCGTGGGTTCGTCAGGTATTTTTCCTTCCCCCACACAGCGGCGGTTACACCCGAGTCCCTCCGGTCCAGCCTGGGCCGCGGAGGGATAGGGACGCCCCGTGGGGTCGTGAGGTATTTTTCCTTCCCCCACACAGCGGCGGTTACACCCAAGTCCCTCCGGTCCAGTCTGGGCCGCGGAGGGATAGGGACGCCCCGTGGGTTCGTCAGGTATTTCTCCTTCCCCCACACAGCGGCGGTTACACCCGAGTCCCTCCGGTCCAGCCTGGGCCGCGGGGGGATAGGGACGCCCCGTGGGTTCGTCAGGTATTTTTCCTTCCCCCACACAGCGGCGGTTACACCCGAGTCCCTCCGGTCCAGCCTGGGCCGCGGAGGGATAGGGACGCCCCGTGGGTTCGCCAGGTATTTCTCCTTCCCCCACACAGCGGCGGTTACACCCGAGTCCCTCCGGTCCAGCCTGGGCCGCGGAGGGATAGGGTCGCCACGTGGGTTCGCCGGGTATTTTTCCTTCCCCCACACAGCGGCGGTTACACCCGAGTCCCTCCGGTCCAGCCTGGGCCGCGGGGGGATAGGGTCGCCCCGTGGGTTCGCCGGGTATTTTTCCTTCCCCCACACGGCGGCGGTTACACCCGAGTCCCTCCGGTCCATTCTGGGCCGCGGAGGGATAGGGACGCCCCGTGGGTTCGTCAGGTATTTTTCCTTCCCCCACACAGCGGCGGTTACACCCGAGTCCCTCCGGTCCAGCCTGGGCCGCGGAGGGATAGGGACGCCCAGTGGGTTCGCCAGGTATTTTTCCTTCCCCCACACAGCGGCGGTTACACCCGAGTCCCTCTGGTCCAGCCTGGGCCGCGGGGGGATAGGGACGCCCCATGGGTTCGCCAGGTATTTTTCCTTCCCCCACACATCGGCGGTTACACCCGAGTCCCTCCGGTCCAGCCTGGGCCGCGGGGGGATAGGGACGCCCCGTGGGGTCGTCAGGTATTTTTCCTTCCCCCACACAGCGGCGGTTACACCCGAGTCCCTCCGGTCCAGCCTGGGCCGCGGGGGGATAGGGACGCCCCGTGGGTTCGTCAGGTATTTTTCCTTCCCCCATACAGCGGCGGTTACACCCGAGTCCCTCCGGTCCAGCCTGGGCCGCGGAGGGATAGGGACGCCCCGTGGGTTCGCCAGGTATTTTTCCTTCCCCCACACAGCGGCGGTTACACCCGAATCCCTCCGGTCCAGCCTGGGCCGCGGAGGGATAGGGACGCCCCGTGGGTTCGCCGGGTATTTTTCCTTCCCCCACACAGCGGCGGTTACACCCGAGTCCCTCCGGTCCAGCCTGGGCCGCGGAGGGATAGGGACGCCCCTGGGGTTCACAAGGTATTTTTCCTTCCCCCACACAGCGGCGGTTACACCCGAGTCCCTCCGCTCCAGCCTGGGCCGCGGAGGGATAGGGACGCCCCGTGGGTTCGTCAGGTATTTTTCCTTCCCCCACACAGCGGCGGTTACACCCGAGTCCCTCCGGTCCAGCCTGGGCTGCGGAGGGATAGGGACGCCCCGTGGGTTCACAAGGTATTTTTCCTTCCCCCACACAGCGGCGGTTACACCCGAGTCCCTCCGGTCCAGCCTGGCCCGCGGAGGGATAGGGACGCCCCGTGGGTTCGTCAGGTATTTTACCTTCCCCCACACAGCGGCGGTTACACCCGAGTCCCTCCGGTCCAGCCTGGGCCGCGGAGGGATAGGGACGCCCCATGGGGTCGTCAGGTATTTTTCCTTCCCCCACACAGCGGCGGTTACACCCGAGTCCCTCCGGTCCAGCCTGGGCCGCGGGGGGATAGGGACGCCCCGTGGGTTCACAAGGTATTTTTCCTTCCCCCACACAGCGGCGGTTACACCCGAGTCCCTCCGGTCCAGCCTGGGCCGCGGAGGGATAGGGACGCCCCGTGGGTTCGCCAGGTATTTTTCCTTCCCCCACACAGCGGCGGTTACACCCGAGTCCCTCCGGTCCAGCCTGGGCCGCGGGGGGATAGGGTCGCCCCGTGGGTTCGCCGGGTATTTTTCCTTCCCCCACACAGCGGCGGTTACACCCGAGTCCCTCCGGTCCAGCCTGGGCCGCGGAGGGATAGGGACGCCCCGTGGGTTCGCCAGGTATTTTTCCTTCCCCCACACAGCGGCGGTTACACCCGAGTCCCTCCGGTCCAGCCTGGGCCGCGGGGGGATAGGGTCGCCCCGTGGGTTCGTCAGGTATTTTTCCTTCCCCCACACAGCGGCGGTTACACCCGAGTCCCTCCGGTCCAGCCTGGCCCGCGGAGGGATAGGGACGCCCCGTGGGTTCGCCAGGTATTTTACCTTCCCCCACACAGCGGCGGTTACACCCGAGTCCCTCCGGTCCAGCCTGGGCCGCGGAGGGATAGGGACGCCCCGTGGGTTCGTCAGGTATTTTTCCTTCCCCCACACAGCGGCGGTTACACCCGAGTCCCTCCGGTCCAGCCTGGGCCGCGGAGGGATAGGGACGCCCCGTGGGTTCGCCAGGTATTTTTCCTTCCCCCACACAGCGGCGGTTAAACCCGAGTCCCTCCGGTCCTGCCTGGGCCGCGGGGGGATAGGGACGCCCCGTGGGTTCACAAGGTGTTTTTCCTTCCCCCACACAGCGGCGGTTACACCCGAGTCCCTCCGGTCCAGCCTGGGCCGCGGAGGGATAGGGACGCCCCGTGGGGTCGTCAGGTATTTTTCCTTCCCCCACACAGCGGCGGTTACACCCGAGTCCCTCCGGTCCAGCCTGGGCCGCGGGGGGATAGGGACGCCCCGTGGGTTCGTCGTGTATTTTTCCTTCCCCCACACGGCGGCGGTTACACCCGAGTCCCTCCGGTCCAGCCTGGGCCGCGGAGGGATAGGGACGCCCCGTGGGTTCGCCAGGTATTTTACCTTCCCCCACACAGCGGCGGTTACACCCGAGTCCCTCCGGTCCAGCCTGGGCCGCGGGGGGATAGGGACGCCCCGTGGGGTCGTCAGGTATTTTACCTTCCCCCACACAGCGGCGGTTACACCCGAGTCCCTCCGGTCCAGCCTGGGCCGCGGAGGGATAGGGACGCCCCGTGGGTTCGCCAGGTATTTTTCCTTCCCCCACACAGCGGCGGTTACACCCGAGTCCCTCCGGTCCAGCCTGGGCCGCGGAGGGATAGGGACGCCCCGTGGGTTCACAAGGTATTTTTCCTTCCCCCACACAGCGGCGGTTACACCCGAGTCCCTCCGGTCCAGCCTGGGCCGCGGAGGGATAGGGACGCCCCGTGGGTTCGTCGGGTATTTTTCCTTCCCCCACACAGCGGCGGTTACACCCGAGTCCCTCCGGTCCAGCCTGGGCCGCGGAGGGATAGGGACGCCCCGTGGGTTCGCCAGGTATTTTTCCTTCCCCCACACAGCGGCGGTTACACCCGAGTCCCTCCGGTCCAGCCTGGGCCGCGGAGGGATAGGGACGCCCCGTGGGGTCGTCAGGTATTTTACCTTCCCCCACACAGCGGCGGTTACACCCGAGTCCCTCCGGTCCAGCCTGGGCCGCGGGGGGATAGGGACGCCCCGTGGGGTCGTCAGGTATTTTACCTTCCCCCACACAGCGGCGGTTACACCCGAGTCCCTCCGGTCCAGCCTGGGCCGCGGAGGGATAGGGACACCCCGTGGGTTCGTCAGGTATTTTTCCTTCCCCCACACAGCGGCGGTTACACCCGAGTCCCTCCGGACCAGCTTGGGCCGCGGAGGGATAGGGACGCCCCGTGGGTTCACAAGGTATTTTTCCTTCCCCCACACAGCGGCGGTTACACCCGAGTCCCTCCGGTCCAGCCTGGGCCGCGGAGGGATAGGGACGCCCCGTGGGTTCGCCAGGTATTTTTCCTTCCCCCACACGGCGGCGGTTACACCCGAGTCCCTCCGGTCCAGCCTGGGCCGCGGAGGGATAGGGACGCCCCGTAGTTTCGCCAGGTATTTTTCCTTCCCCCACACAGCGGCGGTTACACCCGAGTCCCTCCGGTCCAGCCAGGGCCGCGGGGGGATAGGGTCGCCCCGTGGGTTCGCCAGGTATTTTACCTTCCCCCACACAGCGGCGGTTACACCCGAGTCCCTCCGGTCCAGCCTGGGCCGCGGAGGGATAGGGACGCCCCGTGGGGTCGTCAGGTATTTTACCTTCCCCCACACAGCGGCGGTTACACCCGAGTCCCTCCGGTCCAGCCTGGGCCGCGGGGGGATAGGGACGCCCCGTGGGGTCGTCAGGTATTTTACCTTCCCCCACACAGCGGCGGTTACACCCGAGTCCCTCCGGTCCAGCCTGGGCCGCGGAGGGATAGGGACGCCCCTTGGGTTCGCCAGGTATTTTTCCTTCCCCCACACAGCGGCGGTTACACCCGAGTCCCTCCGGTCCAGCCTGGGCCGCGGAGGGATAGGGACGCCCCGTGGGTTCACAAGGTATTTTTCCTTCCCCCACACAGCGGCGGTTACACCCGAGTCCCTCCGGTCCAGCCTGGGCCGCGGAGGGATAGGGACGCCCCGTGGGTTCGTCGGGTATTTTTCCTTCCCCCACACAGCGGCGGTTACACCCGAGTCCCTCCGGTCCAGCCTGGGCCGCGGAGGGATAGGGACGCCCCGTGGGTTCGCCGGGTATTTTTCCTTCCCCCACACAGCGGCGGTTACACCCGAGTCCCTCCGGTCCAGCCTGGGCCGCGGAGGGATAGGGACGCCCCGTGGGGTCGTCAGGTATTTTACCTTCCCCCACACAGCGGCGGTTACACCCGAGTCCCTCCGGTCCAGCCTGGGCCGCGGGGGGATAGGGACGCCCCGTGGGGTCGTCAGGTATTTTACCTTCCCCCACACGGCGGCGGTTACACCCGAGTCCCTCCGGTCCAGCCTGGGCCGCGGAGGGATAGGGACACCCCGTGGGTTCGTCAGGTATTTTTCCTTCCCCCACACAGCGGCGGTTACACCCGAGTCCCTCCGGTCCAGCCTGGGCCGCGGAGGGATAGGGACGCCCCGTGGGTTCACAAGGTATTTTTCCTTCCCCCACACAGCGGCGGTTACACCCGAGTCCCTCCGGTCCAGCCTGGGCCGCGGAGGGATAGGGACGCCCCGTGGGTTCGCCAGGTATTTTTCCTTCCCCCACACGGCGGCGGTTACACCCGAGTCCCTCCGGTCCAGCCTGGGCCGCGGAGGGATAGGGACGCCCCGTAGTTTCGCCAGGTATTTTTCCTTCCCCCACACAGCGGCGGTTACACCCGAGTCCCTCCGGTCCAGCCAGGGCCGCGGGGGGATAGGGTCGCCCCGTGGGTTCGCCAGGTATTTTACCTTCCCCCACACAGCGGCGGTTACACCCGAGTCCCTCCGGTCCAGCCTGGGCCGCGGAGGGATAGGGACGCCCCGTGGGGTCGTCAGGTATTTTACCTTCCCCCACACAGCGGCGGTTACACCCGAGTCCCTCCGGTCCAGCCTGGGCCGCGGAGGGATAGGGACGCCCCGTGGGTTCGCCAGGTATTTTTCCTTCCCCCACACAGCGGCGGTTACACCCGAGTCCCTCCGGTCCAGCCTGGGCCGCGGAGGGATAGGGACGCCCCGTAGTTTCGCCAGGTATTTTTCCTTCCCCCACACAGCGGCGGTTACACCCGAGTCCCTCCGGTCCAGCCAGGGCCGCGGAGGGATAGGGACGCCCCGTGGGGTCGTCAGGTATTTTACCTTCCCCCACACAGCGGCGGTTACACCCGAGTCCCTCCGGTCCAGCCTGGGCCGCGGGGGGATAGGGACGCCCCGTGGGGTCGTCAGGTATTTTACCTTCCCCCACACAGCGGCGGTTACACCCGAGTCCCTCCGGTCCAGCCTGGGCCGCGGAGGGATAGGGACGCCCCGTGGGTTCGCCAGGTATTTTTCCTTCCCCCACACAGCGGCGGTTACACCCGAGTCCCTCCGGTCCAGCCTGGGCCGCGGAGGGATAGGGACGCCCCGTGGGTTCACAAGGTATTTTTCCTTCCCCCACACAGCGGCGGTTACACCCGAGTCCCTCCGGTCCAGCCTGGGCCGCGGAGGGATAGGGACGCCCCGTGGGTTCGTCGGGTATTTTTCCTTCCCCCACACAGCGGCGGTTACACCCGAGTCCCTCCGGTCCAGCCTGGGCCGCGGAGGGATAGGGACGCCCCGTGGGTTCGCCAGGTATTTTTCCTTCCCCCACACAGCGGCGGTTACACCCGAGTCCCTCCGGTCCAGCGTGGGCCGCGGAGGGATAGGGACGTCCCGTGGGGTCGTCAGGTATTTTACCTTCCCCCACACAGCGGCGGTTACACCCGAGTCCCTCCGGTCCAGCCTGGGCCGCGGGGGGATAGGGACGCCCCGTGGGGTCGTCAGGTATTTTACCTTCCCCCACACAGCGGCGGTTACACCCGAGTCCCTCCGGTCCAGCCTGGGCCGCGGAGGGATAGGGACGCCCCGTGGGTTCGCCAGGTATTTTTCCTTCCCCCACACAGCGGCGGTTACACCCGAGTCCCTCCGGTCCAGCCTGGGCCGCGGAGGGATAGGGACGCCCCGTGGGTTCACAAGGTATTTTTCCTTCCCCCACACAGCGGCGGTTACACCCGAGTCCCTCCCGTCCAGCCTGGGCCGCGGAGGGATAGGGACGCCCCGTGGGTTCGTCACGTATTTTTCCTTCCCCCACACAGCGGCGGTTACACCCGAGTCCCTCCGGTCCAGCCTGGGCCGCGGAGGGATAGGGACGCCCCGTAGTTTCACAAGGTATTTTTCCTTCCCCCACACAGCGGCGGTTACACCCGAGTCCCTCCGGTCCAGCCTGGGCCGCGGAGGGATAGGGACGCCCCGTGGGTTCGCCAGGTATTTTTCCTTCCCCCACACAGCGGCGGTTACACCCGAGTCCCTCCGGTCCAGCCTGGGCCGCGGAGGGATAGGGACACCCCGTGGGTTCGTCAGGTATTTTTCCTTCCCCCACACAGCGGCGGTTACACCCGAGTCCCTCCGGTCCAGCCTGGGCCGCGGAGGGATAGGGACGCCCCGTGGGTTCACAAGGTATTTTTCCTTCCCCCACACAGCGGCGGTTACACCCGAGTCCCTCCGGTCCAGCCTGGGCCGCGGAGGGATAGGGACGCCCCGTGGGTTCGCCAGGTATTTTTCCTTCCCCCACACGGCGGCGGTTACACCCGAGTCCCTCCGGTCCAGCCTGGGCCGCGGAGGGATAGGGACGCCCCGTAGTTTCGCCAGGTATTTTTCCTTCCCCCACACAGCGGCGGTTACACCCGAGTCCCTCCGGTCCAGCCAGGGCCGCGGGGGGATAGGGTCGCCCCGTGGGTTCGCCAGGTATTTTACCTTCCCCCACACAGCGGCGGTTACACCCGAGTCCCTCCGGTCCAGCCTGGGCCGCGGATAGATAGGGACGCCCCGTGGGGTTGTCAGGTATTTTACCTTCCCCCACACAGCGGCGGTTACACCCGAGTCCCTCCGGTCCAGCCTGGGCCGCGGGGGGATAGGGACGCCCCGTGGGGTCGTCAGGTATTTTACCTTCCCCCACACAGCGGCGGTTACACCCGAGTCCCTCCGGTCCAGCCTGGGCCGCGGAGGGATAGGGACGCCCCGTGGGTTCGCCAGGTATTTTTCCTTCCCCCACACAGCGGCGGTTACACCCGAGTCCCTCCGGTCCAGCCTGGGCCGCGGAGGGATAGGGACGCCCCGTGGGTTCACAAGGTATTTTTCCTTCCCCCACACAGCGGCGGTTACACCCGAGTCCCTCCCGTCCAGCCTGGGCCGCGGAGGGATAGGGACGCCCCGTGGGTTCGTCACGTATTTTTCCTTCCCCCACACAGCGGCGGTTACACCCGAGTCCCTCCGGTCCAGCCTGGGCCGCGGAGGGATAGGGACGCCCCGTAGTTTCACAAGGTATTTTTCCTTCCCCCACACAGCGGCGGTTACACCCGAGTCCCTCCGGTCCAGCCTGGGCCGCGGAGGGATAGGGACGCCCCGTGGGTTCGCCAGGTATTTTTCCTTCCCCCACACAGCGGCGGTTACACCCGAGTCCCTCCGGTCCAGCCTGGGCCGCGGAGGGATAGGGACGCCCCGTGGGTTCGTCAGGTATTTTTCCTTCCCCCACACAGCGGCGGTTACACCCGAGTCCTTCCGGTCCAGCCTGGGCCGCGGGGGGATAGGGACGCCCCGTGGGTTCGCCGGGTATTTTTCCTTCCCCCATGCAACGGCGGTTACACCCGAGTCCCTCCGGTCCAGCCTGGGCCGCGGGGGGATGGGGACGCCCCGTGGGGTCGTCAGGTATTTTTCCTTCCCCCACACAGCGGCGGTTACACCCGAGTCCCTCCGGTCCAGCCTGGGCCGCGGGGGGATAGGGACGCCCCGTGGGTTCGCCAGGTATTTTTCCTTCCCCCACACAGCGGCGGTTACACCCGAGTCCCTCCGGTCCAGCCTGGGCCGCGGAGGGATAGGGACGCCCCGTGGGTTCGCCAGGTATTTTACCTTCCCCCACACAGCGGCGGTTACACCCGAGTCCCTCCAGTCCAGCCTGGGCCGCGGAGGGATAGGGACGCCCCGTGGGTTCGTCAGGTATTTTTCCTTCCCCCACACAGCGGCGGTTACACCCGAGTCCCTCCGGTCCAGCCTGGGCCGCGGAGGGATAGGGACGCCCCGTGGGGTCGTCAGGTATTTTTCCTTCCCCCACACAGCGGCGGTTACACCCGAGTCCCTCCGGTCCAGTCTGGGCCGCGGAGGGATAGGGACGCCCCGTGGGTTCGTCAGGTATTTTTCCTTCCCCCACACAGCGGCGGTTACACCCGAGTCCCTCCGGTCCAGCCTGGGCCGCGGGGGGATAGGGACGCCCCGTGGGTTCGCCAGGTATTTTACCTTCCCCCACACAGCGGCGGGTACACCCGAGTCCCTCCGGTCCAGCCTGGGCCGCGGAGGGATAGGGACGCCCCGTGGGGTCGTCAGGTATTTTTCCTTCCCCCACACAGCGGCGGTTACACCCGAGTCCCTCCGGTCCAGCCTGGGCCGCGGGGGGATAGGGACGCCCCGTGGGGTCGTCAGGTATTTTTCCTTCCCCCACACGGCGGCGGTTACACCCGAGTCCCTCCGGTCCAGCCTAGGCCGCGGAGGGATAGGGACGCCCCGTGGGTTCGCCAGGTATTTTTCCTTCCCCCACACGGCGGCGGTTACACCCGAGTCCCTCCGGTCCAGCCTGGGCCGCGGAGGGATAGGGACGCCCCGTGGGTTCGCCGGGTATTTTTCCTTCCCCCACGCAGCGGCGGTTACACCCGAGTCCCTCCGGTCCCGCCTGGGCCGCGGAGGGATAGGGACGCCCCGTGGGTTCGCCAGGTATTTTTCCTTCCCCCACACAGCGGCGGTTACACCCGAGTCCCTCCGGTCCAGCCTGGGCCGCGGAGGGATAGGGACGCCCCGTGGGTTCGCCAGGTATTTTTCCTTCCCCCACACGGCGGCGGTTACACCCGAGTCCCTCCGGTCCAGCCTGGGCCGCGGAGGGATAGGGACGCCCCGTGGGTTCGCCAGGTATTTTTCCTTCCCCCACACAGCGGCGGTTACACCCGAGTCCCTCCGGTCCAGCCAGGGCCGCGGGGGGATAGGGTCGCCCCGTGGGTTCGCCAGGTATTTTACCTTCCCCCACACAGCGGCGGTTACACCCGAGTCCCTCCGGTCCAGCCTGGGCCGCGGAGGGATAGGGACGCCCCGTGGGGTCGTCAGGTATTTTACCTTCCCCCACACAGCGGCGGTTACACCCGAGTCCCTCCGGTCCAGCCTGGGCCGCGGGGGGATAGGGACGCCCCGTGGGGTCGTCAGGTATTTTTCCTTCCCCCACACGGCGGCGGTTACACCCGAGTCCCTCCGGTCCAGCCTGGCCCGCGGAGGGATAGGGACGCCCCGTGGGTTCGCCGGGTATTTTTCCTTCCCCCACACAGCGGCGGTTACACCCGAGTCCCTCCGGTCCAGCCTGGGCCGCGGAGGGATAGGGACGCCCCGTGGGTTCACAAGGTATTTTTCCTTCCCCCACACAGCGGCGGTTACACCCGAGTCCCTCCGGTCCAGCCTGGGCCGCGGAGGGATAGGGACGCCCCGTGGGTTCGTCGGGTATTTTTCCTTCCCCCACACAGCGGCGGTTACACCCGAGTCCCTCCGGTCCAGCCTGGGCCGCGGAGGGATAGGGACGCCCCGTGGGTTCGCCAGGTATTTTTCCTTCCCCCACACAGCGGCGGTTACACCCGAGTCCCTCCGGTCCAGCCAGGGCCGCGGGGGGATAGGGTCGCCCCGTGGGTTCGCCAGGTATTTTACCTTCCCCCACACAGCGGCGGTTACACCCGAGTCCCTCCGGTCCAGCCTGGGCCGCGGAGGGATAGGGACGCCCCGTGGGGTCGTCAGGTATTTTACCTTCCCCCACACAGCGGCGGTTACACCCGAGTCCCTCCGGTCCAGCCTGGGCCGCGGGGGGATAGGGACGCCCCGTGGGGTCGTCAGGTATTTTTCCTTCCCCCACACGGCGGCGGTTACACCCGAGTCCCTCCGGTCCAGCCTGGCCCGCGGAGGGATAGGGACGCCCCCTGGGTTCGCCGGGTATTTTTCCTTCCCCCACACAGCGGCGGTTACACCCGAGTCCCTCCGGTCCAGCCTGGGCCGCGGAGGGATAGGGACGCCCCGTGGGTTCACAAGGTATTTTTCCTTCCCCCACACAGCGGCGGTTACACCCGAGTCCCTCCGGTCCAGCCTGGGCCGCGGAGGGATAGGGACGCCCCGTGGGTTCGCCAGGTATTTTTCCTTCCCCCACACGGCGGCGGTTACACCCGAGTCCCTCCGGTCCAGCCTGGGCCGCGGAGGGATAGGGACGCCCCGTGGGTTCGCCAGGTATTTTTCCTTCCCCCACACAGCGGCGGTTACACCCGAGTCCCTCCGGTCCAGCCAGGGCCGCGGGGGGATAGGGTCGCCCCGTGGGTTCGCCAGGTATTTTACCTTCCCCCACACAGCGGCGGTTACACCCGAGTCCCTCCGGTCCAGCCTGGGCCGCGGAGGGATAGGGACGCCCCGTGGGGTCGTCAGGTATTTTACCTTCCCCCACACAGCGGCGGTTACACCCGAGTCCCTCCGGTCCAGCCTGGGCCGCGGGGGGATAGGGACGCCCCGTGGGGTCGTCAGGTATTTTTCCTTCCCCCACACGGCGGCGGTTACACCCGAGTCCCTCCGGTCCAGCTTGGCCCGCGGAGGGATAGGGACGCCCCGTGGGTTCACAAGGTATTTTTCCTTCCCCCACACAGCGGCGGTTACACCCGAGTCCCTCCGGTCCAGCCTGGGCCGCGGAGGGATAGGGACGCCCCGTGGGTTCGCCGGGTATTTTTCCTTCCCCCACACAGCGGCGGTTACACCCGAGTCCCTCCGGTCCAGCCTGGCCCGCGGAGGGATAGGGACGCCCCGTGGGTTCACAAGGTATTTTTCCTTCCCCCACACAGCGGCGGTTACACCCGAGTCCCTCCGGTCCAGCCTGGCCCGCGGAGGGATAGGGACGCCCCGTGGGTTCGCCGGGTATTTTTCCTTCCCCCACACAGCGGCGGTTACACCCGAGTCCCTCCGGTCCAGCCTGGGCCGCGGAGGGATAGGGACGCCCCGTGGGTTCAGAAGGTATTTTTCCTTCCCCCACACAGCGGCGGTTACACCCGAGTCCCTCCGGTCCAGCCTGGGCCGCGGAGGGATAGGGACGCCCCGTGGGTTCGTCGGGTATTTTTCCTTCCCCCACACAGCGGCGGTTACACCCGAGTCCCTCCGGTCCAGCCTGGGCCGCGGAGGGATAGGGACGCCCCGTGGGTTCGCCAGGTATTTTTCCTTCCCCCACACAGCGGCGGTTACACGCGAGTCCCTCCGGTCCAGCCTGGGCCGCGGAGGGATAGGGACGCCCCGTGGGGTCGTCAGGTATTTTACCTTCCCCCACACAGCGGCGGTTACACCCGAGTCCCTCCGGTCCAGCCTGGGCCGCGGGGGGATAGGGACGCCCCGTGGGGTCGTCAGGTATTTTACCTTCCCCCACACAGCGGCGGTTACACCCGAGTCCCTCCGGTCCAGCCTGGGCCGCGGAGGGATAGGGACGCCCCGTGGGTTCGTCAGGTATTTTTCCTTCCCCCACACAGCGGCGGTTACACCCGAGTCCCTCCGGTCCAGCCTGGGCCGCAGAGGGATAGGGACGCCCCGTGGGTTCACAAGGTATTTTTCCTTCCCCCACACAGCGGCGGTTACACCCGAGTCCCTCCGGTCCAGCCTGGGCCGCGGAGGGATAGGGACGCCCCGTGGGTTCGCCAGGTATTCTTCCTTCCCCCACACGGCGGCGGTTACACCCGAGTCCCTCCGGTCCAGCCTGGGCCGCGGAGGGATAGGGACGCCCCGTGGTTTCGCCAGGTATTTTTCCTTCCCCCACACAGCGGCGGTTACACCCGAGTCCCTCCGGTCCAGCCTGGGCCGCGGGGGGATAGGGTCGCCCCGTGGGTTCGCCAGGTATTTTACCTTCCCCCACACAGCGGCGGTTACACCCGAGTCCCTCCGGTCCAGCCTGGGCCGCGGAGGGATAGGGACGCCCCGTGGGGTCGTCAGGTATTTTACCTTCCCCCACACAGCGGCGGTTACACCCGAGTCCCTCCGGTCCAGCCTGGGCCGCGGGGGGATAGGGTCGCCCCGTGGGGTCGTCAGGTATTTTACCTTCCCCCACACAGCGGCGGTTACACCCGAGTCCCTCCGGTCCAGCCTGGGCCGCGGAGGGATAGGGACGCCCCGTGGGTTCGCCAGGTATTTTTCCTTCCCCCACACAGCGGCGGTTACACCCGAGTCCCTCCGGTCCAGCCTGGGCCGCGGAGGGATAGGGACGCCCCGTGGGTTCACAAGGTATTTTTCCTTCCCCCACACAGCGGCGGTTACACCCGAGTCCCTCCGGTCCAGCCTGGGCCGCGGAGGGATAGGGACGCCCCGTGGGTTCGTCACGTATTTTTCCTTCCCCCACACAGCGGCGGTTACACCCGAGTCCCTCCGGTCCAGCCTGGGCCGCGGAGGGATAGGGACGCCCCGTGGGTTCGCCAGGTATTTTTCCTTCCCCCACACAGCGGCGGTTACACCCGAGTCCCTCCGGTCCAGCCTGGGCCGCGGATGGATAGGGACGCCCCGTGGGTTCGTCAGGTATTTTTCCTTCCCCCACACAGCGGCGGTTACACCCGAGTCCCTCCGGTCCAGCCTGGGCCGCGGGGGGATAGGGACGCCCCGTGGGGTTGCCAGGTATTTTTCCTTCCCCCATACAGCGGCGGTTACACCCGAGTCCCTCCGGTCCAGCCTGGGCCGCGGGGGGATAGGGATGCCCCGTGGGGTCGTCAGGTATTTTTCCTTCCCCCACACAGCGGCGGTTACACCCGAGTCCCTCCGGTCCAGCCTGGGCCGCGGGGGGATAGGGACGCCCCGTGGGTTCGCCAGGTATTTTTCCTTCCCCCACACAGCGGCGGTTACACCCGAGTCCCTCCGGTCCAGCCTGGGCCGCGGAGGGATAGGGACGCCCCGTGGGTTCGCCAGGTATTTTTCCTTCCCCCACACAGCGGCGGTTACACCCGAGTCCCTCCGGTCCAGCCAGGGCCGCGGGGGGATAGGGTCGCCCCGTGGGTTCGCCAGGTATTTTACCTTCCCCCACACAGCGGCGGTTACACCCGAGTCCCTCCGGTCCAGCCTGGGCCGCGGAGGGATAGGGACGCCCCTTGGGGTCATCAGGTATTTTTCCTTCCCCCACACAGCGGCGGTTACACCCGAGTCCCTCCGGTCCAGCCTGGGCCGCGGAGGGATAGGGACGCCCCGTGGGTTCGCCAGGTATTTTTCCTTCCCCCACACAGCGGCGGTTACACCCGAGTCCCTCCGGTCCAGCCTGGGCCGCGAGGGGATAGGGACGCCCCGTGGGTTCGCCAGGTATTTTTCCTTCCCCCACACAGCGGCGGTTACACCCGAGTCCCTCCGGTCCAGCCTGGGCCGCGGAGGGATAGGGACGCCCCGTGGGGTCGTCAGGTATTTTTCCTTCCCCCACACAGCGGCGGTTACACCCGAGTCCCTCCGGTCCAGCCTGGGCCGCGGGGGGATAGGGACGCCCCGTGGGGTTGTCAGGTATTTTTCCTTCCCCCATACAGCGGCGGTTACACCCGAGTCCCTCCGGTCCAGCCTGGGCCGCGGGGCGATAGGGACGCCCCGTGGGTTCGTCAGGTATTTTTCCTTCCCCCACACAGCGGCGGTTACACCCGAGTCCCTCCGGTCCAGCCTGGGCCGCGGGGGGATAGGGACGCCCCGTGGGTTCGCCAGGTATTTTTCTTTCCCCCACACAGCGGCGGTTACACCCGACTCCCTCCGGTTCAGCCTGGGCCGCGGAGGGATAGGGACGCCCCGTGGGTTCGCCAGGTATTTTTCCTTCCCCCACACAGCGGCGGTTACACCCGAGTCCCTCCGGTCCAGCCAGGGCCGCGGGGGGATAGGGTCGCCCCGTGGGTTCGCCAGGTATTTTACCTTCCCCCACACAGCGGCGGTTACACCCGAGTCCCTCCGGTCCAGCCTGGGCCGCGGAGGGATAGGGACGCCCCTTGGGGTCGTCAGGTATTTTTCCTTCCCCCACACAGCGGCGGTTACACCCGAGTCCCTCCGGTCCAGCCAGGGCCGCGGAGGGATAGGGACGCCCCGTGGGTTCGCCAGGTATTTTTCCTTCCCCCACACAGCGGCGGTTACACCCGAGTCCCTCCGGTCCAGCCAGGGCCGCGGGGGGATAGGGACGCCCCGTGGGTTCGCCAGGTATTTTTCCTTCCCCCACACAGCGGCGGTTACACCCGAGTCCCTCCGGTCCAGCCAGGGCCGCGGGGGGATAGGGTCGCCCCGTGGGTTCGCCAGGTATTTTACCTTCCCCCACACAGCGGCGGTTACACCCGAGTCCCTCCGGTCCAGCCTGGGCCGCGGAGGGATAGGGACGCCCCGTGGGGTCGTCAGGTATTTTTCCTTCCCCCACACAGCGGCGGTTACACCCGAGTCCCTCCGGTCCACCCTGGGCCGCGGAGGGATAGGGACGCCCCGTGGGTTCACAAGGTATTTTTCCTTCCCCCACACAGCGGCGGTTACACCCGAGTCCCTCCGGTCCAGCCTGGGCCGCGGAGGGATAGGGACGCCCCGTGGGTTCGCCAGGTATTTTTCCTTCCCCCACACAGCGGCGGTTACACCCGAGTCCTTCCGGTCCAGCCTGGGCCGCGGGGGGATAGGGACGCCCCGTGGGTTCGCCAGGTATTTTTCCTTCCCCCACACAGCGGCGGTTACACCCGAGTCCCTCCGGTCCAGCCTGGGCCGCGGGGGGATAGGGACGCCCCGTGGGGTTGTCAGGTATTTTTCCTTCCCCCACACAGCGGCGGTTACACCCGAGTCCCTCCGGTCCAGCGTGGGCCGCGGGGGGATAGGGACGCCCCGTGGGTTCGTCAGGTATTTTTCCTTCCCCCACACAGCGGCGGTTACACCCGAGTCCCTCCGGTCCAGCCTGGGCCGCGGGGGGATAGGGACGCCCCGTGGGGTCGTCAGGTATTTTACCTTCCCCCACACAGCGGCGGTTACACCCGAGTCCCTCCGGTCCAGCCTGGGCCGCGGAGGGATAGGGACGCCCCGTGGGGTCGTCAGGTATTTTTCCTTCCCCCACACAGCGGCGGTTACACCCGAGTCCCTCCGGTCCAGCCTGGGCCGCGGGGGGATAGGGACGCCCCGTGGGTTCACAAGGTATTTTTCCTTCCCCCACACAGCGGCGGTTACACCCGAGTCCCTCCGGTCCAGCCTGGGCCGCGGAGGGATAGGGACGCCCCGTGGGTTCGCCAGGTATTTTTCCTTCCCCCACACAGCGGCGGTTACACCCGAGTCCCTCCGGTCCAGCCTGGGCCGCGGGGGGATAGGGACGCCCCGTGGGGTTGTCAGGTATTTTTCCTTCCCCCACACAGCGGCGGTTACACCCGAGTCCCTCCGGTCCAGCCTGGGCCGCGGGGGGATAGGGACGCCCCGTGGGTTCGTCAGGTATTTTTCCTTCCCCCACACAGCGGCGGTTACACCCGAGTCCCTCCGGTCCAGCCTGGGCCGCGGGGGGATAGGAACGCCCCGTGAGGTCGTCAGGTATTTTACCTTCCCCCACACAGCGGCGGTTACACCCGAGTCCCTCTGGTCCAGCCTGGGCCGCGGAGGGATAGGGACGCCCCGTGGGGTCGTCAGCTATTTTTCCTTCCCCCACACAGCGGCGGTTACACCCGAGTCCCTCCGGTCCAGCCTGGGCCGCGGGGGGATAGGGACGCCCCGTGGGTTCACAAGGTATTTTTCCTTCCCCCACACATCGGCGGTTACACCCGAGTCCCTCCGGTCCAGCCTGGGCCGCGGAGGGATAGGGACGCCCCGTGGGTTCGCCAGGTATTTTTCCTTCCCCCACACAGCGGCGGTTACACCCGAGTCCCTCCGGTCCAGCCTGGGCCGCGGGGGGATAGGGTCGCCCCGTGGGTTCGCCGGGTATTTTTCCTTCCCCCACACAGCGGCGGTTACACCCGAGTCCCTCCGGTCCAGCCTGGGCCGCGGGGGGATAGGAACGCCCCGTGAGGTCGTCAGGTATTTTACCTTCCCCCACACAGCGGCGGTTACACCCGAGTCCCTCTGGTCCAGCCTGGGCCGCGGAGGGATAGGGACGCCCCGTGGGGTCGTCAGCTATTTTTCCTTCCCCCACACAGCGGCGGTTACACCCGAGTCCCTCCGGTCCAGCCTGGGCCGCGGGGGGATAGGGACGCCCCGTGGGTTCACAAGGTATTTTTCCTTCCCCCACACAGCGGCGGTTACACCCGAGTCCCTCCGGTCCAGCCTGGGCCGCGGAGGGATAGGGACGCCCCGTGGGTTCGCCAGGTATTTTTCCTTCCCCCACACAGCGGCGGTTACACCCGAGTCCCTCCGGTCCAGCCTGGGCCGCGGGGGGATAGGGTCGCCCCGTGGGTTCGTCAGGTATTTTTCCTTCCCCCACACAGCGGCGGTTACACCCGAGTCCCTCCGGTCCAGCCAGGGCCGCGGAGGGATAGGGACGCCCCGTGGGGTCGTCAGGTATTTTTCCTTCCCCCACACAGCGGCGGTTACACCCGAGTCCCTCCGGTCCAGCCTGGGCCGCAAAGGGATAGGGACGCCCCGTGGGTTCGTCAGGTATTTTTCCTTCCCCCACACAGCGGCGGTTACACCCGAGTCCCTCCGGTCCAGCCTGGGCCGCGGAGGGATAGGGACGCCCCGTGGGTTCGCCAGGTATTTTTCCTTCCCCCACACAGCGGCGGTTACACCCGAGTCCCTCCGGTCCAGTCTGGGCCGCGGAGGGATAGGGACGCCCCGTGGGTTCGTCAGGTATTTTTCCTTCCCCCACACAGCGGCGGTTACACCCGAGTCCCTCCGGTCCAGCCTGGGCCGCGGGGGGATAGGGACGCCCCGTGGGGTCGTCAGGTATTTTACCTTCCCCCACACAGCGGCGGTTACACCCGAGTCCCTCCGGTCCAGCCTGGGCCGCGGAGGGATAGGGACGCCCCGTGGGGTCGTCAGGTATTTTTCCTTCCCCCACACAGCGGCGGTTACACCCGAGTCCCTCCGGTCCAGCCTGGGCCGCGGGGGGATAGGGACGCCCCGTGGGTTCACAAGGTATTTTTCCTTCCCCCACACAGCGGCGGTTACACCCGAGTCCCTCCGGTCCAGCCTGGGCCGCGGAGGGATAGGGACGCCCCGTGGGTTCGCCAGGTATTTTTCCTTCCCCCACACAGCGGCGGTTACACCCGAGTCCCTCCGGTCCAGCCTGGGCCGCGGGGGGATAGGGACGCCCCGTGGGGTTGTCAGGTATTTTTCCTTCCCCCACACAGCGGCGGTTACACCCGAGTCCCTCCGGTCCAGCCTGGGCCGCGGGGGGATAGGGACGCCCCGTGGGTTCGTCAGGTATTTTTCCTTCCCCCACACAGCGGCGGTTACACCCGAGTCCCTCCGGTCCAGCCTGGGCCGCGGGGGGATAGGAACGCCCCGTGAGGTCGTCAGGTATTTTACCTTCCCCCACACAGCGGCGGTTACACCCGAGTCCCTCTGGTCCAGCCTGGGCCGCGGAGGGATAGGGACGCCCCGTGGGGTCGTCAGCTATTTTTCCTTCCCCCACACAGCGGCGGTTACACCCGAGTCCCTCCGGTCCAGCCTGGGCCGCGGGGGGATAGGGACGCCCCGTGGGTTCACAAGGTATTTTTCCTTCCCCCACACAGCGGCGGTTACACCCGAGTCCCTCCGGTCCAGCCTGGGCCGCGGAGGGATAGGGACGCCCCGTGGGTTCGCCAGGTATTTTTCCTTCCCCCACACAGCGGCGGTTACACCCGAGTCCCTCCGGTCCAGCCTGGGCCGCGGGGGGATAGGGTCGCCCCGTGGGTTCGCCGGGTATTTTTCCTTCCCCCACACAGCGGCGGTTACACCCGAGTCCCTCCGGTCCAGCCTGGGCCGCGGGGGGATAGGGTCGCCCCGTGGGTTCGTCAGGTATTTTTCCTTCCCCCACACAGCGGCGGTTACACCCGAGTCCCTCCGGTCCAGCCAGGGCCGCGGAGGGATAGGGACGCCCCGTGGGGTCGTCAGGTATTTTTCCTTCCCCCACACAGCGGCGGTTACACCCGAGTCCCTCCGGTCCAGCCTGGGCCGCAAAGGGATAGGGACGCCCCGTGGGTTCGTCAGGTATTTTTCCTTCCCCCACACAGCGGCGGTTACACCCGAGTCCCTCCGGTCCAGCCTGGGCCGCGGAGGGATAGGGACGCCCCGTGGGTTCGCCAGGTATTTTTCCTTCCCCCACACAGCGGCGGTTACACCCGAGTCCCTCCGGTCCAGTCTGGGCCGCGGAGGGATAGGGACGCCCCGTGGGTTCGTCAGGTATTTTTCCTTCCCCCACACAGCGGCGGTTACACCCGAGTCCCTCCGGTCCAGCCTGGGGCGCGGAGGGATAGGGACGCCCCGTGGGTTCGCCAGGTATTTTTCCTTCCCCCACACAGCGGCGGTTACACCCGAGTCCCTCCGGTCCAGCCTGGGCCGCGGAGGGATAGGGACGCCCCGTGGGGTCGTCAGGTATTTTTCCTTCCCCCACACAGCGGCGGTTACACCCGAGTCCCTCCGGTCCAGCCTGGGCCGCGGGGGGATAGGGACGCCCCGTGGGTTCGTCAGGTATTTTTCCTTCCCCCACACGGCGGCGGTTACACCCGAGTCCCTCCGGTCCAGCCTGGGCCGCGGAGGGATAGGGACGCCCCGTGGGTTCGCCAGGTATTTTTCCTTCCCCCACACGGCGGCGGTTACACCCGAGTCCCTCCGGTCCAGCCTGGGCCGCGGAGGGATAGGGACGCCCCGTGGGTTCGCCAGGTATTTTTCCTTCCCCCACACAGCGGCGGTTACACCCGAGTCCCTCCGGTCCAGCCTGGGCCGCGGAGGGATAGGGACGCCCCGTGGGTTCACAAGGTATTTTTCCTTCCCCCACATAGCGGCGGTTACACCCGAGTCCCTCCGGTCCAGCCTGGGCCGCGGAGGGATAGGGACGCCCCGTGGGTTCGTCAGGTATTTTTCCTTCCCCCACACAGCGGCGGTTACACCCGAGTCCCTCCGGTCCAGCCTGGGCCGCGGAGGGATAGGGACGCCCCGTGGGTTCACAAGGTATTTTTCCTTCCCCCACACAGCGGCGGTTACACCCGAGTCCCTCCGGTCCAGCCTGGGCCGCGGAGGGATAGGGACGCCCCGTGGGGTCGTCAGGTATTTTTCCTTCCCCCACACAGCGGCGGTTACACCCGAGTCCCTCCGGTCCAGCCTGGGCCGCGGAGGGATAGGGACGCCCCGTGGGTTCTCCAGGTATTTTTCCTTCCCCCACACAGCGGCGGTTACACCCGAGTCCCTCCGGTCCAGCCTGGGCCGCGGAGGGATAGGGACGCCCCGTGGGTTCGCCAGGTATTTTTCCTTCCCCCACACAGCGGCGGTTACACCCGAGTCCCTCCGGTCCAGCCTGGGCCGCGGAGGGATAGGGACGCCCCGTGGGTTCGTCAGGTATTTTTCCTTCCCCCACACAGCGGCGGTTACACCCGAGTCCCTCCGGTCCAGCCTGGGCCGCGGGGGGATAGGGACGCCCCGTGGGGTTGTCAGGTATTTTTCCTTCCCCCACACAGCGGCGGTTACACCCGAGTCCCTCCGGTCCAGCCTGGGCCGCGGGGGGATAGGGACGCCCCGTGGGTTCGTCAGGTATTTTTCCTTCCCCCACACAGCGGCGGTTACACCCGAGTCCCTCCGGTCCAGCCTGGGCCGCGGGGGGATAGGGACGCCCCGTGGGGTCGTCAGGTATTTTACCTTCCCCCACACAGCGGCGGTTACACCCGAGTCCCTCCGGTCCAGCCTGGGCCGCGGAGGGATAGGGACGCCCCGTGGGGTCGTCAGGTATTTTTCCTTCCCCCACACAGCGGCGGTTACACCCGAGTCCCTCCGGTCCAGCCTGGGCCGCGGGGGGATAGGGACGCCCCGTGGGTTCACAAGGTATTTTTCCTTCCCCCACACAGCGGCGGTTACACCCGAGTCCCTCCGGTCCAGCCTGGGCCGCGGAGGGATAGGGACGCCCCGTGGGTTCGCCAGGTATTTTTCCTTCCCCCACACAGCGGCGGTTACACCCGAGTCCCTCCGGTCCAGCCTGGGCCGCGGGGGGATAGGGTCGCCCCGTGGGTTCGTCAGGTATTTTTCCTTCCCCCACACAGCGGCGGTTACACCCGAGTCCCTCCGGTCCAGCCTGGCCCACGGAGGGATAGGGACGCCCCGTGGGGTCGTCAGGTATTTTTCCTTCCCCCACACAGCGGCGGTTACACCCGAGTCCCTCCGGTCCAGCCTGGGCCGCGGAGGGATAGGGACGCCCCGTGGGTTCGTCAGGTATTTTTCCTTCCCCCACATAGCGGCGGTTACACCCGAGTCCCTCCGGTCCAGCCTGGGCCGCGGGGGGATAGGGACGCCCCGTGGGTTCGCCAGGTATTTTACCTTCCCCCACACAGCGGCGGTTACACCCGAGTCCCTCCGGTCCAGTCTGGGCCGCGGAGGGATAGGGACGCCCCGTGGGTTCGTCAGGTATTTTTCCTTCCCCCACACAGCGGCGGTTACACCCGAGTCCCTCCGGTCCAGCCTGGGCCGCGGGGGGATAGGGACGCCCCGTGGGGTCGTCAGGTATTTTTCCTTCCCCCACACGGCGGCGGTTACACCCGAGTCCCTCCGGTCCAGCCTGGGCCGCGGAGGGATAGGGACGCCCCGTGGGTTCGCCAGGTATTTTTCCTTCCCCCACACGGCGGCGGTTACACCCGAGTCCCTCCGGTCCAGCCTGGGCCGCGGAGGGATAGGGACGCCCCGTGGGTTCGCCGGGTATTTTTCCTTCCCCCACACAGCGGCGGTTACACCCGAGTCCCTCCGGTCCAGCCTGGGCCGCGGAGGGATAGGGACGCCCCGTGGGTTCACAAGGTATTTTTCCTTCCCCCACACAGCGGCGGTTACACCCGAGTCCCTCCGGTCCAGCCTGGGCCGCGGAGGGATAGGGACGCCCCGTGGGTTCGTCAGGTATTTTTCCTTCCCCCACACAGCGGCGGTTACACCCGAGTCCCTCCGGTCCAGCCTGGGCCGCAGAGGGATAGGGACGCCCCGTGGGTTCGTCGGGTATTTTTCCTTCCCCCACACAGCGGCGGTTACACCCGAGTCCCTCCGGTCCAGCCTGGGCCGCGGGGGGATAGGGACGCCCCGTGGGGTCGTCAGGTATTTTTCCTTCCCCCACACAGCGGCGGTTACACCCGAGTCCCTCCGGTCCAGCCTGGGCCGCGGGGGGATAGGGACGCCCCGTGGGGTCGTCAGGTATTTTTCCTTCCCCCACACAGCGGCGGTTACACCCGAGTCCCTCCGGTCCATCCTGGGCCGCGGGGGGATAGGGACGCCCCGTGGGTTCGCCAGGTATTTTTCCTTCCCCCACAAAGCGGCGGTTACACCCGAGTCCCTCCGGTCCAGCCTGGGCCGCGGGGGGATAGGGACGCCCCGTGGGTTCGTCAGGTATTTTTCCTTCCCCCATACAGCGGCGGTTACACCCGAGTCCCTCCGGTCCAGCCTGGGCCGCGGAGGGATAGGGACGCCCCGTGGGGTCGTCAGGTATTTTTCCTTCCCCCACACAGCGGCGGTTACACCCGAGTCCCTCCGGTCCAGCCTGGGCCGCGGAGGGATAGGGATGCCCCGTGGGGTCGTCAGGTATTTTTCCTTCCCCCACACAGCGGCGGTTACACCCGAGTCCCTCCGGTCCAGCCTGGGCCGCGGGGGGATAGGGACGCCCCGTGGGGTTGTCAGGTATTTTTCCTTCCCCCATACAGCGGCGGTTACACCCGAGTCCCTCCGGTCCAGCCTGGGCCGCGGAGGGATAGGGACGCCCCGTGGGTTCGCCAGGTATTTTTCCTTCCCCCACACAGCGGCGGTTACAACCGAGTCCCTCCGGTCCAGCCTGGGCCGCGGGGGGATAGGGACGCCCCGTGGGTTCACAAGGTATTTTTCCTTCCCCCACACAGCGGCGGTTACACCCGAGTCCCTCCGGTCCAGCCTGGGCCGCGGAGGGATAGGGATGCTCCGTGGGGTCGTCAGGTATTTTTCCTTCCCCCACACAGCGGCGGTTACACCCGAGTCCCTCCGGTCCAGCCTGGGCCGCGGAGGGATAGGGACGCCCCGTGGGTTCGCCAGGTATTTTTCCTTCCCCCACACGGCGGCGGTTACACCCGAGTCCCTCCGGTCCAGCCTGGGCCGCGGAGGGATAGGGACGCCCCGTGGGTTCGCCGGGTATTTTTCCTTCCCCCACACAGCGGCGGTTACACCCGAGTCCCTCCGGTCCAGCCTGGGCCGCAGAGGGATAGGGACGCCCCGTGGGTTCGTCGGGTATTTTTCCTTCCCCCACACAGCGGCGGTTACACCCGAGTCCCTCCGGTCCAGCCTGGGCCGCGGAGGGATAGGGACGCAACGTGGGTTCGTCAGGTATTTTTCCTTCCCCCACACAGCGGCGGTTACACCCGAGTCCCTCCGGTCCAGCCTGGGCCGCGGGGGGATAGGGACGCCCCGTGGGGTCGTCAGGTATTTTTCCTTCCCCCACACAGCGGCGGTTACACCCGAGTCCCTCCGGTCCATCCTGGGCCGCGGGGGGATAGGGACGCCCCGTGGGTTCGCCAGGTATTTTTCCTTCCCCCACACAGCGGCGGTTACACCCGAGTCCCTCCGGTCCAGCCTGGGCCGCGGGGGGATAGGGACGCCCCGTGGGTTCGTCAGGTATTTTTCCTTCCCCCATACAGCGGCGGTTACACCCGAGTCCCTCCGGTCCAGCCTGGGCCGCGGAGGGATAGGGACGCCCCGTGGGGTCGTCAGGTATTTTTCCTTCCCCCACACAGCGGCGGTTACACCCGAGTCCCTCCGGTCCAGCCTGGGCCGCGGAGGGATAGGGATGCCCCGTGGGGTCGTCAGGTATTTTTCCTTCCCCCACACAGCGGCGGTTACACCCGAGTCCCTCCGGTCCAGCCTGGGCCGCGGGGGGATAGGGACGCCCCGTGGGGTTGTCAGGTATTTTTCCTTCCCCCATACAGCGGCGGTTACACCCGAGTCCCTCCGGTCCAGCCTGGGCCGCGGAGGGATAGGGACGCCCCGTGGGTTCGCCAGGTATTTTTCCTTCCCCCACACAGCGGCGGTTACACCCGAGTCCCTCCGGTCCAGCCTGGGCCGCGGGGGGATAGGGACGCCCCGTGGGTTCACAAGGTATTTTTCCTTCCCCCACACAGCGGCGGTTACACCCGAGTCCCTCCGGGCCAGCCTGGGCCGCGGAGGGATAGGGATGCTCCGTGGGGTCGTCAGGTATTTTTCCTTCCCCCACACAGCGGCGGTTACACCCGAGTCCCTCCGGTCCAGCCTGGGCCGCGGAGGGATAGGGACGCCCCGTGGGGTTGTCAGGTATTTTTCCTTCCCCCACACAGCGGCGGTTACACCCGAGTCCCTCCGGTCCAGCCTGGGCCGCGGAGGGATAGGGACGCCCCGTGGGTTCGCCAGGTATTTTTCCTTCCCCCACACGGCGGCGGTTACACCCGAGTCCCTCCGGTCCAGCCTGGGCCGCGGAGGGATAGGGACGCCCCGTGGGTTCGCCAGGTATTTTTCCTTCCCCCACACGGCGGCGGTTACACCCGAGTCCCTCCGGTCCAGCCTGGGCCGCGGAGGGATAGGGACGCCCCGTGGGTTCACAAGGTATTTTTCCTTCCCCCACACAGCGGCGGTTACACCCGAGTCCCTCCGGTCCAGCCTGGGCCGCGGAGGGATAGGGACGCCCCGTGGGTTCGTCAGGTATTTTTCCTTCCCCCACACAGCGGCGGTTACACCCGAGTCCCTCCGGTCCAGCCTGGGCCGCGGAGGGATAGGGACGCCCCGTGGGTTCGTCAGGTATTTTTCCTTCCCCCACACAGCGGCGGTTACACCCGAGTCCCTCCGGTCCAGCCTGGGCCGCGGAGGGATAGGGACGCCCCGTGGGGTCGTCAGGTATTTTTCCTTCCCCCACACAGCGGCGGTTACACCCGAGTCCCTCCGGTCCAGCCTGGGCCGCGGAGGGATAGGGACGCCCCGTGGGTTCACAAGGTATTTTTCCTTCCCCCACACAGCGGCGGTTACACCCGAGTCCCTCCGGTCCAGCCTGGGCCGCGGAGGGATAGGGACGCCCCGTGGGTTCGTCAGGTATTTTTCCTTCCCCCACACAGCGGCGGTTACACCCGAGTCCCTCCGGTCCAGCCTGGGCCGCGGAGGGATAGGGACGCCCCGTGGGTTCGTCAGGTATTTTTCCTTCCCCCACACAGCGGCGGTTACACCCGAGTCCCTCCGGTCCAGCCTGGGCCGCGGGGGGATAGGGACGCCCCGTGGGTTCACAAGGTATTTTTCCTTCCCCCACACAGCGGCGGTTACACCCGAGTCCCTCCGGTCCAGCCTGGGCCGCGGAGGGATAGGGACGCCCCGTGGGGTTGTCAGGTATTTTTCCTTCCCCCACACAGCGGCGGTTACACCCGAGTCCCTCCGGTCCAGCCTGGGCCGCGGGGGGATAGGGACGCCCCGTGGGTTCACAAGGTATTTTTCCTTCCCCCACACAGCGGCGGTTACACCCGAGTCCCTCCGGTCCAGCCTGGGCCGCGGAGGGATAGGGATGCCCCGTGGGGTCGTCAGGTATTTTACCTTCCCCCACACAGCGGCGGTTACACCCGAGTCCCTCCGGTCCAGCCTGGGCCGCGGGGGGATAGGGACGCCCCGTGGGGTTGTCAGGTATTTTTCCTTCCCCCATACAGCGGCGGTTACACCCGAGTCCCTCCGGTCCAGCCTGGGCCGCGGAGGGATAGGGACGCCCCGTGGGTTCGCCAGGTATTTTTCCTTCCCCCACACAGCGGCGGTTACACCCGAGTCCCTCCGGTCCAGCCTGGGCCGCGGGGGGATAGGGACGCCCCGTGGGTTCACAAGGTATTTTTCCTTCCCCCACACAGCGGCGGTTACACCCGAGTCCCTCCGGTCCAGCCTGGGCCGCGGAGGGATAGGGATGCTCCGTGGGGTCGTCAGGTATTTTTCCTTCCCCCACACAGCGGCGGGTACACCCGAGTCCCTCCGGTCCAGCCTGGGCCGCGGGGGGATAGGGACGCCCCGTGGGGTTGTCAGGTATTTTTCCTTCCCCCACACAGCGGCGGTTACACCCGAGTCCCTCCGGTCCAGCCTGGGCCGCGGGGGGATAGGGACGCCCCGTGGGGTCGTCAGGTATTTTTCCTTCCCCCACACAGCGGCGGTTACACCCGAGTCCCTCCGGTCCAGCCTGGGCCGCGGGGGGATAGGGACGCCCCGTGGGTTCGTCAGGTATTTTTCCTTCCCCCACACAGCGGCGGTTACACCCGAGTCCCTCCGGTCCAGCTTGGGCCGCGGGGGGGTAGGGACGCCCCGTGGGTTCGCCAGGTATTTTTCCTTCCCCCACACAGCGGCGGTTACACCCGAGTCCCTCCGGTCCAGCCTGGGCCGCGGAGGGATAGGGACGCCCCGTGGGTTCGCCAGGTATTTTTCCTTCCCCCACACAGCGGCGGTTACACCCGAGTCCCTCCGGTCCAGCCAGGGCCGCGGGGGGATAGGGTCGCCCCGTGGGTTCGCCACGTATTTTACCTTCCCCCACACAGCGGCGGTTACACCCGAGTCCCTCCGGTCCAGCCTGGGCCGCGGAGGGATAGGGACGCCCCTTGGGGTCGTCAGGTATTTTTCCTTCCCCCACACAGCGGCGGTTACACCCGAGTCCCTCCGGTCCAGCCTGGGCCGCGGGGGGATAGGGACGCCCCGTGGGTTCGCCAGGTATTTTTCCTTCCCCCACACAGCGGCGGTTACACCCGAGTCCCTCCGGTCCAGCCTGGGCCGCGGAGGGATAGGGACGCCCCGTGGGTTCGCCAGGTATTTTTCCTTCCCCCACACAGCGGCGGTTACACCCGAGTCCCTCCGGTCCAGCCAGGGCCGCGGGGGGATAGGGTCGCCCCGTGGGTTCGCCGGGTATTTTTCCTTCCCCCACACAGCGGCGGTTACACCCGAGTCCCTCCGGTCCAGCCTGGGACGCGGAGGGATAGGGACGCCCCGTGGGTTCACAAGGTATTTTTCCTTCCCCCACACAGCGGCGGTTACACCCGAGTCCCTCCGGTCCAGCCTGGGCCGCGGAGGGATAGGGACGCCCCCCGGGTTCACAAGGTATTTTTCCTTCCCCCACACAGCGGCGGTTACACCCGAGTCCCTCCGGTCCAGCCTGGGCCGCGGAGGGATAGGGACGCCCCGTGGGTTCGTCAGGTATTTTTCCTTCCCCCACACAGCGGCGGTTACACCCGAGTCCCTCCGGTCCAGCCTGGGCCGCGGAGGGATAGGGACGCCCCGTGGGGTCGTCAGGTATTTTACCTTCCCCCACACAGCGGCGGTTACACCCGAGTCCCTCCGGTCCAGCCTGGGCCGCGGGGGGATAGGGACGCCCCGTGGGTTCACAAGGTATTTTTCCTTCCCCCACACGGCGGCGGTTACACCCGAGTCCCTCCGGTCCAGCCTGGGCCGCGGAGGGATAGGGACGCCCCGTGGGGTCGTCAGGTATTTTTCTCTCCCCCACACAGCGGCGGTTACACCCGAGTCCCTCCGGTCCAGCCTGGGCCGCGGGGGGATAGGGACGCCCCGTGGGTTCACAAGGTATTTTTCCTTCCCCCACACAGCGGCGGTTACACCCGAGTCCCTCCGGTCCAGCCTGGGCCGCGGAGGGATAGGGACGCCCCGTGGGGTCGTCAGGTATTTTACCTTCCCCCACACAGCGGCGGTTACACCCGAGTCCCTCCGGTCCAGCCTGGGCCGCGGGGGGATAGGGACGCCCCGTGGGTTCACAAGGTATTTTTCCTTCCCCCACACGGCGGCGGTTACACCCGAGTCCCTCCGGTCCAGCCTGGGCCGCGGAGGGATAGGGACGCCCCGTGGGGTCGTCAGGTATTTTTCCTTCCCCCACACAGCGGCGGTTACACCCGAGTCCCTCCGGTCCAGCCTGGGCCGCGGGGGGATAGGGACGCCCTGTGGGTTCACAAGGTATTTTTCCTTCCCCCACACAGCGGCGGTTACACCCGAGTCCCTCCGGTCCAGCCTGGGCCGCGGAGGGATAGGGACGCCCCGTGGGTTCGTCAGGTATTTTTCCTTCCCCCACACAGCGGCGGTTACACCCGAGTCCCTCCGGTCCAGCCTGGGCCGCGGAGGGATAGGGACGCCCCGTGGGGTCGTCAGGTATTTTACCTTCCCCCACACAGCGGCGGTTACACCCGAGTCCCTCCGGTCCAGCCTGGGCCGCGGGAAGATAGGGACGCCCCGTGGGTTCACAAGGTATTTTTCCTTCCCCCACACAGCGGCGGTTACACCCGAGTCCCTCCGGTCCAGCCTGGGCCGCGGAGGGATAGGGATGCCCCGTGGGGTCGTCAGGTATTTTTCCTTCCCCCACACAGCGGCGGTTACACCCGAGTCCCTCCGGTCCAGCCTGGGCCGCGGGGGGATAGGGACGCCCCGTGGGGTTGTCAGGTATTTTTCCTTCCCCCACACAGCGGCGGTTACACCCGAGTCCCTCCGGTCCAGCCTGGGCCGCGGAGGGATAGGGACGCCCCGTGGGTTCGCCAGGTATTTTTCCTTCCCCCACACAGCGGCGGTTACACCCGAGTCCCTCCGGTCCAGCCTGGGCCGCGGGGGGATAGGGACGCCCCGTGGGTTCACAAGGTATTTTTCCTTCCCCCACACAGCGGCGGTTACACCCGAGTCCCTCCGGTCCAGCCTGGGCCGCGGAGGGATAGGGATGCCCCGTGGGGTCGTCAGGTATTTTTCCTTCGCCCACACAGCGGCGGTTACACCCGAGTCCCTCCGGTCCAGCCTGGGCCGCGGGGGGATAGGGACGCCCCGTGGGGTTGTCAGGTATTTTTCCTTCCCCCATACAGCGGCGGTTACACCCGAGTCCCTCCGGTCCAGCCTGGGCCGCGGGGGGATAGGGACGCCCCGTGGGGTCGTCAGGTATTTTACCTTCCCCCACACAGCGGCGGTTACACCCGAGTCCCTCCGGTCCAGCCTGGGCCGCGGGGGGATAGGGACGCCCCGTGGGTTCGCCAGGTATTTTTCCTTCCCCCACACAGCGGCGGTTACACCCGAGTCCCTCCGGTCCAGCCTGGGCCGCGGAGGGATAGGGACGCCCCGTGGGTTCGCCAGGTATTTTTCCTTCCCCCACACAGCGGCGGTTACACCCGAGTCCCTCCGGTCCAGCCTGGGCCGCGGGGGGATAGGGTCGCCCCGTGGGTTCGCCAGGTATTTTACCTTCCCCCACACAGCGGCGGTTACACCCGAGTCCCTCCGGTCCAGCCTGGGCCGCGGAGGGATAGGGACGCCCCTTGGGGTCGTCAGGTATTTTTCCTTCCCCCACACAGCGGCGGTTACACCCGAGTCCCTCCGGTCCAGCCTGGGCCGCGGGGGGATAGGGACGCCCCGTGGGTTCGCCAGGTATTTTTCCTTCCCCCACACAGCGGCGGTTACACCCGAGTCCCTCCGGTCCAGCCTGGGCCGCGGAGGGATAGGGACGCCCCGTGGGTTCGCCAGGTATTTTTCCTTCCCCCACACAGCGGCGGTTACACCCGAGTCCCTCCGGTCCAGCCAGGGCCGCGGGGGGATAGGGTCGCCCCGTGGGTTCGCCAGGTATTTTTCCTTCCCCCACACAGCGGCGGTTACACCCGAGTCCCTCCGGTCCAGCCTGGGCCGCGGAGGGATAAGGACGCCCCGTGGGGTCGTCAGGTATTTTTCCTTCCCCCACACAGCGGCGGTTACACCCGAGTCCCTCCGGTCCAGCCTGGGCCGCGGGGGGATAGGGACGCCCCGTGGGTTCACAAGGTATTTTTCCTTCCCCCACACAGCGGCGGTTACACCCGAGTCCCTCCGGTCCAGCCTGGGCCGCGGAGGGATAGGGACGCCCCGTGGGTTCGCCAGGTATTTTTCCTTCCCCCACACAGCGGCGGTTACACCCGAGTCCCTCCGGTCCAGCCTGGGCCGCGGGGGGATAGGGACGCCCCGTGGGTTCGCCAGGTATTTTTCCTTCCCCCACACAGCGGCGGTTACACCCGAGTCCCTCCGGTCCAGCCTGGGCCGCGGAGGGATAGGGACGCCCCGTGGGTTCGTCAGGTATTTTTCCTTCCCCCACACAGCGGCGGTTACACCCGAGTCCCTCCGGTCCAGGTTGGGCCGCGGGGGGATAGGGACGCCCCTTGGGGTTGTCAGGTATTTTTCCTTCCCCCATACAGCAGCGGTTACACCCGAGTCCCTCCGGTCCAGCCTGGGCCGCGGGGGGATAGGGACGCCCCGTGGGTTCGTCAGGTATTTTTCCTTCCCCCATACAGCGGCGGTTACACCCGGATCCCTCCGGTCCAGCCTGGGCCGCGGAGGGATAGGGACGCCCCGTGGGGTCGTCAAGTATTTTACCTTCCCCCACACAGCGGCGGTTACACCCGAGTCCCTCCGGTCCAGCCTAGGCCGCGGAGGGATAGGGACGCCCCGTGGGTTCGTCAGGTATTTCTCCTTCCCCCACACAGCGGCGGTTACACCCGAGTCCCTCCGGTCCAGCCTGGGCCGCGGAGGGATAGGGACGCCCCGTGGGTTCGCCAGGTATTTTTCCTTCCCCCACACAGCGGCGGTTACACCCGAGTCCCTCCGGTCCAGCCTGGGCCGCGGAGGGATAGGGACGCCCCGTGGGTTCGCCAGGTATTTTTCCTTCCCCCACACAGCCGCGGTTACACCCGAGTCCCTCCGGTCCAGCCTGGGCCGCGGGGGGATAGGGACGCCCCGTGGGTTCGCCAGGTATTTTTCCTTCCCCCATACAGCGGCGGTTACACCCGAGTCCCTCCGGTCCAGCCGGGGCCGCGGGGGGATAGGGTCGCCCCGTGGGTTCGTCAGGTATTTTTCCTTCCCCCACACAGCGGCGGTTACACCCGAGTCCCTCCGGTCCAGTCTGGGCCGCGGAGGGATAGGGACGCCCCGTGGGTTCGTCAGGTATTTTTCCTTCCCCCACACAGCGGCGGTTACACCCGAGTCCCTCCGGTCCAGCCTGGGCCGCGGGGGGATAGGGACGCCCCGTGGGTTCGCCAGGTATTTTTCCTTCCCCCACACAGCGGCGGTTACACCCGAGTCCCTCCGGTCCAGCCTGGGCCGCGGAGGGATAGGGACGCCCCGTGGGTTCGCCAGGTATTTTTCCTTCCCCCACACAGCGGCGGTTACACCCGAGTCCCTCCGGTCCAGCCTGGGCCGCGGGGGGATAGGGACGCCCCGTGGGGTCGTCAGGTATTTTTCCTTCCCCCACACGGCGGCGGTTACACCCGAGTCCCTCCGGTCCAGCCTGGGCCGCGGAGGGATAGGGACGCCCCGTGGGTTCGCCAGGTATTTTTCCTTCCCCCACACAGCGGCGGTTACACCCGAGTCCCTCCGGTCCAGCCTGGGCCGCGGGGGGATAGGGACGCCCCGTGGGTTCACAAGGTATTTTACCTTCCCCCACACAGCGGCGTTTACACCCGAGTCCCTCCGGTCCAGCCTGGGCCGCGGAGGGATAGGGACGCCCCGTGGGGTCGTCAGGTATTTTTCCTTCCCCCACACAGCGGCGGTCACACCCGAGTCCCTCCGGTCCAGCCTGGGCCGCGGAGGGATAGGGACGCCCCGTGGGGTCGTCAGGTGTTTTTCCTTCCCCCACACAGCGGCGGTTACACCCGAGTCCCTCCGGTCCAGCCTGGGCCGCGGGGGGATAGGGACGCCCCGTGGGTTCACAAGGTATTTTTCCTTCCCCCACACAGCGGCGGTTACACCCGAGTCCCTCCGGTCCAGCCTGGGCCGCGGAGGGATAGGGACGCCCCGTGGGTTCACAAGGTATTTTTCCTTCCCCCACACAGCGGCGGTTACACCCGAGTCCCTCCGGTCCAGCCTGGGCCGCGGAGGGATAGGGACGCCCCGTGGGTTCGCCAGGTATTTTTCCTTCCCCCACACAGCGGCGGTTACACCCGAGTCCCTCCGGTCCAGCCTGGGCCGCGGAGGGATAGGGACGCCCCGTGGGTTCGTCAGGTATTTTTCCTTCCCCCACACAGCGGCGGTTACACCCGAGTCCCTCCGGTCCAGTCTGGGCCGCGGGGGGATAGGGACGCCCCGTGGGTTCGCCAGGTATTTTTCCTTCCCCCACACAGCGGCGGTTACACCCGAGTCCCTCCGGTCCAGCCTGGGCCGCGGAGGGATAGGGACGCCCCGTGGGTTCGTCAGGTATTTTTCCTTCCCCCACACAGCGGCGGTTACACCCGAGTCCCTCCGGTCCAGCCCGGGCCGCGGGGGGATAGGGACGCCCCGTGGGTTCGCCAGGTATTTTACCTTCCCCCATACAGCGGCGGTTACACCCGAGTCCCTCCGGTCCAGCCTGGGCCGCGGAGGGATAGGGACGCCCCGTGGGTTCGCCAGGTATTTTTCGTTCCCCCACACAGCGGCGGTTACACCCGAGTCCCTCCGGTCCAGCCTGGGCCGCGGGGGGATAGGGACGCCCCGTGGGGTCGTCAGGTATTTTTCCTTCCCCCACACGGCGGCGGTTACACCCGAGTCCCTCCGGTCCAGCCTGGGCCGCGGAGGGATAGGGACGCCCCGTGGGTTCACAAGGTATTTTTCCTTCCCCCACACAGCGGCGGTTACACCCGAGTCCCTCCGGTCCAGCCTGGGCCGCGGAGGGATAGGGACGCCCCGTGGGTTCGCCAGGTATTTTTCCTTCCCCCACACAGCAGCGGTTACACCCGAGTCCCTCCGGTCCAGCCTGGGCCGCGGAGGGATAGGGACGCCCCGTGGGTTCGTCAGGTATTTTTCCTTCCCCCACACAGCGGCGGTTACACCCGAGTCCCTCCGGTCCAGCCTGGGCCGCGGGGGGATAGGGACGCCCCGTGGGTTCGCCAGGTATTTTTCCTTCCCCCATACAGCGGCGGTTACACCCGAGTCCCTCCGGTCCAGCCTGGGCCGCGGGGGGATTGGGACGCCCCGTGGGTTCGCCAGGTATTTTTCCTTCCCCCACACAGCGGCGGTTACACCCGAGTCCCTCCGGTCCAGCCTGGGCCGCGGAGGGATAGGGACGCCCCGTGGGTTCGTCAAGTATTTTTCCTTCCCCCACACAGCGGCGGTTACACCCGAGTCCCTCCGGTCCAGTCTGGGCCGCGGAGGGATAGGGACGCCCCGTGGGTTCGTCAGGTATTTTTCCTTCCCCCACACAGCGGCGGTTACACCCGAGTCCCTCCGGTCCAGCCTGGGCCGTGGGGGGATAGGGACGCCCCGTGGGTTCGCCAGGTATTTTTCCTTCCCCCACACAGCGGCGGTTACACCCGAGTCCCTCCGGTCCAGCCTGGGCCGCGGAGGGATAGGGACGCCCCGTGGGTTCGCCAGGTATTTTTCCTTCCCCCACACAGCGGCGGTTACACCCGAGTCCCTCCGGTCCAGCCAGGGCCGCGGGGGGATAGGGTCGCCCCGGGGGTTCGCTAGGTATTTTTCCTTCCCCCACACAGCGGCGGTTACACCCGAGTCCCTCCAGTCCAGTCTGGGCCGCGGAGGGATAGGGACGCCCCGTGGGTTCGCCAGGTATTTTTCCTTCCCCCACACAGCGGCGGTTACACCCGAGTCCCTCCGGTCCAGCCTGCGCCGCGGAGGGATAGGGACGCCCCGTGGGTTCGCCAGGTATTTTTCCTTCCCCCACACAGCGGCGGTTACACCCGAGTCCCTCCGGTCCAGCCTGGGCCACGGAGGGATAGGGACGCCCCGTGGGTTCGCCAGGTATTTTTCCTTCCCCCACACAGCGGCGGTTACACCTGAGTCCCTCCGGTCCAGCCTGGGCCGCGGAGGGATAGGGACGCCCCGTGGGTTCGCCAGGTATTTTTCCTTCCCCCACACGGCGGCGGTTACACCCGAGTCCCTCCGGTCCAGCCTGGGCCGCGGGGGATAGGGACGCCCCGTGGGGTCGTCAGGTATTTTTCCTTCCCCCACACGGCGGCGGTTACACCCGAGTCCCTCCGGTCCAGCCTGGGCCGCGGGGGGATAGGGACGCCCCGTGGGTTCGCCAGGTATTTTTCCTTCCCCCACACAGCGGCGGTTACACCCGAGTCCCTCCGGTCCAGCCTGGGCCGCGGAGGGATAGGGACGCCCCTCGGGTTCGCCAGGTATTTTTCCTTCCCCCACACAGCGGCGGTTACACCCGAGTCCCTCCGCTCCAGCCTGGGCCGCGGGGGGATAGGGACGCCCCGAGGGTTCGCCACGTATTTTTCCTTCCCCCACACAGCGGCGGTTACACCCGAGTCCCTCCGGTCCAGCCTGGGCCGCGGGGGGATAGGGACGCCCCGTGGGTTCGCCAGGTATTATTCCTTCCCCCACACTTGGCTTTTGGACCATCGAGGCCCCCGCCGCTGAGGCGAGGGGGCCTCCTTCGCTTTGGGACCACTGAGGCCCCCGCCGCTGAGGCGAAGGGGGCCTCTTTGGCTTTGGGACCACCGAGGCCCCCGCCGCTGAGGCGAGAGGGCCTCCTTGGCTTTCGGACCATCGAGGCCCCCGCCGCTGAGGCGAGGGGGCCTCCTTCGCTTTGGGACCACCGAGGCCCCCGCCGCTGAGGCGAGGGGGCCTCTTTGGCTTTGGGACCATCGAGGCCCCCGCCGATGAGGCGAGGGGGCCTCTTTGGCTTTGGGACCACCGAGGCCCCCGCCGCTGAGGCGAGGGGGCCTCTTGGGCTTTGGGAACACCGAGGCCCCCGCCGCTGAGGCGAGGGGGCCTCCTTCGCTTTGGGACCACCGAGGCCCCCTCCGCTGAGGCGAGGCGGCCTCCTTCTCTTCGGGACCACTGAGGCCCCCGCCGCTGGGGCGAGGGGGCCTCTTTGACTTTGGGACCACCGAGGCCCCCTCCGCTGAGGCGAGGGGGCCTCCTTTGCTTTCGGACACCGAGGCCCCCGCCGCTGAGGCGAGGGGGCCTCTTTGACTTTGGGACCACCGAGGCCCCCTCCGCTGAGGCGAGGGGGCCTCCTTTGCTTTCGGACACCGAGGCCCCCGCCGCTGAGGCGAGGGGGCCTCTTTGACTTCGGGACCACCGAGGCCCCCTCCGCTGAGGCGAGGGGGCCTCCTTTGCTTTCGGACACCGAGGCCCCCGCCGCTGAGGCGAGGGGGCCTCCTTCGCTGTGGGATCACCAAGGCCCCCGCCGTTGAGGCGAAGGGGCCTCTTTCGCTTTGGGACTACCGAGGCCCCCTCCGCTGAGGCGAGGGGGCCTCCTGGGCTTTGGGAACACCGAGGCCCCCGCCGCTGAGGCGAGGGGGCCTCCTTCGCTTTGGGACCACCGAGGCCCCCTCCGCTGAGGCGAGGGGGCCTCCTTCTCTTCGGGACCACCGAGGCCCCCGCCGCTGGGGCGAGGGGGCCTCTTTGACTTTGGGACCACCGGGGCCCCCTCCGCTGAGGCGAGGGGGCCTCCTTTGCTTTCGGACACCGAGGCCCCCGCCGCTGAGGCGAGGGGGCCTCCTTCGCTGTGGGATCACCGAGGCCCCCGCCGCTGAGGCGAGGGGGCCTCCTTCGCTTTGGATTCACCGAGGCGGGGGTTTGCGTGTCCCCTCCGCAGACGTGCGGCACTGCGGATTGGGGGGACACGACCGGAGGGTTAGAGGATGGCCCCGCGCACGGACACCTTCGGCAGAAGTGCCGTGCGCCGGGGGAGGGGGGGGGACCGGGCCACGGACCAAGCCCCCGTGATCTGCCGGCCAAACGCCGCCCAGTCGGTAGTAACTGGCGGCTAAGGGCCCACACCCGTGAGACTGCGTCCCCCTTCCCTTGGGGGGGTGGTGGACCGTGCCGGAAGTGGAGCCGGCGCTCCGCCTCGCCCCCCATTCCGTGCCCCTGGGAGGGGATCCGGCTACGTGTAGGGCGGGTGCATGCACGTAGCGCGGACCAGGGGACAAGGGGAGGAGACGAAGAGGAGAGCCGCCGCCATGATGCTTAGCCGGACGGGTTGGGGTGAAACCTCCCTCCCGGTCGCTTTCCAGACCGTGGGGGGCCGGCGGGCACCATGGGGATGTGCCGCGGGGGCGCCCTACCGGGGGACCGCATCTCCTCCTCCTCCTCCTGTGTGTGTGTGTGTGTGTGTGTGTGTGTGTGTGTGTGTGTGTGTGTGTGTGTGTGTGTGTGTGTGTGTGTGTGTGTGTGTGTGTGTGTGTGTGTGTGTGTGTGTGTGTGTGTGTGTGTGTGTGTGTGTGTGTGTGTGTGTGTGTGTGTGTGTGTGTGTGTGTGTGTGTGTGTGTGTGTGTGTGTGTGTGTTCGCGCCAAGGGACATCAGACTGCGAGGTTCAACCCAAGGATTCTACATCATCCACAATCACCATTAACTCACCCTTCATCGGCGGGGCTTGCAACACCCCCGCACACTAATTCACAGCTTCTTCAACACAAACAAGCCCCAGATGCCCTGCACTTTGGTTATTCAAGTGTTCAGCCGTGGCGGCCTGCACTGCATCATGGCTGTAGGTCGCACCGCGGCAGCTCAGGAAGGTCGGGTCGATCCCTCACAGCAAACTGGCAAAAACCGCTCAAGGTGCCGGAACACAACACCTCACAAAACCTGTCTACAACCTGCCGGCTGCAAAGCGCCAAGTGCACAAAAAGAAGAGGCATGCAAATGTGATGTCCCCCAGCTTTGGCCCAAACTGCTTGTCAGAGCCCAAGGTGGTTCTTATCTTTGGCACACCCCGTGGAAACCCCCAGGTGGTTCTTATTTTTGGGGCGGGGGGTTAAGCAACCCGGGTGTTGGAGGCGCCGGCACCTTCTGATCCCTCCGTGTGACATTCCGTCGGGTTGTTGTTCCTTTACGGGGCCCTGGACAGTCACCCGTTCTTCCCTTCGCATGTTGCGTCGGGTCGCTGCGTTCTGTCGGCCGCTGCGGCCGGTGCTCCTGCTGGTGTTGTTTCCGCGTTCGCGGAGCCCAGTGGTTGGTGTGTTGGGGCTGTGCTGAATGTGGCGGGATGTGCCAATTGTGCGTCAGCGGCGCCCAATAGTTGGTGTGCTGGGGCTGTGTCGGTGCCGAGTCATTTGGCGGTGGGAAATGTGGCGGAAGCAAGGAACAGATGCATGGAGCATGCAAAGCACAAAAGGATAGGAGGACAAAGGACGAAGCCCTGGATTTGGCGCGGGACATTTGGCGGCCAAATTGAAGCGCCAAAGTTCCCACGCCAAAATCATGGCCCACCAACCCCCCCCCCCCCCTGTCGTGTGTCAAGCAGCAGACACACAGCCACACGCGACCCCCACCTCCTTCGCGGGCTGAGCCTGCGCCGCATCCGTTCTCCCCCTTTCCCCAACTGCCCAACCCAACGGCATTTCCCACCAACGGTAGCCGCTCCGAACCGCTTTGCCCCCCTGTGTGACAGTCCGTCGGGTTGTTGCTCCTTTACGGGGCCCTGGACAGTCACACGTTCTTCCCTCCGCATGTTGCGTCGGGTCGGCCGCTGCGGCCGGTGCTCTTGCTGGTGTCGTTTCCGCGTTCGCGGAGCCCAGTGGTTGGAGTGTTGGGGCTGTGTTGAATGTCAGCGTCAGCGGCGCCCAATAATTGGCGTATTGAGGATGTGCTGGTTGTTGCCGGGGTCGTTTGACTGTTTTTGTTGTCCACGCGCCTCTGTCCACAGGCCATCCATAGCCTGCCTCGCTGTGTTTCTGTGTGCGTGAGGCCCAGGTGCCCTGTTCCTCCACGCGCTGTCCCGGCCGTCCACCATATGTCCTTTTCCCCCTCACGGCTGGTCTGCCCCTGATGGGCTCCCGGTCATGTTGCGCAAACAGCCCATCTGGGCTGCGGGAGATACCCCCCCACCTGATGCCGGTTGAGTAGGGGTTGCCCTGGCACCCGGTAGCGACGGGGCTCGCTGGCCAGGCCATCCCCTTTGTTGTCGCTGCCTCCCATGCGCACGCTCTGCCATCTCCTCCATTCTGGTTCCCTGTTCCCGCTGTTCTGGTTGCCTCTCCTGCCTTGCTGTGCCCCTCCTCCTTGTCTGCTGTGCTCGCCCTTGTCCCTCCTGGTGTGGCTCCCGCGTTCTGTGTGTCTGTGTTGCTCCTCCCCCTGTCTGGTGGCGCTCCTGGGTGCCCATGTCGCACACCCCCTCCTCCCCCCCCCCCCCCCCCGCCCTCAACCGCCTTCCGGGCCAAGCCCCCCTCTGGACCCCTCTCCCTCCGATGCATACCTGCGGACAGACTGCGTTGCTGCGTTGGGCGGCCGTGGCTGCTCACCCTCCGGTGGGACCGGATACAGATTGGGCATACTGTAATCCGGGACCTGAGAGACAGTCCAGCAGCAGCAAAGGGTAGCCCAAGGAAGACAGCCCGGCGACATCGTCGACGATCACCCTCGCACCATCACACAGCAGCAGCAGCCGGTGCGACGACAATCCCGTCGGCTGCTGTCACCACGCCGTTCGGATACCCCAACGGATGGTGTTCTGAACGGCCATCCGCTGATGAAGAGTACCCAACGACTCTCCCCACTACTGCACTGGACGAAAAACGGGACCTCTCACCGGGGCCTCAATTTGCGGGAAAAAAAACCAAAACTGGACCGAACCCAACCACCCACCCAGCAACCCCCAGGCAGGGATGCATTGGAAAGGGGGGGGGGTACACCCCCCCCGCCCCTCCAGGCCGCCCAGCCTACGCCCAGCCACTGTTGACGCCAAGTGCCAGCCTCAATGGCATTTGTAACCGCCCCCAACCGCTTCGGCAACCTCCTCCAACCGCCTGCCCAACCGCCTCTTGGCCCACCTCTGAGGTCCCTTCCCTTCTAACGCACCCCTGGGGCAGGGGGGTCTTCCTCACGGGACCTTGGCTTGGAATGGCCGCACAAGGCGGTTTATGGCCCTGGCAGACATAGTCCCATTGCTGGCCCTGCAGACGCTGTTCCTGTCTTCGACGGCCCCGCATCACGGAGCGCTGGTGGTAGGGCCAGCGCGTGCTCCTTCAGAAGCATTTCGTGGACAGCCGTCGCCCGAGATGGAGGGGAGGGCGGATTCCCCCACCTCCTTCGCGGGCTGAGCCTGCGCCGCATCCGTTCTCCCCCTTTCCCCAACTGCCCAACCCGACGGCATTGATAACCAACGGTAGGAGCACCGAACCGCTTTACCCCCCCCCCCCCCGTGTGACATGCCGTCCGGTTGCTCCTTTACGGGGCCCTGGACGGTCCCCCGTTCTTCCCTTCGCATGTTGCGTCGGGGCGCTGCTTTCTGTCGGCCGCTGCGGCCGGTGCTCCCGCTGGTGTCGTTTCCGCGTTCGCGGAGCCCATTAGTTGGTGTGTTGGGGCTGTGTTGAATGTGGCGGGATGTGCCGTTTGCGCGTCACCGGCGCCCGATAGTTGGCGTGTCGGGGTTGTGCTGGTTGTTGGGGGGGTCATTTGACTGTTTTTGCTGTCCACACACCTCCGTCCTCAACCGCCTTCCGGGCCACCGCCCGCTCTGGACCCCTCTCCCTCCGATGCATCCCTGCCCCACCCCTCAGACATGGCTCGGTCGGCTGCACCCCAAACGCCGGCCCGTTTGTGACCCGGACACCAAAATTCAGAACACGCGAAAGCAGTGCCTCTGGAATCAGCGCAACGCGGGGGGGGGCGGTCATTCATGGCATGTTCCATTGACCCCCAGCCCCAGGGACTTGCTTGAGCGGGGGGGGAGGGGGTCCAGGGGAGGGGGGGAGGGGTCCAGGGGGTCCAGGGGTCCCCCCCTGCCGGAATGAAAATTAAAGCAAGTCCCTGCCCCAGCCCGCCCCCTTCGGGACCCTTGGGCAGCAGATTCGGCAGCCCAGTTGGGGGCACAATACCCGACCTCGTGGACCCAGGGGAAGGGGCCTCAAAGGCGGTCCCAGAAGCGGTTGAACAGGCGGTTGCAGGAGGTTGCGAAAGCGGTTGCGGACGGTTACTGTCGGTTGCGAATGCCGTTGAGGCTGGCACCTGCCGTCAGGGAGACAGTGGCTGTGCATAGGCTAGGCGCCCGAGAGGGGGAGGGTTGGGGGTGCCTCCCCCCTCCAAAGCATAGCTGCGTGGACCCTATGACTCTGTCCTGAGGCAACAACGGCCTGTGCAAGATTGTGAAGGGGTCGCGTGCGCCGCAACACGTGACACACACAGAAACGCGCACGGGGTACCTCAGGAACGTTGACCTGCTTCCAAGTGCGCAGTATGGGGTCCCTCACAGGCATTGTCTCACTGGACAACTTCGGTTGGTGGCCATAGAGGTTGTCTTTCAGGACAAGGCGCGCTGCAACGGCAGAAGGGCGCGTGCGCGCTGCGTTTGCCGGTCTGCTGCACCGTGGGCCCGAAGGGCGGGGGGCACCGGCGTGGGCACGCAGATATGTCGACAACGCTCAGAGCGCCAAGAAAATGTGTGCGGGCTGCTGCAGGATGGTTTGCAAACCCCGCCCCCATTTACACCCCCGCGGGGGTTTTGTCGGTCCCTTCTACGGGGGGGATTCAGAGTTTTCCTTAAGGGGGGGGGGTCCAAAGAGGGGGGGGGCTGGGGGGGGGACCCCCCCCCTCAGGAGACCCTGAGTTGTTAGAGGCGCCGAACAATTTTTTGGGCCTAAATTGACTTGCGCCGAAGGCGCCAGAAAAAAATCGTGATTGGCCGAAGGCCCGGAGAAAAATTTGCCCAATCACTTAAAGGGGGGGTGGGGTGTCAGAGCCCCCGCCCCCCCCCCAGGAGATGCTGAGTTGTTAAGCAAAACTCTGGGGGGATTAATACCGGGGGCTAGGGTTGCATTGTCAAGATACGACGTGTTCTATGTGTCTGTATCCCAGAAGTGAGCCCCCAGCCAAGCGCATGACGCAAGCCACCAGTCGAGCATTCTTCCAGCCAAGAGCTTCTGCCAGCTCCAGCTCCAGAGGCTGTGGGGGGGGGGGGGGTGGCAGAGGCATCCTAAATGATGGAAAAACACTTTGTGGCACTCTTTTAGGGGCGTTTCGATCCGATCAGTGGCCTCAGGAACCCCTTTTGGGGGCCCTTTGGGGGTTCTCGAATGCCCAAAACCAGCCCTGCAGGCGGCTATTTTGGGTTTCCACATGACTCCAACTACAGAGCAACCAAAACGAAGGTGTGTTGGGGGCCTTGGACCGAGATACAGGGCTTTGGGAACCCGTTTTGCTGGAAAATTGGTCCGCCGATTCGTTGGGATTTCTTCGCCGATTTTTGGGGGGGGGGTTGCAATTGTGCGTGCCGAGGTCGGTGCCCCTGAAGACATACAAGAGATACTAACGTCCACACCCTTGTAGGCATTGATGGGGCTTTTTCGATTCCACAAAGCTTTGGGCCTTTTTCATTCCTCAAGGCTTTGGGGACACCAAAACGGCAAGGTCCATGCAGCCCTTTCCAATTCCTCCTGCAAACTAAGGGTGGTGGCGCTTACGGTGAGGCAAGAATGCATACCTTTTCACGGGGGAATCTTTGCACTGCGCGCTACTTTTAGACTATGTTCCCCCCGAAGAGCCCCCAAGCACACCCCTTGGAAACGCCCTGAGAATTAGGTGACCCAAACTGCCCCAGCTTTTCTCATGTACATGAAGCAACATCTCCAGGTGAATATTGGAGGTTCATCGGGTTGCTTCCTTTTCTTGGCTTTTTTAGCCGGTGGTTTCGGTTCTGAGGAAGGGGCTCTCTCCTTTCCCTTGCGGTTAGAATCGGATTGGGGTTGAGATTGTGTAGCCACGGGGGGTTGCGAGGACTGAGAGGGTTGAGGGAGACTGGGGTTGGACGAAGCCACATCGGCCCGAGGGGGCGCAGCAACATAAAAAGCATCCAGTGTGCGTTGCCGCTTTTCTAGGACCTGCTGCGCATAATTTGCTTGTTTCTTGGCCTCTCTCTCTCTCTTTTCTCACGGCGCAAACGGTCAATCTCAAGCTACAGTGTTGGCGCTTCACTGCCACCTTCAAGGAATGGTTGGCCATCAAGCCCATCCTGGATAATTACACTTTCCTCACCCCTTGGTAAGTGGTTACCCTTGCCGAACCGCAAGACCTGCTCAATCACCTTTGGCACACCCGTGACAGGTTGCTCCGGATACTTTGGGTGCTCCTTGCGGGCCCCTAGTATCTCAAGTATGGGTCTCTAGTACGGCCAGACGCCCAAATAGTTGCACTGCGCTTAAGGCTCCCCCCAGGTTCACCGACCTTTGCCCACCTTGAGCATGCATCACCTGGAGGACCCTTTGGGTGAGAGAGAATGATGAATGGCAACCCTAGCCGCCCGTTGATGCACCCCCAACCCGCTTTACCCCCCATGGGCACCAGAGAATGGGGCGCTTGCATGCGCTCGGGGGGGGGGGGGTGACTGGGGTCACCCGCAGGTCAAAAATTGGTCAAAAATGACTGTTGTCAAACTTGTTCCCAGACCCTTTGGGCTGTTTTTGGCTGCTTTTTGGCCCAGTTTTGGCCCCCTCAAAAGCCCTGAAAAGGTGCCATTCTGGGACAACAAAATCAAAAATAGCGAAAAATGCCTTTGTCCAAAAGCGACCCCGGACGTTGTGGGATGCCGTGACACTTATTCTTCGCTTGTTCTGAGTCCATATCGCCTACTTTTAGTGCACCAGAGATTCCAAAAAGCCCATTGCAGGATCATGTACGTAGTGCACAGGGTGCGGAGTATGCAGGGCACAGAGAGTGCGACGCGGTGTCTGCACACCACGGTCTGCTGTGTGTGCCGTCTGCAGTGTGCATTGTATAACGTGCTGGGTGTGCAGCGTGCAGCGTGCAGCGTGCGTGGGGGCACACTGTGCACTGTTCGAAATACGCTCTGTGCCCTGTGTGCCCTGTGTGCAGTGTGTGGAGCGTGGTGTACACTGCGCAACGTTGCCTTGACCACCAGCTCAGTCCCAAAACTCCTGGTTACAGGTTGCCTTCTTGGTTGACCCATCCCCCAACCCCCACCGCCATGGCAACTTTTTTTTTGCGGGTCCTTGAGGAGCCTGTAGCACTGCCCTTTTCAAAAAATTCAAATCACAGAGGCCACCACCCACCTACCCCGAACGCTGAGCTGACACAGGGATCATGGACACAATCTGCGGACAGCGTGGGCTGGACATCATTATGCAGCAATTTCAACATGGTTTGAAGTTAAATTCCATGGTGCTGTTGGACAAAGAAGAATAGGCTGACGAAGCATTGCGTGGGCATAGTATTTCCTGCTGCAGGGTGTGCGTGGCACAGACTTCGACGACATCCGAGGGAATGTCTGGAAAACCGGACAGGGCTTCTTATCCTGGCGTGTTGGTACCCCCCCCCCCTTGTATAACCTACGCCAAAATCCCAAATTAATACGGTCCCTACGCCTATTGTAGCTTGGACACGGGCGTAGCTTGCGCGCGACACATACAACTACCAACACCGGGCGCCCAGGTTCAAAAAGAGAGGATTGCATGGTGAGCCGGTGCAAGAAAGGGGGAATATAATGCACAAACATCCCCAAAATTAGAGCTATGTGGGTTCAAGTGGCAAACACTCACAACAAATGTGTCCATGACTCTATGTAACTCGCAAATCCGTCACCAAACCCATGTCTTATGTGGCTGCACTACATTTGGTACCAAATTAAAATTACGTACCAAATTAATACGGTCCCTACACCTACTGCAGCTTGGACAAGGGCGTAGCTTATCCAAGGGGGGGGGGGGGTACGTAGGAACGCACCTGCAGATGTCTATCACTGGGCCCTGTTCCTGAGTCCACATGGATGCTGTCTCACAACACGGGGCACAGGTACACCCAGCATGCCCCCCAGCACACGTTGCACGTGAGACGCACACCTTCATCCTTCTTTCGTGGAACGTACTCCGATTGCAGTTGATGTGCAGTTGCCCTGTGAAAAGGCGTGCCTGGCATTGGCAGCCGGCCCCCGACTGACGACTGAAGCTGCCAATTGCCGTACGGTGTCACGCATAAAGCACGCAGGGCACTCCAATGGCATACCTCACTTCGGGGGTTGCGGGGCACCGCAGAAAGTCCCAACGTTGATATTCGGCCTTGGGAGACTTGGACATCCTACATTCAAACCCTTGAAAGTGCCAGACCGCATGGAGACGTATGCCAAGCGTGTCCCTTCCCGAACTGCGAGCTGGGCCTTGGGGTCGGTCACACGGAATCTCCCAAGACACATACCCCTGTCCCCCTTGACACGGCCGACGACAGACGCGGCCGAAAGCAGGGCAAACGGGGTCCGACAGGGCCCTCATACTTCCACAAAACCCGACTAACACACAACCCACAGGCAAGCAGTCCTTAGATGGGTTGAGTCCCATTGCAGCAACATGCGGTGAAAATCACGTCAGAATACGTAGACATGGGTCGCATTTTTTTCCAGGTTCACAGTAGTCTCAATTGCCCAGCTCTCTCGCAAAAGGTAGGACACCATAGACACCACAGTCGGAGTACGCCCCACACAGCGTCCCTGTCTTCCACCGCCTTCGACAACGGCTTCAGCACCACCGCCCCGCAGGCCTCTCCCCGGACAAAACCCGTTGGCCTCGTCCGAGAACGTGGCGCAGCGACCCCTGGGCGAAAGCATTTTGGCTGCACATGACTTGGCATATGTTTCCATACTGAGCATCCAACTAACTCCAACTGCAACTGCAGTGTCACAGTCATGGTATTTATAGCCTTGCATGCTGCATCGTACCCTACTTCACTCAGCGCCAATGTCTGCTGCTCATCATGTCCAGGGTCGTTGCATGCACATGGTACCGCCACAGCTACTAGGGGCAACTAGGGTACTTACTCACTTGGAGGTTTGGGCTCCCAATATGTACCCTTCGGAGGCCGAGCCTCTACCCCCAGCCGCGTTCCACCCCCCGGCCTGGCCTGAGGACCTGTTGGACCCCCCCCCCCCTGCACCCAAAACCGCTGGGGGGGGGGGGTTCATCCGCAAGGTCAGGACTGGTATGTCATGAGCCTCTGAGCTTATGGTTAATGGTGTCATGGTGAAGATCCAACGCCTCAGTTGTGTGTCAGTGTCTCACGTGAAACATCACCTACACAACTCTGGGTCGCTTCCCCTTCAGGGCCAACAGTGTCTGCAACATATCTTGGAGTAGCTGATACATGTCCATTCTGTGGTCCTCCCACAGGATTTCCCTATCGACCTTCAGCTGTTGCATTTTCATGCGAAGGGCCACTAGAAACTCCCTGCCCACACACTGCTGGATATCCTCCATATGCTCCTTGGCTCACTGACAACAGTTGTCCCATCGTGCCGCCCACAGGCGAAACATGGCGATGTTATGTTCCACTGGCACTCTTGCCCCAAAGCTCTCCCCGCGCGCCATTTCCTCCTGAACTTGCAGTTCAGATAGCCTACACCCCTCCAAGCATGCCTGCCCGTATAACATAACCATTTGTGCGCCTTCTTGAGACATCGTGTCTTTAGCTTTCTCACAAGGGGCACAATCACAGATTGTGCCACAGCGCGGTGCTAGGGTTGCAGGTTGGAATTCGCACAAATCCGCACGAATTCGAATTCGGTACGAATTCGCTCGAATTCAGAGGAATCATTTACAAACTCTCATTATGACTCCATTGAAATCAAATCCCCTTGAATTCCCACGATTTCCAATTCGGTATGCACTCGAATGCATTTTGAATTCGAGGCTAATCTGCATCCCTACACGGTGCCCACCGCCTGGCAGCCACTGCAATTACCCTTGTGTACAGACAACCTCTGTCATATACTTTTCTTGGTCCATGTGCACGGACTGCCCAGCCCAGATCGTGGCACACTTTTTTGCTGGCATGTCATGACGGATCACCACACTTGCCGCTGCAGTTTGGTCTTTGGGAATCCTTCACCTTAGGCTTGGGTTGCTGGGGAGGGCGCTTCCACACAAAACCCCAAACCAGCCTTTGAACAAACTACTGGTGCTGCGCGTTCCCTATCTTCCCTCATACCAGCACAACATGCAAAAGACAAAGGAACAGGTGTGGACCCCTTGTGCTAAATTGTACATTTCACTCCAAAAAGTCTGAAAGTCCCCCTTGTCTTCAAAGCACATGACAATGTTGAGGTTGGGCTTGGGTTGACCTACCGACCTATCTGGATGAGAATCTGTTGTGTCACCATCACCATTGCAAAACCTAAGGCCGGGGTTACTATTGGAGGCAAAGCCCCACACACATGTGCCAATTACACTCCTTAGTAATTTGTTGCTGGTGAGACATGCATTGTTTGAGATCAAAATCAACTTCAAATTCAACAAAGCCTGCATTGTGGGCAGAGCCAGGGGGGAGGGGGATGAACCACTCACTATCTGCCCAAAATGGGGCAATGGGAGACAAGAATTTTATTGTACACAAATGGGCCCGTAGTCCTTGGCAATGGCTGCTTGTTGTTTGTTGGGGCCTCATGGGCAGGGAACGACTTGCTCAGTGGGCTGCTCTGACAGCCAAATTCCGAGACTCCCCGAAGGGCAAAGGTGGTCATGATCCAAGGACAAGCCAATCCAGAGGAGTGCTTTGCCATCTGATTGAGCCAGAGTGTGTGCAGTGGTGGTGTTTGTCTTCCTTGAGCCTAAGCACTATGAAAACGACAGCTTTAATGAGCCCACTACCCCTTCTGATTACATTGATGACAACGTATCCAAAAAAGCTTCCAAAGAAAAAAAAGGTTCTAGGCCAGCCGGGTTCTGTTGCCCTAAGACTAGGATAGAATAGGCCTGTGTATGGGCCAGCACTCCATTTCACTTAATGGCCTTGGGACTGATCCATTGCACACTTTCCATTGCACACCCTGCCTGCTGGGGTCATGTCTGGTGTGTGGTCAGGGTGAGTGGAGGGTAATCTCGGTCCCCCCTTTGGGGCGAGCTTTCGATGCCAGTTAGTTGCCAATGGCTCACTGTTTTTCATCTTGCATGGACCTTCCAAGAATTGCTCCCACCATCAGATGAAACCAGTATCCGTTCCACTATTTTGCCTGGGCGTCCCACTTGTGGGAGATGGTCTCCACCAATGCACCAAGGTCGAGCCCAAGCCCTTGGACACAAAGATCTAGAACAATTGGTTTGTACTTTTTGTCGATTCTCAGCCTCAATTCACAGAACACGATGATGTGTGTGGGTTGTCGCTCGTTCGGCCTGCGTGCATGGTGGCCAATGGTTGTAATTGCCCTGAATGTGCCCGAGCCCTGTCCCCTGAGGCGTCGTCAAAAGCAATAATTGAGTTGAACACTTCCCTAGTCTTCTTCGTGGTTCAAGCCTTGTCCATTCCAAAAAATGTCAGATAAATCTGGTGCACCAGAATCCAACAATGCTTATCCTTCAATTACAAAATAGAACACGGATCTGAGATCAAAGAAGATATGTAAATATGTAAAATGCATCGGGTTGCGAGGCTCTGGCACTCACCGGGTCTCGGCTCAAAACGTGGCACTGACCCAACAAATCATGAGCATACATGCACCACTGACGAATAAGTAAAGGGTTGCTGATCATAGTACCTGGTCTCCAGCTGGATGGACCTGAGATTAAACATCTGCATCGGAAAGAATTGCAACGATCAAACGATCACTGGGCTAGTTGTGGGAGCCGATCCGAGTCACTTGAATCAGCAGCCAAAAAACACTTAGCATTCCTTGCTTGCATTGCTGGTCAGCCCCGTCAAAACTATCCTTACCGCAACGCCTAAACGCCTTATGGCTAGTTATCGACATCTCTTCCCATGGAATACAGACAGTGTTGGGCATCAACGATACTTGAACACACAATGCCCAGCACTCTTGCATTCGTACACGACGCCTCAACAAGGGCCTCCGTGCAGTCATGGGCAGCGGCAAGATCATGAGCACAGCAGAGGTTGGGATTTCCTGACAGCTTGCGGTTTCATGACAACACTGGCTGTGGGATTATCCATTGGGTGCAACACCACGACACAATCATTCTGAGTTCCGAGTCCCTTTTGTGAGTTCATATGAAGCAACGTAACACCAACAAATTTCTGTTGTTGGCTCGTGCTGCGCACGTGACCCTTACTTCTTAGCTCCGAAATTGCCCCAATCCGGCTCATCATTGTTCTCTGCTGGTGCTGCCGCTGGTGCTGCCGCTGGTGGTGGTGCTGCATCACCTGCCATCTGCGCCTGCCTCTGCTCCACCGCGGTGATCATGGCCTCAATCTGCGGGTCGAACTGGACTCCATCCGCCTTCAGGTTAGTGAAGATCTGCATCTGAATGTTGATCATGATGTTCTGCTGCTCGGGGGTGAGAGACTGGGGCCCCTGGGTCATGGTCTGACGGCTGATCTCTGCCATCTTCATCATCATCTCAGGCGGGAGGGTGCTCACGGCCTTCTGCAGAGCCTGAGCCCCCCCCATGCGCTCCACTGCCTGCATGGCATCCGCCAGGGACGGCATGCCAGGACCCCCGGGGGCCCCGGCATTATTTGGTGGGGCCTGCTGCTCATCCTTTTTGCCACCGAACATTGCTGCCATGGAGACCCGGTGGACAGGCAGGGATGAGATATCCATTGGATCCAGAGGCCCCTGCTGACGGGGCCCGCGGACGCCAAACCAGACTGCTGCTGCGGCGGAGAGGGCGGCCGCCAGAAACAGCGGTGCCTGGACCCCAGAAGGCTCAGCAGCGGCCACGTATTCAACCGCGGAGGTGGCAATGGCGTCCGAATCTGGAAGGCCGGCCTGTTCAAGCACAGCAGCGGGGGTGGGAGCGGAGCGATTTGCCGGCAGCAAACATCAGGTGCCGTGTGCAACTTGGTTTCTGGAGCGATCAACTTGGGAAACAAAGGTCTGGTCAGATGGGCATCGGATTCCATCCTATCCGTTGGCATCACTGTTTGTGCGCTTGTCAGCAAGCCCCTTGCCACTGCATCGGTATGCCTTTATGTACAGAGACTTGAGGTGGGGTCGCTTGTTGAACTTACCTCAAAGAGGTTGCTGGATCGAAACGGGGTGTGCCTGCCGCATGCGCCCCATTTTGGGGCCTAAATGTGCACCCCACCCGACGGGTTTAAATTGTGTGTTGATCCGCTTTGCGCTTCGTGAACCGTGCGGTGGTGGAAGAGAGGAATGAGCAGGGCCGGATGGCAACCAGCATGAAATGGGTGCCCCACCAAACAGCGTTGGAAGGAAAGAGATCCCAACTCAGATGCGAGAAGGCAACAAGCCCCTAGATGACAATATAGCTGGCGGCGTGAGGTTGGCAAGACACTATCGGGCCCCGTCTTTCTCGTATTGTGGCTGGGAACATGGAGCGCACGGGGTCGGACGGGAGGAAGGCAGTGGAGTGTTGGGTATGCATCGCCAAAAAAGCGGCCCGTTCCACCCCCTCAGGAGGGCGGCCGGGCTCGGTACTTGTCTGCGCATCCCAACATCCAGCCCAGGCTTGGTTTTGGCTGAAGGACTCCCTCTCCCTCTACAGGCATTTTTTTTTGGGTTGGGTGTGGGATGGGGATGGGGGAGGGCCCAGAGGCTCTAACAACAGTCGCTTGCGGCGCGACATCACCCCCCCCCCCCAGCCTTGGGCTTGCCAAGTGAGAAACATCAACTCTGCAAAATGGGCATGTGTCTGACCCATCCCCGGGAGGCAACCCCCTCCACTTCGGATTGGGGGATCAGGGGAGGAGGAGGAGGAGAGGTCGGAGGCACTCTTCTACCTTGACAAAGTAAGAATTCAGCCAGATGCATCGCCCTCATAATGTGGGGGCCGATTATGGAGGTCTGCCATAAAGGCTGAGTATGTGTCCCGGATGGTACTTCCGGGTGTACACAGAAGTACAACCGCAAATACACGGGGAGATTGTCCCAGCTAGGAAAACCGATGACACGCATAAGCAGAACAATGTGGGCGCCAATGACCAAAATCTGCCAAAACCTCGCAAAAACATTTTGCCCACGCTCTTTGGAATGTGAATACAGAAAATCCAAAAGAAGGCGATCGCGTGCAACGCACGTTGAGGGCCCAAGCTCATCAAAATTTAGCAAGAAGGCGAAGACAGGCCCCAAATAGAGGCGTGTTAAAGCATACGGCCTGGGAAGGAGCCAATCACATGGGGGGCAATAGCACAATAACATGCCCCGCACCCCCTCCACACACATACAAAAGAAGACGATGGAAAAAAAAAACTTGGCTCTACACACCACGCAGATCACCCGAACCTCTGCAACCATTCACGCCTCTTGCGATAGTGCAACCTGCAACTCTGTTCCGCGTTGGATTCTCGTGTGGCGTGCCCCGAGCATTGGCCGGCTGTGCAATACTGCGGGGGCAGCGACCGTTGGCACCATGGTGGTTGGGGCGGCAGACAGAGAGACCGCGGAGGTGCTGCCAACGAATGTAGTGATGAAAGCAGCGCCGCAGAACGCGACACATGCTGCTGTCACAACTGAGAGCCTTGAATAGGAGGATGCCATGGTCGGATGTAGGGGCACTGTCTCAGACATTGTGAACGAAGAAGAGAAGACACCTGGGAAAGGAGACAGATATCGGTACTTTTGCAAAGAAATCAATTCCCGTGAAAGGAGGGGCCCAGGGTTCCATCTTTAGCCCCCTATGTACTGATGGGACTGCATTGGTCACGGAGGGGTAAAAAATTCCATGGCTGCGAAGGGAGTTCATATGTTGGAACTCTGCCGTGCAAATGATCCAAAACGTGGTTTGAGAAAAATATGTTGTAAGAAAAAACATATTGTCGTTGCATTTGAAGTATTTTGGATAACTGGGACATTTCCTTGGGACGTCGTCCACTGATGGTTCGCATTCGGCATGAGTAGTTGCCCCATGAGGGGCCGTGGTGCGCAAGGGAAGGGAGCCATCAAGAGCTCTCGGGTGCCTGGTGAGTGGTGCCTGTTGCAGCGATTCTACTCGCTTCAAGATAGGCCTTGTGGCTTAGACTCCCAGTGGGAGAGAACGCCAAAAGAATTGGAAGCCACATGAAGTGTGGTGTCCGTTGGACGGAGAATTGGGTACGATGGAACATACCCTCACACAGTGCTCAATTGTCAAAGTGGCATTTAACACAACATTCTACGTAGAAAGTCATCCATGTTAATACGGTCATAATGGGGTGGGCAAAGAGGTGCGCTATCATCGGGTAGCCGAGGCCAAACACACGAAGGAAACTAGGCATCATCACCGTACCTCTATTGGGATAGGAATATACTATGTCGCGTTGGTATTTTGAGTCTCATTCTCCCTGGCAGGAAAACTAGTTTTTTGAAGACCGAAAAGTCTGCAAGGGGCTCAAAACGGCCTAGTTTCAAGGGTTGAAGTGGGTCATATCGGATCATGGAGCCAAAAAAAAAAAGAAACGGTGGAGCCCACCGTAGGGAATTGAATCGACGAACCACAAGTTCAAGACCCACGCTCATGCCATTAGACTCGTGACAGCTCCATGCATACTATCGAATCCGCGTGCATGGGGAGTGCTCTATTGCACTATTGCACTATTGGTGCACCATTCATGGTTGGCATTCGGCATGAGTAGATGCCAAATGAGGGGCCGTGGTGCGTGAGGGAAGGGACCATCAAGAGTTGTCGGGTGCATCGTGAGTGGTGCCTGGTGAGCAAAGTTGACGAACCTTGGCCTCCATTGCAGCGATTCTACTTGCATCAATTCTACGTAGAAAGACATCCATGTTAATATGGTCACAATGGGGTCGGCAAAGAGGTGCGCGGGAGAGGAGGGTTGTGGTGATCATCACGTGAAGTGGGTAGCCGAGGCCAAACACACGAAGGAAACTAGGCATCATCACTGTACCTCTATTGGGAGAGGAATATATTATATCACGTAGGTATTTTGAGCCTCATTCTCCCTGGCACTGGCACCGGCACTTGACAAAGAATTCTTGTGCCTTCGGTTTTGTGCTTCATGCAGGAAGACCGGTTTTTTGAAGACCGAAAAGTCTGCAAGGGGCTCAAAACGGCCTTGTTTCAGAGTTGGTGGGTCATATCGGATCATGGAGCCAAAAAAAAAAGAAACGGTGGAGCCCACCGTAGGGAATTGAATCGACGAACCACAAGTTCGAGACCCACGCTCATGCCATTAGACTCGTGACAGCTCCATGCATACTATCGAATCCGCGTGCATGGGGAGTGCTCCTGCGGAGTGCTTTTGACTAAGAGGTGCTTGACGTTCGGCTACGCTTGACGTAGAGTTAGCGAAACATGCACTCTTGGGGTTGGCTTTGCACGTGGTGTTAAGGGCAAAAACAAGATCCTTTATGATGGCGGTGGAACTCGGGCGGTCGGGATTGTATTGTGTAATTCGGCTAAGACCGACTCGGGTGTCGGAGAAAAGAAGCATGGGCATTCGACGGATCGGATGGTTGGTTGGCCAATTGCCCATGTCGATGGTGGTTCGTATTTTGATGGGAAATGGTGGAGGCTTCATGTTGCAAAGTTTGGGGGAATCGTCAACCATGGTCGGAACTCATTAGTCCTGCTCAAGACCTCTCACCGTATGCAACTAGTTTCCAATTTGAGTTGTATTTTTGCCAGGTTGTTGTTGCGTGCATGTCGTTGCGGACCTCGCAACCCACAATGTCACGAAGTGCAAGGCACCAGTCGACTGCCGAAAACGAGGATGGTACCACGACATCGGAGTCGCACACCGAGAAGACTGCTTGAAGGTTGTCGATTGAAGGTCAAGCATGTCGTTTTGTTATCCTCGTTCTCGCGCGTGCGAATGTCGAAGGTCGTTGTCTCATTTTGCGACATTCAGCAAGCGATGTGCGTACGTCAAAACTCTTCAAATGTCACCATTTATTGTTGCTATGAACGACCAACCTTTCCATGGAACCGGCATAAATCACAATGAAGAGTGGCAACACGGGCAACGAGTAAATTTCGCATGACGAGGACTAGCAAGCCAATATTCCTGTATCTTGGGTTCTAAATTTTAGAAGGAAATAGACAAAATGAAGGGGGCGGCGTCAAAGAACCTAGGGTTCCTAGAGATTCCGAAATTTTCACTTCTTTGACCCAAGGGTTTCAAGTGGTCTTTAGATTAAGGAATGTTGATGATCGGTTGCTTGTCTATTAGCCACCTCATCAAACGGGTAGGATTCTTTGTATTCCTCTTGTCACCCTTGGCAATTCTTGACTGAAAGCCGTTGACAAACGCCATGCTCAATCAATGTTGCTCGAGAAAAAGCAAGCACAAGGGATATCATCTTTGGTACGGTGTAGCAATCGCCTCTCAATATTTTTCTTGTCCATAGAACACTGTACTTTCACAGGACTTCGAATTCAGAGTTTTTTCCGAGAGGCAAGGTCAGAAGCAAAGATCAGCGCGACAACCGGCGACCTGCGCGACAAGCGAAACAACGAGACGACTCACCACTTCCAATTTTTCATGGAGTACCAAGTACCCAAGAGAAGAAAGAGGGCCACCGGCAATGGTGCCAAAATGTATCTTGGGCGCATCCAAGATAAAACAAGGCAAATGCAAGCACACCTGGGAGACATCGAAAAGACCCTCATCCCGCGGATTGTCCCCATGGGGTCCAACGGGTCGATGAACCCCACTCCGTGGGGTTTTGTAGGTAGCTCGGTGCCAAGGACTAATGAAACCAATTCACCAATCTCCCACAAATACATTTTAGTTGGAAAGTAGGAGTACCACGGGGTCACGTAGTAACCAAGCGACATCGTGGTGTTAAAGTGTTTAGTGTTGTGGAATTCCACACACACTTGTACTTGGAGGAAGGTGGTTGGTTGAAAAGGAGGCTTGTGTAAATGATTTTCGGCACGTACTATTTCGCTCTTTTTTGAGAAGCGGGATGGTGACCAAGACGTGGCCATTAATCAATGAAGGGTCGTTGAATTTTCGGGTACAAAGCGCCCCAAGAATTTTGGTCGACCAAAGTCGCAAGCACTCGGGGGCCAAGTGATTGTTACAATCGGGTTGATAGCCCCCTTTTTTTGGCAGTCAAACGGGTTCACCCGTTTGCGTAGGTAACAGGGTTAACCCCTTTTGCCGCATCCTATGCACCGTTTACCCCACGGGTAAATACGACCTTTTTTGGTTGGTTGTTCGGTAACGATCCGTGACCCACCCCGCTGTGTGCCCCCCTTGCCCGGCACGCAACCAGACCCGTGGTTAGAAGCGTGCGCACAGACCAGGTTAAGCGTGCGCAAGCGTGCGCAATGTTGGGTGGTAAGTGTGCGTAAGTGTGCGCCATCTCCCCGTCCAAGCGTGCGCAAGCGTGCACATTTTTTTTTTTGACCTGAAAGCCCCTTAAGTGCCTTTTCGGCACACAGTGCTCTTAAACAAAAATTCCACCAGCACCAATTTTTTTTCTGCAGAGAACCTGTGCATGACTATACAAGAGGTCCACCTTTGTGTCCCCAAGCCCAAGTGCGGAGTGTTGGGGTGTAAGCGTGCGTAAGCGTGCATAGCCATGGAAAGTAAGCGTGCACAAGCGTACACGCACGCTTCTAACCACGGGTCTGCACGCAACCGCAGAGGCGTGTGCATCCCAAGCCCTCAAGGAACCCGCGGTTGGAAGAGGCCTTCTAAGCTCCCATCTTTTGGATTTCCCGTCGCCATTTCACGCCAACCGCGATGAGCCACCGGGGATGTGCGGGGGGGGGGGGTGGAAGTAGTTGGCCGAATGAATGGTTAAGCCTTTGAAGGCTCCATTTTGTTGTGGTTTAGGAAACATGCGCTTCAGGCTGCCGGTGAATTGCCGCAATGCTTGCATTGATCTCCGCTTCTTTGCGAGCAAGGCACGAACGACACCACCGTACAACTATTTGCAGGTGCGTTGCGCGCAAAGCCTTGGTCTTCCCGGGGTTGATTAATTCGTGGGCCGTCGCCATTTTTCGCATTCCCGGCTTTTATTGGGATTATTGTGGATAGTAGCAAACTCTAGATGAGAAATGTTGTCCTCCTCAGTAGTACTTGTTGTACACCAAGATTTCACGATTGTTAGTGTCGATGTTTGTGTGGAAGTCGCGACGTGATGGTTGGTTGTGGTAAAACGGCAAATGGTGCAAAAACCGGAGACTTGTGCCCTTTGTCACGATCTCGAAGGGTTTATGGCCGTTTGAGATCCTTTTTTTTCGCTCGCCATTGTCGTAGTATGACGAGAAGGGGGCATGTTTTCCAAATGTTCCTTGTTTTTCGTTGCCGTGGTAAACGTCACTCGGCACCAGAAAATGCTTTTCGCAATCGAGAAATAAACTTCCAATGCCATCCGTTTCGCATTTTAAACATGTAGGGGGGTCATGCGGCTGCAAAATGGTGAAAGGGGTCATGAGGCCGCAAAATGGTGAAATTCTGGGTGAGCTCTATGATGCGAAACCCTATGTCCCAATATTTCATCACCGTGTCGAGTTGGATAATGGGGGTTAGCTTTTTCATGCCCACACCATGGCACCACCGCTGCATTACCCATTGGTGACCAAGGAACCATTTTGAGGGTATTTTGTTTCGTCCATTGATGCATTTCTGAGTCTATGTTCTTTTGCAACTTTTTTTTGGATGTTAAGTTTGACGTCATGGAAGTTCAGGCCACCGTGCGAGCATTCCGGAAGCTAGTTGGGTTTCGTGATTGGCAATTTTGTGGCGGCCGTTGCTCGCAATTGTGCGAGGTGAAACGGTGAGTCCCAACGCAAAGATTTTTCTTGCCATTTGGCAACGAAAGCTATCGTATGTCGAGGGCCATGAGGGGTGCCCGGGTGTCGGTCTAGGAGTTGTCTAGGGTGCAGAGTGTCATGATGCGCAAGTGGATGGTAAGGGTAATGGCAAGAATTTTCGGAGGTCTTTCGGGCCGGCTTGTGCTGCGCACTTCGCGCTGCCCCTTGTTCATGCATCACGAATGCTCATGAATACTTAATGTTGCGCCACGAAACAAGGAATTGAGGTGGAGGGACACAATAGCCATGAGCAAAATCAATACTCGCACCGCAAGGTTTGTTGGCATCCCCATCGTGGGGGGCTTTGCCTTTTTTGCAACTGTTGTACCCTTGTTGCTTGCCATTGGCGTTTTGAATTGCCGTTCCACGCTTAGTTGGCCACTCAAAACCACCTGGAATTACCTCGATTACCAATTCCCGATCTAGCGGCAACCATCAGTAGATATTTAATGAGCGTAAAGCCTTTGGTTCCGGAGGAAGAATATCGGGCGCACGCAGAACTTGTCCTCGATTTTGCGAGGTTGTTGCCTTCTCGCCGGTCCTCTCACGGGAGCGTTTCTTCCTAGCCCTAGCTCCTCCTGCTCACTCGTTCTAAGACCCCCTCGAGAAGGGAGTCAACCTATGTGCAAAGTTTGTAGTTGAATGGAGGTTGCTAGCCACCAGGGACATGTTACGTGACACCCGTCCGCAAGCGGAGTTGTAGTGGTCCAACGTGTTGTGCTGTGTCAAGGGGGACTTTGGCCACTATTATGAGGGTGGTTGGCCCTTCACTTTTTGTGCCTCGCTCAATCACCCGATGTGGAAGTCTTCGTCCGAGTGTACAGTTGTTTTGTGATTGGCAAGCACTGGTGATCGCAACTCAATTTAGCACCTGTTGGGTGTTCCTAGACCTGATACGCACACGCCTCATGTCAACCCGGAGATAGTCACACGGGGGGGGGCTGCCATCAAGGCCGGGTGAGAATAGTGAACACAGGGCGGGGGGTGCAAGGGAGGGGGGGGGGGGGTCACAGGCCAACAAAACGATAGGACGCAGTGGCATACACAGGGTACATAGCGGGGCAAAAAGCAAGCAGCCGCGTCGCCGAAGGCGAGAGGAGTGCTGGGTACCTCGTTTTGTTTGGGGGGGGGGGGGGGGGGGCTGCCCAAACAATTTGAGGACTGATCGGGAGGTCACCCCCGAGTAGTCAAGAGCTGTGCAGGTGGCCTGCTCGGTGGTCGGCAACCTGTCCCTTGGTGCTGCAATTACCTTCCTTGTGAGGGGTGCATTGGTTGTGGATGTAGGAACTGTGCATTGGGTCCAGGGTACCTGTGCGTGTCCGCCTTCAACATAATAGCCCGTTACCAGGCTTTGTGTATAAGGAATTGATACCAAACGGGGGGGGGTCTGGGTGGGTCCCACAAAGGGGCCGCTTATTCAAATTTGATTTTCCCTCAGCCAAATTTTGGGTCAAGATTTTTTTTTGGGTGGGTGGGTCTCAGAGCCAAAAGACCCCCGCCCCTCTTATCAACAAAGTCTGCCTGTTACCTGAAGTACCCTTCGGTGCATCACGCAATGGTGCAACCGGGGCGTCCGGCCTGCACGGCAGGAAGCGTACGCACCTTGTACATGCGTGATCTGAAGCGTCTCCCAGCACTCCTCTCGCCTTCGGTGTGCGACATGCAACGAAGTGTTTTCACTTCAACGCAACACATCCGGAGCCATGACGTGGGATCCGTTCCATGCGAATTGTATGGAGCAATGACAGGATCCCAGGCTCAACAAATTCAACGAGCATGGTATTCTGTGATCGCTGTCCATCAAGGATGGCATGGGGGGATTCGGAGTTTCGCCTGCACTGTAACAATGCTCGCTGGTCATCGGATGGGTGCCTCGTTTTGTTGTTGGGGGGGGGGGGGCTGCCCAAACAATTTGAGGACTGATCAGGACGTCACCCCCGAGTGGTCAAGAGCTGTGCAGGTCGCGCCGGTTGTGGACGAAATGCAAGCAGTGGGGCACAGATCTTCTGTCAGTCACGCAAATGCAACCCGTTCGGTTTCGGATTTGTCCCCGCAGCGGACGCGGGTGCAGGTTGCGTTGCTGCAGCGGGCGGCATGGGGTTTCGAGTCCGCCGCGGTCTCGGCATCAGCGCGTTTGGCGCACTGGGCGCGGACTTGTAGCACCGCCCGGCGGCGGGTTCGGCGACGTGCAAAAGGCGGTCGCGGTTTGCAGACAGCGAGGATGAGGGGCCGCAGGCGGGAGGTCGGCAGTTGGTCGCCGGGGAGCGGTCTATTTTCGGGCATTTCTCGAGTAGCGCCCGTGGGGGCGGGCGCGAGCAGTCCGGTGGCGCGCAACCACAACGACGGACCGCCGGGGTCCGCGCGTTGCGCACCGCGCGACGTTGATCGGCGGGACGACCTGACCACAGCCCGAGGGCCAGCGACAGCCAGTGTCAAGGACGAGCAGCCCCGGGCCGAGGTTGTGGGCGGGTTGTACGCGGGAGGCTCTCCCATGCACAATGCGTGTGGACTGCAGAACGGATGGACCGCAGCTGCAAAGAGATTTGGTGCAAAAGGATGCAGCGCAAGCAGAGGCCGGTGTGCTGCGTGCGTCGGTTCTGTGCTGCATGCCCTTTACTCGGCTGACTGATCGGCTACAACCGTTGGGTGTGGCAGACAGTCCAGCGGCAGCAGAGGGGGCTTCCGGTGGGGCGGGGCGGGGCGGGACGGGGCGGGGCGGGGCGGGGCGGGGCAGGGCGGGGTGGGGTGGGGCGGGGCGGGGCGAGGCATGGCAGGGCAGGGCGGGGCGGGGCTGGGCGGGGCGTTGGGCCGGGCGGGGCGGGGCGGGGCGGGGCGTTGGGCGGGGCGGAGCGGGGCGTTGGGCGTTGGGCGTTGGGCCGGGCGTTGGGCGTTGGGCGTTGGGCCGGGCGGGGCGGGGCGGGGTGGGGCGGGGTTGGGCGGGGACGGGGGTGGGGCGGGGTTGGGCGGGGCGGGGCGGGGCGGGGTGGGGCGGGGACGGGGCGTTGGGCGTTGGGCGGGGCGGGGCGGGGCGGGGCGGGGTGGGGCGGGGAGGGGCGTTGGGCGTTGGGCGGGGCGGGGCGGGGCGGGGCGGGGCGGGGCGGGGTGGGGCGGGGGGGGGCGGGGCGGGGCAGGGCAGGGCGGGGCGGGGCGGGGCGGGGCGGGGCGGGGCGGGGTGGGGCGGGGCGGGACGGGGGTGGGGCCGGGCTGGGCGGGGCGTTGGGCGGGGCGGGGCGGGGTGCGTTGGGCGTTGGGCGTTGGGCGTTGGGCGTTGGGCGTTGGGCGTTGGGCGGGGCGGGGTGGGGTTGGGTGGGGTTTGGCGGGGTGGGGCGGGACACAGCATCACTGTGCATGCATGGGTTCGGGGAATTGAGCAGGGGGATGTGCACAGTGGCGCCGGGGTGCCATACCCGGCGGCCAGCACCACGTGTTAAGGCACTGGGGGCCTAGGGGGATGCAGTCAACCTCCCTGCTGGGCACGGTGCCACAGCCAGCCCATGGAGGCGTGCTACGATTGGGTCTTGCCGTGGGGGTGCAACCGACAGCGGGTTTACCAGCCCCACCGCCACCGGTGGCGTCCCCCCCATGGCAGGGGGTGTGGAAGGGGCCTCCAGGGGGGCGACTTAGCCCCTGCGGCACAATTCTTCACGCATGCCGTGTCACGACACGAGGGGAGCAGGAAAGGGAACTGGAGGAGTCCGAAGTGACACGCCCACCTGTGATGTGATGTGTCCCACCCGGCACAAGAGGTTGCTACATTTTAAAAGGCTTGTACCTGCCATGATATGATGGTTCCCCAAGTGCAAGCACGCCCGCCCACACACACACACACACACAGGCACGCACATGCGCGCGCACACAAACGCACACACACACACACACACACACGTACGCACGCACGCACACGTACACACACACACGCACTCACACACACACGCGCCACCATCAGCATCAACAGCAACCGCAACAGCAACAGCAACACCACCATCAGCACCAACATTGACACCAAGTTCTGCCTCAGGGATCCCCCTCTGTTGGGGGGACCCGACTCGTGTGGGGCCGAGGGCAGGGGGGGGGGGGGGCTCCAGCCCCCCCCCCCAAAAAAAATTCGCGGGGGCGGGGGGCGGAAAGGGGGCTTTGCGCGCACGCACGCACACACGCATTGTTTGCATCCATTTCCCCTATGCCAGGGACATACCCCTATCACTATTTCGAGGCAGCATGGGACGCAGGGTACTTGGCCTCCAGGGGGCCCCTTCCCATCCACGTGAATCCCGCGATGGGCATCGTCACCGAAGGCCTCCCGAACAGTCAGGTCTGCAGGATCCGCATGGCCTTTGTGTGTGATGCTGTGCCAGAGCCCATGCCCCAACTGTCTGGGTCAGGGTCAGAGGTTGTCGCCCTCGTGGTCGCCTGATCAGCGGGGGTGACCATTCATCGCGGCGCTGCCCAGGCCTTTGCTTCGTGGCTGGTGAATTTTTTACTGAAGAGAGCGGGGGGGGGTCTGAGGGTGGGTGGGTGGGTGGGTTTGTCTGAGTTTCCCCTGATTTTGGGGAAAACCAGCCCTTTTGGGTGGGTGGGTCACATTGTGACACACGGGGGTGCTGCCACTTTGTGCAGACCTGTTTGCTTTACAATTTCGTCATTGCCACAGAAGAATGTGGATGTGGGATGTTCATCAGGGATCGTCCATATATGGGAGTTTTCGCGTGGGGGGGGGGGCTATTCTGTCCACTAGCAGGATTTTTACGGTGCGGGCTGAATTTCAGAACAATGTCGCGCCGTAGGTAGGGGTATGTTACACTTTTTTGTAATCTCCCAGGAAAGGGCTTTTCGAGGATGTTTGGGTTGGGGGGGGGGGGTACGGATTCATATTTTTGCGGAATTTTGGGCGGAAAGTGGACAGTTTTATTTTTTTGGGCAGTCTGCCCGTGCAGCCTGCACAGATCATGTGGTGGGGTAGACGGGGTAGCTCTAATATATTGACACTTCACAACACAACCAAAGAGGCTAAATTGATGCATGTTGATGTGCCAAATCCCGAAAACCAAGAGTTAGGCCTCAACGACATAATATGATGGAGCTATGAGGTTTTTTTTCCCGTGCCAACTGGTTAGGTCTCGGTCTCCATGGTGCACGTTGCTCTCCAAACGGCTTGCTCGTCAAGGTCTCCTTGTCGTCCATGTGGCAAAGTTGATTGGAGGGCAGAAACAGTGACCTCCGTCTCCTCTTTCCCATATGCAAATGCAATTTCTTGCATGTTCAACCTCTGTCTTTTTGGCGGGGGATGCCTGGGGGGGTACCCAGAGAGGGTGATCTCCATTCCTCAGACTCGGTGCCACTGGTCGAACACATGGCCAAAAGCACAGAAAATCGAAAATTCTGCAAAGAGGGTGTGAGGACAAGCTGCGAAACCTTCAAAATGAATTCCCCACCCTCATAATAGGGGGGGGGGGGTCCCCCTCACCTCACAACACATCAATCTCTGCCCGCACACTGCTAGTGGACGGTTTTGGGGCAGGACTCACCAGTGCCATGCAGGCAGCTAGGCACCCACAGCATGCAACGAGCACCAAAAATCGAAAATGGCTGCAACATATGGTAAGACCACAGCCCGAAACCTCCAACAATGGATTCCCCAACCTCCAAACGGGGGGGGGGGGTGGACACCCCACAAAAAACGCGGCCAGGGACATGCCCTTTTCTTTTGTCACTTTGGTGCAGGTCACCCTCGCAGCGCAGTACGCCAACCTCTTTGCCCGGTGGGCGCATGCTCTGCAGTCCGGCTCTGTGGCCCCGGACACGCCCTCTGCAGACATGAGTCAGTTCCTGGCGCAGGTGGGCACTGGCCGAGTTGCTCGCCTCGGACGTGATGAGGGCACGATGTGCCCGTTTCCGAGGCACGTCATAGTTTTGTGGAAGGACAGGTGGCCCCACCTCCCCCATGCCGCACCGCCCCGTGCACCGCGATTGACGTGTCTTCGGTTTTGCGGAGGGTTTTTTCCGCCTCTGAAACGCGGTCACTTCCCGGTGTGCCGTGCTGTGCAGTGTTGCGGTGTGGTGTGGTTTAGTTTCGCTTGGTGCGGTGCGGTGCGGTGCGGTGCGGTGCGGTGCGGTGCGGTGCGGTGCGGTGCGGTGCGGTGCGGTGCGGTGCGGTGCGGTGCGGTGCGGTGCGGTGCGGTGCGGTGCGGTGCGGTGCGGTGCGGTGCGGTGCGGTGCGGTGCGGTGGTTGCTGCTGCTTCCCTCCTGCCCTGCGACCAAAACCGAATCCGCCTACTCGCAGTACAACCCACGACGCGAGAGATATAGACACCAGGAAAGGCGAGCACAGGGACAGAAATGTAGGCACATGCGACCGCCCACTGGAACGCCGACCGAGCATTATAGAAACACGCAGGGAACGCACACCCGACAAGATCCAAAACAAAGACCTCAGTGACCTGTCGACTACGCCATCAGGGGGTGAAGAAGATAGCATTCAGACCTCATGGCTCACACAATCCACTGACGGAGACCTGAATCCGAAACAGCGGGCCAGGTCACAGCAGCAGCCTAGAATCTCGATGCAAATGCGAGTAGGACGACCCCCCTACTGAAAGAGAACCTGCCAAAGCCACCGCCTCTTGGTCGCTACTGGCTGCTGGCTGCTGGCTGGTTGATGCTGGCTGCTAAATGCTGGCTGCTGCCCGGCGGGTGTTGGCTTTAGCTGCGGGCTGCTCAGGGGTGCGTTAGAAGGGAAGGGACCTCAGAGGCGGCCCCAGAGGCGGTTGGGCAGGCGGTTGGAGGGGGTTGCCGAAGCGGCTGGGGGCGGTTGCTGTCGGTTACAAATGCCATTGAGGCGGGCACTTGCCGTCAGGGAGATAGTGGCCGGGCATAGGCTGGGCGCCCTGGAGTTGGGGGGGGGGGGGTTACCCCCCCCCCCCTTCCAATGCATCCCTGGGGCTGCTGCTTGGTGGTTGCTGGCTATTGGCTGCTGGCTGCTGGCCATTGCCTGCAGCCTCGTGGCCGTGTGAGTCCATTTCTCAGCCTCCACTTGGAAATTCCGAGCACAACGTTGACCTGTGCAATGGCATAGCTCTCTCTACCCCCCCCCCCCCCTCTTTTCACAGTCAACATCTGCACTGTGACCTCGAAGGCAGAGGGGCCTCTGGCGAAAGTTGTCTGGACTGTGCAGGTATTACAAGCTTGAAGTCAAGACAGCGGCCGGGCAGTTGGTGTCGGCGGCCGCTTTGGAGCAAGCAATATCCGGAATCATGCAATCGGAAGGGCAGGGATGTCTGGTGGGCAGGCTCACTGCAGCGGACCGCGATGTCTGGGCAGAGCAACGGTATTTGCCTGGCCTCTGATGCTGTGAAGCCGCTTCTCTGTTGTAGAGGATTGCTGAGGGTTATTTCATGAGCTCTCACTCCTGTCGAACCCCACCACTGTCTTTCCTTCGTGGCATCCGCTGTGATCCGCTTTTGCTTTTTATCGCGAAGCTGATCTCCGAGGACATTCGGAGTGTGGTCAGCGGGTGTCCGTCGGTTGTGGTTTGAGCAAGAGCACACTGTGCAGCGGGGGGATGGGTGGGGGCGGGGGCGTTGACCCCTTTTGCTTGTGAACAATTCAGAGCTAGGCCGTTGAAGGTTGTTTGGGTCTCTGGGAGGGTTGTAAATAACAAGGGCAAGGGCCACATAATATCGGTCAGAAGGCACCTCTCAGCCCCTGAATAGATGGCCCATGCCTCTACCAGTGTGTCCAATGTCAAGAAGCAAAGCACGATCACTGCTTTCTTCAAGTGAGTGACCTTTGCAGTGGTGTGGAAACTGCACCCTCGATTTGTTCGTGTTCCGTTTGCTTGCAAAAGTTGTAAAAAAAACCCAAAAAGTGGCAACCCACAGAAAGTTGGCACAAAGCGGATGAGGCCGAGATATGGCTGACAGGGGTATAGATTTTGGCAAAACGCCCATTACGCCTAGAGTGAGCCGAGGGGGGGTGTGAATTTTGGGGGGGGACTTGTTTTTATTGGGGGTTTATAAATTTTAGGAGCCCCGGTGTGCAAACATGTTACCACGCAGGGGGGGGGGTGTGTGTACACTTGTTGAAATCTGTGAGAGAAGGCCGTTTCAGAAATATGTGGGTTGGGGGGGGGCTCACATTTTTCGGATCTGAACTGCCCATTTGACGGTTCACACAATCAGTTCGATCACATTTATTCTGAATCATCGTCGTCATTTGAGTTGCCTTTTTCAGGCAGGGCAGGGACCCCATTGGGGTAAACATGGGGGTCGCCAGGTGCAGCCCTTGAGGGGCCTAGGGAAAATGCCAAGAAAAAATTGAGCATTTTAACTATAAACACTTGGGTGACCGGTTCTCCCAGCCCCTTTAAACAGGGCACCAAAATTTCAGGGCACCAGCACCTGCGGTGAGCCAATTTCTCCATTTTGGCTTGTACGATGGTCGGGACCTCTCAAACATGTTGGCCCCCTGGGGGGGGGGGTCAGGGCCTGCACCTGGGTACCCCCCGTGGGGGCAAACATCCCCTGTTTGTGGAGAGGAACATGTTTGTTCAAATTTTCCCAATCCTGCAGCCTGCGTTCCCGCACTGGCACCCACCCTGTGTTCAGAGGCATTGTGCGCTCATACAAATTCACGCCACATGCTGTTCCTTCCCCCGATGCACCACAAAAGATTGGTACGCAAAAGAGCACGCTCTGGCGGCGTAACCTGGGTGCAGGTTACTCGTCAGAGGTCCCCTAGCGCAGCGAAAAACCCTCGTACTTCCCACTCACCCACAAGGAGCATGACATTCTGAGGAGCTGCCTGTTGACAAAAAAACAGGCAGCAAGCAACAGAGGCAGTGTCCAAAACGAACGAAGATCTCAAGCATGTTGTCAGTACAGCATGCAGATCCAGGTTTTCCAAATAGCCATTTTCAAGGGCTTTCCAAATATACCCCATATACACCCCCCCCCCTACGGGACACTCACGTGGCACAGATGAGGCGACAAGGGCTGCAACCCCCTAAAACACACAAAGTTGCCACAATTCTGGGTGTAAATTTTGGGGGGGGTTATTTTTTTGGGGGGGGAGTTTAATGGCTCCTGGTCAGAATACCTACAACTGCTCCTGATAGCATCGCACAAAAGCTGCCCACACAATTACCTGAAGAGGCATTGCAGGACCAAACACTCATCACCTCCACAGTAGTGATTTGGACCCAGTAAGGGGCAGGCCTAGAGGGAGAGGGGGCAGGCACTAGCTTCCCAGCCTCGCACCCTGCAACCGGCCTCCGCATATGCCTGGCTTGGACCTTCATAGGCCTGTGTGCTCTTTGACAGGAGGTCCTGCTGCTGCGCCGTGGTGCACAGGGGTGTTGGGAGGGGGTGGACACTGGTCTCTGGCCGGCTCCAAGCCCAGAACCCCCTTCATCACCTTGGCGGCCCGAAAATTGCTTTGCGGGGGGGGGGGGCATTTTCTTTCTGCGCTTTGTGCTGTTGCCGCCAGTGCACACGTGACATAGCCCAGAGTTCCTTCGGGGAATTCAAGCCATTGGCATTTGTCCTCAGAGGACCGTCCGTTTGGCTGACTTGTACAATCGACCCATCTGAGTTCCTTCCTTCCCTTTCCCAGCCCCCACCAACCTACCGACATCTTCACTATGGCGCCAAAGTTCTCCCAACCCATCATCTGTTCTCACTGTCACCGCGGCGGACACCGAGCGTATGAATGCCCTTCGCGCAAGGATGCCGATGGTACAAATGACAGACCGCAAGGACGAGGACCTCCTCCGAACCCCTGCTGGACATGTGGAGAACTTCATTGGTCCGACGAATGCAAACAACAACAGGACCGCAAGCAACAGGGCGCGTGCCTCATTTGTGGGTCCACGGATCATTGGATGCGAGCGTGTCCCAATTACGAATCCACCGTCAAAACACCAGCGGCAGCAGCACCTGCAGACCACCTCTGGTGCCTACGATGCGGGAATAACGACCATGCTACGGCAAAATGCAAAACGGCAGACCCACCAGTCAATTTCCCACCAAACGATGGCACGCGGCGCGGTTGTCTTCATTGTGGAATCTTCGGTCATGAAATGTCCGAATGCCTGCGTAGAGTCCCTCTGGTTCAACACGAACAGCAGTCAAAAATTTCAGCAATCTCAGCAGATCACGAGAGCCATGATACGGCCATCAAACAATTGCAACAAGACGTCAAAGCACTGCAGGCCTCTCACAAAATCATTAATGAATGCAAATCGGATCTGGCACAGCTCGACATTAAGGTCAACACGCTGATGACATTCAAAAACAGTGCTGAACCACAACTGCAATCAACCACGGCACTATGCACATCATTTCAAGCATTTCTGGACAACGAATGGCAACCACATTGTAGAAAATTCCAATCCTTTCTCGATGACGAATGGGCGCCAGTGAAACACCGATTCGATGACCTGCTACAACGCGATCTCGACACGGCACCCATGAAAAAGCCTGAGGACATATTCAACGTGGAATCCAGCCCAGAACTACCATCCCCGGATGACGATGATGATGGCGACAAGGATATGCCGCAAGCACGAACCACAGGGAAGCGATCGGGTGCCGAACGGAGTGATCCACCAACTACGCCAGCCAAGAAGCGACCATCAAGTGGCAGCACATCACGGAAATGGTGGGTCGACCTAGCACCCCTGGCAGTCGACCGCTCCACTACAGCCTGGCACACAGAGTTACTTGATGCACTCCTCGCTGAATGGTCCGACAGCAACATGACACGACTCCAGCAATGGTTCTCCACACATGCCACCGACGAAATGCAGGCCACACTGGACTCGTTATCCACTGCCAATACCACGAAACGAGCACTACACTCCGGCCTGCGTACCCTGCTGCGAGGAGCCTGCGTACCACCGCTCATCTTCTCCGCGCACGCTCCAAAGTCGACTCAGGCGTCGTCCTCCACGTCTTTAAACGACAATCGGAAGAGCCGTCACTAATTGATGTCTTGCATGACATGATGGTAATCCGCCAGCGGTTAGCACTGGCTGAACACATTTGCCAGTGTACGCAGCGTACTCCTTTCACGCCTCAGTTCGATTACACTCCCCTGGAGCTGCCAACAGACACACGTTCATACATTGAATCACAATATCACATGCACCCGGCCCAAGTGAAACTATTTGCATTCACAGCACAGCACGCACACCCACTGCTCCCATTGCTCACGCACGCACCCACCCTGCAACGCATTGCTACACACCACCACCAGCACCAGACACCACTGTATCAACAGGTAACATCGTACCAACCCAAGATCAACAAAGTCGCCCCCCCTACACATGTGCTGCGCTTCCTATGCACCGTCCTACAAGCAGTGAATGTTTGGACAGACGCATCAGCCCTGGCACACGAGCCATACCATACCCCATCACAGCCCTGGTCACAGTGGAATGGAACCATCACAAACACAACGCATATTGTGCTCAGTGCCCCGGACACACCACCAGCATATCAGAACCAAATCACGTCACGCAGCTGGGTGTTCCGAGACACAGCCCCCCCCCCCCAACCCCCCCCCGTCGCCTATGCACGCTTCCAGACCACCCTGTGGTACCTGTATGCATCGCCTAACACAGTCCACAGCATTACAGACACCCAACGATTGCGAATACACTGTTTCTTTCTCCACCATCACCATGGCAAATCTACAGTGTGGCGCCCCCACCGCCATAGAGAGGTACTGTACAAAACATACACCAGAGGCATGCACGCAGCACTGGAAGCCAAAGACCTCGGACGATGGGCCGAACTGTTGCAGGCACGAGTTGAATATCTGCCCTACGAAACGCACCCAATAATACGCATGCTCCGCGCTACATCACGAACACACCAGTGGCACACGTCAGTATCCCCCCCGACAATACTCGTATATGTGGCCGTTCACACATTCCTGATGGTATGCTACGCTGGAAAGACCACCCTTGCTCCTACACAGCGTTTGCGCAAACATGTCACCACGGCACGCGCTGGATCTGAGGACTCCACATTCCATGACATGTTGAACCAAACCTCGGAGCTGCACTGGACACTGGTACCAGTGGAGATTGTCGACTCCGAAGAACCGGGATGCTACAGAGAACGGTCCTGGTGGCACACAGTCCAAAAATGGTGCCTGAATGACACCGCACCAGCATTACCCTCCGCAGGACACGCAAAACCAGGCGCACAACACACCAAACAGCTACAAACTACGCTACGACAGGCACACATCGCCCGGGTGAACCGAGATTTTGCCAGGGCAGCGATCCTGAATCGAGATATGCAACGAATCGCTTCACAGCTCAACATCCCCTTCTGCCGCCCTATCAATGTGACAATACCATACATCACACCCACGCAAAGGTCACAAGTCACACAGCTTATCAGCGCCATGGTACGAGCCACAGATCTCACGTCTTGGGAACGTAAAGCAGCACGCGCGCACATACGCGTTGTCGCCTCGGCACCGCTGAACACCCGCCGCGCTTTTGAGCGACACGCCAACAAACACGCCAAAGCACACACACGCCCAGAATGCTGTTGTACCCCTGCACACCTCCACATATGGCATCAGGGGGGACCTGTCTCCCTCGTACAAGGACACTATGCCCTCCTGCCCCTGTCCATCACACACGGCAGGTCCATCATCAGAGCGACAGACCCCCTCCCCTGCTCTGGCTCACGATCCTACAAACAGGCCATTCAAAGCTTGAGCCAGTTGGCCACCACCCTCAAAGTCCAGCGCCGTTTTTCGAAGTCTGTTTTGGCCACAGCACTACCACAATCAGACTGGGACCGCCTCCCCACCCTTCGACAGCACGTACAGAATTTAGCGGAACAGTTAAGCACAGTGGCCTACGTCAGAGTCGCCGACAAGAGTTCCACAATGCTGTTCGGATTCTGCCGACAATGGGTATGGGACGAAACCCACCGCTTTTTGGAAGGCGAAGGTTATGAGTCCCAGGACATACACACGGCCCCAGGCATCATGAAAGCTCTGCACCGCATTATACAACAGAACAAATGGCCTGTTAACACCTCCCGCACCCTGCCACTGCTGTACTTGCTAGGAAAAGCCAAGTCCCTGATCAAACAGACCATCGTGTGGCGGCCCATTGCAGCCGTTGTCGAGCCACAGATGCAGCGCTTTTTCTTACGCACAGCAGCACGCGCCTTCACTCTCCTCCTCAAACTACTAGTCCAGGAAATTACAGCATCCTTCTTGGTCCTGCGCATCACAGACCTCCAACCCTGGGTCCACGGTTTACCTGATTGGGGTTGCACGGTGATTGGCGAATGTGATTGTTCGGGTCAGTTTAACAACGTTACACCCCAATCAGTGATGTCAGATCTCACGGCATCTGTCAAATGGTTATCCAAAAAGCGGCGGTGGAACGCGAATGAACTGATATGGAGCATCCACCGAGACAACAAATCCCTGGACCGAGCAGGTATGGGAACAACAAGCAGATTCACCCACCTCCTCCACCAAGACCTCGAGAACCTGGTGTACTTCTCACTGCTGACAGACACATACACACAGGCCTCTGGTAAAGTGTGGTCACGAACAGGCGCTATCCCCATGGGGGGACCATTCAGCGCCCAAAGCGCAGACCTGAGATCCATCTGGGCCGCTAAACAACGGACAGACTTGATGAGACGAATAGGCCAGCTCTCCTTCTCACCAAGAGGACACCCACTGTGGACCACACCACGAGGGAACACGGTGTCCTTAGCGCAATTCAGGGACAACATCCTGGCAGGGGCACGGGGACCGTCCCCGGCGCACGAGATGCAAAATGTCTGTGACACTCTGTCAGAGGTATGGGACCTGCCAGTCCTGTGCGACTGCATGACAGATGAACAACGGGTATGCCGCCGCACTTGCACATCCCCCTCTCTCACGGCCATGGGTTTTACCATACACCTCGGGGACGACAGCCCTCCATTGATATATGCCCAGCCGTCGGGTTTGACAGCGAGCTGGCACCTGAAATACACAGTCACCCTCCAGTCACCACCATCTGCACAGGCCCACAAACACATATCCAACATACTGGTCAGTGCAGTACTCAATGTACAGCCCTTTCTCCACACATGGGCATCCTGTTTATTGAGTATCGCATCCTGGGCGCAAGTTGCCCTCTTGTCTGGCTATTCACGACCCACTGTCTTGCGCGCGTTGCACTCCGCAGTGCCTCGCATCATCGCCCGAACGACATGGGACGTAGATCAGACACTTATATGGTGCGAACACATTACCTATAAACTGCCTTCCACCAGGGAGACAGTCTTTTTCCACCTCCATCGCTGGCTAAAGAGCCATGCTATTTGGTCAACACAGGCGTATGCCTCATGGCACATGCCACATGGAGGGCTCTGCCACGCGCACTGCGCCGACTGGTGCCACGATTTTCCTATTTTATCTGCGCTAACGCCACTATTGAATCCCTCGAAACGCATCCCGTTGGGGCTATGCCCCCGGGGGGAGGGCCCATCACCTTTCCCTGTCTTATGAACTCAGAAATAGGTCGAATTTACAGGTCCGGTGGGTAAAGCATAGCGTCGGCCGATGGCGTACCGCTGCACACCCACTGTTTCGCATCTCTGTGGCCCACCCACAGGCATCTTCGTGTCTCTTGTCTTGCGACAGAAAGGTACCTATGGTCTTATAGGCCACTGACGAGCCCATTTTCTTTCTGCGCTTTGTGCTGTTGCCGCCAGTGCACACGTGACATAGCCCAGAGTTCCTTCGGGGGGGGGGGGATGGCATGGGCGCCCGGCGAAGGAGGGGGGGGGGGGGGTTCCAGAAATGGGCTTCCGTGTCGGGCCCTTTGTTTTGTGTAAGGACGGATGTTGCCACCAAAGGCGCCGGAACACAAATTTTGGCCCGGAAAATTTTTTTCACGAAAAATTTTTACGATCAGCGCAACGTGGGGATCATTTTGAGCCATGTATGTTGGGGTCGGACCCCCCCCCACCGGCACGGCAGGTAGGGCAGCCCCAGCCCAAACCCCCCTCCCGGCACGGCGACCAAGGAGGGGGAGCGGGGGGTTGGGCAATGGGCTTCCGTGCCATCCCCCCCCCCTGCAAAGCAATTTTCTTCCCGCCCTTTCGCAGTAGCGTTCAGCACCTCAAAAGCCCTGTTTGAGATGAGGTATGAGGTCCCTCCTGCCACTGGATTGGAGAGGTATTGGGGTCAGGCCTTTGCCTAGTAGGGGGGGGGGGGGGTGGGGTCTGATGGTGGGTGGGTTTGTCTGGGGTTCTCCTGATTTTGGGAAAAGTGCGGTCAGCCCCCCTCCGGGGGGGGGGGGGGTGTCAGCTCTTTTGGGCGCGTGGGTGGGCGTTTTCCATAGGCTAAGGGTCAGCCCAATTCCCGGGGAGGCCAGTTTATCCCCCCCCCCCCCCCGGGTATTACAAAGCAAAGGCCTGACCAAGGGGGGCGGCCTTTTCGAACTCCAGACCCCATCCTCCCTCCCCCCCTTCCAGACCCCCCAAAGTATTGGAACCCGTCTTTCTCCAATCGAGATTTTGGGGAAAAGTGCTGGTGCCAAGGGCGCCGAAAATTTTTTTTGCCTCTTGTGGGTTTTTTTTTTACCCTTTGTGTCTATAATGTAGTGTAGATTATACTCAAAGTACTCAGAATTTTGTGGAGAATTCAAAAATGGGTGAAAAACACAAAAAAAACACTTGACCCCGACCTGACCTCCGGGCCGGACCTTGGCTAATGGGAGCCTGAGCTAATGGGCAAATTGTTTCTGACAAATGTTGTTACTCCAGTTGTTATGTTCAAAATGATCAGCGCGTCATGTGGATCAGTTGGAGGTATGTATGTTGGGGTACCCATTGAACCCCCCCCACCCCCCCCACGGGGACCCCGCCGGCTGACCGGCTGACCGGCCGACCCCCCCCCCCCCCTCCAGATCCCCAAACGTTTTGCACCCGGTTGGGGTCTGGAATTCGAACGGGCCGCCCCCCTTCGGCCTGACTGGGGTACGCTGACGTGAGCTAACTGACCCGCCCTTTTGACCCTCAGCCGCTCCTGGCGCAATGGAGCCTTGGACTGGAAGCACGTGCCCTGTTTCAAAGGATGCTTCTCCCCCCCACACACTTCGGCCGATATGTGCGGATATGTGGCGCTGGATGGCCGGGTGTGTGAGCCCCAGTAAGTACCGGGGGGGGGGGGGGGGGCTTTGTGGTGGGAGAATTTCGTCGGAAAATTTCGTCTTCAAGGAAGGTGGCGAAATTTCCCCTTGGCGAAATTTTGGGGGTGTCGGCAGTGTAGCGCAGGTGTTGGAGCTTGGGGATTCCCACGGGGGGCGAAATTCCCCCACAAAATTTTCCCAGCGAAATAATCCCCATACGATCCCCTGCCCCCTGTAATAATGCATGCCTTGATGGAGATGATTGCCGCCCGTTGGCTGTGTTGCAGGGAGGCCCTGGAGAATTGTGAGGGTGCAGCTGTCAATCAAGCCACGCTCGCTGCTATTGACACGGCATTGCTCGTGATTGCACTGGAGGTCGTTGCGCGGGTGCCCTATGTCGCGGAATTGTGCTGCATGGGACCGGGTCTTGCCCATTGCTGTCTCCTGCTGGTCCCGTCTCTGGCTTGAGATGAGTGTAATGCACGAGTGTGTGCCCAGCCAACTGGGGCATACAAGTGCTGCAGGGGTCTGGAGTCATGTGAGCTTCGGGCTCAGTGGTGGGCATGGAAAGGGGGCTCGAAGGAGGTGTGCGTTTGGGGCGATCCTAGCAACTGGACAAGGGCTGAAAAATGGGCCAGTGTTGGTGCCATCCTAAGGAAGCAGTGTATGTTCCTGTATGTGTGTGTGTGTGTGTGTGTGTGTGTGTGACACGATACACGTGGGACATGATACACAGACACCGTCATCCCCAGCACATTGCAACCAGAAGGTTATGAGCCAGCCTGGTGTGGGGACATGCATGTACTGCTATCCCTCTCCTCTATGTGATCCCCATGGCCATTTTTGTGTGTGTGTGTGTGTGTGGTTGGGTGGTTGCACCTAACACAGGTTGATATTTTGGGCAGTCATGAACAGGAACTCCTCCAAGGGGTACTTCCTGGTCTGTTGTATGGTGCAGGACTGAATACTGGAGTAGGTGAGGGCACAAGCACAGGCTGCGTCGCGCTGAACCCACTGTCCAGAACTGCACTTGCTCATTCTCTACCAACAGACCGAAAGACGTCTAGGACAGCTCTGCTGTTCCTGAGGAGTTTTCTTTCACCGCTTTTCCCGCTCTGTTCTTGTTTGCGGTCCTCGTCGTGTGTGTGTGTGTGTGTGTGTGCGGTTAGGTGGCAGCACTTAGCACTCGTTGCATTGGACAGTATTGATCTGTATCACACCAAACCCATGCACGCTTCTGTAGGGGGGTGGTTTGCAGGGGTGTTCCTGGGATAAACAGCGTAGTAGTTGGCGCTGTGCCCGTGCTGAGCGACAACGCCCCCAGACAGAGAGAGAGAGAGAGAGAGAGAGAGAGAGAGAGAGAGAGAGAGAGAGATAGAGTTTGGAGGGAGGGAGGGAGGGAGGGAGGTTTGCCCTGGTCATAGATTCCACCATCCTGGTCAGCTTTCGCACCCATTTTGGGGCCCCCTTGCGTTTTCTCAGCCTTCTCATATTAACCCTGGACAGGCCCAATGGTTCCCCATCCGGGGCGGACAGCCCACTGGGCAACTCTCTCGTGGGGGTTGATCCTGCTCCCTCATTTCCCCCCAGGGCCCGGCACTTGCTGCTTGGGCGCTCCTGGGGGGGGGCTCCTCAACCTCTGTGACACCCGCCTGCGTACCTGCTTGAGCTTCGGTCCCAGGGCCTCCTCCATCTGGCCGGTCGACTGGCTGCCGCTTTCCCGTCAACATTTTCATGTACGCGACCCTGTACTGATCCAGCCTTTTGACCCAGATCTCGTTCTTGTCTTTTTCCAGCATAACAGCGCCATTGCAACCGGAGGGGGGGGCCTTGCCTCCGCGTTTAAGCCCCGCCTTAGGCTCCGGCAAGGCCTCCCTCTAATGCTTGAGACGGTGCCAGTGGTCGGCGGCTCACCAGGTGTGAATATGACACCCAGGTAGCAGACCACCCCAACCTGCCAAAACGTCCGTCAGTTTTCCCCTGGGATGAACATCAAGTCCGGCACTTTCAACAGTGTCCCAGTGTATAGCTCATATGGGCACCAAAAGCACCGCCCGGTGCCGCCGAGGTCCGCGCATCAACTGCTCCGCTCTCAGGTCCCCTGCAAGGACTGCTTCCCTTGGAGGATTGCCCCTCTGATTCTACATTCTTCGTCGCGCTGCCGCCTCCCCCACACGGCCGTGCAACCGCCTTCTGCAGGACACAACGCCCACAACTCCGGAGGAGCGCCTCGGCCTCTGGCTGAAGGCGACCGAGAACCGCTGGTACGACAAGCACCAGCTGATCGTTGCCAAGGACGGCTCCGCGGCAATCAACTTCGAGCACGCCTTTGGGGATGGCGTGACGTGGCTGCGGTGGATGGGGGATATCTGGAGCACGATGCGAGGGACCGCCGTGCTCCCCGCCGTCCCGGAGGTGCGTGCCGGTGCTCCGCAAGACATGTTTGGGTCTGGGGGAGGGGGTGGCACTGCGCTTTGCACGCCGGCACTCCATTGCACTCCATCCGACTTCGACAGACCGAAACACGTCGAGGGCTGCCCTGCAGCTCCGGAGGAGTGTTCTCCCACCGCTCGTCGTGTGCTTTGGCGCTTGTTTTTGCCGTTCCCGATGTGTGTGTGCACGTGGTCATCCACGGGTGCACCCCAGGGGCGTCCTTTCGGAACTAGGTTTTTTTTTTGTTAAGGACCGCCCTTAAGGACCGGCCCAAGGGACCACCAACCGCCAACCACCAACCGCCACCAACCGCCACCAACCACCACCAACCGCCACCAACCGCCACCAACCACCACCAACCGCCACCAACTATGGTCAAACATATGAGCTACATGCGGTCTTCTTGCAAAACTGCCGCTCAGGAACCATTCTTTTTTTTTTTCTCTTAAGGACCCCCCTGATGCACCCCAATGCCCCCAACCTTCCTCTTCTTCGCTGTCGGCCACGGCTGACCCCCTTCTGCTGGCACCTTCAGGCACCGCCGGCCCTCGTTCATGAGAATTAAGTGGCAAGGGGGCCCCAGGGGGAAAGCAATGCAGGGGGACCCGCCGGCCACAGCCCCAGAAGACAGAACAGCGGGCCCTACGCCCACACACACGACGCAGCAGGCCCCGGCCCCATGGCCACACACCAGCAGCCAACGACCGCCCGGCGCAATGTGCGAAGGGAAGGAGGGGTGACTGACCAATGGCGGATTGGCTGTATAGAATAGACAGGGGTGGGGCAAGGCGCAGGACTCGTTCCTCCCGCCACCCGCCGCAGCCGTCTTGGTGAGGGTAGGTCATACCAAACCCATAACCAAAGTTGGCCCTGTCACTGACCCATGACCTGCTATGTGTACTCTCAATGGACTCTTGGTGGAACTTCGGTCACGAGTTAAAAAAAAAAAGATTTGCTGTATAGAATCCCAGTAAAGGAAATCGGCACACGGAGTTTCTTTACCGAGATTTCATAAAGTAAATTCTGGCCTCGATGTATCGTATGTCCCGACTTCACGAGATAGATCCGTGCGCTGATTTGTCTGACTTACTATGTACCTTATGGGCCGATCTGATAAGCCAAAAGGCAGTAAGATAGATCGGCACAGGGGTGTATCTCCTGAAATCGACCCATAAGATACATTTAGGGAAGGACGAAATGTCACACAGGGCGTCTGGGTGGGTGGGTGGGTGGGTGGGTGACCCCCCCCCCCCTCTAATTCCAAGGGTCTCATGGGTTGGTCCATGCGCCCCACCCGCTTGGCTCGTGTGCAGATGTCTTGTCGGGTTGTGTTTGTCCCGACCAAAGAAATCCGCCCCACAGAAGTGGAAGGGGGGTGGGGCTGCGGGGGTCTGATGGTGGGTGGGTGGGCGTTACCCCCACTCGCCGAAAACGGTGCTGAGCGCAGAAGGAGGAGGAGGAAAGGACAAAAGGGAAATAATCATTTGTGGTTGTTAGAAGCCCCTGTCAGGAAAATGATTCCGCAGCTGGACACCCCAGCGTGCACAAGTCAGTGCTGGAGTCGGCAAACCCCAGCATGTACTCGGAGTGTGCCTCTGGATGCACCTGGTCACCGGCACAGGCAACAGCCCGTCTCTGGGACGGCCGACCCCCAGAGTAGTCAAACAGGACAAATCATCCGGGGGCTCCGTTGACACAACCAAAACACGTTCGGACCCACAGAGGGTCCGAATGAGCAGTGGCGAGAGGCCAATAGGTGCCGCCAAAGGCACACAACCTGATACTGAGGCCTTGTGCCAACCCCCCCCCCCCCCTCCCTCCGTCTTGTAAACGAGGGCTGGGCACCACCTATCGTGAACGCCGTCTCCTGTTGCAAGTGCTCATGTTCTGGGTGCGGGGGTGAAACCCTCAGAATGGCATCCTCAGAATGGCAGGCATGGGCGCCTGGGCCATGAGCGGGTTGGTTGCCTCATTGACAGACTGCCAACCCACCACCCTCTGAGTCCGAGGGGGGTTGCAAGCGCGGGTAATTTCGTGGCAAACTGTCGTCTGTGAGGAAGGCGGCGACACCTTCCCCTGGCGAAGTTAAGGGGTGGTGGCAGGGCAGCGAAGATGCCAATGGGCACTGCTTACTGTGGCAGTGTTTGGTCGGGGCGGGGGGGGGGCTGGGCCGCGGCTGTCCAAGGCCCCAAACCCCCCCCCCCCCCCAAGGGATGCATCAGAAGGGAAGAGGTGGCCCCAGAGGCGGTTAGACAGGCGGTTGGAGGAGGTTACTGAAGCGGTTACTGTCGGTTACAAATGCCATTGAAGCTGGCGCTTGCCGCTGGGGAGACGGTGGCTGGGCATAGGCTGGGGCCCTGGAGGGGGGTACCTCCCCCTTTCCAATGCCAACCCCCCCCCCCCCCATCCCGGGTGCTCAAGGAATGGCCCGCTTCAGGCCCACTTCAAGGGAATGGTGCCCATTGGGGACCGCAACGTCACGGGACGAGGCCCATTCTGGCCGACCTCTTTGCCGCAGGGAAGGTCCTGGTCCCCCTTTCCCTGACCGCGTGCGTCCCGTTGTCCCGGAGCCCTCCGCCTGCCCTCCCCCCCCCCGCCCCCGTGCCCCTGCGGACTGCCCCCCCGCCTCGAGGGGCTCTGTGTCTGCGTCCGCGTTTTATTTGGGCCGGCAGGTCCCGGAGGCCGCGCCGCCGCAGCTCTTGGAGTGGGTCGTCCCGGACGGCGTGGCGGCGGCGGCGCGGCGGGCGGAGGCGGAGTTCCGCGCGCTCGCCGACGACTGCGCGGTGCACCTGTTCACTTCCGAGACGATCACCCGCGAGCGGCTGAAGGCTCTGGAGGTCGTGGCTGCGGCGCGTGTTCGGCACTGGTCCGCAGTGCGCAGGGGATGGGGAAAGGGGGGGGGGGGGCTCCGATGTGCTCGATAGCCCCGCTTTGCCACAGGGTCGGTGGTCGCATGCGTTTGATAGGGAAGGGCCCAGACTTGCCATTAGCGTCTGCCAGCTCAGACATGATCGGATGGAGCAGGGTCCTACTGAGCCACACGCTGCACGCAGCACGTTCCTACTGAGTTTTTGTGGTGCAGGGGCCTCTAATATGGGGCCGATTCCTACCGAGAACCAGTTTCCCTGCCGACGCTAGTGGCATGTCTGGAAGGGCCCCCCTTTTCCCAGTCCTGTTCTCGACTGCTGCCCACACAACCCCCACGGTTGCTGCGACGTCTGCCGAAAGGGACCGCATCCCCCCCCCCCCCATGTGCCGAGGAAAGTCCGGGGCACACGCCAGCGATCAACCCCCAACCGCCGACCGTCAACGGTAAACCGCCGACAGTTGATGGTCAACCGACGACCAGTTCCCCGGCACAAGGTTTTCGGCGATCCCATGGCAGTGTGCTGTCCGCCCACCGCGTTGGGTGCCCTTGCTCGCCTTCTGGCTGCCGGCCGGGCTGATCGCCTTCGCCTGTAAGTGCTGCGGTCACCACCGCGCACAGTGGGTCCCGTGTCTAATTCGGGGGGGGGGGGTATGGGGGGTGCCCAACTGCAGCCCTTGACATCAACACCTCCCCCACCGCCCCATCCCCCACCCCTCAAAGTGGCCAAAATATTCAGAGGGTCTGGTCCCAATTTGGCGCCCAAGGCGCCGGAATTTTTTTTTCTCGCATCTGGTGGGGGGTATACCTTCGTTGTTACGCCACGTGTGTACACTGGAAATGCGCAGAATTTCATGGGGGGATCCAAATATGTGTGCAAAACATGAACAACTGGCCCCCGACCTCCCCCATCCAGCCCCCCAACCCTGGCTGCTGGGACCGCACCTCCCAGGGGGTAAATGTTTTTTTCAACCCCCCCCCCCACCCCACATGTGTGTTTTAAAGCGATCACGGCGACGAGGGGATCGTTTTTGAGGTATATATATGAAGACATGGTGGCTGCCTGTCAACAAAACGAGGCAGCGAGCAAGACACCGTCCAAAACGGACGAAAATCTCAAATCATACCGTCAGTACAGCATGCAGACCCAGGGTGTTCCGAATAGCCCTTTTCCAGGGCTTTCCGGATATACCCCACATATCCCCCCCAACGGGACACTCAGCGGACAGAAATAAGGCAACAAGGGCAGCGACCCCCTAAAACGCACAAAGTTGGCAGTTTCCGCAACGTCCCCGAGAGATATATATGTTGGGGTACCCGGGACCCCGGCCTCCCCCCCCCCCCCCCACACCCCCTTCCGGACCCCCCCCCCCCTCTTCAGGGGGCCAAAATGTTTAGGGGGTGTCGCTGTCGGGGGCTGCCCCCGGGCACCCCTGGTTCGGGGGTGCCACAATGGCGTGCACCCCCGTCCGCGATGATCCGAAGAGGGGCGCCCGTCTGTGGAGCGCTGGAGTGGGAGGCGCTCCGCTTGTGTCACTACACCCCCCCCCAGGCCCCCGGCGCAGGCGTCACCGGGGGCCAGTGCCCTGCCTTAGAGGGAGGGCAAGGGGAGGTAAGGGGAGCCTCTGATGGACCAACGCTTGGCCTTGGGGGCATGTACCCCCCCAAATCGCCCCACCTGGACCCCCGCCCCCGAACCAACCCTCCCGGACCCCCCCCCCCAAATTCGCCCCTCCCAGAACTCCCTCTCCCAAGCCCCCCCCCCCCCCCCCCCAAGGGGGCCTCTGGCCAACGGTTCGGGGGGGGGGGTCTGGCACAAGGCCTCGGTATCTGATTGTTTGCCTTTGGCGGCGCCTATTGGCCTCTCCCCACTGCTCATTCTGACCCTCTGTGGGTCCGAACGTGTTTGGGTTATGTCAACGGAGCCCCCGGATGACTTGTCCTGTTTGACTACTCTGGGGTTCGGCCGTCCCGGACACGGGGCTGTTGCCCGTGCCGGTGACCAGGTGCATCCAGATGCACACTCCGAGTCCATGCGGGGGTTGGGTTCGGGGGGGGGGGTTGGCGTCTGGAACCGAGGAGTCACCCCCCCCCCCCCCACCCGTGCTGCCTCAGCCGCGCCAACAGTTCAACAGTATGCCCCCCTTCACCCACCGTAATCGACGCTCCGCCTGCGTAACGCGGGAGTCAATCGCCCGCAAGTGCCCTCGTGGGCGGGCGTTACGCAGGACCATTGTGCGGAGGTGCCACGCACGCCCTATGCGACCGCCCCCGTACCGCTCCTCCTTCGCCTTTCTGGGGCGCCGGGAGGGCGTTGGTGCTGCGGTTGGCGCCCGGGGCCCGACCAGGGTTTTGCTTAGTGTCCGTCCTACCCCACCCCACGGGGGGGGGGTGGGTGGGTGGGTCTGGCAGAATTTCAGGGTGGGTGGGTGTCCAACCCCCCCCCCCCCCAGGGTGGGGTGGGACTTTGTGGGGGCCCTTGGGTCTATCGAGCCAGTGCCACTTCTTTCTTTCTTCTGTTGCAGGTTCCGTGTAACATGTTTATTTATGGTGTGTTTACATGTCATTGCATATCACGTGTGCATGCCCCACGCCCACAAAGGGGCTAGGATGCTTTGTCGTTTGTGCTGGATGCGAAGGGGGCAACCCTAGAACCCCACAGTTCCTGTGTCTGCCCCACGCCCATAAAGGGGCTAGGATGCTTTGTCGTTTGTGCTGGAGTTGGGTACGTGGGTGGGTGGGTGTCAGACCCCCCCCCCCCCCGGGGGGGGGTGGGACATTTGTCGGTCTGTGGGTATGCCAAAATTCTGGGTGGGTGGGTCCCTGAATTAACCCCCCCCCCCTAGGGTGGCTAAGCAAAACCCTGGGCCCGACGCGCGCGTGCCCTTTTCGCAGGTGCCCCCGGACAGCGCCGCTCAGGTCGCCATGCAGTTCGCCCATTACCTGCTGCACGGGTTCATGCCCCCGACCTACGAGAGCTGCTCCACTCGCAGGTCAATGCGCTGCGTCCGGGACGCCCCGTCGCACGTGCCCAGAGCTGTGTGCCGGGGCGCGCTCTCCGGTCGTGTTGTCAGTGCCGTGCGGGGGGGGGGGGCTTTCTGAGTGTCTATTTTTTTTCGACTTTTTGCGAAAGGCGCCTAGGGCCGTTTTCGGCTCTTGATAAGCTTTTCTCCTCTTCTTGTGGCCTGCATGTGCTGATTTGTTGCTGACGTCGTCTCAACCAACAACACACACGTGACAGCTCACACGTCACCATACGGGGGGGGCAATGCGATTTCCCCCTCCGCTCAGGGCAGCCCCCGCAAGGACCGCCCCGCGGGCCCTGCGGGTCAGCGGTTAACCGCCAACCGCCTGACGTTAACTGCCCATCGCCGGCAGTTGATTGCGCGTTTTCGTTCGTTATGCACTGACCGGCGGTGAAGCTCCGCGCGTCTTCTCCTGAGCAATGCCACACCCCAGACGGCTGTACTACCGGACGACGCAAAGCTCTGCTGCGCGCAGTGCCCGGTCGCCTGCGCCATGTCATTGCGCGCATTCGTTCGGTCGCACGCACATCACCGAGATTTTTTTTCCCCTGTCGTCGAGGACAGCCCTGCCCAAGTGCGCCGTGGGCATCGCGTTGCGATGTCGATTGGTCATGTGTATAATGTGCGGGAGGACATTGCGGCTGATTTTCTGGTCCGATGGCCCAGGGGCCTACCAAACCGATGCGATGGGCCCCAGCCCCCCCCCCCCCCCCCGCTGGGGGCCTGCAGCACGGGTGCCACACCACCGGTCGGGGGGCTGAGCGAAGGCTATTGCCGTATGGATCCTTCATGTCTTGACCACCACAACCTGCCGCCGATGGAGACACAGAAATGGGGGGGCCAAGACAGCGGCGTGGCGGACCTTCGGGAGGAGATCGGCACCGCATCATGCGGTGAAGAATAAATGGGTGACTGTCCAGGGCCCAGTAAAGAAACCACAGATGGACTGTATGTCACACAGGGGGTCCCCAGGGCTGCTGGCGATTCACACCTGCCGGCCCGGACTGGGCCGGGTGGATGAGATGGTGTAACACCCCCCCCCCCCCCAAGAGATGTATTAGAACACCTGACAACCGTGGGAGGAGGGGGGGTAGCCCCCCTGGACCCAGATTTCATAGTGGGACACAATGAAATTTACACGAGGAAATATTCATGTTGGGCTGTTTTTGGACCCCAAACTTTTGAGTTCTTCTAAAGGCAGTGCAAAGGCCTGGGGTTTGCAAGGGGGGTGCACAATTCACCCCCTCCGAAAGTTTCCCCGGTGCATTGATCCCCACACAAAGTTGCCCCTCTGTGCCCGCGCAGTTTGCTCTGCAGGGACCCTTTGACGGGCCGGTCGGAGCCGCTGCGATAGGTCTGTAGGAGCACGAAATAGCAGCAACCAACCAAAGGCCCAAACGACCACCCCTCGCGGTCCATAGCAATTACACTTTTTTGGCAGACGCGGATGCCAGTGTAACGGCCCAGCCCTTTGGAATGCCCTGCCCTTGTTATTTGACATGTACTAAACGATCCCCCGTTTGCGGATCTTTGTCCACAGTTTCTTTGCAAAGTTATGCTGCACATTGACGGCGACTGCAATGCGGCCTTCCCCACGACAGCGGGCAGTGAAGTACGGGTCATTCTCACCAACTCTGGCAAACCCACAGAACAGTGCGCAGGGCACTCATGACCAAGACAAGGGCCATCAATTAATGAAGAATTGTTGTTGAATTTTCGGGTACAAAGCGTCCCAAGACTTTTGGTGGACCAAAGTCGCAAGCGCTCGGGGGCCAATTGATTGTTAAAATCGGGTTGATCGCCCCCTTTTAATGGCAGTCAAACGGGGTCACCCGCTCGCGTAGGGAACAGGGCTAACCCCTTTTTGCTGCAAATAAAATTGGGACAACCTCCGGCTGACGTGTTTTATTGTCAATTGCCACGTCACAGAGGTGCCTCGGTGTGAGGGAGGGGAGGGCGGCGGCCAGCCACCTCCGCCTCATTTTCCTTTGGCGTTGTGCTCGCATGCAACCAGGCCTTTGCTTTGCCGGGGCGGAGGCTGGGGGTGACCCCCTTCCCCGGTGAGGGGGTCTCAGTAGGATCCAGCCCCACATGCCGGTCAGCTCAGTAGGAAGGAGCCCCGCCCTATGGGCAACTGAGTAGGACCCAGCGCCATCCACAAGGCTCCTCACTAGGAACCCGCCCTACCCCCCTGCCCCCCCACTAAGCAAAGGCCTGCATGCAACACCCTCTCAGTCTGCGGCCCCTTTGGGGGATGGCAAGTGGGTGTAGCGGCGGTTGAGGCCGGCGATGGGGAGGTCCGACGCGCCTCGTCCCGCTCGCCCGCAGGTTCTTTCACGGCCGCACGGAGACCATCCGCTCCAGCACGTGGGAGGCCCTCCGCTTTGCCGAGGGGATGACGGACCCGGCCGTGACCCCCGCGGAGCGATGGGGGCTATTCGGGAGGGCCGCCGCCAAACACGCCGAGTTGGCGCGGGAGGCGGCGCAAGGTCTGCCTTCCATCACGGCCCCCACCCGCCGTCGCCGCACTGCGCCGCGGTGCGGTCTCCGCGAAGGGGCTTTGTGTCAGGGATGTCAATGAGAATCGCGCCGTTTGGGGGGGTGGGGTTTGGGGGGTGGGGTTTGGGGGCTGGGGTTTGGGGGCTGGGGTTTGGGGGCTGGGGTTTGGGGGCTGGGGTTTGGGGGCTGGGGTTTGGGGGCTGGGGTTTGGGGGCTGGGGTTTGGGGGCTGGGGTTTGGGGGCTGGGGTTTGGGGGCTGGGGTTTGGGGGCTGGGGTTTGGGGGCTGGGGTTTGGGGGGTTGGCCAACCAGGGACATGGCCATGGGTTGATGTCCATGGGTGGCTGTCACAGTATGGACATGGATGCGATGGATGAGTGGTTCCTATCGTTGTGTAGTCCCTTTTGTACCCTGTTTTTCTGGAAAGATTTTGTGCTTCCCGTCACGGTCGCCGCCGCCGCCACAATCGCCATCGCCTTTGCCATCGCCCACGCTGCTCGCGTGCCCTGCCCCATATTGCTCTGGGCCTTGCCACAGCACACCCTGCCCCGGCAGCGGCGCGCCTCCCCGTGCAACAGTGGGCCCCCCACCCCCCACTCTGGGAAAGTATCAGACGCGGTGCGCGCGCGGTGCGTACACTGGGGTTGTTCTGTAGCCCGTTTCAGCCAATTCAGAGGCCGCTGCGTCCGGTTGGCAGCCCGCAACGTTCACGGCATGCATGCGCGCCTTGTGTTTGCTTGTGCCACGTCCTTTGTAATGTTCCCTTTCTGGCTGGCCTGTACTTTGTTGTCACTCAGCCGGTTGCTGCACCGGTTGCGTGTGAGCTCGTCCAAGGTAGACCATTTCCTGGAGCAGTTGTTCCAATACCTGACATGGTGCGCGCGCGGCGCACGAACCCCCCCTCTGTGTACTGCTGCTCGGCGGATGCCCCCTGCACAAGGCCTTAATGGGGGGGGGTCCGGGGGTCCCAGGGGCAGTTACAATGGCGGTTGCAGGTGACTCACAAAGCGGTTGGGGGCAGTTGCTGGCGGTTGGGGGGCAGACCCTTGGGTGACCCCCCCCCCTCCCCTTAAGCAAAGGCCTGCTGCTCCGTTGTCCGTTTGCCCGTTCGCCGCATGTGCTCTGGCAGGCCAAGGAGTGGATCGGCATCTGTTGGCCCTGAGGCTGCTGGCCGAGGCGCAAGGCAGAGCCCCCCATCCTCTGTTCTATGACCCGCTGTTCGGCCGGAGCGGGCGATGGCGCCTGTCGACCAGCAATCTGAGCGTCCCGCACGTGACGTACTTTGGATTCGGGGCCGTCGTGGAAGACGGGTATGCGAATGGCCTCAGGGCCAGGGCCGGGCTGCCGTACAAATGTTAATTATTTGCGAAAAGAATCCCCCCCCCCCTTGTGATAGCTACGCCCTTGTCCAAGCCACAGCAGACGGAGGGACCGTATTAATTTGGTACCTCATTTGATTTGGTACAAATGTAGTGCGGCCACATAAGACATGGGTTTGGTGACAAATTTGCCAGCTACACAGGGTCATGGACACATTTGTTGTGAGTGTTTGCCCACTTGAAACCACATAGCTCTGATTTTGGGGATATTGGTGCATTACACTCCCATTTCTTGCACCAGCTGACCGTGCAATCTTCTTTGTGCGAACCTGGGCATCCACGGCCTTGCCTAAGCTACAGTAGGCGTAGGGACCGTATTGATTTGGGACTTTTGCGTGGCTATTACAAGGCAGGGAGGGGGGCAATTGCCGGCACAACGTGTTGTGTTCAAAAAAAAAAACAAAAAAATATCTATTTTCAGCCGCACGCCCTTCGCAAAACTGACATTCGCAAAATAACATCCGCAAAAAGAATTGCAAAAAAAAACAACAACGATAATTTGGCACCCAGAAAACAAGGACGTTTGGCCCCGCCTGTCCCAACGATCGGTGACGCCTGTGGCCGGTGTCCCACACCACATGTCCACGCGTGTGCATCGAGGAGGGTGCATGTGCCTTCTCTATCGGGGGTATTGTTGCGGCCGTGTGCGTGCCGGCGCTGCGCTGCGGCCCACGACAGTGTCCCCAGAACTGCACATGCTCGTCCCCGCGTGTCCTGAAGAAGGCTGATACTTGTCGCCGACCGTCCCGCCAAGCGCCCGCTCCACATCCGGTCGAGGCGGGTGTCTGCCGCGGTTCGGGGCGGGTGGTAGGCCGCGCAGTGGCAGGCGCGCCGCAGAGGCTGCAGCCTCAAAAAGTTGTCGGCGCCTTCGGCGCCAGACTTCGTAATCACTGATTACTGGTCCTGTCAATTGAGCCCTTTTCCCAAACCCCCCCCCCACCCCCAGTTTTAAGGGGCTCTATTGACCACCCCCGCAAGTTGATAACCCGCCACCCCCTCGTGCCCCGGTGTCTTGTGCATTGCCTTTTGGGTAGCCCCCTTTTGGTGATCACGTGTGGGTGTGGGGGGGGGGGGCTGTACTCCCCAGCAGCCGGGCAGCTGCATTCCGCTTCCACCCACAACACTGCTACCCCGCAGCCCCCACAAGGGACTTGCTGTAGTGTTCATGGCGGCAAGAGGGAGCCCAGCCCCCCCCCCCCCCCGCCCCACGAGCCTCTCTGGCAGCCCCCCCACCCCTGCCCCCCCTCCTACCTCCCCCAGATCCCCCCCGCCCCCCCCTCTGCCCCCCCACTCCAGACTGAAAAGCAGGGTTTGGGCAACGTTTCTCAGTGGCACCAAAACTGGTTTCCTCGGCGCCTTCGCCTTCGGACCGTATTGAGGAGGACGCTTCGTGATCCATATCTGCCCAACGGCGTTTCCGCTCCAAATACAATGTTCCGGCACTCGCTGACCTCGTATTTCAGACCCCCGGTCACGGCCGCTGCCCCGCTCAAAGTTCGCGGGATCAGGCTGGACTCGAAGGTGCACAGCGACACGGAGGCGTACCATGCGCCAAAAGACGACCACCACCACAATGCCTTTGAGTGTGGCGACGGCCACCCCCCACAGGGTGGGTGGGGCACTGTCCATCTGTCTTGCTGTTTTCTATGCCTCGGGGACGTTCTGGCCGGGGACCCCCCCCCGCCACTCAAGCAAGTCCCCCCCACACCCACACCCACACGTGATCACCAAAAGGGGGCTACACAAAAGGCAATGCACAAGACCCCAGGGCACGAGGGGGTGGCGGGTTATCAACTTGCGGGGGTGGTCAATAGAGCCCCTTAAAACTGGGTGGGGGGGGTTTGGGAAAAGGGCTCAATTGACAGGACCAGTAATCAGTGATTACGAAGTCTGGTGCCGAAGGCGCCGACACCTTTTTGACCATTGAAAATGGTCAATTTTCTCCCCCACCAAATACATGGCAAATGATGACTTTTCTGAACCCCCTCGACGCGCTGATTCCAAAAATCCCATGTTCATTTTTTTGCCGAATTTCGGGTCCAGGCCACCTCCGGGGCCCGGGGGTCAGTCTCGGTAGGATTTTGGGGGTCCGTCAATTGAGTCAATTTTGGGGGGGGGGGGCTAGCCAGGGGGCTCTATCGACCCCCCCCCCCTCCCGGAGTTGAAAGCCCGCCTACCCCAGCCAGTGTGGAATGCGGCCACTGCCGTCACTCCCCGTGTCCGCCGCAGGTACGGAGTGGGGTACTCTCTGCTGCCCTCCGGCACGAAGTTCACGGTCAGTTCATGGAAGAGCTCCCGCAGCACCGATGGCGCCTCTTTCGCTGACTCCGTGGGCGAGGCACTGGGCCGCATCGTGGCGCTGCAGGAGCAAGTGGCAGGGCCCCCGACAGGGGCAAAGCGGTGAGGCTCGAGGGGGCGAGCGACGGCTCCCATTTGCTGCCCCCCCCCCCCCCCTCTGCCCCTCCGCTGACCTACGGAGTGCGTGGCCGAGTGGGCCCGCATCCCGGAAGTCAGGGTACGGAAACGTGAGGCGCGGTGTGCACGCGACGACCCAATCCCCAGGGCTGCGTTGGAAGGGAAGGGACCTCAGGGGCGGTCCCGGAAGCGGTTGGATCGGCGGTTGGAGGAGGCCGCCGAAGCGGTTGGGGGGCGGTTACTGTCGGTTGCGGATGCCATTGAGGCTGGCGCTTGCCGTCAGGGGGACATCAGCTGGGCATGGGCTGGGCGCCCTGGAGGGGGGGCCGGGGGGGGGGGTACCTCCGCCCCCCCTCCAATGCATATCCCTGCCACTCCCTCCAACCGCCAGCGCTACGGAGACAAGATTGGGCGAAACGGGCCCACACGCGGTCGAGCAAACGCAAGGCAATGCCCTTCCCCGAGGGCCAGGGAGGCCAGGGACATGGGCACCGGGGCACTGCGGGCGCGCCGCATCGGACACGGACTGCGGCGAAGGCCGCGTGAAGGCACGCGCGGCCGGCGGCGGGTCCACACCCGACCTTTTTGAGGCCCCGCTCCTCCGACGCCCGAAGGCCCGTGGGGTGCGGGCCGTCCGAGAGCGCGCGGCGGTCAGGGGCGCCGGTGGATGATCTGCGCGCGGGGGGTCCCGCCCCGGGCCGCACTTGGGACCGGTGGCCGAAGGACACGAGAGGCGTTCGTGAGCAGTGGGGCCGGAATAGCACTCTCACGGTCGGAGCTGCCCCCCATGAGAGAAGGGCTGGCAACGGCAGGAGGAGGGGGGTGACCCCACGCCCCCTGGATGCAGATTTCACAGCGGGAAAAATGAAATTTAGGGAAGGGAATCTTGATTTGGGCTATTTTTGGTACACAAACTTTTGGTTCCAGAACCCCCCCCCCCCCCCCGAACAAGCCGTCTGTTGTGTGTCTTGAGGTTCAACCAGGTTTGGCATAGAGAATGAAGATGCACTTATGCCTGACTGTGGAGTGCATTACCTCTGGTTTGCATTTGTCTGTTTGTTTGATTAGGTCACACCCCCCCCCCCGAACAAGCCGGTGCTGCACGGTGTCCTCACCTCATCGAGGACGTGGTGCGGCCTGGTCACCCCAAACACTTTCTTAGTGCCGTGCTGTGTGCAGACAACGGCCCAAGAAGCATTGAATGCAGTGATCACACTTGCCACGAGCGGCTGCCAGCTCAGACATGATCAAATGGAGCGGGGTCCTATGGAGCCACACGCTGGACGCAGCACGTTCCTACTGAGTTTCGGTGGTGCGGGGGGGCGGGTATTACTGAGTGGCCTTTGATATGGGGCCGATCACTACCGAGAACCCGTTTCCCTGCCGGCAAGTCTGGGTGCGATCCAGCAGCCCTTGGGAGGTGGCGGTGTTCTACCGAAGGCTCCGCGTGCACCTCCGCGCAGCTTCGCAGGTTCGGCAGGTCTCCTCCCGCCCGAACCTGCAACACGCCGGACACACAACAGACGCGGCACTGGACCGATCCGGGACCCAATCCCCCGGCACGGCCCCCGGTCCGCGCAGCCCCCGCCGGATGGCACGCGCGGCGCGTTCCGGAGGGCGGCACAACCAGCGCCGAGGCCCCACAGCCGCGCCACGACAACACGGAGCGCCGCATCCGGCGCCGAGACGGCACAACCGACGCCGCCACAACACAACCGGCACTGAAACACACGTGTCAGGACAGGCACCTGACGAGCCGTTGTGCCCACAGACACACTGCGGCGCGGGGGGTGTACGGCGCACGGCACTCGGAGCGCTGGCCGCCCGACGGCCGGTGACGCATTGATGCGTGCAACCGACGGCCCCTGCCTTCGTCGTCTTCAACGCCTCCCCGCCTCACGGCCACGGCCCCTTTCCTGCCGGCGGCGGTGCCAGATCCGTTGCCCTGGCACCGTCGGTGGGCTGATGGATCGTGGGCCGTCCTTGACCCCCGCCGCGTCACGCGGAAATGGCTTTGATGGCGGCGGAGGAACGCGCAGGCGACCGAACCGCTGCAGAGCCCCCTCGGTCTGCAGCGCGTTGACGCGGATTTTTTGTGAGTCTTAACCCGACAGCCTTCCCCCTGTGCCCCCTCTGTTGACCTCCGCTGTCCCCCCACTTCGTGTGCCGCTCTCGCGTCCCGCCTTCACCTTTTTCCGATTGGGAGGATGCGATGTCACGGGGAAGTCCCCGGTTGGATGTCTTTTGGGAGCGCGCGGCGCTCTGGGGACCGCATTCCAGTGGAGAACTGCCCCGTTCGAGGCGACTGGAGGTGTAATGCACGACTCAGACGGGGCTTGTATTGCGGCGGTCTCAGTGCTTGGAACTGGATCGGTTGCGGATATATGTAACTGCGCGCGAGCGACGCAGCCTCGGGGAGGCTCGGCCGGATGCCACCGGCGCGGTGGGTTGCTCTGATTCCTGTTAGCGAGGCCTGTCGCGCGCGCCACCGCCAGCAAGGCCTACAGATTGGACCAGACAAAGAGGTCACGCATCACATTGCTGCACTTTTGATGTTTTGGTGTCCTCTTGCCTCAGGCATCCAGGACCATAGACGTGCGGCGAAAGTGAAGTGCGGCCCAGCCTAGCCCTTCTCCCCTGCCCAAGCACCAGCCACCTTGGACGCCAAACCTGTCAGGGCGTCCCGGCTTTCGTGGGACCCTCGTACGCAGGAGATGGTCTTGTTTCAAATGCTGTTCTTACAACTTCTTTGGGGGGGGGCTGGTGTACCCGGCATCGTGGGAAGTCCAGTGGTGCGAAGAGGGTCGCAGCCCTTCGTCCGCCCTGGGCAACCACCGCACCGCGCACCCCATCAGACATCGTATCTGTCCTCCACATCGAACCCCTGAAGAGTGGCAACACACAGCCCAACGCAGGGCTTTCATTTAGGCACGGAATTTTTCGTTGAACTCCGCTCTGAGGTGTCGGTGGCAGGACTCGTTTCATCGAAGGCGGTTGGCACTCAACCGACGGCGGTTGGCGCTTTACCGGCGCCGGGGGGCCGATGACCGACCGCGGGTACTTGACGGCTGGCGCTCTGTGGAGCAGTCCTGGAGATAGAGTGTATCCCAAAACTTGTAATTATTGTATCCGACTGTATCCCAGGCTTTAGAAGTGTATGTCCAATGTGTATCCCAACTTTCAAGTGTGTGTATCACATGTGTATCCCAACTTTGTCTTCATTTATAGTCCTACGCGCTCAGTTCCCCAGTCCTTCGTTCCCTTGCGGCTCTTCCCCAGACACGATGAAGCAATTATCTTTGAATCCGCATCTTACAGCTCTCTCTGCAAAGGATGATGACTCCTCTTCTAGCTCAGGCTCCCCAGCCCCATTTTTCATGGTTTGCATTTATCACATGTGTATCCCAGGGTTCTAGAGTGTGTATCCTGTGTGTATCCCAAAAACAAAAAGTGTGTATCCCGTGCTAGTGTGGATACACTCTATCTCCAGGTCTGCTGTGGAGGTTCGAGTGTACCGGAGGCCGGCGGTTTTTTTTCTCGTTTTCCGAACAGCCCTGGCCCAAAGTTCACGTGCACAATGGAGGTGAAGGCTGATCTCAAGGCTTGTGACCCCCCAGATCGTGGCCTGCTTGTGGCTGTTTCATGGCTGAGACCTTCGAACTCTGGGGGACGGCGTAAACAGAATTGTCCTCTAGTAGGGGAGCATTAGCTCGCCGGGCATCTGTTTTTTATCATTCCCCACCCATGCCTGTTTTTGCCCCCACCTCACCAAACAATCTGGAGTACCTTCTCGCCGTGTCTAAGAATCTGGCCCATCCTTTGCACCCAGTGTATGACGATGGCAACGGTGGTGGTTGGAAGTGGTGGGAGTGAGATTTTGTGTTGTTGAATTCTCATATTTCGGCTTATGCAGGGTGCATTGCAGGGAAGGTTTGCGGTCTAGTGCGGTCTACTTGGGAGACTTCCCAAGGTGAGGATAAACTTCGGGCTAGAGATACGATACTTAACTCAAAGGTAGAGCGCCGGGGATGCGGCGGGCGTGCGCCGGGCAAACATTCCTCTATTGGAGCTTTGCAACCATGTGCGTGTGCGATTGTTGCTCAGCACGAGGTGTCAGCCATCCGCAGGTCGTGGAGGTTGCAGCAGGGCAGTTGATGTGTTGTGTGCCCTGAACACGTTGAATATTGGCTGGAAGTGTTGAAGCGGGGGGCATCCACTGTCCGAGGCCCACCACAAAGACCCACCCCTTCGTGGGTCTGGTGCAGTGCCATGCGATGCGATGTGCGCGTGCCGGGGCTGTTGAGATGCAGCAGTTGCCCTCCGAGTGTAAACGGAAGGGGTGCTGGTGGTGGGGGGGGGGGATATGCTGTAAAGGCAGCGCAGTAAAGCCGACATGCACGGTCAGCATGAAGCAAACAATCTTTGTTTTTGTATCTTGTATCATCACAATTGATACATTCCTGTTTTTGGGGGGACAGTCAGGGATTGATATAATAGTGACCGGTTTATTTTGGTGGGGTCGGGGTGGGGTAGGGTGGGTCGGGGGGCTCTGAGCGGTCCGGGATGACGAAATGACGATCTTTGCCCCTCTTATGGTAAAGGGTAAATTTTGGCGCCGAAGCCGCCGAATTTTTTTCTGAGGGGCCAAAAGTGGTGCAAATCTCGCAAATTTTTTTTTTTCAAAAAATGGCATGAACCGCATCAAATTGATCGGCGGAATGTGCTAAACGCGAAGATGTATATGGTTGGGGCCAAAGGTGCCTTTTTTTTTTCCTCAAGGGTCAGAGGTGGTCAAAAGTTGCCAAAATTGGCTGGCCGAATTTTGTCATCGTCATTTCGCAGGGGGGGGGGGGGGGGGGGCTCTGGTGGGGGCCCACTCCCCACTTTATCGATCCCTGGGGATAGTGTGTCAAATCAGGTTGCATCACACAAGATTGAATGCGGATGCACATCACATCACAGAGGCTTTGGCTCTCATTTCAAAAGCCCTGATGTTTTTCGTTTGGTCTTTTGAGGGGTTTCCACAGAAAGTAGGCTCGCTCCAGCCCTGAAAATCTGCCCGCCAGAAAAAATTTTCATGGAGGCATCCCAACCCCTGCAAAACCAGCACAAGAAGTCAAGGAAACACGACGCATTGGGCAACACACAGAATGCGTTCACTGTTGTCTGTCCATTCCAGAAGGAATAACATTCATGGCACTGGGCGCAAACTGGCAGGAGGAGCGCCCCCCCAACACTGTGCTTGTTGCTGGTACGCTGTGCCTGCATCCGTCCCCCATCTTTTTCTTTGGCAGGGACCGTTAAAGAGTTATTTGGCTGAATGCCATTGGATGGATGGGTGGGCATCTTTCCCTTTGTGGGGATGGTCCGACCCCTTCTGTTCATATGTACCCCCCCCCCCCCCCCGGATTGACACAACCAAAACATGTTCGGGCCCACAGAGGGTCAGAATAAGCAGTGGTGAGAGGCCAATAGGCGACGCCAAAGGCAAACAATCGGATACCGAGGCCTTGTGCCAAGAGGCCTTGTGCCAACCCCCCCCCCCCTTGTAATGGTTACGCCCTTGCAAGCTACAGTGGGCGTAGGGCCTGTATTAATTTGGTACCTAATTTGATTCGGTACCAATGTAGTGCGGCCACATAAGACGTGGGTTTGGTGACTAATTTGCCATTTTAACATAGGGTCATGGACACATTTGTTGTGAGTGTTCACCCACTTGAACCCACATCGCTCTAATTTTGGGGATATTTGTGCAGTGTATTCCCCTTTCTTGCACCAGCTCCCCATGTATGTGGTACGTGCAAGCTACGGCCTTGTCCAAGCTGCAGTAGGCGTAGGGACCGTATTAATTTGGGACTTTTCCGTAGCTGTTACAAGGGGGAGGGGATCACCCAATGCTCGCAGTCAATGACCAGCGCCCCCTTTTGAACAACATGTAGCGCTGCCACGTTGTTTGTGAACGAAGGGATGCCATCACACCACATTTTGGGCGGCACCCTCGCTGTGTTGGGGTTGTCTGGGAAACCAGGTTTGGTTCGGTCTCGTGAAATCTGAAAAGGGGGCCCTTGACACGACTGTCGAGCCATTCCAAAGGAAAATGTGGTCTGCCGGGGTATGCTGCCCTTTGATTCGCATTGAGGCATGCAGCTCTTGATAGACAGTGGGAGATGCAGCCCTGGGTTCACATCAAGACACGACCACAAGGGAGTTGGCTACATCGATTCCGATGCAACCCAGCCATTATATCAATCGAACAATGAGGAGGGGGGGGGGGGGGGGCGACGGCAGGCAGGGGGGAGGGGGGGCCACGGCAACATATGACAGGCTGATTGTGATGATGCCTGTGTCACTTGGCTGCAGCCACAGACCAGCCAACCCCCCTTGAGAGGGAGTTGCACGCAGCGTGCGCGCACCATGCAAAGTTTCGATGTATGTGTTTTCATGGGCACTGTTTTGTCCCCGCTTCCAAGTAACCGCGAAAACCCACCAGGAAGTAACAAAACTCCCCCTGCCAGGCAGAGAGAAACCAGGTGTCATCCAAAGGCCTCTGGCGACCATCCACAGCATTTCGGAACACCCGCCAAAGTGGTTTGCCGTGGGCCTCTTCACCGGGTACAATCTCCAGAAACATCAGAAAGGTGCCGCACTGTGTGCGCACCGTGCGAAAAGCGGCCCCGGATGGACAATGTTCCAAAAGTTCTCCTCCCCATGAGATGATCAGCGTGTCGTGGGGATGGTTTTGAGGTAATGTATGTGGGGGTACCCAGGGACACCCCTCCTGAGCCCCTCCTAGACCCTCTCGGGCTGCCTGACGTTTGAGCCCTGAAGGGAAGGGGGCGGGGCTGGGAATGGGGCTCAGACGCCCCCCCCTTCCCCTCCCCCTCATTGGACTCGTCATTCGTGGGATCTACCCCCGTTTCCTTCTCCGCCTCCAGAGGTCTACGCCCACTGCTATTGCGCTTTTTTTGTTTTTTTTTTTGTGGATGACATAAGATTGAGCAAGAGCTGCTGCAGGACATGGGAGCCCTTGGGTCGACCCCAAGGCCACGGCTAAAAACCCACCATGTTACCGTCTGGGGACCGTTGTGGTGGTGCAGGCGGTGAGCCCTCAGCCTCCCACTCCCTGTCTCGCCTTTTGACCCCGCAAAAAGTTCCCACGATGATAGTGCGGGCGCCGGTGCTGTTCAGGTTTGCCGCCGCCACCACCACCACAAACCTGACCCGACAGGCCTCTCGCGACCGCCGAGATGCAATTTCATTAATTTGCCCAGACCCACTTCTCCGCACGGCAATACACCCTGTTACAGGTTGTCCAAAACAGGCAGGCCGGCGGATGGTTTTGGTGATGTGGGTCCCCCGGGGGTGCATTAGACAGGAAGGGAACTCAGAGGCGGCCACAGAAGCGGCTAGACAGGCGGTTGTAAGAGGTTGCCAAAGCGGTGACGCGCGGTTACTGTCGGTTAGACGGTGCTGAATGAACATTCTGGCATCACAGTATGGCCGACATGCGAAAGGTGTATGCTGGGGAGGCGCTATGCCAGCTTGCTACGCGTCCCCTTCCCCACCGGGAGTAGCGTCCACACAAAGGCTTGCTCTCCCAACAACATTCTGCCAAAGCTGCACTTGGAGGGCGTGCTCGGTATCCCTTTGATGACCTGCACGATGGCGGTTGAGGGAGCGCCTCCGAACACAATGTCCACAATGAGGGGGAACATGCAGTGAACCGGCAGCGGGCGGCAGCGGACTGGCTTCGAGCGCCGACACATACTTACCATTGGCTCAGGGCAACCTCCCACTCCCGGCTCATTGGGATGCAAGTGGACATCACGAACTACGGCGGGATTATTACGTCCATGAGAGTGGTCGATGCGCATGGCTCCTTCAGAGGTACCCGTGCCGCTCTCAGTGTTAGCCTCCGCCGCATGGTACTGCACATGAATGCCGGAGGCCCTGCGCATGCTGGTGGCCAAGTGCTGTGGGGAAGACCCATTAGGAGCCATGTACCCTGAGGACCACACCACCAGGAGCAGATTTTGAGCCAAAGGAGGGCTAGTTGCCCTTATGCACTGCTGTACTGCTGTCGCAGGTGTTCCTTGGATACACTCCATGGGACCACCCTTGGGGCGCGAAGGGAGGCCCATGGACTGCAGTCTCAAAAGTATGCAGCCGGCGAATAGCTAAGCTTTGACACCTTGCCCATGTGCACAGGCCAAGCGCACCCGTATGAGAGTGGTCAGCGGTGGAATGCACCATACAATTGGTGCCTGACCCTGGGGCCTTTGTGTAGTGTGTGCAAGAGGAATGGAGTATATTGTGATGTGGGGAAGTGTACCCCTTGCTGTTTGGGATCCCCATTGTGTGAAGGGATCAAAGTGTCCACACTGTTGCTTCCCCTCAATGTCACCATAGCAGGGAGGTAAGAAAGTGGCAACGTAAGCCGTACTGTCCAAGGCTACCCGTCGCGGGAAGGCAACAAGTTGGCAAAGTGGCCGCATGGCCCACGCAATGTCTGGGTCCACATAGCATGGGGCAAATACGGTGGCTCACTAGTCCCGGATGTGGTTGCACCCATCGTGATTTTCTTCGGCGGCGCCCGACAGGGACGAGCCGAAGCCGGTGGATGGACGGTCGCTGCATCCCCGCAGCGGGCTCATCGGGGTCGACATCAACAGCCCCCCCCCCCCCCCCACACCTCGCCCAACGGCGCTCTCAAGGGGGAGTATTAGCGCACGGGGCATTTTTTTTAACCATTTCCCACCCGTACCTGCCCCCCCCCCAGGCCGATGGGCACGGTGGCCTACAGAGGGAAAGGCCAAGGGAAGGGAAAGGGGAGGGGAGAGGGAAGGTTAGGGCAAGGAGGAAGAGGAAGGTCAAAGGGTGGTGAGAAGCTGATGGGCACCACCGCCTATGGAGGGAAAGGGTCCAAGGGAAGGGCAGCGAATGGCGATCGGCCAGTAGGCGCCGCCAGCTGCAGACGAGATCATCACACCATGGCGTCATGCCAAAACCCCCCCCCCCCCACCAAGCAATCTGGAGTACCTTCTTGCCATGTCCAAAAATCTGGCCCGTCCTTTGCACCCAGTTTATGATGATGGCCAGGGTGGTGGTTGGAAGTGGTGGGAGTGTCTTTTTGTGTTGTTGAATTCTCGTGTCTTGGCTTATGCAAGGTGCCCTGCACGGAAGGTTACTAGGGGGACTTCCCAAGGCGAGGATAAACTTCGGGCTAGAGATAGGATACCCAATACAAAGGTAGCGCACCGGGCAAACATTCTCCCCAAGAGTGCATCCATGAGTAGGGAGAAGAGATCACACCACTAGCGAAGGGAGGCACTCATCGTTTGTCTTGTGCATTTGCCCCCCCCCCCCCACCCGTTCCCTCCACCCCGAACACCATGGGGGACCGCATCATCTCAATCCCCCCCCCCCCCCCATCCCCGTCCCTTGGTAGCCATCCCCTCAACTCCCGCCCCTCAAGCTCACTCAAAGGCCATTCAGATGCCACAGGCTGACATAGTTGAAGTAGTTTCGTGGGGAATACGTCCACCAAATAGACATTCCTCCGGATGAACTAGTTTATGTCAGCGGGCCATAGAAGGGAGGCTCCGTCATCCATAGTGAATTGCTCTAGCCCATCCCTAAGTTCTGTTGCCATGATTTCCGAACATCATTGTCCCTGCTATGCCGCTTGCTGGACCCTCTGGCCGAGCCAACAAAAGTGGACTCCAAATTCACATGCACAAGTCGACACAACCTCACTATAGCAGCAAACATGAGTGAGAAATGGACAGAATATTACACCCTAAGACATGATGGCATCAGGATTTTCGGCCCCCCTAGCTGCTTTGAATTGCAAATGTGCGCTGGCTGTTGACATTTAGACACCACACCATTCCTAGCTACTTCTTTTTAGAGGTCACCAAGGATTCTTATAACTCCACCAGATTCCTCTTGCACCGGTGTTGAGTGTGTTGTGTTGTTCTGTGCGCCTTGCACATTGTAGTTTGCGATTGCCATTTAATGATCCAATTGCCTTTGAAATGCCATTGTGGTCAATGTTCGCGGTGGCAGGTTCCTCGTGTTGTGTTGTGATGCCTGCATTACTTGCGTTGAATGTTTTGTCTTTTTTGTATTCAGCTTTTAGTGTACCACTGTGGAATTGGATTTTTGACTTTCCACATTTTTGGCATGTTGAGAATCATGAAACTGCCATCAATACTCCACATGCTCTTTAGGCACAATACCTTGCCCTTGCCTTTGCCCTTGCCCTTTCTTTTGGCATGGCGTGCTGGTGACCACTTTTGCCGTTGCGGTATTCGTGACGGTGACTGTCGTGGTGTTGTTTTTCCAAATGTGGAATGCGGCCTTCGGGAGAGTGACCTTGAACACCTTCGCCCTCGTGATTGGAATTGAGACCGGAATCAGTGTGACTGAGATTGAGACTGCGACCGGCAAGATCGGGATCGCCTAGATCCGCCAAGGGGAGCGCCCCCTTGAATACCTTTGCCCTCGAGGCGAGGATCGAGACCGGTTTCTGCGGGATTTGCCTCGCCTAGATCACTTTGTGATGGTCATGACGATCTAGATCTAGATCGTGGCCTTTGGTGAACGTTAGCGCGCTGGGCATCTTTTTGGACCTGTGCCCCACCAGTGGCCTTTTAGGGGGTGCACTAAGGGGGCGCACTTAGCGCAGTGCAGCTATTTGGGCGTCTGGCTGTACTAGAGACCCACACTTTGAGATGGATACTAGGAGCATCATGGTGACCCCTAGCGTAGCCTTCTGATTTTGTCCCCTTTGTTGGGGAACCCGAGAATGCAGGGGTGACATAGCATTTCTGCCCTCTTTTGGGCCCCAACCTTCCGGTTCTATTAAGAAAACCGGGACAATCTTGAATCCACGCTTTGTTGCGTGGCCCCTCGAGTTGGGGTTAGGGACCCATACTGTGAAATACTAGGAGCATCATGGTGACCACTAGCGTAGCCTTCTGATTTTGTCCCCTTTGTTGGGGAACCCCGAGAATGCAGGGGTGACATAGCATTTCTGCCCTCTTTTGGGCCCCAACCTTCCGGTGCTATTAAGAAAACCGGGACAATCTTGAATCCACGCTTTGTTGCGTGGCCCCTCGAGTTGGGGTTAGGGACCCATACTGTGAGATACTAGGAGCATCATGGTGACCCCTAGCGCAAATTTGACTTCTGATTTTGTCCCCTTTGTTGGGGACCCCCGAGAATGCAGGGGTGACGTAGCATTTCCGCCCTCTTTAGGGCCCCAACCTTCCGGTGCTATTGAGGAAACGGGGACAATCTTGAATCCACGCTTTGTTGCGTGGCCCCTCGACTTGGGGTTAGGGACCCATACTTTGAGATACTAGGAGCATCATGGTGACCCCTAGCGCAAAATTTGACTTCTGATTTTGTCCCCTTTGTTGGGGACCCCCGAGAATGCAAGGGTGACGTAGCATTTCTGCCCTCTTTTGGGCCCCAACCTTCCGGTGCTATTGAGGAAACCGGGACAATCTTTGAATCCACACTCTGATACTAGGAGCACCATGGTGACCCCTAGCGGAGGTTTTGACTTCTAATTTTGTCTCCTTTGTTGGGGACCCCTGAGAATGCAAGGGTGACGTATCATTTCTGCCCTCTTTTGGGCCCCAACCTTCCGGTGTTATTGAGGAAACCGGGACAATCGTTACATCAACGCTTTGATACTAGGAGCACCATGGTGACCCGTAGCGTAGCTTTTGACTTCTGATTTTGTCCCCTTTGTTGGGGACCCCCGAGAATGCAAGGGTGACGTAGCATTTCTGCCCTCTTTTGGGCCCCAACCTTCCGGTGCTATTGAGGAAACCGGGACAATCTTTGAATCCACACTTTGATACTAGGAGCACCATGGTGACCCCTAGCGTAGCTTTTGACTTCTAATTTTGTCTCCTTTGTTGGGGACCCCCGAGAATGCAAGGGTGACGTATCATTTCTGCCCTCTTTTGGGCCCCAACCTTCCGGTGTTATTGAGGAAACCGGGACAATCGTTAAATCAACGCTTTGATACTAGGAGCATCATGGTGACCCCTAGCGTAGCTTTTGACTTCTGATTTTGTCCCCTTTGTTGGGGACCCCCGAGAATGCAGGGGTGACGTAGCATTTACGCCCTCTTTAGGGCCCCAACCTTCGGGTGTTATTGAGGAAACCGGGACAATCGTTAAATCAACGCTTTGATACTAGGAGCACCATGGTGACCCCTAGCGTAGCTTTTGACTTCTGATTTTGTCCCCTTTGTTGGGGACCCCCGAGAATGCAGGGGTGACGTAGCAATTTCGCCCTCTTTTGGGCCCCAACCTTCCGGTGTTATTGAGGAAACCGGGACAATCGTTAAATCAACGCTTTGATACTAGGAGCACCATGGTGACCCCTAGCGTAGCTTTTGACTTCTGATTTTGTCCCCTTTGTTGGGGACCCCCGAGAATGCAAGGGTGACGTAGCATTTCCGCCCTCTTTTGGGCCCCAACCCTCCGGTGTTTTTGAAGAAACCGGGACAGTCGTTAAATCAACGCTTTGATACTAGGAGCACCATGGTGACCCCTAGCGTAGCTTTTGACTTCTGATTTTGTCCCCTTTGTTGGGGACCCCCAAGAATGTAGGGGTGACATAGCATTTCCGCCCTCTTTAGGGCCCCAACCTTCCGGTGCTATTGAGGAAACGGGGACAATCTTGAATCCACGCTTTGTTGCGTGGCCCCTGGAGTTGGGGTTAGGGACCCATACTTTGAGATACTAGGAGCATCATGGTGACCCCTAGCGCAAATTTTGACTTCTGATTTTGTCCCCTTTGTTGGGGACCCCCGAGAATGCAAGGGTGACGTATCATTTCTGCCCTCTTTTGGGCCCCAACCTTCCGGTGTTATCGAGGAAACCGGGACAGTCGTTAAATCAACGCCTTGATACTAGGAGCACCATGGTGACCCGTAGCGTAGCTTTTGACTTCTGATTTTGTCTCCTTTGTTGGGGACCCCCGAGAATGCAGGGGTGACGTAGCATTTCCGCCCTCTTTTGGGCCCCAACCTTCCGGTGCTATTGAGGAAACCGGGACAATCTTTGAATCAACGCGTTGATACTAGGAGCACCATGGTGACCCCTAGCGTAGCTTTTGACTTCTGATTTTGTCCCCTTTGTTGGGGACCCCCGAGAACGTAGGGGTGACGTAGCATTTCCGCCGTCATTTAGGTCCCAACCCCCGGTGCTATTGAGGAAACCGGGACAATCGTTAAGTCAACGCTTTGATACTAGAAGCACCATGGTGACCCCTAGCGTAGCTTTTGACTTCTGATTTTGTCCCCTTTGTTGGGGACCCCCGAGAATGCAAGGGTGACGTAGCATTTCCGCGCTCTTTAGGGCCCCAACCTTCCGGTGCTATTGAGGAAACCGGGACAATCGTTAAATCAACGCTTTGATACTAGGAACACCATGGTGACCCCTAGCGCAAATTTTGACTTCTGATTTTGTCGCCTTTGTTGGGGACCCCTGAGAATGCAGGGGTGACGTATCATTTTTGCCCTCTTTTGGGCCCCAACCTTCCGGTGTTATTGAGGAAACCGGGACAGTCGTTAAATCAACGCTTTGATACTAGGAGCACCATGGTGACCCGTAGCGTAGCATTTGACTTCTGATTTTGTCCCCTTTGTTGGGGACCCCCAAGAATGCAGGGGTGACGTAGCATTTCTGCCCTCTTTTGGGCCCCAACCTTCCGGTGCTATTGAGGAAACCGGGACAGTCGTTAAATCAACGCTTTGATACTAGGAGCACCATGGTGACCCCTAGCGTAGCTTTTGACTTCTGATTTTGTCCCCTTTGTTGGGGACCCCCGAGAATGTAGGGGTGACGTATCATTTACGCCCTCTTTTGGGCCCCAACCTTCCGGTGCTATTGAGGAAACCGGGACAATCGTTAAATCAACGCTTTGATACTAGGAACACCATGGTGACCCCTAGCGTAGCTTTTGACTTCTGATTTTGTCCCCTTTGTCGGGGACCCCCGAGAATGCAGGGGTGATGTAGCATATCCGCCCTCTTTTAGGCCCCAACCTTCCGGTGCTATTGAGGAAACCGGGACAATATTTGAATCTACGCTTTGTTGTGTGGCCCCTGGAGTTGCGAATGAGGGGACGGGATGGGGTGCCAGTTGTCCAAGTTGGCCCAGTCCCCTTTTTTGTAGAGGGGGCAGACAACGTTTGCCCATTCTGGTGGCATGGGGACTCATCCGGTGACGATGCCCCACAGTCGTTGGGCCAGGGCGCGGAGGAGGTGGGCGGGGAGGTGGTAGTACGCCTCAGTGGGGAGGCCGTCGTAGCCGGGGGTTTTGTGTTGTCGGAGCTTTCTGATGGTTTTCTGGACTTCGTCCATGGTTACTGGGTGCTTCTCCATCTTCTTGCGTGCGGCGTGGTTAAGGACCTGGGTATCTGGGTCTAGCGCTTCCAAGGTGGGAGTGTGTTGGTTGAGGAAGCTGTCTTGGGTGGCTTGGAGTATGGCGGTAGGGTCGCTGGTGAGGGAGCCGTCGTCTCGCTAGACTGTGGTGATGGTGCGGTGGCTAGCGTCGCTCATGGCGTTGTCAAGGTGGCGTATGGCCTTGTATGGGAGTTCGTGGCGTGCGTACCGCTCATGTTCTTGGCCGATGCATTTCTGTCCGTGGATGTGCCACTGCTGTAGGTCTGCTCAGATGTGGGCTATCCGCTCCCTAAAATCCTGTATGTTGTGGCGGGTGTGTGGAGTGTCTGTATGCAGGAGCGTTGCCAGGTATTGCTTCTCGTGCCTAAGGGCGTGAAGCATGTCGCCTAGGGCCGTGGGTGCTTGGTCGTCTGTGTTCTGGGGGTTATGTTGGAAGCCGTAGGCGACGGCAGTTGTGCACATTGCTGTAAGCAGGTTTCTGGGGTCGTGTTGCACGCGTCGGGTGCGGTCTATGGGCTTGTGGTATTGGAACCAGGCTTGTTTGTTGTGCCGCGGGGGCATATTCAGCGGGGGCGGTAGGCCTTCATCCGCATCTTCTGGGTGGGGGAAAGGTTAGGGATGGTGAGGTGGATGTGTAGGGGCTGGTGGCCTGTGGGTCCTAGTGGGAGTGGGCCATATCGGGCGTCTGCCCGGACGATGGTCCTGGGGTCGCCGTAGCACACGTCTATGAGGGAGGGGGTGGCTTCCGTTTGGTGGGGCAAGTGGGAGGATTGGCCCTCTAGGCTGGCCGTTAGGTCCACGAGTCTCAGCATGTCGCTGGTGTCCTTGACGCCGTGGTCTTGGGGTGTGGTCTGGCCCCGGCGGTCTGCTGGGGTTGGGGTGGCGTTCACGTCGACGATGATGGTGGTGGGGGCGAGCATGGCCATTTGCCTGTATGCTTCGGCCAAGGTTTGGAGGAAGGGGTCCGTCGCCTTGCCGAAGGGGACGTGGGTGTGGATGACATTTAGTTGCCGTCCATCCCCAACGACTTCGTAGACACTCAGCCTCCCCGGCATGCTGAGGTGCTCGACGAGGTGGACGTGTATGCCTGATCGGGCATATAAGGGGGACCCGTTGTGCCAGTAGCGTTTGCATGCTTTTTGATCTCGGCCATATATGGGGGTGGGTTCTGGAGGGTCTTTGCGTTGGAGGGCATGTTCATGGAACGTGAGGAGTTGTGGGACCCAGTTATCACCCTGTGTCGTGGGGAGCTCCTGGAGGGCGGTGACGGCGTCCTTGGAGTATCTGATGGCAAGGTGGTTGAGGTCTAGGAGGTTGATGGTGGCTTCTGTGGGTGCGGGCCGGGGGCGCAGGGGCGGTTGTCCCCGGCCCTTGCCCTGTCACAAGTTGGCGTAGCTTATCCGCCGCCTTGTCCCAAGCAAAATCGTCCTCAAGAGGTGTGGCACCAGCGGAGTGGCCACGAGAACAAACAAATGAAGGCGGGATGGGTTGCGGAAGACACGGGTCGTAAAAGTAAGTTTCGCACACCACACACTGGCTCCATGTACATGGTTTACATGGAGCCTTCTCCTCACCACACACACACTCAATCAGGGTGGGTACATCTTCGGCTTTGGGTGTGAAATGGTCCGGCACAATTTGCTCAGCAAGGCTCCACTGAAAGTCCCAAAGGGATGTCTTCCGTGGGACTGACCACTTCATCTGCAAATTGTGATTGTATTCAGTAGTGCTCGCCTCTTGACTTGAAACGACCAGTTTCCCGGTGTTCCAAGGCCATTTGGTCGACATAATACACGCCGTTCGCCAAAACACGATAGGCTGCAACCACAAGCGGAATCTCATGGTCATGCTTGTGTGAAGGGAATTAAGAGGGGTAGGAGCAGTAACAAATGGGACAGCACGGGGCGGTTTTGAGCCCACCTTCGGGTTCTTAAAAACCTTCACGCTATAGCCCCTGCCCCTATAGACAGCCTCAACCACCTCACCAGGATTCACAGCTTGACCCGCCTCTTTCGTCTTCCATAGCAATAGAAAAGGGTGCTCACGCAGTGCCAATAGGTAGTCGCACTCTTTGCATACTTTGGGGAAATTCACTGGCTTGGCCTTCGCCCGAATTGCCTTCGCTGGTCAAAATTTTACTCTTCAGTCCACATCCAATTTTGGCACCGTGGTGAGCCGGTAGATTTTGCATCGGGTGTTGCCAGGATGCGGCATCTGCTTCAAGTACAACCTTTTAAAGATTGTATCTTGTGCATCTTTGAATGCCCACCTCTTCGTGGGCTTCGGTAGCCCAGTGAAACAAACAATAGACAATCCTTATCATCTTTCGGTGGTTAGGTTCTATGGTCCCATTTTTAGGCTCCTTTCGACATACCTTTAAAAAGTTTTGTATTGAAGCTTGAACTGTGCCGGGCTTGGAGGTAGACTAGACCCACACAAATCCCGAAAGCATCACGACACAGTGTGATCCCCACCACCGCACGATGGCAACAGGGGTGTGTGAATCGTGCGGAGGAAAATTTATGTCAAGGAGAATGTTTATGTACTCAAGATCATTGATGAAGAACGAGGCATTCACAACGCCGTACGGCTCATGCTGCTGGTTTATAGACCACAGGTCGGCTTGCACGGGAGTTGCTAGCTGCCCCCACTGTTCAGGTGCTTGGCTAATCATGTCGAGCAGTTTCTTTTCCATGAGAACTTTCAGGACACTCACGATTCTTTTCACAGTTACAGGGCAGGCAGGAAAATATCCTCCACGAAGTCCAGCGACAAAATCACGGAACGCAGGATTGGTGACCGTACTTTTCACTGGTGCTAGTGCCATAGCCAACTAACTCGTCAAACGCTAATGATGCAGAAAACCTCTGTGGATTGGCATCTGGTGAGACAGGGAGTGAGTCACTGCAAATGGAAGCACGTTGACGCCAAAGCAAACCTGCGGTGACATTTGCTCACGTGTATCGCACAACAAAGATACCGATGGTGCACACAAATACCAACATTCCGCGCTCATGGAGAACACCTACACAAATGCCAACCCATTTGTGTTGACCCATCCCCTTGTTTGGGGGTGCTTTCGCACACATTTAGCTTGTGGGTGTGCACCCGTCAAAGATGTTACCCAACCATCATCAGAGTGGAGGACAAATTCTGTTGATTTGTGTCTACAAATGGGAGGAGTTTTTCTTGCGGTGGCGTTTGCACCCGGGTCTAGGTAACACTTCACCGCCACCACTATGGTACTGCACATACACATGCTGTAGTATCCGTGTGCAAACATGATAATAACTACGCCTACATTGGTGATTGGCCTAAGTATGGCACACCGCGTGTCGCTTTAGAGGCATGGAAACCTTGAGAATGTACAGGTTATGTGACATCCAAACGCCATTCCCAAGTTCCCGTGGCGAGTGCAACAAATGCGGTATAGTTGGTAACACATCTTAATGATCGTCATCGGGCCTGCTGCTTAGCCCCAAAGATATTCGTCCCACAAGGCGAAAGCCCCATGAAGAGGCGCCCGGCCGGCTTGGGTGTCTGTTGCGGTGGGGCTGCCGAAGACAACGCACTAGAACCTTGTTGTATGGCTGGATTCCTTTGCCATCTTTTGCAATCGTTGTCTCACCCTGAGAAGAGCAAAAGTATCGAGAATATTTGGACACTCCCGAGCAGCCTCACCACCCCTATCGTTCTTATTCTAGCATGCTTTGCAACCATGACACCCTCTGCTACGTGCTGTGTACTGTTCTTGAGGTGACATGGGCTTGTCTAGTCGGCCTTTGCACAGCATTGCGATGTGAGAAAAGCCCCTTACTCTTTAGGATGACGTCATTTTTGCCCAAAGGTTTGCACCACAAAGATTTCATTTATCTGGGGAGCAATCCGGCCGGTGGGTTGATTTGACGAACCTCATATGGTTAATTGATTTGCGTATCACGCTTATCAATTTTAGGAATCTCTTGTGGGTGTCTCCAACATCCTTCCCATGAAAGCGAAACTTGTGCTACGCACAAGCAGGAGACAGAACATGTTGGCACGAAGTTGCACCCTCGGCTAGGCCCGTTCCGCCTCTTCTTGACACAAGACTCATGTCCAACTCAGCTCACAAGGAAAGACATTGTGCTCGGAGAAAAATGGCACAGTCTGTGCACTGCAGCATAGAAGTGCGCTAAGCTAGTGGCCTTCTTCAATTTCCGGTTCCTTGCAAAACAATTACAAATAATTCTGTCAGTGTTGACTCACACATTTGCCCCTCCTGAAAACTAGATAGCCGATTCCCAAAACAATTGCCCAAGGGCAACAAGTAATCTTTCATCTACCACGAAAAATCTTCTCCTATATCCCATTCAATCTCTAATTGCTCACAACATGTCTTGTCGGAAGTGGCGGCAAAGTAGGCATTGGTGACAAACCGCACATAACATAGTTGGCAAATGGGAGTGCGCGCGCTCTACAGCTGACATAGATCCTTGCTCTTCGATGCACACCAAGACGCCGCTGAGTAGATTTTGTAGAAAACAAGGGCGGGCGCTTCGGAGATACACTAATAGGTGGGCACCACAGCCGGGGAAACCCCCCGCTTGAATGCAATTTGTCAGACAAGGAGGGTTTTTTGATGAGAAGAGAGAAATGTGGGAAAGATATGGATAAGATAGGCGCAAGGAACGGTCCATGACAAGTGGCACGTGCAAGGCGCTTGCACAAATTGCGAACAAACAACACATCGCTATTCACCGCACCTAGCAAGCTCCAGGTACTGTGCATGAGAAAAAAGCTAGATGCTGATAGAAGCACTACGACCCACAGTGCCACACACTATGCCGCATTATCCAACAATGGGCATCCCCTCAACCCCTATAGGTTCCCCATCACAACACCACTCCCAAGGTACGTAGCCCCGTGCATAAGATCTTAGAGGCTCGCTTGCCTAGTTGGCCCAAAATGATTGCTCATACAACATCTGAAGAACTGCACATCACAAGGCGAATCAGTTTCTTAAAGGCATCTTGGGAGGCAGTGCCTCCTGAGTTGTGTACCTTGTAGAGTCTTCGTAAGGGCCGTGTTAGGAGGGGGTAAAGCGTCAACCAGTTTCGGGAAAACACGCCGCACAACTAGCGTGCGGCATAGATACTCCCTCTTTGATTCTTCGGACCCTGGTAACCCTAAACCTAACAAGGTAGGGGTTGTTTGGCCTTCTCCCCACCATGGTGACCCCCAGAAGGTAGGGGTAACATAGCTACTTTGAAGTTTCCCGACTGGGCGACCCCGAGTAGGAAAGGATTGTATAGCAACTTAGATTTCTCCCCGCCATGGCAACCTAGAGAATGAAGGAGTTATGTAGCTAGTTTGATTTCTCCCCACCATGGGGACCCCGAGAAAGCAGGGGCTATGTATCCATATTGATTTATGAACACCATGCGGACCATGAGAAGGCTTTCTGTCCTGTCCTTTTTGGTGTCCCTCCACACTCACCACCTCAATCAAGGGACCCCGAGGGAGTAGGCGGTCTTCATTTTTCTCCCCAATCGGGACCTTCGGATGCAAGGGTTACGAGCGCACTTTGGGGCAGCACTTGACGCGGTGCGCGCGTGGCGTGGGGATTTCTCCTCCTATTCCGACCAAGCTACCATAAATACCACCGAGGGGCTTTCTCTCCGTAGGGGCCATTTTAGGAGGTGGTAAAGCGTCGGCCATTTCAGGAACACACGCCACAGAAGTAGCTTGCGGCGCAGAGATTCCCCCTTTGCTTCTACGCACCCTGGTGTTGCCCCAAGGAGGTAGGGGTTCTATCGCCACTGTGACTTCTGTCGACCATGGGGACACCCACAAGGCACGGGTTGCATAGCTGCTTTCATTTCTTCCCACGAGGGCGACCTTGTGACTTCACTTTTTTTTTTGCAGAACTTACATTTCTTCCGACCATGGCGACGAAGTCAATGAAGGGGCCATGTAGGCACTTTCATTCCTACCCAACATGGGGACCCCCAGAAGGCAGGGGTGATGGAGCCAATTTGATTTTTCCGTGACATGGGAACCCCAAGAAAGCAAGGGTTATATTAGGTAGTTTGCTTTGTCCCCACCATGGGAACCCCAACAAGGTACGGGCTATGTATCCATTTTGATTTCTCTACACCGTGGGGACCATGAGAAGGCATGGGCTATGTGGCCTCTTTGCTGGACCTCCATAGTACCCAGCTGGACAAACGGACCCTAAGACAGTAGGGGTTATGTGCCTGTCTTCATCGGTCACCACCATTGGGCCCCCGGGACGCCAAGGTGATGAGCGCACTTTTTGGGAACACTTGACGCGGCGCGCGCGCGGCTTGAAAATTTTGGCCACCAATCACGACCAAGCTATCGTGCTTCCCACCGAGGGGTTTTCTCTTCGTACGGTCCATTTTAGGAGGGGGTAAAGCCCCGGTCGTTTGGGGAAAACACGCCTTTGAAGTAGCGTGTGGCACGGAAGGGAGGGGATATGTAGCCACTTTCGTTCCTCCCCACACTCGCCACTTCAAGAAATGCACCTTTAGAGACTAGGGGTTATGGGGCGACCTTCTTTTCCCAACACATTTTGGACACAATTGTGACACCCACAAGCTGGGTCTAGGAGCGTCTTTTGATTTCTCCCCACCATGGGGACCCCGAGAAGGCAGGGGCTACAGATCCACTTGGATTTCTCCCGAACATGGGAGCCTTGAGAAGGCAAGGGTTATATCAGCCACTTTTAGTTCCCCCCATCATGGGGAACCCGAGAAGGCATGGTGCTTGTATCTATTTTGATTTGTCAACCCGATGGGGACCATGTGAACGCAAGGGTAATGTTGCCTCTTAGGTCTGTAGCCACACTAGCCACTCGATAAAGGGACTGCAAGAGAGTAGTTGGTCTTCATTTTTCAGCACAATTGGCACTTCCGGATGCAAGGGTTATGAGCGCACTTTGTAGGCGGCGTGGATATTGCACCACCTATCGGAACCAAGGTACTGCAATTATCACAGAGGGGTTTCCTCTTCGTAGTGGCCATGTTAGGAGGGGCCAAAGCCTCGGCCATTTCGGGAAAACACGCCGCAAGTAGCACGCGGTGGAGGTACTCCCCCTCTCATTCTACAGACTCTACTACCCTTGAGAAGGTAGGGGTTCTATAGCCACTTTGATTTCTCCTCACCACAGGGACCACCATAGGGTGGGAGTTACGTAGCCACAATGGTTTCTCCTCACGGGGGTGTTACTCGGAATCTAGGGTTTCCACAGCCACTTTGAATTCTTCCCACCATGGGGAGGCCGAGACGGCTAGGGCCATGTAACCACTCAAATTGATCCCCACCAAGGTGCCCCCTAGATGCCAGGGGTTGCATAGCCTGTTTGATCTCTCCTGCCCATAGTGAACGTGAGGAGGCACGAGCTATGTCACCACTCAGATTTGTCCCCACCATTGGGACCCTAAGTACGCAGGGGTTATGCCCCACCTGGATTCCTCCCCACCATGCAGCTCCAAAGAAGGCAGGGGTTATGTAGCCACTTGGATTTCCCCCCAGCATAGGGTTTGTGAGAAGGCAGGGGTAATGTAGCCTGTTTGATTTCTCCCCACGCTAGTGGCGGTTGTGCGGCAACCTCCTTTTTTTATCGCATTTCGGACCGCATTGGGACACCCACATTAGGGTCTATAAGCACACTTTGATTTCTCCCCACAATGGTGACCTCGAGAAGGCAGGTGTTACATAGCCACTTGGATTCCTCCCCACCATGGGGACCCTGAGAAGGCAAGATTTAGGCCGCTAGTTTGAGTTCTCCCCACCATGGGGACCCCGAGAAGGCAGGGATGATGTAGCCACTTTGATTTCTCCCCGCCGTGGGGACCCGGAAAAGGCAGGCATTGTGTACCCATCTTGATTTCTTCCCACCATCGACCATAAGGACGCAGGGTGCATATAGAACCTTTGTTCTTTCACAATGATGGGAACTCGCAGAAGGCAGGGGTAATGTAGCCTCTTTCATTTTTCGCCCCCATTGGGGCTATGTAGCCTCTTCTTTCCTTCAAGCCGTTGCCCAACACTCTCCCATTGCGACCCAGCGATGGTAAGTCTAGTTCCATGGTGTCCTTGAACTAACCATGACCACGGGTCCCAGAATACGTGTACAACACCTTTAAAATACGATGGTCCTTTAAAGATCCCAGCTTCGCCATCAGCATCATGCTTGGTCCTTGGTCGCCCTTTCCTTCAATCTTCTCTCGCTCTTGTACAGGGAATTCACTCTGCTGCAATGTCTCACCGGTCTGGTACAGGGAACTAGCATTCGTCCTCTGCCGCCGCCGCATCTCAAGCCAGAGGCTTCCATGACCATGCTGCTGACACTCTCCCAGCCTACGAGGACTGTAGTCCCCCACTAGCTGGAGGAGGCAACCTAAATGGGGGAGAAACTATCCATTGGCTTGGTGCCTGAGTAGGCAAAGGGTGGGGACCCCTGCCGTGGTGTGTGCACATGTGAGCGGTTGAGGCGCGGCAAGTGGTGCCCTGAATGAGCTATCGACAAAATGACAAGCCATGGGGGCATCCAAATGAGGTCAAAAGCCACGGGAAAACGGTTAGGCAGAGACCAGCGAAGCTTCTGAGATAGTGGCCCCGCCAAAACGTCTCTCCTTGCCCGCTTGGATTGCTAGCACTAGTCGGAAATGGGGTCTGGGGTTGCTGTTCTGAATTCTTTTTGTTAAAGATGAGGTTCAAAATTTGAAGAAACTTAGTTCCCCCCTGGGTCTTCTCCAAAAGTTGGGCCACAATGCCCCGTACCTATGTTGGTCATACCTGTTTTGAACATCTTTGGCGGTTAGCTTCGTTCCTCCGTTCGTCATAAAGTTGACAACGTTACGAGGCGGAACAAATGATTTCCCGAAGTCCAAAATCCTTTCAATGTCTACTCGTGACAACTCTAGGGGTGCAAGGTATTTCTTTTGCTTCTCTTTTTTGGCTGGATGGTTGTGCTCCGAACAATGACCGTTAGGACTCTCACCGAAGATATCCCTATGGACCCTAAGCCCCGGGCCACACAAAACCCCACCTTACATGGTTTGGTAATGACGCATTGCCATTTTTGTTTAGCCGCATACCTACCAAGTGTTGTAGATTCCCAGGCCATGTGCAACACAATGCAATGCACATGTGTTGAAGAGGGTGGTGGCCTTGGTTGCGGCTTGGCAAGCCCAACCTTCCAAATGGGAGCCCCTATGTACGAGACCTTGAACGAGTGATGGCAACCAACCCCTGACGTTCCGATAGGGTGTCTCATTAGCTCATTTTCACGGCAAGGTCAAGTGGTCTTCTATACCCCAAAAGTTTCCCGAAGGATGATCCCCGTTGGCGCCATCGTATCTTCTAGCCACCGGGGAGTCTGAAGCTGACATAAGGTTGTGAAAGTGTGCCATGGTTCCTCACTTCAAGCTAGCACCTAAGGATTCATGAACGCAGGAGTCTTGAGATTGAGCTAGCCTCCCGCGGTGCCAATTTTTCGATTTTTTGGGGATATGGCAGCAAACTGCAAAGTGAGCACCGGAGGGTGAAATGCCCTAGGGAGTATTCCATATCTGTCAAGGTAACTTGTGAAGGAGCCACGACTGGGTGTATGTGCCAATACTGCTGGGAGTATGGGTCTTCTGCTTGATCGAAGGGTTCAGCAACCTGCCACTCTAAAGGCACCACCATTTAATTTAGCAATATAGGCAATGGCAATGGCAAGGGCACCATCCTTCATATGTGAATGCAAACCCATTGCCTCATTGCCGTGAGGTAGCACAATTCGAACACTGCTCCACGAAGGCCATTGGGGTATCACATTTCTGTAGTACCTATTCAGCCCCGAACGGATGGGCTCCACATGGGCCTTTGTCGTTGCACTTGTGTTGTGAAAACTGTCGGGGTCAAGCACACCGTTCCCAACCAACCCAAATTTGGACATGGCCACATAGGCACCGTGCCTCTCCCCACGTCAAAAAATGGCATTGGGTCACACCCTCACCACATCAGTGAGTCACCTGCTCCTTGGGCAAGACCCGCACAGGCCCCGCAAAGCAAACCCGAGCGAAGCCTTCCTTGCAGGAGGTTGGGCACTCCTTGAAGGAGGTTGGAGTGCTGCTGCTGCCTGAGAGCTGAAAGATTGCGGGAGACACGCGGGTACCGAGCAAACAGACTAGCGTGGGATGTTTGTCACCACTTTTGTTCCGTACATTGCACGACCATTTCTTGCGGTGTGTGGAGTGATGTGATCCTTGAGATCCTCGGGATCCACCCTTAGAACCAAAAGGAGAAGCATGCAGAGAAGCAGGACCAAATGAGAAGGATGGCCTACCCCCTTACCTTGATACCCAACATGGCGCGTTAAACCATTCACTGTCCTCTGAAGGTTGCTTATTCCGCCTTAGTTCATTCACGTCCTCCGTCAATTGGTTCTTCTCTCCTTGGCAGCGCAGATCATCTGCCTCGGCCCACTCCTTTGATACTATCTTCTGCCAAAGAGAGTTTGCCATGATTCGCCTTGCCTTGCCCAGCCCAACCATGAACAACACATCATTGTGTGTTCACACGCATTTTGCTCGTGCCCTTGCTGGTAATAACAGCCCCCCCCCCCTGCTCCCACACTGGCTGCATCCGAACTTTACATGCAATAGCAAAGTGCACATAGGGTTAATACATACCTTGTTAGTGGTCTCAGTTCAGCACTGCGCCTGCTCACTCTCTCCCTACCTTGTCACTGTACCCCACAACCCCCCGGGGAGGTCGTTTTACCAGGTAGCCGAGTAACTCATGGGCCGTCGGTCCGCAACGCATTAATTCGGATACAAGAACATCATCTACAGGAGCGAGAGTGTACACTGTCACTGTCACTACCCCCCCCCCCCTGCCCCTCAAAACCTCAGTTGCCTGGGTCAACTTTGGTTTTGCCCTGAGTCGCCCCGTCTTTCCCTGCCGAGCCATGCACAACTGGCCCTGTTGACGGGGTCACTAGGGTTCAAATGTGGTTGCATGAAGCCTAAAGTCATGCACAGTCCCTTGCACTCCCCAGACGCCGCTGTTGCATCCTCCACCTATGTCTCCAATGGCTCCGCCACCGGGCAATATGGGTGGGGGACCAATACAGCAGCCGGGCTTTGCCACCTCACCTGCGCGTGTCAGGAGTCTCGGGCGCCTGGAACGGAGACTGGCATGCGCTGGATTACCACCGCCAGTTAATATCCCCCCCGGGCCACCAATGTTCCGAGGACTGCCGCCACCCACCCCCCTCCCTCCCCTCTGTCCCCTCTGTCCCCCCTGCCACCCCCCCTCCCCTACTGAGCGCGGGAACTTGGAGGAGAAAGGTTGTTATGTGCCCCCGTCGGGGAAACGACCCCGCAAGTGGCCATCCCAGGGCCCACCAGCCGCCGTTGGGGAGAGGTACCTCACCGCCGGCTTGGGATGGCCGCTTGGACGCACCTGGCCAACGGCGAAGGCATTTGCCTTCCTCTGCGTGGACTCGACGCAGAGAAGTGAAACAGGGTAAGTCCGGGGGCTCCGTTGGCACAACCGACCAAGGGAAAGGGAAGGGAAGGAGTGTGGTGAGGCCGATGGGCACGGTGGCCTACGGAGGGAAAGGCCAAGGGAAGGGAAAGGGGAGGGGAGAGGGAAGGTTAGGGCAAGGAGGAAGAGGAAGGTCAAAGGGTGGTGAGAAGCTGATGGGCACCACCGCCTATGGAGGGAAAGGGTCCAAGGGAAGGGCAGCGAATGGCGATCGGCCAGTAGGCGCCGCCAGCTGCAGACGAGATCATCACACCATGGCGTCATGCCAAAACCCCCCTCCCCCCCCTCTCCGAGCAGCCTTCCCAGTTCAGTCATTGTGTGTGTGTGAGCGGGTGGTTACACCCGGCTCCATGTTTCGTCTTGTCCCCCCTACCTGTTTTTTCCTTTCTCCTGCAGGCCAGGGGCCAGGCACTACCAGCCACTGGCTTCTGGCGTCAACTCCGATGGGTTCGGTAATACAGGCCTACTCCTTGTCCCCGCCTCTCCTCCGCGCGATTGCACGTGTTAAGTACGGACAGGGATGTCTCGTGGGCATGAAAGGACTGGTGCGTAGTGCGAACATGGGATTGTTTCCCCTCCCCATGGTCAGTGGGTGCCTAGAATAGTGTCGTGCATGACTCCAGCACTTTGCCAGGATGATAACACGACTGTCTCCTCTATCACTTCACTTCAGAAAGGCGCCTAGCCTTGACATCATGACATTCACAATGCTTTCTGCTTTGTTCTTGTTTTGATGCTCACTGGCCTGACGAGGTGTTCCCGGTGCTAACGTCGTTCTCCACTGCGCTCGCGGCCAGTGGTTTTCTTGTTGGTTCCTGCACGAGTGTGTATGTTTGATACAATCTCCATCCCAAGGGGCCGCCAAGGATCTTCTTGGATGGAGATGCTCCATGCCGCAAACTTCTTGGAACAGTCCCGGCATGGGACGGCATGCGAATACCTTTCCCAAGCTGATTCCCATTCGGTGGTACCGCATTGCTTTTGTTACGGATGCGTTGTCAACTTCATTTCAAAATATTCACACCATTTACAATATATTTACAATCTATTTACAAGCTGATTCATTATTTATTACTCCACAAAGAAGAATTCTTCCTCGGATCTTAGGATGTCCCATATGCATGGCAGGTTTGCCAAATACCTCACAAACTGAGACAAAGCACCAGCGAAGCGCAAATAGGCAGGGCAAGAGCGTAGTTTGTTGCAAGCACATTTACTTATGGTTCAATAAAGCTCTTTTTTTTAGGAGAGATTGTTCGGCGCCCGGGTGGGCACATGGGAAGCATGGAAGATGGAAGAAGAGCAAATGAAGGGGCAAAGGCAAGCATTGAGCAAAGAAAGAATGGCACAGCTGCCAACACGCCTGTCCACATCTGGGTTGACACCGGGCATAGAGGGGATGATGGTCGCCAACAGTAATGGAAGCATGTCCGTGGTGAGGACGAATGGTGTGCACACAAGGCAATATACAAGGGATCCACAATCTAAAACGATTTCTTGCCTGCAAAGGCGGGCGGATGTCGCACTCTTTGGCAAAGACCACGAAGATTGCCTGCTCTAGAGAACATGGTCCAAATGCACATTTGGCAGAGAAGATTCGGGTGCTACAGACCTGCACCGCATTTTGGCCACGGACAATCATAAGAGTGATCGATTGGGCTGAAATTCTTGAGACAAACTAGCACCGCGCAAAACGATTGTTGGGAGTAGAAGAACAGCCGTTAATGTGGGCACTAGAATCTAATGAATCTTTCGATGGAGCATGACAACCACCTTTGCTTTGTCTTTGTTTTCTTGCAGCCTGCCTACCCCCTTGTTGGCCGGTTTCCGATGATGCTGTGCGCGATTGAACACATTTCTCCCCTTTTCTAAGGTCTAGTTGTCTGCCCAAGGGTTGAAGATTGCACTGCGGTGGCCCTAGGCAGACGATTGTGTGATGATTCATAGCTGCGGGTTAGTGGCCTCCAAATGCAATTGCGCAACGTCCGGCTTACGGCCCAACACTTAGAATAATGATATTGATGGTGATCACAACGTACCATATTGTCTACACTGTAGCAATACCTCACATGATCTACTTTTTAGCTTTGCTAGAGGTCGCGAATTCGGCCACAAAAAGGACGGCACATGGTCATCGATGGTCACCGGCTTTCGGGGGAGGCTTGGTGTCTTGGTGCATTGCTTGACGTTCGCCACATGCATTTTTTACAGGGCTAGGAACGCAAGCGACGTTCACATGCTGAAGTAGATGATGCTATGTTGAATGTATTTTTGATCTTTACAGATTTCAGGGTTGAGGCACGGGATTCCATTTTGCCCCCAACGTCCAACACCTTTGGGTGTTGCGGTGCGCCGACTTCTATGCGACAGAGGCGAACGTCTGCACCATATGTTCTGTTCTTGCGGAGGGGTAAGCACAAGCCAGCCTTGCTGGGACATCGTCAACATACTCGGACAATGCACCGAAGGAGGCATGCCGGCCGTTATCATGTGGTTTATATTCTTTCGGAACCCTTCTTGCGTTGTGACGCCTTTGCCACTGCAAAAGCATACCATTGCTCGTCGAGGTTTATAGCAGCGGACAAGTAGCATGTAGGTAGTTCAATCCGTCTATAGTGCAAGCACAGCCATGCTCGCAACGAGACATTTGTGCAGTCATCGGTTGGGGTTAAAGACCAGCCCCCGTAATGTTTTTTCTCTCACTTTGTAATGCCACTGCGGACAACACATTTGGAGGCAAAGGGCACACTCCACACATGCGCCCGGTCAACCAAGTATGGTTTAATGAACCCCACAATTTTGGCCAACTGCATGCAAAAACCATTGCACTTGCGACATCAGGGTGGTGCTGCAAGTGGGCATATTCTGTGGCCCTCATGTGAATTACCACCTCCTCGCCATGTGAAGGCACCAGTTTGGCATAGCACCGTTGTAGGGTTGCTTTACAATTGTTGCCCTCTCGTGAGCTCTTGTGGGTGTGTGTCTCGTACACCCCATAGCCCGCACCGCTGAAGCTCCAACCCCTCCCATGCACCTCCAGTTCAGAGTAAAAGAAATGTAGCATGCAGGGGCCGAAGCCAAAAACTCTTCGTGTCACTACCGCCGTGCTGTGTGTGTGTGTGTGTGTGTGTATTTGTGCGCGCGCTTGTCGTTCCTTAGCGGCGGCTGCTACCACTTGTTAACCAATTTTTGTGGTAATTTGTAGCTCGTGTGATAGTTAGGGGCTTAATGCATGCCAAAGGTGAGTGAAAATATGAGATAATGGCGATAACAGGCTTCTGAGGCCAAGACGTAATTGAGATTTACTTTGGAGCATTACAAGAGCTGCCTAGCTTGATCAAAGAATTTCGAAGTTTTTAGTTGGCATCATGGGCCATCCATAGCATGGTCCCCAAACGTGCTAGAGAAGGGTAAGGTGAGCCTTAGAGTTGGCCTCAGTTTGTGATAGCATGCACAGTAGTTAAACCACCAACGTATAAGGCGCATCTTATATCGTTCCGAGGGATAGTCTCCATGAGTTGGACCGCTTGTGAGGAGGTTCTTCGCTCACCTTGTAGGGCTTGGTACATTGCGACTTGGGTGTCCTTCATGGATACGTATCTTTTGGCATCATAGGTCTCGGTGCATACCTTGGCAACACAATCACATTTCCCATACTTGTAACATATGAAGAAATTTAGTTCACCTTCGAGGAGTCCCTTGTGTTGCAGTGCAAGCTGTTGGGTAGCTCTTGCCACCCCTGCCTTTTCCTTTTACTTTCCTTGTCCATTGGTTCGAGGAGAGGTTGCTCTCCACTCATTGTTATCTTAGTCCAACCACACGTGGGCCACTTCAAGAGTCCTATTTATCTGAGCTCAAGCATTGATGACGTTTCAAATAGACACTTCCCGTTATGACCAACTGAAGCCGCCGCAAAGCGGCCGACGAAGCGGTGTGCACATTATGACCCTTGCAGAGTCCTGGCCAATCAAACGACAAATCGCATCCATGATGGTGTGAATGACTGGCGGAGGCATGAGAAATGTCCCGTGGAACACAATGTTGGGAGATTTGGTATGTGTCCCTGAGGATGGAGCACTTTGCTAATGCATGGTGCATAAATTCAACCTTGATTGGAATTGGTCGTCAGGATACCCATCATGGCGGATGCTATGCTGGTCATCATTAGGATTAGGGTTCATGATGGTGACCATCAAGGGCGGTTTTCATGAGAGGAGGCATGATCGTGATTGGGATAGTTCATATAGGTGATATGATGCCCATTTTTCGTGGTTGATCATGCTTGCCATAACTTATGGCAGAATTGCCATGGTGGTGGTGGATTAGGATTGTGCATGGTGAAAGGTGTCACCATAGCCACCATCGTGGTTCACAGCACAATGATTGTCATTGTCGGTGTGTGAATCTACAACCCCAACAAAGAACAGAGCAATGGGAATGCGACAAGTGAGCAAGGAAGGGCACACACACTCGCCTCAAAAGGGCAATAGGGGGCATGCACAGGCCAAGAAAGACATCGCTGGGACAAGCCGAAATTTCGTCTACCATGCACACCTCCTACTCGCAAGCCACCCCAACAGGTACCTTGCTGATGAAGTTGTAGCTCTCATTTAATCATTGCTTTCCTCACGTTTTGCCCACTTTCTTGACCATAAAAGGAACGCCACGATCAGGTGAGCCGCATCAGACGTTTCTGCACCTTTTCACCATTCTTGATGACACTTCTCGTTTCGTTCGCAAATGCATTGCGCAATGCATTGCACATTTTGGGCAAAATGCTGTCATCCGTAGCCATCCGGACTCAAGCACCCCCCCCCCCTCCCAATCCCAGCCTTAGACACCCCATCCCTGGTGCTTAGAGTGCGCCAAGCAACCCACACACGTTGCACCAACATGGAAGCGATGGGAAGGTGCCACAACTTGGATAAGATACGTTCCGTGGGCTTCGGCCTGCACTTGAGTTTGGTGAACTTGCCAGTGATGCCCTTCTATCGTAAATCGTGTCACACATTTTGTAAAAAAAGCGTCTGCAATACACATATACATCAGATCCGTGGTAGTGCGAATGGGATTGAGCACAAGGGTCTTGTCGCGCTAACACGTGGCTTTGGCTCCCGAGTGTCTCACAGTAGGCCCGAATGGGCATCATTTGGTGATATGGAATCCCTTGGCAGTGCACCTATGGTGCAAAACCACCAGAACACGAATTACACCCGTAGATTCGTTGTAATCTTTGGTTGTACCACCGCTGTTGTGCTACATGCAACTCATCCACAGTCGCCCGATTTTCGTTAATCGCAGCTTCGTATGCTTGCCTCTCTTCGGTAAGCAGAACCGTCTGTCTCACTGGCACGCCTCAACCCGGTATCTTCTTCGTCCTCATACGCCTGCAAGTGAATAGCATATCACCCTCATACTTTGCCAATTGCGGTCTCTTTGAGCCGCTCCGCTCATTGGTGGTGCCTGCCGGTGGCGGGTGGGTATTTGGTGGCTGCGGTCTGGGTGCCGCCGGAGGTCGCCGCGTCGGTCCGTGCACGGTCCCGAGTACGACTGTTGTCGGTTGTGGCGGGGCAGATGCGGTCCTCTATCGCGGCCGCCCTCTGTGGCGGTGCCGTGGTGGTCACCGTTGGGGCTTGCGGCAGTCGGGCCGTGGGTTGCGGATGCGGCACTGCGGCTTCTTTACGAGCTGGCTGCCGCCAGGGACATGCCCGTAGCCCGCCTGTAGCACGGCTTTGTTGGGGGTTTCCAGGGGTGTGATCCGCGTCAATGTTGGGTTCCGCGCGGCCGGTCCAGCCCCGTCGAGGAGTACGTGGCTTGCGACCACGCTGCTGCCCTTGTTTCATACGTGTGACGCGGCAACTGTGGGATGTACCCGTGTCCGGCCTGCTTGAGCAGGGGCCGCAGACGGAGGGGGGGGAGGGGGGGGCTGAAGCCCCGCCACCGGATCCACGCCTCCATAAGGCGTTGGTGGCCATCTAGGACCCACGCTCCACCGCGCAGGACAATTTTCCACCACTCGTGGCCATGCAAGCCTTGGACCAGCCCCATGGCCCACTCGGTGTCACGCTCGAACCAGCCAAAGTGGTGGGTGAGGTTGGTCAGGAGGGAGACCACGACCGTGGTAGCGCTCCTCCGTGTTACTGGGAACATCCCAGTCAATGCATACAACACTGACATCCGCCTGGACCAATGTCCAGAGAGCTGCGCAAGGACCTCAGGGATCAAGCTGGCATTGGCCCACTCTTGCCCAAGGCACTTCGCCAGACACCTGGCAACATTGCCAGCAGCCAGTCGAACCTCAGACACACATCGGGGAAGTCCGACACACGGAGGAGGCTCCCCATGGGCGCTTCCCTGTGGGGTTCCTAGCCAAAGACGTACATCCTAGGGTTTGCGCTCGGCGGCGTGTCCCATTGTGTTGCCTGCCAGGGGGGTCGCGGCAGGGTAGCAGCCGCGATGTTGTCGTCGTCATTGTCGTTGTAGCCCCTGCTGAGTGCCGCCGCTGTCTCCCTCACGAGCCTCTCCGCCAGCTCCGTGGCTGCCTGCACTGAGAGGTCTTCCCCCTGCGCCCCCTGGGGCGGGGGGGCGTGCAGAGGACGTTGGGCCTTCTGCAGAGGGGACAGCGGTGCATTTTTCCAAGGCAAATGCTGCAAAACCATTGTTTCCCCTCGGTTGTGCCGCAGCCAAGGTCGTGCGCCAACTATTTGATGAACACCGACAATGGAGACGCTCTAGTCCTATGTCACCGTTCCCGGTATGGTTTCACTTGTGATTTTAATTCTCAGAAACGTTACTTTGTTCAACAACGTGTGGAGAATGATTTCTTTGGGCGTCCTTATTGCTTTTTTTTTCGCAGGTTGGGATCCTCAAAAAAACGGGTGGTGGGTGTGGACATGTTCTGAAATCATTTTTTGGACCATCTTGTAATTTTTTGGACCCCTAGTTAAATCCAAAACTATTTCTTAGGAGGTGTTGTAGATGAAGCAGATGATTTGTTGAATCATCATAGAAGATGATTCCCTCGGCCGGCCCGGGTGATTTTTTTGAAGTCAAAAGCCTCAAAATACGGAGGTTATAGCTTTAAATTTTTGCAAGTCACCTTTATAGAGCAATTTTTTGAAACCTCAGTCCCTCTAGGAGACTCAAAGCCTCTTCCATAAGTAGTTAATGTACAATGAGGTGAAGCAAGTGATTCCATGAAGCATCATAGAGTGTGATTCTTTCGGCCTGCCTAAGTCGTTTAGTTGAAGCCCGCACCCTCAAAATAGGGAGACTTTATGTAGAACTACTCGTAGATCACAAATTTCCCTGTATTTTGATATGATTCGCTTTTCATTTGTTTCTATCGCCCAGAGACCAATATGACCTTTCTGTCAACCTTCAATTTTTTTATGTTCCGCCATTGCCTCTTTGTGTCCAAAGGTGGCATGACCTCTAAAGTCCCAAGGAAGCTACTGCAGCCGGAGTGCAATGAATAATTGAATTATCAACGTCTAGTGCTCGTAGCACATTATCCTACGCCATGTATACCTTCTTTTTACTTGTTACCATCAGTGACTCTGAGCATGGGGCGAAGAGTTTTTTGATTTTGAAGCTTCCGCGCATGAAAAAACTGATGTAATTTTACAAGTAATTTGTGGGGCTCTTGTTGGGCCTTGATGCACACAAGACACAACACATTAGGGAGGCCGCCCTTGGATAGGTAGCAGCCACAATGCAAAAGCACAAAACATACGGCGCCATAACATGACATTCAGGGTGTGGGTCACCACGTCACCTCGTCTTCCTGCAGGTCTGGCAACACCATTCGCAGCTCGCTGTGCAACAAGCTTTGCATGCCTCTTTGCCCTAGCTCACGCTCCCTTGTTTGCTACTGCCTCCATAGCAAGATCCACGACAAATTCCTTCATACAATCCTTAATGCAGCGATCTTAGAGCCGCCCTTCTTTGTCTGTTTAGGAGGAGCCGTGTGTGTGTTTTTGGTTGTAGTTGTTGGTGTGCTGCAAGGACCATAACTGCCTCACACGCATGTGCATGGGCCTGGCACACGGGCTTCTTACCGTTGCGGTCACCTTGGCGGCCGCTTGGGCGTTCCCTGCGTGTGGGAGACTCTGTGTGCCTTGGGCTGTTTGGGTGGTACCCGAGGTATCGGTGCACCCCTTACTCAACATGGATGTCCTTGTGGTGTGCAATTGTAGAGCTTGGCCGATGTAAGAAACTGTCTACATGCATGGCGAGGTAATTGTTCTCTAAGCCATGCAGGTCGATGTGGTCCCTGCACCTTCTTTCCACGACCTCCGGTCCGCTAGTATAGACCCGCCAACTCATGTACACCTTTTAAGATGCTGCCGACCAATCTGCTCAACTTTAGTCCTTCTCACACCATGCCCGTTTTTGCAAATTGGCCTACAATCAAGTTAGTATCTTGGTTAGTTAAACTTGACAATGCGGCGCACTCCTATCATTGCTCACATATGGTATTATATAAAGCCCGGCCTTTCCACTTCAGCCCCATTGTATCACAAACAAGAACAGTTGACGGACACATTTGAAACAACCTCTTCGTTTTCATATCATTCCTTCTCTTGGTGCTTGGCGCATCATCTCTGTACACCACATACGACCCCTAAGTTGTCTGCCCTTGCTACCCCTCCAACGACCGCTTCTTGTGCTCACCTCATTTCGCTTCCTTCTGTGCTTTTCCCTTCAAACTAGCCGAATTCGAAAGCGTTCGTGTCTTTGTAGTAAAAAAAACAGGGGTGTGATGTGGCTGAGAATCAAGCCTGTTGGGGGGTTTGGGGAGGAGAGTCAAAATCACAAAAATCATGGGAAGATATCTCTGTCCAATAACATGTTGCGTTTACACCAAAAAATTAACACTTGACCCCTGCAAAAGTTGGTGAGGAGGGTAGAGAGAGGTAGGGCATTTGGGGGGGGGGGGGGGCTACCTAATAGGATGTGACCCCAAGGGGTATTGAACCATTTAGGGGGTTGTAGAGCAGGCACCCCCCCAACCTGCCCTTTGTTTTAACGTGGGGGCAGACACAAACGTGGCCAAGGGGAAGTAGAATTTGGTTGTGGCATTGGGGGAGTTGGAGTAAGTGCTGCTTGAACCGCCGGATCTGCAGGAGGGCTATGTTAATGTCATTGCACGACCGGTCACTCGCCGCTTTCATTTCTGCATGTCAGTAGGGTATGGGTGTGTATTACGGGACTCAATTATGGCAGGGACTTATCTTCTCAGCTTCCCATCTCTTGTTGATGTGTCCAGACAGTGCTCCTCCAGCCACTGTTGTTGTGCTTCTTTCAACATTTAAGTAATCACCTCATCAAACGTACTTCTTGGTACCATCAGTATGTTTCCGATCGTATAGAGTGTCCAAAGAACACTCAAAGTTCAACAACTCACTTGTGAGTAAAATCATTTACTCGTGCCCATCAATTCTCAAAAATAAGTCTTGTGGACAGACGAACAAAACTTTGACTCAAATACAACAACTCAAATGGTTGCATGCAAACCCACAAACACACACAACTACACTTGCATGCTAGTTCTAATTCTAAACCTACAAGTAATGGACAACAATTGGAACTAAACCACGTTGAATGGACAATTTTGCAAGTGTGGGTGCCACCCTTGGGGCCTCTCTCCCATGTTGGCACCATCATTTCTGCCGGTTACCAACCGGGTCTGGCTCCGTGCCTCCTTCATGCCACAATTGAACTCAAGGCGAGGAGGACCTAGTATTCTTGGAATGAATTGTATTGAAATGGATTCGGAAGGATTAGGTTGGAAAATTGATAATGTTGTGAGTGTGGTTGCCACCCATGGGGCCTCTCCCCCACTTTGCCAATCAACAAGGCTACCTGTGCAACTCTATCGCTGTGGGCGCGCCGAGTGCCGCTTGCTCTTCTTTCCTTTGTTGTGCAATTGTCGTAGACTCTGCCAAACTTGGTGCATAGGTTTTATACTGGGTTTCGCCTATGAAGCACTCCTTCTCACCAACAAGCATCATGGAACCCCCAGTGCTCTTTCCCTTCCATTGGTAGGCAGGATCCCAGCAAACCGCTGTGGTAGAGAATATCTTCCTCCCCTCACGGGCTGATGCACTAGTCCAAAACGTACCAGGAATACGAAAAACCACATCACCGTTCTTTTTCTTGTATAGCATGTGTGCATAATCAGTGAGTGGCAATTTCTGAAAAAACAATCGGCGTGAAAACTGTCGCCCACTAACAAGGACAATATCTTTTGCTAACATCACAAGCATTGGCATTTGTCATCATTTCTCGCCATGTTTGCTCTTTTGTGTTTCCTTTGTATTGTGCATACATCTCTATGCGTTACCCTATGTGTTCCACAACCCAGCGTGACCTTTCCGGTGACCAGGCACATCGCACGCGTACCCCCGGTGCAACGTCCCAAGGAAGTGCGCACAACGCCACGATTGCGCCATTGAAGTCCCATTGCAACCACGATCTGTATGTTTGTTGAACACAAACGCAATGCACTGCCACTACTTTAACGCAAATTCCAACGGCCATTCGCAGAATTGCCCCATTATTTGTTTCACTTGTTGGTTCACCGCTCGCCAACCAATAAACACCCTTCAATAACGCAAACAGACAAAGCACGAATGACGCTGTTGCATCATCTGTTCCACAACTGCGATGCCTCGGTGAAAGTTTTTCGTTGCCACGGAGCAGTGCCACACCACAAATGCTGCCAATAACCTCTATAGCTTTGGCACAAGTGACATTACCCGTGATGTGCCGCAGACCACTCTGCAACACCAAACTCCGCCGTAACATAGAGTACCGCCACTGTGGTATCGCAAACCACTGTGCAACACCAAATGCTGCAACGTGGAGCACTGCGTAGTACACAACATAAAGCACCAACACATCAAGACTAAAGATGGTAACGGAGCACACACAATTCACACTAACCTTCAAAACACTCTCTTCTGTGACTCCAGTTTCAGTGCAAATTGTTCTTGCCCGGGGTGCAGTGCCACTGCCCATCAGCCCACCGTGAACGCGCCAACGCTGGCCACCAAACGCTTATTGTTCTACGATTCATTGCACTTTGGTGCCTTAGCCCAATATGTCCATTCTACGCACCATCACATTGGGAATTGGATTCCTTGGCATATTCATTCCTTTTTGGGTACCGGCATTAGACATTGTCATGCCTCGATTATCTTCTTCTGGACGACAAAGGACATTTGTGCAAATGGTACCAAGCTCCACATGCAGATGGGTGGGCCCCATGCCTCGAGGGCGCTCGCTAAAGTAAGCATGGGGTAGCTTGTTGTGGCACTTGGGCATTTGGTATCGTTTCATGTTGCTGCCGTGGATGAATCTGGTGGACAAAAGGACATTGGTAAATTTTTTTGTGTGTTGAACGTTTTTCTGTCCATATGTTTGCTGCTTTGTGATAAATTTTCATCAACCTGCCCGACAAAGGGACATTTGTAGATTTTTTTGTGTGTTGGACTTTGTTCTGTCCGTATGTTTGCTGATTTATGGTAGATATTGGATTGTTTGATTCATGAATTTGGCGCCAGCACACCGTTGTACGTCATGTATACTTTCTTTTCATCCGGTAGTGTCCTGTGCTGTAAGGCCAGTGGAAGGGGCGGGATGTTTGCTGCTTTATGGTACATTTTGATCAACCTAACGGACAAACGGACATTTGTATATTTTTTTGTGTGTTCAATTTTGTTCAGCCCATATGTTTGCTGTTTTAAGGTAGATATTGCATTGTTTGATTCATGAGTTTGTATCCAGCACATCGTTGTACGTCATGTATACTTGGTAGTGTTCTGTGCTGTAAGCCGATAGTCGCTATATTTGGAGCAAACAATTTTTTGACTCGGACGCTTCCATATCTCCACATTGCCACATCCATGTGATGGGATGTGCATCTTTTTCTCAACGGCCAAACAAAGCTTTCAGAAATGGAGGGTCAAAGAACGGTTAGCTAATACTCAGTCCATACCAAATAGGGAGACCGAGGCACACCCTCATCCTTTTTTGGTTGGAAGCATGCCACAACGGGGGGCAGGGGGGGGGGGTTTGCTTAAAGGGAAAGTGTGGCGGCGCAGAACACACTGTGACCCATCAATGAACGTTCCTCACAACTTGTCCAAGATGTCACGGATGGTAACCCGATAGCGACAAGGCAGGATCCAAAAGCTTGAATGCCTTGCACACACCCAAGGTCGTTGAAACGCCAAGTTTCAGTTCTTTGATTGTGCTAGGCCCCCTAACTATATAGTCAAGTGGGAAGTATCGTGGGTCGGATCCAAGTATTCTAGAAGATGACATGTTGAAGAAGCAACGGTGGTAGCTTAGCCACGACCGCTGCTCGGCGTACCGCCCAATCTATCGGTAGAAGTTCCTTCATCTAAGGTGATGTCGCCTACTTTGACACCCAACTATTGACCCAAGGCCCCAATAGGAAACAGCCCGGACAGACTGCTTCAAGTGTCCACCCTTAGCCCTGCTTAACGAGTGTTTAATGATGATGCCACATATGATCAAGGAAACCCAAGAAAATCCCAAGCCCTTCCTTGCTATCGACCAATTTGCTGGGCGCACTTGAGCTTCCAAACGCAATGGCCGCTGTATCATCGTCCTACTGATGTACCTCCACCTATTTAAGGAACCCATCAATTCAAAACAAACAACACATGAGAAGACCCCTCATTGAACTCTTTTTGAGCACATCCAAGCACTATGCTTGCCCCATGACCCTCAAAAACAACATATTGCATTGCCCTTTAGTTACAACGTGCAGAGGTCATATGTCCATGAAGACAATGTGACACACTAGGGCCATGTCATCTCTGTTGTTCACGACAAACCCTTTCCAAATCTACTTGTCTTGCTCCGTAAACGTGTTTTCTCACCCAAACGTGTCCCGCAACGCATTGTTGCCAATCTTGAGCTTCGGGGTTCCAAATGTAAGCCTTCATTTGATGGTTTGCCATGGGATCCCCTAGCACGATGAAAGTCAACAAGTAACAACAATTGATGCCCCGTAGCAATCTTGGGTGGGGTACTGTGGACTCCAGCTAGGAGGCAAACGGCCACAAATCCCCGTAGTCTTGGGCACAGAACTGGCAACATAGGGGGTCAGGGTACACTTTACAGAGGGCGGCCAACCCAAGAACTGGCAACACAGGGGGCCAGGATGCACTTGCAGACGGCGGCCGACCCCAGAACTGGCAGCACAGGGGGTCAGGGTGCACCTGCAGAGGGCGGCCAACCCCAGAACTGGCAGCACAAAGGGTCAGGGTACAAAAACAGAGGGCGGCCAACCCCAGAACTGGCAGCACAAGGGGTCAGGGTACAAAAACAGAGGGCGGCCAACCCCAGAACTGGCAGCACAGGGGGTCAGGGTACAAAAACAGAGGGCGGCCAACCCCAGAACTGGCAGCACAGGGGGTCAGGGTGCACTTGCAGAGGGCGGCCAACCCCAGAACTGGCAGCACAGGGGGTCAGGGTGCACTTGCAGAGGGCGGCCAACCCCAGAACTGGCAGCATAGGGGGTCAGGGTGCAAAAGCAGAGGGCGGCCAACCCCAGAACTGGCACCACAAGGGGTTAGGGTGCACTTGCAGACGGCGGCCAACCCCAGAACTGGCAGCACGGTGGCTGAGGGTACAAAAACAGAGGGCGGCCAACCCCAGAAATGGCAGCACAGGGGGTCAGGGTACAAAAAGAGAGGGCGGCCAACCCCAGAACTGGCAGCGGAGGGGGTCAGGGTGCACCCGCAGAGGGCGGCCAACCCAAGAATTGGCAGCACAGGGGGTCAGGGTGCACCTGCAGAGGGCGGCCAACCCCAGAACTGGCAGCACAGGGGGTCAGGGTGCAAAAGCAGAGGGCGGCCAACCCCAGAACTGGCAACATAGGGGGTCAGGGTACACTTTACAGAGGGCGGCCAACCCAAGAACTGGCAACACAGGGGGCCAGGATGCACTTGCAGAGGGCGGCCGACCCCAGAACTGGCAGCACGGGGGGTCAGGGTGCACCTGCAGAGGGCGGCCAACCCCAGAACTGGCAGCATAGGGGGTCAGGGTGCAAAAACAGAGGGCGGCCAACCCCAGAACTGGCAGCACAAAGGGTCAGGGTACAAAAACACAGGGCGGCCAACCCCAGAACTGGCAGCACAGGGGGTCAGGGTACAAAAACAGAGGGCGGCCAACCCCAGAACTGGCAGCACAGGGGGTCAGGGTGCACTTGCAGAGGGCGGCCAACCCCAGAACTGGCAGCACAGGGGGTCAGGGTGCACTTGCAGAGGGCGGCCAACCCCAGAACTGGCAGCATAGGGGGTCAGGGTGCAAAAGCAGAGGGCGGCCAACCCCAGAACTGGCACCACAAGGGGTCAGGGTGCACTTGCAGACGGCGGCCAACCCCAGAACTGGCAGCACAGGGGGTCAGGGTACAAAAAGAGAGGGCGGCCAACCCCAGAACTGGCAGCACAAGGGGTCAGGGTACACTTGCATAGGGCGGCCAACTCCAGAGTGCACCATATTGCACCCATACCCAACCCTGGTCCTAACCAACCATCCAGTGCATCATATGGCATCACAGCATCACCCTGGGGTGGTACTCCTGGAGCCACATGGGCGGAGGCAGCCGGCATTATGCGGTGGCCCCAAATCCAACCCCCCCTCTTTAGCGGGCCCGCTGCCCCCCCCCCCCCCGCTCGGTCGGTACACCTCCGAATTCACCTTGCCCCCCCCGCGACAATTAGGACCTGTGTCTTCACCCCCTCGCACTGCCTACTAATCTCGTCCATCTCCTTGAACTGTCATTTCAAAGACCGCAACCAGATGTCTCGCCGTTTTGCTGAATTTTGGCATCGTGGTTCAGCAACACGATGCAGGGTCTTATATTCACAAACGTCGGCAACCAATGCCGGCATGTTATCGACGGGCACAAAATAGCAGCCCCCCCGATGCTCTCGATCCTCCAGGGCCCCCCAATGGTTGACAACATCCCTCCATAGCGCGCCATTCCGGACTGAGGCCATTTTTCAAATCCCACACTCCTCAAGCCCACCTGCAGACAGGCTTCATCAATGGTAATCAATGATTCTCTCAGCTTCTCCGTGTAGGCGGTAACCGCTCCACACGGCTCAACTTGCCAAGGATGTGCAATGAGCTCAAGGCCCAGGCCACTAGGAGTATTGCGATACAAAAACACCTCGCCATCGCCCAATTCCAGACCTTTGCGAATCTCTTCAGCAGCTCCAGGCCCCATCTTCACCTCGATAACCAGCTCTGAAAACATCCTTTTAACCATGATAGTAGTCATTTCGGGACAAAGAAAATGAGAATACAAAGTAACCTGGGTAAAACCAACAACATAAACGAGTAGACCGCGGGGCGGGGGACCTCCTCTGCGGCCTGCAGTTGGTGCGTATGCATGCAGTTCGGAGGTGGTTGTTGTGTATGGAACATACTCATCACCTGACTTGTTGCCCTACCCCCCCCCCCCTTCCCCGCTTGCCATTCCCCAATCCATGGGGCCCCATCTCCCGATAGTTCCACCGGCCATGGCGTGCCCCCCCCCCCCCTCCCCACGGTGCTCTGTGGCTATGTTGTGGCTGTGGCCTAGTCCCTAGTCCCTAGTCCAGAACACACACTCGGACCAGACACCCTCCCTAGGGGTCCAACTCCTTCGCCTCCTGCTCATAGTATTGCTCCCGCAGCTTCCCGGGCTCTTCCTCTTAGGCCTTTTGTTGCAGCTCTAGCAATTTTTGCCGGGCCTTCTTGTGGCGTGTGCCAGGAGTGGGGTAGCTTCATGGCAGTCTCGCATAAATGGGGCCCAAAAAAAAGGTACCACAAATTAAACGCATAAATCTAATCAGCTTTGGGGCTCGAAGGCCTGGTTTGACAAAGCCAAAATAATGCCAACACATCTACCCCCAACCCGTAAAAGCGCCCAATCCATTTCTTGGGATTGCTGATACACCAAAGGACCCCAACTCCCCCCGAGTGCAGTAGCAGTGAGAGGGTGGGGACATAAGTGAACCGTGCCATGGAGAGAAGGTGCCAAACGGGGGCGAGGAGGGGATTGGTCCCCACTGAAGAATCAATAGCACACAAAATGCTTCATTATCATATGCCAGCGTGCACAAGATGTGATAAGCATATACAAGCCTACAAAGTATGCAATACAGGGGGGGGGGGGGGGTTACGTGGGAACAAGCTCGAAGGGGAAACTTTTGCCACCCTAGTCCAAAGTACAAATCGCCACGCAAGCTTCTTGACGTGCACACATGAAATCCCTCCAGCCACCCAAAGCACAATACACTAGAATTTCCCACAACTCTCGTTCACTTCTTGCCGTTGTGCCTTGTTAACTAACTTGGTGTTTCTAGCACCTGCAGGCTTCCTTGCTCGTTCCTACTTGCACTAGTAAGCTCACTTGTTGAAAAAATAATACGCAACAATGAAGACCAACAAAACCTTGCAAACAACCTCTTATTTCCATTAAAACTCTTCATTATTCTAGAACAGACTCAAAATTTATGTGATGTGTTTCAATTTGCACGCACTTCATGCTTTACCGGAAACAGACAAAGCAAGTACAGTGACGCATAGAGGATCAAGTATGTTGCCTTCGGCAAGTTCACCTCAGCAGAGACCTTGGCGTCATGGGGCATACAGGAGGGATGCATTTATGTTATTAGGGAGAACGCGGGAAGGGCGGTGGTGCATCTATAAGGTATAAATGTATGTTATTTAGAAGAATACGGTTAGGGCTGTGGGGCATACATGAGGGATGCACTTAGGGTATGTAGAAGAATACGGTTAGGGCTGTGGGCCATACATGTGGGATACATTTATGTTATTTCGGGTCATACGGTTAGGGGTGTGGGGCATACATGACGCATATGTTTATGTTGTTTAGGGGAATACGGTTAAGGCTGTGGGTCATACATGACGGATATGTTTATGTTATTTAGGGGAATACGGTTAGGGCTGTGGAGCATACACAGGGGATAAATGTATGTTATTTGGTGGCAAACGGTTAGGCCGGTGGGGCATACATGAGGGATACATTTATGTTATATAGCGGAATACGGTTAGGGGTGTGGGGCATACATGAGGGATACACTTATGTTATATAGCGGAATACGGTTAGGGGTGTGGGGCATACATGAGGGATACACTTATGTTATATAGTGGAATACGGTTAGGGCTGTGGGGCATACACGAGGGATTCATTTATGCAATTTAGTGGAATAGGGTTAGGGCTGCGCGTCATACATGGGGCATACATTTATGTTGTTTAGGAGAATGTGGGTGGGGGTGTGGGGCATACACGAGGGATACACTTCTCTTATTTAGGGGAATACGGTTAGGGCTATGGGGCATACATGAGGGATACGTTTATGTTATTTAGGGGAACACGGTTAGGGCTGTGCGGCATACATGAGTGATACTCTTAAGTTATTTAGGGGAATACGGTAACGGCCCTGGGGCAGACATGAGGGATACGTTCATGTTATTTAGAGATATACGGTTAGGGCTGTGGGGCATACATGAGGGATACACTTATGTTATTTAGGGGAATACGGTTAGGCCGGTGGGGCATACATGAGGGATACATTTATGTAATTTAGGGGTATACGGTTAGGGCTGTGGGGAATAAATGAGGGATACACTTATGATATTTGGTGGAATACGGTTAAGGCTGTGGGGCATACATGAGGGATACACTTATGTTATTTAGGGGCATACATGAGGGATACACTTATGTTATTTAGGGGCATACATGAGGGATACACTTATGTTATTTGGTGGAATATGCAGGCCGGTCCTTTCACCGGGGATGCGTTGCCCGCAATGCTCGCAACGCTGGCACAGGCACGGGGATGGGGATTTTCTGGGTCCGACTTTTAGCCGGCGCTTAGGGGAATAGGGTTCGGGGGGTACTAGAAGGCCGAAGGCCCGGTTTTAGGGTTGTGTAAAGGGGTTCAGTACATGGGGGGTGCTTTCAGGCCGAAGGATCCGAGTTATGGTTGTGTAAGGGGGTTTTGCATATGGGGGGGGGACTTTCAGGCCGAAGGCCCCGTTTTAGGGTTGTGTAAGGGAGTTCAGTATATGGGGGGAGGGGGGGTACTTTGAGGCCGAAGGCCCCGTTGTAGGGTTGTGTAACAGGGTTCAGTATATGGGGGGGTATTTTCAGGCCGAAGGCCTTGCTTTAGGGTTGTGTAAGGGGGTTCAGTATATGGGGGGGTACTTTCAGGCCGAAGGCCCCGTTTTAGGGTTGTGTAAGGGGGTTCAGCATATGGGGGGGGTACTTTCAGGCCGAAGACCCCGTTGTAGGGTTGTGTAAGGGGGTTCAGTATATGGGGGGGTACTTACAGGCCGAAGGCCTCGTGTTAGGGTTGCGTAAGGGGGTTCAGTACATGGGGGGTACTTTCAGGCCGAAGGCCCCGTTTTAGGGTTGTGTAAGGGGGTTCCGTATATGGGAGGAGGGGGGTACTTTCAGGCGGAAGGCCCCGTTTTAGGGTTGTGTAAGGGGGTTCAGTATATGGGGGGGTACTTTCAGGCTGAAGGCCTCGTTTTAGGGTTGCGTAAGGGGGTTCTGTATATGGAGGGGTACTTTCAGGCCGAAGGCCCCGTTTTAGGGTTGCGTAAGGGGGTTCTGTATATGGAGGGGTACTTAACACCGTGGCAATGGGGTCGTCCAGTTTGAGAGGACGAACAACCTCTTGCACTGAGCTTGGAAGTCCCATTTGGTGCAAAGCTGAAGGGACGACACAACGTGATTTCATTTTCAACTCCTCTAGCCTAAAAGACTTTGTGTTGGGTGCTTTACTCGCATAGGAGCCGGAGGAGCGCAGGCTATAGTCAGCGCTAGGGTCGTCGTCCTCGGGGGCGTTGTGGCTTGCGGTGCCGAGGGCGGTGTCGCGGGTGGCGGCGGTGGTTCGCTCCCATTCTTCGGGGCGGACGGGGTCTGCCGGGTGGTCCTTCTGTGACTTGGGTCGTCAGAGGCGTGTGATCCCCTTGTTGGTGTAAGTGTCGGTTTCGTGTGTCAGGGTCTGGGTCCACTCGAGGGGGGGGATCAAGACGTGTTGGCCTTGCGCCTAACGACGGGCCCTCCAGAGGACGAGGTCCATGATGGCCTCGTGCACGCCCTCCCCCGGGGTGGTGAGGTCCCGGAGGGCCTGAGCGGTGAGGGCCATGCCGTGCTCCTTCACACGGTACCAGCCCAAGGGGGTGTCCGGGGCCCTGCCTTGGAGGGCTGCGTGGAGGAGTTGGGGGTTGCCGATGGTGGTCCGTGTGAAGGGGGGGCAGCTCGGGGTCCGGTGGGGTGGGGTGTGGAGGTCCGGCAAGTCGACGTCCATGTGTTCCGCGCGGGGTGGGGCTGGCCGGGCAGGTGCCGGATGGCTTGCAGGCGTGGGGCGGGGTGTTCTGGGGTGTTGTAGCCGCCCATGGTGTGGGGGTAATGTGGTGGCTGTTCTTCTGGGGCGTTCTGCTGGTGTCTTGAAGGCCCGTCGTTCTTGGAGTTGTCGGCCGACATGTTCAGATGATTCCGCAATGTCGAAAGAAAAAACTACTGGAACAGTCTAAACTAACGTCAAGCTACCTGAGGGTATGCAAGAAGGATCCTTCTACTCAGATCTTTTAAGCCTATCTTCAGTGCCTTCTTGCATGCGGGCTCTTCCTCCTCTAACTCCTCGGTGGTGGCGGCGGACGCTTGCTGCGCACGCAAGCTGTATCAGACGGCATCGTTCTCCGAGGAGAACGATGGTGCTACCAGCACCCCACATCCACAAAAGTACACCCCCATACACACGGCATGTACATGCTCCACCCCAAGTCTCAGGCCTAGCCCCACTGCATGTCTTGGCATCAGGTTCCGACCAAGGAAGAGCTCGCATTGCAAGGTGGGCTTTAGAGCCTTAGGTCTAGGGAAGGCTTGCCTTCGTGCTGTGCAAAAGGTTGCTTCAACAATTGAATTTCGCCGTGATTTGCATCAAACCCTCAAAAATCCAGATAATTTAAGACAAAAACAATTTCCTAGCAAACACATATGGGATGAATAATCATCGCAGTTCACTCCATGGTCTTATGCTTGTTGCATAGTTTGGCTTGTTCTAGCTCCCATTATTCTAAAACATTATGCGGCTGCATGTATTGACACCTCTTTTTCATTCAATTGACTCCACTATTGACCCGCACAAAAATTGTAGACTCCGTGTTCTCCACATTAGCTCATCGGTAGCCTTTTGGACGGCTATCCTGGGGATGCCTAGTTTGATAATGGTAATCAGCCACCAGGTTTCAACACATGTGACCAAAAGCGGACAGAGAGAGGGAATAGTCAAAGACCGACATCAAAGGCAGAAACTCCAAACAAAACATTCTTAATGCACGGTTAAAGTACACCCCAGCGATTAAGCAAGAAGCCGGTGCAGTCTATTGGAACTTCATGTGGATGTCAACAAGCATTTGTGCATGTATACATGTGCAAGAATTCCAACCTGAGAATGTACATAAAGTACATGAGGCTGGGGCTTTGCACCCTTTGCAAGCCGTGCACTGCTCCGAGTTGCCCTCAATCTATCCAGCAATGGCCGCACATCCCATACTCCACAATAGTCGTTTGAAGCCGTAGCTCCACAATTGAGGTCATTTGCACGTCCACCGGCGAGCTTGTGAACAGTTCCATGTCACTTGTCTTTTCGACGGACCCCCTTTCCGAGAGAGGCCATGTCGCTTCATGTCACCAAAATGCATAATGAGTTGTTCATTGCTGCCCAAGCAAGGCATTGTGCTCACGAGGATCCTCGGTTATGACCTCTGTTGGCCTCACCTTCATTTTTACAACAAAGGGGGCTTGTGCGTTCGGCATCTTGGTTCCTTGCCACTTTTTTTTGCGCACGTTCTTACAACTTGGTGAAGATGTAGCCAACATCCCACCTTAGTTTGAAAAGTAGCAAATAATCTCCCCGTTTTGCCGGTGGTGACCATTCAAACTCTGGTCTCGCCTAACCAAAGGTTGTTTGCACCATGGAATCGCTGTTTTATAACAAGGAGTGCAATCGTTTGCAAGGGTGCCTCTAAAGAAACTCGGATCACAATGGAATGGTTGTCAGAGGTTTGGAGAAATATTGTTGTTGTGAGATGTCGTTGAGGGTAGGAAGCAACACTTTGCGATCTGATCTTTCTCTGTTGGTAGTACCTGCCCGGGTCACATTGTCAAAGCCGCATATTGCAGCACACCTTGGTCGTTTCCCGCGAAAAACATATCTCAACGATGACATTGTCTCACACCAAGTCTTTGTCGTCTTTGCTGTACAAGACGAAATGCCTCACACCCCGCTTGTCGCCGCGGCGACGCTCTCCGCCCGGGGCACAACGTCCTCCGCGCAGGGAACACAGTGATCACGTAGCCCCCACTCCTCAAGGCAAATTAGCTCCTTTTGCCTTTCATTGCCACTGCACAAGCGTGCACATCGGAAATTCTTCCCATCTGGCATTGAGGGAGCTATTGGCTTCCCTCAATAAGGTCACCGAACTCTGGCTGAATTCAGTCACCTCCTTATAGATGTTCAGCCTAGACTTCCCCAAACCCGCCACCACCGCACTCACAATCGCATTGGTGGTTGGCACATTGAAGTCCTCAAAGGTGTCACATGCACCACGGCGGGCAGCCGCCTCAATACCCGCATCATTGACACCAAATGTAGAAACATATGCAGATACAGCAAAGTGAGAGGCAATAGCTTTAGACTTGGGGGCCTGCCTGGTGGGGGGGGCTGCAGCGGTGGCAGTCACCTCAAGAGGCTCATCATACGCACGATTCATTCCCCTCCCTCTCAGCCGTTTCCCTGCCCTTGAGGCTAACTCGGCTTGGAGGGCGGCAACCTGATCAGGAGGGACAGGTTCCCTTCCAAATTTTTGGAGCACCATGATGGAGTCGGAAATGCCCCATTTCTCCCCCGTTGTGCTCAAACAAAGGCGCACCCTCCCATACTCTTGGACCATAAAGCCGCCCCCCAAAAGGCATCAACTGCGCGCGCGCGTCCCTCTGGCTGGGGCGGCCAGTGGAAGGGGCGGGATGTTTGCTGCTTTATGGTACATTTTGATCAACCTAACGGACAAACGGACATTTGTATATTTTTTTGTGTGTTCAATTTTGTTCAGCCCATATGTTTGCTGCTTTAAGGTAGATATTGCATTGTTTGATTCATGAGTTTGTATCCAGCACATCGTTGTACGTCATGTATACTTGGTAGTGTTCTGTGCTGTAAGCCGATAGTCGCTATATTTGGAGCAAACAATTTTTTGACTCGGACGCTTCCATATCTCCACATTGCCACATCCATGTGATGGGATGTGCATCTTTTTCTCAACGGCCAAACAAAGCTTTCAGAAATGGAGGGTCAAAGAACGGTTAGCTAATACTCAGTCCATACCAAATAGGGAGACCGAGGCACACCCTCATCCTTTTTTGGTTGGAAGCATGCCACAACGGGGGGCAGGGGGGGGGGGGGTTTGCTTAAAGGGAAAGAGTGGCGGCGCAGAACACACTGTGACCCATCAATGAACCTTCCTCACAACTTGTCCAAGATGTCACGGATGGTAACCCGATAGCGACAAGGCAGGATCCAAAAGCTTGAATGCCTTGCACACACCCAAGGTCGTTGAAACGCCAAGTTTCAGTTCTTTGATTGTGTTAGGCCCTGTAACTATATAGTCAAGTGGGAAGTATCGTGGGTAGGATCCAAGTGATCCAGAAGATGACATGTTGAAGAAGCAACGGTGGTAGCTTAGCCACGACCGCTGCTCGGCGTTCCGCCTAATGTAGCGGTAGAAGTTCCTTCATCTAAGGTGATGTCGCCTACTTTGACACCCAACTATTGACCCAAGGCCCCAATAGGAAACAGCCCGGACAGACTGCTTCAAGTGTCCACCCTTAGCCCTGCTTAACGAGTGTTTAATGATGATGCCACATATGATCAAGGAAACCCAAGAAAATCCCAAGCCCTTCCCTGCTATGCACCAATTTTCCGGGCGCACTTGAGCTTCCAAACGCAATGGCCGCTGTATCATCGTCCTACTGATGTACCTCCACCTATTTAAGGAACCCATCAATTCAAAACAAACAACACATGAGAAGACCCCTCATTGAACTCTTTTTGAGCACATCCAAGCAGTATGCCTGCCCCATGACCCTCAAAAACAACATATTGCATTGCCCTTTAGTTACAACGTGCACAATTCATATGTCCATGAAGACAATGTGACACGCTAGGGCCATGTCATCTCTGTTGTTCACGACAAACCCTTTCCAAATCTACTTGTCTTGCTCCGTAAACGTGTTTTCTCACCCAAACGTGTCCAGCAACGCATTGTTGCCAGTCTTGAGCTTCGGGGTTCCAAATGTAAGTCTTCATTTGATGGTTTGCCATGGGATCCCCTAGCACGATGAAAGTCAACAAGTAACAACAATTGATGCCCCGTAGCAATCTTGGGTGGGGTACTGTGGACTCCAGCTAGGAGGCAAACGGCCACAAATCCCCGTAGTCTTGGGCAACACCGTGGCAATGGGGTCGTCCAGTTTGAGAGGACGAACAACTTCTTCCACTGAGCTTGGAAGTCCCATTTGGTGCAAAGCTGAAGGCACGACACAACGTGATTTCATTTTCAACTCCTCTAGCCTAAAAGACTTTGTGTTGGGTGCTTTACTCGCATAGGAGCCGGAGGAGCGCAGGCTATAGTCAGCGCTAGGGTCGTCGTCCTCGGGGGCGTCGTGGCTTGCGGTGCCGAGGGCGGTGTCGCGGGTGAGGCGGTGGTTCGCTCCCATTCTTCGGGGCGGACGGGGTCTGCCGGGTGGTCCTTCTGTGACTTGGGTCGTCAGAGGCGTGTGATCCCCTTGTTGGTGTAAGTGTCGGTTTCGTGTGTCAGGGTCTGGGTCCACTCGAGGGGGGGGATCAAGACGTGTTGGCCTTGCGGCTGAGGACGGTCCCACCAGAGGACGAGGTCCATGATGGTCCATGATGGCCTCGTGCACGCCCTCCCCCGGGGTGGTGAGGTCCCGGAGGGCCTTAGCGGTGAGGGCCGTGCCGTGCTCCTTCACACGGTACCAGCCCAAGAGGGTGTCCGGGGCCCTGCCTTGGAGGGCTGCGTGGAGGAGCTGGGGGTTACCGATGGTGGTCCGTGTGAAGGGGGGGCAGCTCGGGGCCGGGGTTGGCCCATTGAAGTCCTCAAATGTGTCACATGCACCACGGCGGGCAGCCGCCTCAATACCCGCATCATTGACACCAAATGTAGAAACATATGCAGATACAGCAAAGCGAGAGGCAATAGCTTTAGACTTGGGGGCCTGCCTGGTGGGGGGGGCTGCAGGGGTGGCAGTCACCTCAAGAGGCTCATCATACGCACGATTCATTCCCCTCCCTCTCAGCCGTTTCCCTGCCCTTGAGGCTAACTCGGCTTGGAGGGCGGCAACCTGATCAGGAGGGACAGGTTCCCCTCCAAATTTTTGGAGCACCATGATGGAGTCGGGCATGCCCCATTTCTCCCCCGTTGTGCTCAAACAAAGGCGCACCCTCCCATACTCTTGGACCATAAAGCCGCCCCCCAAAAGGCATCAACTGCGCGCGCGGCCCTCTGGCTGGGGTGGCCGGTGGGGGCGGCGGGACGGGGGCGAAAAGTAACGACGGCGGGTGGAGAGGTGCACGCGCCCGGGTTGGGTCATCTTGGGAGTACCGGGGCCGGGGATGGCGGGACATGTTGTGTTGTCCTCCGTGTGGTGAGGGCGGCGGCGGGGGGGGGGGGGGGGGCGCTTGGTGGTGGTGGGGAGAGGATGCAGATGGCGGGTGGGGGCGACGGTGGCCGGATGCAGGGTTGTGGGGGTGGGACTTGGTGCTCTCCCAGGAGGGATGTCCGCTCGACATCGATGGCCTCTTGTTCCCCACCGGTCGTCCCATTCGTGGGGTGCTACCAAGGCCCCTGGGGGCCAGTCGCTACTGATGGCCCGGCCGCCCGCTTTTGCTGGCTGCCCGCTTTGCGCACTGCTAGGCGCCAAGCGGTGTGTGGCCGCCGGCACCGCTTCGGATGAACGACGGGTGTCGACAGGTGGGCAGGCGATGGATGCCTCGGGCTGGTCGACGTTGATCGCCTTGGGGCGCCCCGGGGGCACCTTGGAAACGCAAAAGAATGGACACATGCACTGCAACAAAGTTATTCCCATGACAATGCGGGTACTGCTTTTGCATGCTCCAATTTTTTTGGATATCGAGTGAAGCCATACAATCAGCGACTGGGTGCTCTAAAACGTACGGGTAAGAAGATATTTTGGCAATTTGGTCAATCAAGTAGCAAACTACTCCCTCAATATTGCACAAGGTTGACCCGTTTTAACCGCTACACTTTAAAAACCTTCCATGATGTGTGTGATGGTATCTTCATCGTATGAACCCAACTGGGCTTCCAGATTTGCCAAAGGTTTATGTTTGTGAGCCTCGTATTTTATCTCAGAAGCACCTGTCAACAAAGATGAAAGACGCTTAGCGATATCATAAAAGACCGGAATATGTGGATAGCATGTGACCTCCATCTTTACAATGCCATGCAACCACGCTATTACATTGCGGCCCTCCTCACGGATCAACCAGTGCCGGCGGGATAGTCTTCGTCCTAATGTTGGACCCCATGCCCACTGGAGTTGACCATCGCTCTGCCTACGAGGATATGCCTGAAAAGACCATTTCGAAAACGTTTACTGACCATGTAGCCTCCAATGTAAACCCAGCCTGTGCAACGAAATGTTTGAACGTTGCCTCGAACAGGTGCGTTGTTTGGTTTCGGGATTATGATGACTGAGTCATCTCCCATCGCAGCCATGAAATCCATGGCTTTCATGAGGGCATGAGCGGCATTCAACGTTAGTGCCTCCATCTTCATCAAGGTGTTGACGTAAGCGGCAAACAAGACAATTGCATTTACGATGGCATTGATTCGTGAGGTGTCATCACGCCCACTAGCTAATAATGTTTCTGCTACAAACTTTCTCCTTGCGTTGACTCCAGGGAGACAGTAAGTCCCTCTGGGAGTGCCAAGCGGCCAAAATTCGCCAAATTATGTCAGCTTCCTCTTGCAAGTCGATGTGGGTCCTTGTACCAGTGCTTCTCCACGAAATCATGAGACAGGTCGCCGTGGCTACGATCCATTTGCTTCTCATCATAAGTTAAAATGACGTGCGTTCCAGCAAGGACATGTTGAATAACACGATGTAGCCAGTGATTCATGATGGTCGGTGTTGCAGGTGCATCGAAAAGATGATTGTCATCATGCAACCGCTTCTTCAATCAGTGTGTCATGGCCCTCATCACTAGCCCACCTTCCAGTGTGCCGGATGCAGCCAAAGAACGCCCGTTGGATCCCAGGGATGTCCTCGTCCGTGAGGCGGGGGTAGGGTGGGGCGGGTATGTTTTCGGGCCAGAGGAGGTGCATGATGTTGGCCGCCATCATGCAGGGGCACAGCTGCTGGGAGCTTGGGAGCTGGGGCGCAGGGGCGGTGATCGTTGTCCTGTTGTGGTTGGCCTTCATTTGCTTGGGGCGGAGGGTGACTCTCCACCTCCACTGTTGTGGGGGGACCCGCCAAATACACTGGGTCCATTTTGTTGTTTTTTGCAGTGTGGCTCCCAGCTATCTGGGTGGGGCCTCCCGGGTCACGTAAGCGTTGACGTGCTCAGTTCACATTCAGTGTTTCCTCTTATGCTACCACATTGGCGGACAAAGCCACGTAGGCTGTTTGCTGGGTTCTTGTGGATCGCCGTTTCACTTACTCTTGGCTTTAGGTTCATCTACTCGTGGACCATGTCAAAAACCACAATGCATTTGTGCAATGCACTCTGATCAGTCACAGCAAACAGAAAAAAATAGGTAAAAAGAAAACTACAAAAAAATAGATAGGAACAGAAAGAGAAAACCATAGTTGATTGCCTCGTGACTCATGGCTCCCTGTGTTCGCTAACTGGGCTCAGGCTCAGTTTTACTCATTCTTGCCGAGCCTGTGTCAGCTACTTCTGGGCCTTTGCTTTTCAGTTGTACAGGTGTGCGGGATGGTGCCTGTGTTGTAGTTGGTGCATACGTACCTGTGTGGTATCTCAGGGTCTGTTCTTCCCCACTTAGTATTCGTCTGGTATCCCATATTTTCCTGTCTGGGAAGAGTCTGTCCTGTTTCTCGTTCCATGGCTTTATGCACGTGCTACTCTAAGCAATTGGCAGAAGGTGCTGCAACTCAAAAACACAATGTAAGTTCTCCATATTCGCAGTGCTCATAGACAGTAAAAGAAGTGGGTCGAAGACAAGCTATTGTCAACAGTGGGCATTGTGTTAGACATATATCAGCATGTGTGTGTGAATGCGTGTGCCTGTGCATGTGCATGTGCAGCAGCACACCTTTCCAGATGCTTTTGCAACTCCATCTCCAACCCAAAATCGTAGATCTCAGTGATGACGAAGCTTCTTGGGATCGTAGACGGAAACAACCACCTCTCATCTACATCCAATCCCAATACAAAGGTGCCGAGAGGGAACCAAAGGAACTTGACCACCGTCACTAGATTGATGTTAAAGTGGTGAGATGCTCGGGTATGACACGAAAACAGATAGCAGTTCAATAGTTGTAGCTCAAAGCTCCCACTTGAGCATGTGGGTTCTGAGGGTAGTTATTGCATGTTCCATAATCAGGGTTCTTGTCTGAAAGGCCAAATGGTCTTGGTGCTGGCTAGACAAACAAAGGAAGTGGTGCAGGAAGTCTGTTCTACGATAATGAGGGTTGAAACTCTTCGATGCCTTTAGCATAAAGAGCGAGGGTTCATCAAGGTTTGCCACACTGGGTCGCAGTACATTGACCTGCCAAGGGCGAGGCGGTGGCTGCGGACGGAGATCAAAGTCTCCGTGGACCCGTGGTCCTAGGCGCCTTTGATGGTGGGGCCTCCGGGCCTGTCTGTGGTGTGTGGTGGCCACGACTCAATGGCTGTCGTGCATGACCGTCATGTTTGTGGACGGGACTGGTTCATGTTCTGTGGGCAGGGGGACGTCCGGGTGAATGTCCGTGTAGCAGCCCTAGGAGGCTGTGTGGTTGGGTGCACAGATTATCATTCCGATTGCTTCAGTGATTTGTTGCAATCCCCGTCATCACCGACTTCAAACATCGGCAACAACTCCTCTTTTAAGACTAGTGAGAACTCTGTCCACACATCTTGGAATACACAGAAGTTGCCTTGGCTTGTGGTAGCTATTTTTGGCGGGCTGGTGTGAATTTAGAAACCCACTCGCTTTTTGATAGCACATCCAACTCATCCTCCTAATGGCCTTGGAGTGTATTTTGCAATAAGTCCAAGTGCATGTCCATTGTCCTCCAATAACTTGGTATGGGCTTGTCCTTCAATTTTTGGAACACCTTGCCAATTATTGCCCTCATGTGCCGCAATACTGTCTTAGCCACGACAAATGGCTTAGCACAAGAATGTACTACCCCTATAGCAACCGGCCCATCCCTCCATAGTACCTTGAAAGCTGATCAAGATCAAGGTCGGCTTTTGGTAAATGGGTCTCTGTCGCAATATGGGCTCTCTTTGTGTTTTTCATGCGAAACTCCCGCGTGGGTGCACACACTGGACCAATTGCGGCGGTGGTCTTGAGCTCCCCGTGTAGGAAGCTCATTCCACGTTCAGTTCGGTAAACACTATAGCGGCATATTGGGCATTGATGATGTTCATTCTTTGTGCCACTCAACACGTTGGGACAATACACACACTCTCTCTTAAGAGTGGACACAGCCATTTCAACAGTGGATTAGGTTTGCATGCCTACCTGTATGGCTAGCTGCTCCCACTGTCCGAGCGCATTTCGCATGCTCAATTTGGTTATGTCATTCAATCCTCGAGCAGTGGCGTTCCGTAGTAGCTGTCGGTAGGAGGGTACGACAATTGCTATTTTTAACCCACAGTGCCTCATCAGAGTCAGATATTCCCTTTTGGGTGGGTGCCACGTTTGAATCCTAGTCTCTCTCTCTAATGCATCTACGCATCCTGTTTGTCCATTTCCACCTTGACGACCTGCCCAAACTGGCTGAAGATCGAGTTGAGCATCTTCACCGTTGATTGTTGCTTTGCTTCAAAGCGCAGTTTCCGGGGCAGCTCATGGATCATGTCTTCAGTGGGAAGCCCAAAGAGGCGTTCCATAATCTTGACGTCATCGGGGCTTACGTCGAGAGAGGCGGTGATGCTTTTCTTAGGCACACATGCGCATGTGTGCAGCCGTAAGAGGGGGACATGGTGGTCTATCAGGAGGGTGCTGCTCCAATAGCGGTAGTACGCAACGGCTATAGGCCCAGTGGCAGGCGACCATGTCAATGCGGGAGCAAGCGGTCCCCTGGAGACGCAGGTAGGTCTTGGATGGGGTGTTTGTCCACCAGGTCCCTGGGATTGAAGGCCCTCGGGAGCGCTCTACTGCCCATGTCATCCAGGCGCGGGGTGCCTTTGTCCGCCGGCCGGGCCGCCGAGTTGGTGTCTACCACCACCAACACTGACGCCGGGTCAACCATGCGGGTTACCTCGCGCCATATCGCCGCCCACCACCGGACGTAGGGTTCACAGGTGATGTTCTTTTGGGGGGCATTGGGCCACTAGGACGTGATGCTTTCCCCACGGGGTGAGCACCTCCATCAGGAGGGCATTGGCGTCCTCATGGCCCCAGCGTAAGATTGCTGAGGTGGTGGTCCCTGAACAGACTTACACATCAAACCCCGCACGCGTCTTCTCATTGGCAGGAAGCACCACGTGTCTTGTGTAGTCCAAGAATGGGGGGTCCTCCTAGCTTATTCTGGACTAGGCCTAGGGCCAAGATGAGAGGAGCCTGGGGCGGTGTGTTGCCATATGCGGGGCTTGCACCAGTAGGCGCTACCATAGGTACCCGCCACTTACATTGAGCCATAGGTAGCCTACGGCATGTAGGTGCAATTGTGTGCCCTGAATTTCGAGAGGGTGAAGGGGGGTGTCCTCCGGCTCCGGAGCCCGCCCGGAAGGGCGCCCGGGCCAGCTATGTGTATAGCGACCTAGTCGCCTATCAGACATCAGACATCAGACTTTTATGGACCATCACCCCCAAACCCCCCCCCCCCACCCCAACACCCTTTCTAACCCCCCCCCCCCCTGTGTCAGACTTTCCCCCCCCCCCCCCCCGTGTCCCCCCCCAATAATCAGACTTG
>OZ038392.1:16032411-16113411 GCA_964036045.1 Eutreptiella sp. 'Long Island Sound 2002'
CAAATATTTTGGGGATCTACAGCCCCCAAATATTTGACGGAACCCCATCCGTCAAATATTTTGGGGGTGTAGACCCCCCAAATATTTGACGGAACCCCATCCGTCAAATATTTTGGGGGTCTACAGCCCCCTAATATTTGACGGAACCCCATCCGTCAAATATTTTGGGGGTGTAGACCCCCCAAATATTTGACGGAACCCCATCCGTCAAATATTTTGGGGGTGTACAGCCCCCAAATATTTGACGGAACCCCATCCGTCAAATATTTTGGGGTCTACACCCCCAAAATATTTCACGGATGTGGTTCCGTGAAATATTTTGGGGGTGTACAGCCCCCAAATATTTGACGGAACCCCATCCGTCAAATATTTTGGGGGTGTAGACCCCCCAAATATTTGGCGGAACCCCATGCGTCAAATATTTTGGGGGTCTACAGCCCCCAAATATTTGACGGAACCCCATCCGTCAAATATTTTGGGGGTGTAGACCCCCCAAATATTTGACGGAACCCCATCCGTCAAATATTTTGGGGGTGTACAGCCCCCAAATATTTGACGGAACCCCATCCGTCAAATATTTTGGGGTCTACACCCCCAAAATATTTCACGGATGTGGTTCCGTGAAATATTTTGGGGGTGTACAGCCCCCAAATATTTGACGGAACCCCATCCGTCAAATATTTTGGGGGTCTACAGCCCCCTAATATTTGACGGAACCCCATCCGTCAAATATTTTGGGGGTGTAGACCTCCCAAATATTTGGCGGAACCCCATCCGTCAAATATTTTGGGGGTCTACAGCCCCCAAATATTTGGCGGAACCCCATCCGTCAAATTTTTTGGGGTCTACAGCCCCCAAATATTTGACGGAACCCCATCCGTCCAATATTTTGGGGGTGTAGACCCCCCAAATATTTGACGAACCCCATCCGTCAAATATTTTGGGGGTGTACAGCCCCCAAATATTTGGCACGGAACCTCATCCGTCAAATATTTTGGGGGTGTAGACCCCCCAAATATTTGGCGGAACCCCATCCGTCAAATTTTTTGGGGGTCTACAGCCCCCAAATATTTGACGGAACCCCATCCGTCCAATATTTTGGGGGTGTAGACCCCCCAAATATTTGACGGAACCCCATCCGTCAAATATTTTGGGGGTGTACAGCCCCCAAATATTTGGCGGAACCCCATCCGTCAAATATTTTGGGGGTCTACAGCCCCCAAATATTTGACGGAACCTCATCCGTCAAATATTTTGGGGGTGTAGACCCCCAAATATTTGACGGAACCCCATCCGTCAAATATTTTGGGGGTGTACAGCCCCCAAATATTTGGCGGAACCCCATCCGTCAAATATTTTGGGGGTCTACACCCCCAAAATATTTCACGGATGTGGTTCCGTGAGATATTCTGGGGGTGTAGACCCCCCAAATATTTGACGGAACCCCATCCGTCAAATATTTTGGGGGTCTACAGCCCCCAAATATTTGACGGAACCCCATCCGTCAAATATTTTGGGGGTGTAGACCCCCCAACTATTTGACGGAACCCCATCCGTCAAATATTTTGGGGGTGTACAGCCCCCAAATATTTGGCGGAACCCCATCCGTCAAATATTTTGGGGGTCTACACCCCCAAAATATTTCATGGATGTGGTTCCCCGAAATCTTTGGGGGGTGTACAGCCCCCAAATATTTGACGGAACCCCATCCGTCAAATATTTTGGGGGTCTACAGCCCCCAAATATTTGACGGAACCCCATCCGTCAAATATTTTTGGGGGGTGTACAGCCCCCAAATATTTGACGGAACCCCATCCGTCAAATATTTTGGGGGTGTACAGCCCCCAAATATTTGGCGGAACCCCATCCGTCAAATATTTTGGGGGTCTACACCCCCAAAACATTTCACGGATGTGGTTCCGTGAAATATTTGGGGGGTGTACAGCCCCCAAATATTTGACGGAACCCCATTTGTCAAATATTTTGGGGGTGTAGACCCCCCAAATATTTGACGGAACCCCATCCGTCAAATATTTTGGGGGTCTACACCCCCAAAATATTTCACGGATGTGGTTCCGTGAAATATTTTGGGGGGTGTACAGCCCCCAAATATTTGACGGAACCCCATCCGTCAAATATTTTGGGGGTCTACACCCCCAAAATATTTCACGGATGTGGTTCCGTGAAATATTTTGGGGGTGTACAGCCCCCAAATATTTGACGGAACCCCATCCGTCAAATATTTTGGGGGTCTACAGCCCCCAAATATTTGACGGAACCCCATCCGTCAAATATTTTGGGGGTGTAGACACCCCAAATATTTGACGGAACCCCATCCGTCAAATATTTTGGGGGTGTACAGCCCCCAAATATTTGGCGGAACCCCATCCGTCAAATATTTTGGGGGTCTACACCCCCAAAATATTTCACGGATGTGGTTCCGTGAAATATTTTGGGGGGTGTACAGCCCCCAAATATTTGACGGAACCCCATCCGTCAAATATTTTGGGGGTCTACACCCCCAAAATATTTCACGGATGTGGTTCCGTGAAATATTTTGGGGGTGTACAGCCCCCAAATATTTGACGGAACCCCATCCGTCAAATATTTTGGGGGCCTACAGCCCCCAAATATTTGACGGAACCCCATCCGTCAAATATTTTGGGGGTGTAGACCCCCCAAATATTTGACGGAACCCCATCCGTCAAATATTTTGGGGGTGTACAGCCCCCAAATATTTGGCGGAACCCCATCCGTCAAATATTTTGGGGGTCTACAACCCCAAAATATTTCACGGATGTGGTTCCGTGAAATATTTTGGGGGTGTACAGCCCCCAAATATTTGACGGAACCCCATCCGTCAAATATTTTGGGGGTCTACACCCCCAAAATATTTCACGGATGTGGTTCCGTGAAATATTTTGGGGGTGTACAGCCCCCAAATATTTGACGGAACCCCATCCGTCAAATATTTTGGGGGTCTACAGCCCCCTAATATTTGACGGAACCCCATCCGTCAAATATTTTGGGGGTGTAGACCCCCCAAATATTTGGCGGAACCCCATCCGTCAAATATTTTGGGGGTCTACAGCCCCCAAATATTTGACGGAACCCCATCCGTCAAATATTTTGGGGGTGTAGACCCCCCAAATATTTGACGGAACCCCATCCGTCAAATATTTTGGGGGTCTACACCCCCAAAATATTTCACGGATGTGGTTCCGTGAAATATTTTGGGGGGTGTACAGCCCCCAAATATTTGACGGAACCCCATCCGTCAAATATTTTGGGGGTCTACACCCCCAAAATATTTCACGGATGTGGTTCCGTGAAATATTTTGGGGGTGTACAGCCCCCAAATATTTGACGGAACCCCATCCGTCAAATATTTTGGGGGTCTACAGCCCCCAAATATTTGACGGAACCCCATCCGTCAAATATTTTGGGGGTGTAGACACCCCAAATATTTGACGGAACCCCATCCGTCAAATATTTTGGGGGTGTACAGCCCCCAAATATTTGGCGGAACCCCATCCGTCAAATATTTTGGGGGTCTACACCCCCAAAATATTTCACGGATGTGGTTCCGTGAAATATTTTGGGGGGTGTACAGCCCCCAAATATTTGACGGAACCCCATCCGTCAAATATTTTGGGGGTCTACACCCCCAAAATATTTCACGGATGTGGTTCCGTGAAATATTTTGGGGGTGTACAGCCCCCAAATATTTGACGGAACCCCATCCGTCAAATATTTTGGGGGCCTACAGCCCCCAAATATTTGACGGAACCCCATCCGTCAAATATTTTGGGGGTGTAGACCCCCCAAATATTTGACGGAACCCCATCCGTCAAATATTTTGGGGGTGTACAGCCCCCAAATATTTGGCGGAACCCCATCCGTCAAATATTTTGGGGGTCTACAACCCCAAAATATTTCACGGATGTGGTTCCGTGAAATATTTTGGGGGTGTACAGCCCCCAAATATTTGACGGAACCCCATCCGTCAAATATTTTGGGGGTCTACACCCCCAAAATATTTCACGGATGTGGTTCCGTGAAATATTTTGGGGGTGTACAGCCCCCAAATATTTGACGGAACCCCATCCGTCAAATATTTTGGGGGTCTACAGCCCCCTAATATTTGACGGAACCCCATCCGTCAAATATTTTGGGGGTGTAGACCCCCCAAATATTTGGCGGAACCCCATCCGTCAAATATTTTGGGGGTCTACAGCCCCCAAATATTTGACGGAACCCCATCCGTCAAATATTTTGGGGGTGTAGACCCCCCAAATATTTGACGGAACCCCATCCGTCAAATATTTTGGGGGTCTACACCCCCAAAATATTTCACGGATGTGGTTCCGTGAAATATTTTGGGGGGTGTACAGCCCCCAAATATTTGACGGAACCCCATCCGTCAAATATTTTGGGGGTCTACACCCCCAAAATATTTCACGGATGTGGTTCCGTGAAATATTTTGGGGGTGTACAGCCCCCAAATATTTGACGGAACCCCATCCGTCAAATATTTTGGGGGTCTACAGCCCCCAAATATTTGACGGAACCCCATCCGTCAAATATTTTGGGGGTGTAGACCCCCCAAATATTTGGCAGAACCCCATCCGTCAAATATTTTGGGGGTCTACAGCCCCCAAATATTTGACGGAACCTCATCCGTCAAATATTTTGGGGGTGTACAGCCCCCAAATATTTGGCGGAACCCCATCCGTCAAATATTTTCGGGGTCTACAGCCCCCAAATATTTGACGGAACCCCATCCGTCAAATATTTTGGGGGTGTAGACCCCCCAAATATTTGACGGAACCCCATCCGTCAAATATTTTGGGGGTGTACAGCCCCCAAATATTTGGCGGAACCCCATCCGTCAAATATTTTGGGGGTCTACACCCCCAAAATATTTCAGGGATGTGGTTCCGTGAGATATTCTGGGGGTGTACAGCCCCCAAATATTTGACGGAACCCCATCCGTCAAATATTTTGGGGGTCTACAGCCCCCTAATATTTGACGGAACCCCATCCGTCAAATATTTTGGGGGTGTAGACCCCCCAAATATTTGGCGGAACCCCATCCGTCAAATATTTTGGGTCTACAGCCCCCAAATATTTGACGGAACCCCATCCGTCAAATATTTTGGGGGTGTAGACCCCCCAAATATTTGACGGAACCCCATCCGTCAAATATTTTGGGGGTGTACAGCCCCCAAATATTTGACGGAACCCCATCCGTCAAATATTTTGGGGGTCTACACCCCCAAAATATTTCACGGATGTGGTTCCGTGAGATATTCTGGGGGTGTACAGCCCCCAAATATTTGACGGAACCCCATCCGTCAAATATTTTGGGGGTCTACAGCCCCCTAATATTTGACGGAACCCCATCCGTCAAATATTTTGGGGGTGTAGACCCCCCAAATATTTGGCGGAACCCCATCCGTCAAATATTTTGGGGGTCTACAGCCCCCAAATATTTGACGGAACCCCATCCGTCAAATATTTTGGGGGTGTAGACCCCCCAAATATTTGACGGAACCCCATCCGTCAAATATTTTGGGGGTGTAGACCCCCCAAATATTTGACGGAACCCCATCCGTCAAATATTTTGGGGGTGTACAGCCCCCAAATATTTGACGGAACCCCATCCGTCAAATATTTTGGGGGTCTACACCCCCAAAATATTTCACGGATGTGGTTCCGTGAAATATTTTGGGGGTGTACAGCCCCCAAATATTTGACGGAACCCCATCCGTCAAATATTTTGGGGGTCTACAGCCCCCTAATATTTGACGGAACCCCATCCGTCAAATATTTTGGGGGTGTAGACCCCCCAAATATTTGGCGGAACCCCATCCGTCAAATATTTTGGGGGTCTACAGCCCCCAAATATTTGACGGAACCCCATCCGTCAAATATTTTGGGGGTGTAGACCCCCCAAATATTTGACGGAACCCCATCCGTCAAATATTTTGGGGGTGTACAGCCCCCAAATATTTGGCGGAACCCCATCCGTCAAATATTTTGGGGGTCTACAGCCCCCAAATATTTGACGGAACCCCATCCGTCAAATATTTTGGGGGTGTAGACCCCCCAAATATTTGACGGAACCCCATCCGTCAAATATTTTGGGGGTGTACAGCCCCCAAATATTTGGCGGAACCCCATCCGTCAAATATTTTGGGGGTCTACAGCCCCCAAATATTTGACGGAACCTCATCCGTCAAATATTTTGGGGGTGTAGACCCCCAAATATTTGACGGAACCCCATCCGTCAAATATTTTGGGGTTGTACAGCCCCCAAATATTTGGCGGAACCCCATCCGTCAAATATTTTGGGGGTCTACACCCCCAAAATATTTCACGGATGTGGGGGCCTATGGGGCCTATGGGGGCCTATGGGGACCTATGGGGACCTATGGGGGCCTATGGCGGCCTATGGGGACCTATAGGGGCCTATGGGGACCTTTGGGGGCCTATGGGGACCTTTGGGGGCCTATGGGGGCCTATGGGGGCCTATGGGGACCTTTGGGGACCTATGGGGACCTATGGGGGCCTATGGGGGCCAATGGGGGCCTATGGGGGCCTATGGGGACCTATAGGGGCCTATGGGGACCTTTGGGGGCCTATGGGGACCTTTGGGGGCCTATGGGGGCCTATGGGGACCTATGGGGACCTATGGGGCTCTATGGGGACCTATGGCGGCCTATGGGGACCTATAGGGGCCTATGGGGACCTTTGGGGGCCTATGGGGACCTTTGGGGGCCTATGGGGGCCTATGGGGCTCTATGGGGGCCTATCGGGACCTTTGGGGGCCTATGGGGGCACGTGGGGACCTATGGGGGCCTATGGGGACCTAAGGGGGCCTATGGGGACCTATGGGGGCCTATGGGGGCCTATGGGGGCCTATGGTGGCCTATGGGGGTCTATGGGGAACTATGGGGGCCTTTTGGCACCTTTGGGGACCTATGGGGGCCAAGGGGGGCCTATGGGGGCCTATGGGGGCCTATGGGGATCTATAGGGCCCCATGGGGACCTTTGGGGGCCTATGGGGCTCTATGGGGGCCTATGGGGGCCTATGGGGGCCTATGGGGGCCTATGGGGCTCTATGGGGACCTATGGTGGCCTATGGCGGCCTATGGGGACCTATAGGGGCCTATGGGGACCTTTGGGGGCCTATGGGGACCTTTGGGGGCCTATGGGGACCTTTGGGGGCCTATGGGGGCCTATGGGGACCTTTGGGGGCCTATGGGGGCCTATGGGGACCCATGGGGACCTATGGGGGCCTATGGCGGCCTATGGGGACATATAGGGGCCTATGGGGACCTTTGGGGGCCTATGGGGACCTTTGGGGGCCTATGGGGGCCGATGGGGGCCTATGGGGGCCTATGGGGACCTTTGGGGACCTATGGGGGCCTATGGGCACCTATGGGGACCTTTGGGGGCCTATGGGGACCTTTGGGGGCCTATGGGGGCCTATGGGGACCTTTGGGGGCCTATGGGGACCTATGGGGGCATATGGGGACCTATGGGGACCTGTGGGGGCTTGTGGGGGCCTATGGGGGCCTATGGGGGCCTATGGGGATCTATAGGGCCCCATGGGGACCTTTGGGGGCCTATGGGGCTCTATGGGGGCCTATGGGGGCCTATGGGGGCCTATGGGGGCCTATGGGGCTCTATGGGGACCTATGGTGGCCTATGGCGGCCTATGGGGACCTATAGGGGCCTATGGGGACCTTTGGGGGCCTATGGGGACCTTTGGGGGCCTATGGGGACCTTTGGGGGCCTATGGGGGCCTATGGGGACCTTTGGGGGCCTATGGGGGCCTATGGGGACCCATGGGGACCTATGGGGGCCTATGGCGGCCTATGGGGACATATAGGGGCCTATGGGGACCTTTGGGGGCCTATGGGGACCTTTGGGGGCCTATGGGGGCCGATGGGGGCCTATGGGGGCCTATGGGGACCTTTGGGGACCTATGGGGGCCTATGGGCACCTATGGGGACCTTTGGGGGCCTATGGGGACCTTTGGGGGCCTATGGGGGCCTATGGGGACCTTTGGGGGCCTATGGGGACCTATGGGGGCATATGGGGACCTATGGGGACCTGTGGGGGCTTGTGGGGACCTATGCGAGCCTATGGCGGCCTATGGGGGTCTATGCGGACCTATGGGGACCTATGGGGACCTATGGGGACCTATGGGGGCTTGTGGGGACCTTTGGGGGCCTATGGGGGCCATTGGGACCTATGGGGACCTATGGGGACCTATGGGGACCTTTGGGGGCCTATGGGGGCCTATGGGGGCCTATGGGGCTCTATGGGGACCTTTGGGGGCCTTTGGGGACCTATGGGGGCCTATGGGGACCTTTGGGGACCTATGGGGACCTTTGGGGACCTATGGGGGTCTATGGGGACCTATGGGGTTCTATGGGGGCCTATGGGGAACTATGGGGGCCCATGGGGGTCTACGGGGACCTTTGGGGACCTATGGGGACCTTTGGGCACCTTTGGGGACCTATGGGCACCTTTGGGGACCTATGGGCACCTATGGGGATGGGGGCCGATGGGGACTCATCGGCATCTCGGGGGACCTATGGGGGCCTATGGGGGGCTATGGCGGCCTATGGGGGCCTATGGGGACCTTTGGGGGTCTATGGGGACCTATTGGGGCCTATGGGGGCCTATGGGCACCTTTGGGGGTCTATGGGGGCCTATGGGGGCCTATGGGGGCCTATGGGGGTCTATGGGGACCTATGGGGGCTTGTGGAGGCCTATGGGGGCCTGTGGGGACCTATGGGGACTCATTGGCATCTAGGGGGACCTTTGGGGACCTATGGGCACCTCTGGGGACCCATGGGCACCTTTGGGGGCCTATGGGGGCCTATGGGGACCTATTGGCACCTTTGGGGACCTATGGGCACCTTTGGGGGCCTATGGGGGCCTATGGGCACCTTTTTGTTTGCCACTTTCCTTGCTCACACATTTCCCCCATTTTCCCATTTTGGTGTTCAAAGTCTTTTTTACATTTGTACTGCCATGTTTTTGATTGTCCAAGGTGGTTCCCCAACGATTTTTCAATTGTGTCCTCCCTTTTTGTTTTTTTCATTTGGGGGGGGGGGTTGATTTAGATTTAGGCATAGTTTCTCCCAATTTCCTCTGGGCATTAGACCCCTAGACCCACCTCCAGTAGATAAGAATATCAGACATCTTCTTGGACAGACCGCACACACAACATCCCTTATCAGACATCAGACATCAGACTTTATACACATAGCTGGCCCGGGCGCGGGCTCCTCCTGGAGGTTCGCGTTGGGCTCTGCCACTTGGGCAACGCCTGGGTGGCATGCAAGTCCTTCCCGACAATGCCGAACACGGAGTTCAATTTGGGGGTTACCTGCCGGCCGCTCACCAGTGAGCCTGGGGATAATCCAGTCCCGCAAGGCTCCGGCTTGCTCCCCCACAATGTTAAAACCCGCGGGGAGGACCGGCTGTACAGCCTTCGTGTAGTTCTTCCAGCTGACACTCCAGCCCTTCCACTCAGCGTTGTGGACCGCCTTGGGCCCATATGCCGAGGGGACCAGGTGCACCGCAACTCGGGTCCTGTCATAGTTGGCTTAGGCAACCATCGCGGTGGTGAGCACGCTGCGGGCTCCACCGGGTGGGGTAAGGGTCACCCTATGGTCTTCAAGGTCAAGCCGGGCTGCATCCACCAGCTGATATCGGTCTCCCGCTTGCTAAGACATGCTTTGCATACCTTGGATGGTCATATTGAGTGGTCACAATATCAAAAAAAAATCAGTTTTGAAAACTTCGATTATTGAGCTGCCCAGGGTGAAAAACTGCATGAGGAGGTTGTGTACCAACCCCTTGGGAGACCCCCCCCCCCCCCCGCGCCCAATGCCCAAATAAGGTGAAAAACACGTACATACGGCCTAAAACACGCTTTACATACCTTGGATGGTCATTTTAGGTGATCACAACATCAAAAAAATAAGTTTTGAAAACTTTGATTTTTGAGCCGTCGAAGGTGAAAAACTGCATGAGCAGGCTAACCGTTCCTGGGTGGTCTTGTTCTGGTTGGCGAGGAAACGCTTCATATAATATAATAAGCATATAATACCACCCCGCGTGTAACCTTACATATGCTCTTCTCGGCAGCAATTGCAGCCAACAGGATTCGCCTCCTCAAATTGCTTGGGAGGTCCCACAAGGAAATGGGGTTCAACTCTGGACCTAAGAGTCGCGCTTGGTAGGATAAATCTTGAGTTATGGACCGAATCGCCTATGGCACCATTGTGTGCAACTCACGATTCAGTGAGGCGTGTGGGAGGAGCATTTGTCGTTTAGTCCATTCAAACTTGTCGAGCAACTTCTTGTAGTATGCAAACGGGTCCACCACAACACCATCCCGGTGGTGTGTGTTGCATATCCGCACCATTACAGCTCTGGCTAGCAAGGTGCATGCGGAAGGACCACGTGCACCCAACGCTTAGAAGCCCAACATGGGCTCCCACCTCCAAGCTGCAAAATTGGCCCTGATCCGGATGGGACATCGCTCTCTCTAGCAATGGCATCCGGGGTTCTCGTGGGCTGTACAATGCCCGAGCCACACGATGTTGCCACGGTGATCTTATACACATTGGTAGCGCATTTGGAGTTAAAAAGCACATGTCCAAAGGAGCCACCGGCGTTGTATATGGGCATATTGTGTGCAAAGTGTGCAAGCAAATAGGGAAAGTCAGAATTGTGATTCCACATGCAGTGCCCATCGTCCCACTTCATTTCGCCTTTTCAACAAAGTTGAGAACGTCATAAGCGCAAAAAACAGTTTCCATGAAGATAGCAAATAGACAAGTGGACTGTGACTGAGACGCACCTTTTTCCCATGTGGGGTATTTCTTCATCCAAAACAAAAAAGAAGCATCATGAACAAATCGTTCCGCATCACTAGCTCTTCATGGCCATATTTCAGCCAAAGTTCTTGAGTTGTCACACCATCAAGACTCGTCGGACACATTTGCTTTCGCGGTTCGTTACTCAAACACCTATCAGCACACCAACGGACGCCTCACAAGATCTGGGTGCCAGCAATTGTGCCATGAACAAATGCAAGCAATACGGCAAGGTTTTGACGATCTACAGCAAGATGGCACCGCACTGTGCATGTTGCATGCCTGTTGCATCTCATTGTTCCTATTCTTGGTGTACCCGAAGTGGAGCGTATTATGGAGCAGCTATGAGCCTGGATCGGTTAAAAGATCACATTCAAGGTGAAAAGCGTCGAGAGATGATGTGTGGCCTAGAGGCACACAATGATCAGTGAATGTACCAACACCGAAAATTCGAGGGTTGTTTCTCAACGGCTCAAACAGGCTGGCAAGACGGACCGTGGCATAGCCATGATTCCGCTCCCCAGACAGAGCCGTAAGATGGATTGGCGGAAGGGAAAAAAAAGTACTGGGGAGGAGCTATGAGCCCGCATTCCGCTTGTGATTTCTGACGAACCACCGCGTGCCATGGGTGTGTGCGGCTGTGTAGGAGCACAAAATCTCCATTTGACCATTGTTTACTAACGTGGCGCCGTACTTTTTGCCGCAAGAAGACGGGGGGACCACAATTTTTGTTTGGGTCAAGAACGCACATTGTTGCACACATTGACCTGTTCCCCCTTTGCAGGTTATCAGGGCGCATTAATTGGGTTTTTTTTTCGTGGTATAGACCGGCTGTGAGGGCGTTCAGCCGTTTTACAAGCACCCATCATGCCATCCATGATTGTCAATCCCGGTTACAGGGCCATTTACTCTTGAAGGGGGGGTTGGGGGCATTCATTTGGGGGGTAGGCCGCCAATCACATGCACAGTGTCCACAGTGCATCTACCTGGAAACACCCCAGATATCACATACCCATTACATCAACACATCCCCATTGAAAAAAGTTGGGGATTGAGGCACAACAACACGCATTCAGTGGTACATGCTGTCATCTGTGTTCACGTCTATTTCAGGGATCCGAAACGGCTGGATTTGTGCATAGTGCGCGTGCACAACGCACAAGCCGCCGGTGAATTACACCCCCTTTGTGGGAGTAGAGAGGGACATGCAGTGATGTATTAGAATGGCCGTACACCGTAGGAGGAGGGGGGGTACCTCCCCTGACCCCCCCTACCTCCCTCCCCTTGGACCCCCTCCCCCCCTCCCTCCTCCTCTTGCAATGTTTGAGGCTGACAGCCAAAATCACCTCGAAGAGGGTTGTTACATCAAGCGCAGGTGCGTACGCCATATACTCCCCTTTTTTGGGGTCCTTCGCGTACGATACCCCAAGGTAGGGTACCGGATGTCCAACCCCTTGTAAAATCGAGGGGCGTCCTTAAGGAACGAGATTTTTTTTTTTTTGCTAAGGACAGCCCTTAAGGACAGTCCCAAGGGACCACCAACCGCCAACCGCCAACTCCCATCAACTGCCAACCGCCACCAACCGCCAACCACCAACCGCCACCAACCGCCAGCCACCAACCGCCGCCAACCGCCAGCGGCGACCAACCGCCAACTGCCAACCACTGTCAACTGCCTCCAACCACCAACCGCCAGTTGCCAACTGCCAACCGCCAACTGCCGCCAACCGCCAACCGCCAACTGCCACAACCATGGTTGAGCACATGGAGTGCCCGCGGGCTCTTTTGAAATTACCTGGTTCTGGACGGGATTTTTTTTTTTTGCGTTAAGGACAGCCCTGGTAAAATCATCATTTTAGGACAGAAAATGATCGCCCAATGAATTTTTTGTTTTTGACCGCTTTAGCCCCCCGTACCCGGGTACCCACTTTTGGGGGGGTGGGGGTGGGGGTGGGTGTTGGGGGGGGGGTCAAAACCTCTTTGCGTATTCTGGGTGCTGTGTGTGGATTTGGACCCAGAGCCTGGGCAACTTTTTTCTTGTACATGGACCCCCTAACCCATGGCGGGGGTCCCGGGTCCGAACTCCAGGTACCCCCGGCCGCCCCCCCCTATGGGCCCTTGCTAGTGAGGACTTAGCCGTTTTCACGCTGGATGGGCTGTTTAGTGACACCTGCAAGATTTCCAAAATTCGACTTTTTCGGAAACCCTTCTGTCGCCCCTGGGATGGGTTTGGGTGATGATTCAGTGACAATACGGGTACTTGAGCACCCATGGGGACCCACGTAGTGGCTGCCAAGCCCATCTAGCCCGAGCCATGCCCCCCCCAAAAGCCCCGAAATTGCCGTTGGGTAGGCTGTTTAGTGACACCTGCAAGATTTCCAAAGTTCGACTCTTTCCGAAACCCTTTATGTCGCCCCTGGGATGGGTTTGGGTGATGATTTAGTGACAATACGGGTACTTGAGCACCCATGGGGACCCACGTAGTGGCCGCCAAGCCCATCTAGCCCGAGCCATGCCCCCCCCAAAAGCTTCAAAATTTGCTGTTTGTAGGTGGTTCCATGGCCTTTGGTGTGTGCACAAACTGCTTTCCACCCTCTACAGGTCAAAAATGGAAAATTTTTGCAAATCATTTTTTTGATATTGTGACCGCTTACAATATATATATATATATATATATATATATATATATATATGTATATATATATATATATATATATATATATATATATATATATATATATATATATATATATATATATATATATATATATATATATATATATATATATATATATATATATATATATATATATATATATATATATATATATATATATATATATATATATATATATATATATATATATATATATATATATATATATATATATATATATATATATATATATATATATATATATATATATATATATATATATATATATATATATATATATATATATATATATATATATATATATATATATATATATATATATATATATATATGTATATATATATATATATATATATATATATACATATATATATATATATATATATATATATATACATATATATATATATATATATACACACACACATATATATATATATATATATATATATATATATATATATATATATAGTCATAGTCATAGTCATAACCACTTATCATGCCGTCTACTGGAGTTACCGGGCATCTCGCGCCGACAGGTGGTTCCTGCCTCGCTCGATCCCGTGGGTCCCAGGGCTGCCTGAGGTGGCCCACAGCATGACGGAGGACCCAGAGGACCGGGGATACCGGTCAACCAGGCTTTGGGGGCAGTGGCAACTGCATAGCGTTAGCATTAGCAACGGCGACGGGCGCTGGCCCGTTTGTTCGCCGGGGGTAAGGGGGCAAGGCAAAGCAACGCAGCAGCATCGCAACTCATGAAGCGGAAGGGGATGGCAGGGATCTCTGTGGGCAAGAAGGAGTTCCAGAGCTTTAGGAGCAGGTCAGATTTGGCTTCGAACTCAGACTTGGGAAGGGTACGTAAGAAGTGCATCAGCAAGCGGGCTGGGAAACGGGTTGTAGCCTGATCGGCGCTTGATGGATACACGAGAAGCCCATCCAGCTTGTCGGCGATACGGTCCAGGCTGTTATCACTACCGCCGCGGATATCATCCAGGTCAGTGGTGGTGAACAATTTCGCCGTAGGCAGGGGCGGAGTGGGCAGAGAGTGCCACTCTTGCCACCAGTCAAGGGGTACGGCTTCGGTCAGGCAGCCGGGAAACCAGGTTGAGCGCATACGGCCAATGATGGAGCCAGGGATAGCGCCAGACATGGTGTAGATGCTAAGCAGGTTGTCGTCTGCCAATGAGTAGGGGTAGTTCTCGACATAACAGGATGTAGGAAGGATGAGGTTGCAACCTTCGACGTCTGTGTGATTGTACTGGCGGGGTAGAGTCAGCATACTGCTGACCTCGTAGGTATTGTGGTGTGTGGATAATGTCGGCCCGCAACCAAAGCGCACAGTGAGTGGGCTTGATAACAAGCTGGCTGTGGAGCGCACCGTGCTGCCAGCAGCCCCAAGACGGTCGAGAAAACCTTGGGGCATGGTGGTGTGCTCCTCCACATACTTGATTGCACGGTCAATGGGTAGTCAATGAGACTCCTTCCATGCGGCCAGGCCGCCGGTAAGTCCATCGCCGGCTTCATCATCTTCTGCAAGATGGGTGCCCGATTCTACCCTCGACATTGCTATGTCGAAATCCTTCAGGCGGTTGTAATCTCCTTCGTCTCCAAGGACGTCTTGTATGCGTGCCCAGCGAATATTGGCCGCATCGTATTGAACGTGACACCGAAACAGATGGCTGTTGGCTGCATCCCAGATGGGGATAGACCCTTCCGTCATAATATCACCGTCAAAGTTGGGCGGGGGTCCAACTAAACCAGGGGCGACTTGTGGAAGAGGGATCACGATGTTCGGGTTCTGGCCTGCTTCACGACGGGATGGGTCTGGGTACACTGCGCGGAAATCGATTGGATTTTGAGCAGTGTCCACCAGATGGAAGAGCAGCATGGGCAGCATTAGTACGTCAGAGCGGATGAGATTGGCGGCGGGCAGGGCCTTGCGGGACTTGGGCAATCGGAGAGAACTGCCGTCGACGTCCGTAGGGGGTTGCTCGCCGTACTTGAAATTCGAGATGTTGTAGCCATAGCCCATCACTGGCATGAGTGAAGAGATAGGGCGCATTTTCATCAGGCCGCTGACGAAGGGGTACGTTATGCCGTACCGAATGCCGTGAGGATTGGCTGCGGCAGGGTGCCGGTGATAGTTATCTTCACGGGCTCCATTCAGACCGGAATTCCACAAGAATTCTGTGGAATAGTGGATGTTCATGAAAGTGTTGGTGTACTTGATGGCTAGCACGTGCATAATCTCTCGCGTGTAAGGCGCAGGATTCTGGACGTCGCTCAGCTCATTCACCAATTTGTATCCGGCCTGGGAGAAAGGGAATGGGCGTGGCATTGGGGAATCAACCAAACTTAGGATCGTGTTGGTGACTCCAGTCAAATGAATAGTTGTTGTTGCTGCCCAGTCCATAGCACTAGCAAGGTGGTAGAGAAAGTTCAGCTTGTTGCGGGGACCAAATCCCTTCCAGGTGTTCCACCAGATAGGGGGCTCGAAAACGGGGTCGGTTGTGCCGACCGCACAGTGCATGGCACCAACGACACCCATGTCGACGTCGGGGGCGCGCATGCGATGGCCGCTGGTATTGTAGCCGGGGCGGATGTTATCAGAGGTCACGATGTAGGGTGGTCCTCGAAAGGTTGGGTGGCGATGACCACTATACTCCAGTGCAACGATGAGCAGGGCAAGGCCCACCTGGGGCCATGCACCAAATTGGGTACACAGGATTTCGGTGACAGCAGTAAAGTTGTCAATGGTCGTCTCAGCTGCAATTGGCGCCACCAAGTCGATGGCCGTGCCAGCGGGTGCGGCTGCCGGTGGAATGGTGGGTGCGTGGTAGCCGCCGGCTGCACTGTTAGTCCAGATGCGGATGCGGCGGTTCTGCACCAAGCCACCACCAGCGCCGAAGAGTGGGTAAGTACCCTGGCGCAGCACGTGGTGAGAGATGGCGACATTGCGTCCGGCTGTGACTGGGGCTGCGACACCAGTAAGATGGGTGTCTAGCAGGCAGTAGCCGAGGACGCGGGCAATTTGGATGGGCATATCCATGGGGGCATACACGTGGATGAAATTGACCTGGTCGAGCTGCAGGCGGAAAAGGTCCTCGCGGCAGTAGTTCTGGATGCGTCCGATAATGGCGGGGCCGGGCAGGAAGGCCAGCGGATTTGCGGGTGCAGTAGCGTTGTAGATGTCCACATCGATAGCTTGCACTCCAAGAGCCAAGGAATTTCGGAGCAGAGCCACCACATCCAGCGGGACTAGTTCACGCTTGCCGAGTTTGGTAATCAGCTGAAGCGCGGCCGTGTCAGTGTGGGCAGGCACCATGGATGGTAGTGTTCGGGCCTCCTTCTTTGTCCACAGCGTCGTGAACAGTGAGGAGAGGCCAGACGGAGTTGAGATTGCGTTGAGGACCTCGTTCTTTGCATCTCGGTAACTACCGGGAGCCATAAGAACTCGAGGGACAAGTAAATAGGGTTGAAAAACCACAATCTCAGCCGAGACAGTTTGTGCCCGCTCAGCGCGTATTGCACCATTTCGTCGGCCGAAGATTTGGAATCCACGACCTCGTAGTTTGAAATCATCTTGCCACGGATCTGGTAGAAAGTCCGTCGGATACTTGTCCGCGAACGTAGGATGATAAGTGGCTAAGGCAGTGTCGATCATGGCAGATGATGAGATCTGGGACGTCAATGGCTGGGCCAGAACATCCAGCACGGCTTCGTTGGTCAGGTACTCTTGATCAGTAGCGCCAGGAAGCTTGCTGAATACGCTGGAATGGTCGGTCATGGTGCAAAAGAGTATGATAAGAGGCTCCCGAAAAAAAATAGATATATATATATATATATGTATATATATATATATATATATATATATGTATATATATATATATATATATACATATACATATGCTACGTATATACATATACATATGCTACGTAAAGCATGTTTTAGCCCCCTTTTATGTGTTTTTCACCCTATTTGGGCGTGGGGGGGGGGGGGGGGGGGGGGCTCCCAAGGGGTCTAGGGCACAACCTACTGATGCAGTTTTCCTGCCTCAGCAGCTCAAAAATGGAAATGTTCGAAACTGATTTTTTTGATATTACGACCATCCAAAATGATCAAATATCCTATGTAAAGCATGTTTTAGCCCCTCTTTATGTGTTTTTCACACTATTTGGGCGTGGGGGGGGGGGGGGGGGGGCTCCCAAGGGGTCTAGGGCACAACCTCTTGATGCAGTTTCCTTGCCTCAGCAGCTCAAAAATGGAAATGTTCGAAACTGATTTTTTTTGATATTATGATCATCCAAAATTATCAAATATCCTATGTAAAGCATGTTTTAGCCCCTCTTTATGTGTTTTTCACACTATTTGGGCGTGGGGGGGGGGGGGGGGCATGCCGGTGCCTGCACACCGTTCTGTGCTGACTGGTCCGCCGACCTGCCGGCCCTGCGGGGTCTATTTTCCTCCTTATCCTCTGAACCGCGGCTGGACTGGGGAGTCCACCGGGGGAGGGGGGCTACTGCTGAGACGCGTTGAATCTTTGTCGCTACCAGCTTGATAGTCGTAGGACAGTAGGTGCAGTGAATGCTCGTACTCCACGTACTTTGTTTACTGCAGCGAAAGGCGCCTATGACATGTCACTGAAGAGCTTTCCTCTTTGACTTTTGCTGTGCACTTCTGCTTTGTGCTGAATAGCGCCGGTCGTGCACACGCATCTGTATCCTATAGCGGGGGGCTCCCAAGGGGTGTAGGGCACAACCTGCTTATGCAGTTTTCCTGCATCAGCAGCTCAAGAATGGTTGTCCCTCTTTCCTCTTCGCGGTGCCTTGCCGAAGGCAATAGAATTTTGCTTCGGTGCCTTCGGTGCCAAGAGGACTTACACTTCAAAATTTTTCGACCCCCCTTCGGCGGGGACCATAGGGGGACCGAAGGAGGAGGGGTGGTCCGGCCGAACCCCCCCCCCCCTCCCTCCCCCCCTTCAGACCCCCTTCCCCCCCTTCAGACCCCTCCCCCTCCCTCCCCCCCTTCAGACCCCCTCCCCCCCTCCCTCCCCCCCTTCTAATACTTCCCTGAGGACATGGTGGCCCAGGAGGCAAGGGGGCTTGCATGCAACAACAGTCTCCTGCACACTAAAGACCCGATCCCTCAGGTGTTGATGGTTGCAGCCGCCCATAACCCCTAAAATGGAGGCTGCATCCCTGCCACAGAGCCATGGAACCATCACCATTGCTGAGCGGAGACTCAGAATGCTCAATGGACGACAGTGAGGGGGTCAACTGGGCAATTTGATGGAGTTGGGGATGACCAGATGGCTCATATCATGTTCGATTGCGACACTCCAGGGTCGATGAGCTGGCCTATCAACAGGGACACTCTCCTTCATGGTGACGCCTTGATAGCAAACACGACTGCCTCAGAACGCATGGACGTTATAACTATGGAGGCAACTTCAGTGACGCTCTAGTATGTGTTTGTATCACACTCGAGAGCGGCAGGGCATGCATGCGTTGTGCGTGCCCTGTGCATGCTTTGTACATATTGGGGTGGCTTAGGGGCACAGGGCAGGTGTGTATCCAAGCATTCTGAAACAATGCCATGAACGACGCCAGCCAAGTGGCCCTACACAACTTCGAAATGGAGAGAGATGAGAAAGGGTTTTAGGGAGGCAACACAATTTGAAATTTTGTTCATATGCATGCATCTCAGTCTGCCCCATTCCCCCTGAAAAGCTTAGGAGGAATTTCAAGTGTCTTACCCGTACTCACACCAATAGCAACTCCCAATCCTTGCATTCACCCACTGTTGAACAACGCTTGGTGCCACCATATTGTTTGGTCACACCGGGCTGATCCCATTGTTCACTGCGCAGGCAGACACCCTCCAGGGGGTTCAGCAAAATCACCATCATCATCATTTGCATGGTGTTTGGTACAGGCCCTTTTCAACTATTTTTGACCAACAGGAACTTTTTGGCGCCTTTCATGCTTCATCTCAAAGTGACTGATTAGTTACACAACCTTTTGAGTCCATAGCCCAGAGGCCACGCCCCTACTTTTGGGGGGCTATGAGGTTGCACATTTACCCCACCCCCCCTTGTAAAAGCTATGCCCCTGTCCAAGCTACAGCGGGCATAGGGACCGTATTAATTTGGTACCTAATTTGATTTGGTACAAATGTAGTGCGGCCACATAAGACATGGGTTTGGTGACAACTTTGCCAGTTACATAGGGTTATGGACACATTTGTTGTGAGTGTTTGCCCGCTTGAAACCACATAGCTCTGATTTTGGGGATGTTTGTGCATTATACTACCCTTTCTTGCACCATCTCACCATGAAATCTTCTCTTTTTGAACCTGGGCGTCAATGGCCTTGTCCAAGCTACAGTAGGCGTAGGGATCGTATTAATTTGTGTAGCTTTTACAGGGCGGCCGCGGGGGGGGGGGGGGACAACTGCGGGGCCATTAGAAGCACAAAAAAACAATGCCAGGCCTCCAACACCTTTACAAAGAAGCAAAAACTATGGCTCCCATAGAGGGGTAGAAGGGAATGCATCAGCGCATGACGTACCAAATTCCGCAGCCCCTTTTTGAAAAGCACAAGTGCAGACATGTAAATGCCTTCACATTCCTTTGCCGGCTTACAGATGATTTAACGACATTATGACTAGTGTGGATACATGTGCTTCACAGCTGGTGACAAGACATGAGTGGGCCATATTTATTCTGCATGGAGCAGCAGTACGCAGTATGCAGCAGGGATGCCCTAGGGAGTCAGAAAACACAGTAGCGCCACAACAGGACACAAAACGACGACGAAAGGACAGGGATACAGCGTTAAGACAACCAAACGGAACAAGCGACCAGCCTGCACAAGACCCAGGTGAGCAATTCAAAAATCAGAGCCACATGGCACCGCAAGAGGGCATATGCCGAGAGTAGATCACGCAAGTCGTGAACAGAGTAGCTCTGCCCGGTGAAACTTGGAGACAATGGCATGTTGCATTAGGGGCCCTCGTTTGTACTATACTACCTACTCCTTGACCCGCACTGTTGCCCAAGAGTGCATTTTGAACTTGATGGACAAGTTGAGTCGGAAACAAAAAAGTTTTTTCTTCACGGATTCCCTTTCCCAAAGGGTTTGTTTCTGGGAACTATGCAACTTCATATTCACATTGGATTGGGGGGTGGGGCGTCATCTTCATAAAACCATCTTGGAAAGTGTCTCTGGGGGCACGACAGACAACCACAGCCTGGAGTGATAGACTGCCAAATGCAAGGAGAACACAGAAGGGAAATGTCCATGACGGGTTCGGCTCGAATTGTTGGCTTTCGCGAAAACCATTGCAAGTGGGGCGGCAGGCCCCTTCTGCATAGCTGCTAGAATTACTGCCATTCCCTTGCACTCTCGAAGCCCAAAGGAAGCAAACTGGCCCAAGTCCAAATTAAATCAGCCCATTGATACCCCCTGAGCCCCCCCCAGCCCACCCCACTGGGGGATGCACATGTTGACACAGACCCTGACCTCAAACAGAAAGCTCTTCAGTGACAATGTCACAGGCGACCTATCAAAAACACGAAAAACACGAAAATGAAAATGGTGTTCCAAAATCTTTCGTAAATGCTCTCTTTGGCTATAGGGTGTGGTCTGTGAGAAATATGGCACCTTTTCTATCTCCAAAATTTACGGTCTCCCTGGCAGGGGGTGTGGGCAGCTGCGACCATCAATTTCCTTGGGATGAGGTAGTTGGAGCGCAGTGGACCATTGTTGCATGCCTACCCCGGAGGCCAGTACGTCCCTGTCCATCAACAAGGTGTAGTACATTGGTAGATCACACATCCACCAAAGCGTGCAGTGTGCACAGTGCGGCGCCCAGTGCGGTTGGGGCACTCTCCAAAGGACAACAACATCCCCAGATGCCCACTGGACCATCCCAGTGGATTAGTTACCTCAGAGGGAATGCATGGCGCAGGTCCTCCCCAAAACCTGGTGTTGGCGCCTGCCTAGCACAGAAGCAGTCGCAATGCAACCCGGGACCCACTTTGCCAGTGCAGTGTGCAGGCCCATTGGCCCCAACCTCAATGGCATCCTGCTCTGATGTTGCAATGCCACGCGCGTCTTGTGGGACACTCCTACCCCCCCCCTCCCTGCAAGAGCAAAAAAAGTGTAAAAGACACCTTACAGGGGGGGGGGGGGGTTCGGGAGGGGAGAAGTGGCGAAATTTCCCCCCCGGCGAAATTTTCGCGGCGCGGGATCTAGGATTCTTCCTAGTGCGCGTTGCGGGTGAATACTGTCCACTGAGACATGTTGTGTGGTGTACCAGGCAGAATGTTGTAATCAGCAACGTCCAGAACAGGCCCAGTATTGTTGTGCCATGACCCATGAAATGACGGGAACCTTCCACAGCCCACCATTAAACAACTGCAAGCATCCAGAGCCCATCAGGAAATATCAGGAACCATGCAGAGCCCACCAAAAAAAAACAGCACCCATTCTAGAGCCCACCAGCAAATAACAGCAAGCATCTAGAGCGGACCAGGAAACAGTAGTGTCCTACTTTACTTTTTACGAATAACGCCCCCGTGTCGGAGCAGCAGTCGGTGCGGTTTCCGTCAAAGTTTGGGACTTTAGTGTTGCTCTCGCAAGGGGGGGGGGGGGGTAGGAAGAGGCGCAACTACCCAGAAGACGCTCGCTGCACCCGCCTCAAACTTCTTGGCAAAGGGAATGATGGCAGGAAACAGCAGGGGATTGCAGAATAGTCCGTAGCCAGGGCACTCAAAGCCTAGGATTCGACGATTGCTGCACATTCTCGGAATCTCGTGGTATGCGCACACGGCCCGCCCCCTCGGACCCCGGAACGTGACGTTTGCACGGCACGTGAACAGCGCACACGGAGGCTGCCGCAATGGCCAGCGCACAACGAGCAATGGTGACCGTAGTGGCAGGCGCGGTTGGAGCTGATCGCAGTGAAGCAAATCTGACCCTTTGTGCAAATCTGACCCTTTGTTGCGCCCCCGCCCTCGCGAAAGCACCTCCGAAATCATGGGAAACGATGCTCAGACATGGCTCTGTGCTGCGACACGGCCGGGCTTCGCCGGATGCATGGGTGCCAGGCTGAGGCCCCTGTTGAAATAAGAATGGCTGGCAATCGCATCACGGCAAAAAGAAATGGGTTGTAGTCCCTGGCGGGATCTCAGATGGTGGGAGGATCATTGGCGCACGTTTTCCGCTTCACAGCAAAGCGATGCTGCCTCCGCCTCCGAAGCAGCACGCGCCATAAGCGCTGCATCCCCCGTCTCACTGTGCCCGTGCACTACCCCCCCCACCCCCAGCCGCGGCCCGGCATGCAGACCTCGCCTCATCCTACGCCGCTGGCCCCGGCCCAGCCCCCGAGAGCCCGGTCCGTGCGGTACTTCGAGCGCCCGCCGGACCACTGGGAGAACCACGCGTTCCCCATGCGGAAGTATAGCCTCTTGCGGGACAAGATCGCGGAGGCGTACCCCGCCCTCGGCCCCGGCGCGCCCTCCAGCTCCTCCGCGGGCCCGAGCGCTGGCCTCAGCGCAGGCGCCGAGCGGGAGCCCGGGGCCCGTCCCGCGGTGTCGTTTCTGGCCCCGGAGGATCCGCCCGGCCCCTGCAGCGACCCCCTGAGCGCCATCGCGCGCCTTCACACCCGCGAGTATCTGGAACGGCTCCACTGGTACTGCGACATCGACATGCCCCCGGTCGCCAGCGGCGGCGTGGCCGCGCCGAGCCCCGCCTGCCGGGCGGGCGGGCGGGCCAGTGGCGCGGGTGCGGGCCGGGCCCCGGGCGCGGGAGAGGGTGCGGACGCCGGGCCGCAGCCGATGCCGACCGCCGCCGGGCCCAGGGACGCCGTCCGCCCGCCCGAGTGCAGGTCCCGCAAGAAGTCGCGGCACAGCCCCGGCCCGCCTCGCGCGCCCGCGTCCCCCGCCACGCCGCCCACGCCCCCGGCGCGCGCCCCGGCCTCCGCCCCCACCCCGACCCAGCAGCACTGGTCCATGGCGGAGCTGGAGGTGGTGTGCACCCCCGCGGTCCTCGCCGTGGAGGCCAGGGACGTCGCGTGCACCATGGCCGCGTGCCAGGACGCGCTGGCCCGGCAGCAGCGCTGGGGGTTCACGATCGGCGGCGGCAACCACCACGCCTTCCCGGACCACGGGGAAGGCTACTGCATCTTCAACGACGTCGGGGTGTGTCCCCTGGCCTCCCTGCCTTTATGAGTGACCACCAGAGATGTATTAGAACGGCCGTACACCGTCGGAGGAGGGGGGGGTACCTCCCCTGACCCCCCCTTCCTCCCCCCTTCAGACCCCCTCCCCCCCTTCAGACCCCCCCCCCTTCCTCCCCCCTTCAGACCCCCCCCCCCTTCTGATACTTCCCTGATGACCGCCCTGGTCCCCCGCTCACCCATCGAGGCTGCCCTGTTGGCGATGCATCCCTCCCCCTGTTCCTCATCGGCGCCCTGCCTCCCAATCACCTGCTTTGCCCCGTCCCCCCTCTGTCTCGCATCGTGCCTGCTGCCTGCACATCGCCCTTCCCCCCTTCCGCTTGCTTCCTTCCCCATGCCCCCAATCCATCCTACATGGGCAGTAGGGCTTTCAACTGGGGGAAGGGGGGTCAATAGAGCCCCCCAAAACTGGGGGGGGGGGATGGTCTGGGATAAGGGCTCAATTGACAGGACCATTAATCAGTTCTTATGAACTCTGGTGCCGAAGGTGCCGAACATTTTTTTGAGCAACAAAGATGGTCAAAATAGTTTTCACCAAATGTATGGCAAATGATGACTTTTCTGAACCCCCTTGACGCGCTGATTCCCAAAATCCCATTTTCATTTTTTGCCGATTTTTGTGTCTGGGTCACCTCCGAGGCCTGGGGGTCAGTCTCCGTAGGATTTTGGGGGTCCGGTCAATTGAGCCCGTTTTGGGGGGGGGCTCTAGCCAGGGGGCTCTATAGACCCCCTCCCTCCAATTGAAAGCCCGCCTGCCCCATTGTTGGTTTTCCCCGGCTGTTCCCCACACTTTTTTCTCTTTTCAAAACTCACCATTGTATCAACGCCGTAAGGCCAAATGAGTTTTGCGCCGTGCAGGGGGTTTTTTACATGCCTTTTCTTTTGGGATGAGTCAAGTTCAGGTCTCGATCTGTGCGCTCCGTTTCGGAGGGAACATGTGTGCATACTCAGGTCTCTCGTACAACCGAGTAAAATTTTTCTTTTAAAAAAATGTAAATACCACCTACCATTGACCCCCCCCCCCCCCACCGCATGAAACTTTTTGTTTTGTGTTCAAATTCAAGTTTTCGTACAAATTTGTGTCCACCCAGTAACTTTCAAAAGATTTGAAAAAAAAGATTTTTTACAGGTTTTACTAGATTGCGTATTAGATTTTACCAAATTCCCGCATAGTCACTGAGCGCCCGCATTCAGATGCATCGTTTGTTGATGTACATCGATGCTGGGGCACCGCAACCAAGAAGGGGACACATGTGGTTTGGCTGCGGCAAGCACTCTGGGCTAACGGCTGAAAGTGTCTATGGTGCTTACAACGACCGTTGCCCCCCCCAAGCCATCCTCTTTGCCCGTCTCAGTGTGATTTCCAGGTACATTCCTTGGCACCAAGGGGCTCTCGTCGGTCGGGTGGTTAGAGCGCGTCGCTCCCGAACGCATGGTCCCCGGTTCGAACCCCGAGACGCTGAGTCAGCGTCGCGGGAGTAACGCTGCAGCCCCCGAATCCTCCTAAAGCCCGAAGGTCGGGGGAATCCGACCCTTCATACCGATGGTTGGAAGCGCGACGAGACGTGGAGGGAGACATGCTGTGCGGGGCGCGCGTGGGGCGCGAGGGGCGTCCTTTGGGATAATTATTGGTACCTCAGGGCGTGTCGCTGTATTGCGGTGTTGACGGAAGGGAGCGACGATCTGGTGCCTTTTATATTTCACGGTTGGTGTACCCCCCTTCCTCCCTTTTGCACAGGGCGGTCCTCAAGGGACCAGATTTTTTTTTTGTGTTAAGGACCGCCCTTAAGGACCGCCCCAAGGGACCACCAACCGCCAACTGCCACCAACCGCCAACCACCACCAACCGCCAACCGCCAACTGTCAACCGCTGCCAACCGCCACCAACCACCCATCACCAACTGCCAACTGCCGCCAACTGCCGCCAACCGCCGCCAACTGCCAACCGCCAACCGGCAATATCCACCAGCCGCCAACCGCCAATCGCCACCAACCATGGTTGAACATATGAGCTACGCGCGGTCGTTTTTGAAAAAACCATGTTCCGGAACAGCCTTTTTTTTTCCGTTAAGGACCGCCCTGCTTTTGCACCTCCTTCTTCGCCCGGCCTCGAGCCGTGCCTCCGCTTCCGCCCTCATACCGCCCCCCCATGGCAGGTGGCACTGCTGGAGATGCTGACGCCGCACCCCGCCGCCCCCGACCCGTCGCCCGTCAGCGCCGCTCCCGGCGATCATCGACCGATCCCCCCCCCCGCGCCCCGCGCCGGCCCCCCTCCCGGCCCCCTCCCGCAGCTCCGCATGGCCATCGTCATCGACCTGGACGTGCACCAGGGCAACGGCACCGCCGCCTGCCTCCGCGGCCGCGCGGACGTGATCACGGTGTCGCTGCACCAGCTCAACAACTACCCCTGGCCGGACCCGGACTCCCCCAACGTCGGCGGGGACTTCGTGCACCCCCTCGAGGACTGGCGGCCCAAGCGGGAGCGCTGGTGCAACACCCTCTCGGACCTGGACGTCGGGCTCCCCGACGGCTGCGGCGACGCCGAGTACCTCGCGGAGCTGGAGCGCGCGCTGCGGTGGGTGGACGCCCGCCTGTGCGACCACCTGAAGCCCCACCGCGCGCCCCACCCCGCCCCCGGCGCCGGCGCCCCCGGCGCCGCCGATATGGACCTCGACACCGACTGCGTCCGGCCCCGCACCGGGAGCGCGGACCGCGGCGTGGCTCCGGAGCCGGCGGCGCTCCCCGGCGGCGCCGCGCCCGGCCCGGGCCCCGGTGCGGCCCCAACCGCGGGCCATCGCATCGGGACGGCCGCGCATTCCGCGGCGCACCATCACGTGCTGCACGCGGCAGAGCCCCAGGTGCTCGTGGTGTACGTCGCGGGCGCGGACCCCTACGTGCACGACCCGCTGGGCGGCATCGACGTCACGCAGCAGGGCCTGCGGCAGCGGGACCGAGCGGTGTTCCGATGGTGCCACGAGCGGGGCTTCCGGGTGTGCGTGGTGCTGGCGGGCGGGTACGCCTCCAGCGAAGAGGTGGCCACCATCCACTTCAACACGTTTCAGGAGCTGATGCGGGTGTTCGAGGGGGACGCGGCGGCGCCCCGGACCATCGCGGAGGCGGTCAAGGAGCGGCACCGCGTCCGCGACCCTGACGGGGGGTGGGGGCAGAAGTTCGGCTGAGACAGGCCCGTTGTGCGGTCCGTCATTGCGGTGGGTGGGCGGTGGGGGTTAGTGGAGGCGTGCCTGTCTCTCTACGCATGGGGCACACTGGGGAGGTGGGAAAAAGGTTTGCCGGGAGGGGCTGGGATGCATTAGAAGGGAAGGCACCTCAGAGGCAGCCCCAGAAGCAGTCAGGCAGGCGGTTGGAGGAGGTTGCCGAAGCGGTTGGGGGCGGTCATTGGCGGTTACAAATGCCATCGAGGCTGGCACTTGGCGTCAGGGATACAGTGGCTGGGCATAGGCTCGGCGCCCTGGGGGGTGGGGGGGGCACCTCCCCCCGTGCCAATGCATCCCTGTGCTGCACCACGGGAGGGCAAGAGCCACGACAGCCGTAGGGGGATGTCCTCGAAGCACATGTCAGGCTGCGGCCTGCCAGGGGGCGACAGACACAACAATGCTGCTTCCAGGGGGTCAGCAGCCACTGGTCAAAGATAAGAGTCGATCCTTGCACGAAGGGCTGCACAACCCCAACTCAGCAATCACTGCAAATAGGCGCGGACAAGCCTAACAGACGACACGGAGGATACGAAGGCGTATGCATCACGTGGTATGAGCCATCACGGAATGAACGGACGAATGAAGGAGTGAGGGCGCAAGGAAGCACCCGTGCCTGCCTCCAGAGCTGACCTGCCAGCACGGGATGAAGCAGTCGCTGAGGCTTTGGCACCGGCAGCAGCCCAGTTTGTGTTCCTATGGCTACGGTTGGGGCGAAACGCAGGGTCGCGGACGAGCCCGTCCGGAAGCAATGACAAACCGACCCTCTTTTCCGTGCCCTGCTCCTGTGCATTTCGCTCCCGGCCACCGGAACACGGCGAAGTGAAGGTGCAGCTGAGGGCCCGGTTGACCGCTTGTACATACAACGAACTCCATTTGGCTGGACTTGAGTGTATTGGAAGCGAACGGCCGAACCCCGGGGGGGCGGGCGGGCCGGGTCCTTGTATGCGACCCCCCCCAGCCCCCCCCCCCCCCCCCCCCCAAGTTTTGAAAGATAGTTGGGGGGTGGGTCGCATCAGGACCGGTTGTAGCCGCCCCCCCGTGGGCCGAACGTTGCTGCCTCCGCATATCAGGCCGTGCATATGTGGAGCGTCTTGCTGTCCTGCATGCGGCCCGTCGGCCCCACGGCATGGGCTACCCGGCCCAGTCCGCGGTGAACACCCGCCACCCCTTGGGGGACCCCCTCAGGTCCGGGGGCAGTGCTGTGCCGGGCAGAACACCACTGCCACACCGAGCGCCGAAAGGAGTTCCGCATGCCTTTGCATGGCGTCAAAGCCGAGCACGTTGCGGGAGCCCGGCGGCCGACGAAGACGAGAGCAGGGGGGCGAAGAGCAAAACGGGGGTTGTTGGGAGTCGCAGCAGCAGCTGATGTGCCTTCATCTTGGGGCATTGCAAAGCCACTTGACTGAGGATTGGACCACCCCGGGCCCCTCTCGGCAACGAGGTGGGTAGGCACATGGCGGGGGGCATCCGTCCGTCTTGGGTGTCGCCGGCGTCCGCCCGCTGCGGCCATTCGTGCGTCGCGAGTGTCTGTCCGTCGCAAGTGTCCGTTGGGCCCAGGCCCCAGACAGTCTCCGGTTTCCCGTCGTACTGAGCCCCGGACATGCCCCCCCCACTCCCCCTCACGTCACAGAAAAGGAACTGGACACTGCCCAACCACCGCCCCTGCGGGAACTATGCGGTTGCGGGGTGCGTCCAGAAGAAGCGCGCATGGACTGCAACACGACATATGTACCAGTGCTCAGTGCCGTCTGGTGCTATGGCGCAACTGCCAGTGTCCCCACCCCTGGGGACATGCAGGTGAGGTGAGGTGAGGTGAGGTGAGGTGAGGTGAGGTGAGGTGAGGTGAGGTGAGGTGAGGTGAGGTGAGGTGAGGTGAGGTGAGGTGAGGTGAGGTGAGGTGAGGTGAGGTGAGGTGAGGTGAGGTGAGGTGAGACCAGATGAGGTGAGGTGAGGTGAGGTGAGGTGAGGTGAGGTGAGGTGAGGTGAGGTGAGGTGAGGTGAGGTGAGGTGAGGTGAGGTGAGGTGAGGTGAGGTAAGGTGAGGTGAGGTGAGGTGAGGTGAGGTGAGGTGAGACCAGATGAGGTGAGGTGAGGTGAGGTGAGGTGAGGTGAGGTGAGGTGAGGTGAGGTGAGGTGAGGTGAGGTGAGGTGAGGTGAGGTGAGGTGAGGTGAGGTGAGGTGAGGTGAGGTGAGGTGAGGTGAGGTGAGGTGAGGTGAGGTGAGGTGAGGTGAGGTGAGACCAGATGAGGTGAGGTGAGGTGAGGTGAGGTGAGGTGAGGTGAGGTGAGGTGAGGTGAGGTGAGGTAAGGTGAGGTGAGGTGAGGTGAGGTGAGGTGAGGTGAGGTGAGGTGAGGTGAGGTGAGGTGAGGTGAGGTGAGGTGAGGTGAGGTGAGGTGAGGTGAGGTGAGGTGAGGTGAGGTGAGGTGAGGTGAGGTGAGACCAGATGAGGTGAGGTGAGGTGAGGTGAGGTGAGGTGAGGTGAGGTGAGGTGAGGTGAGGTGAGGTGAGGTGAGGTGAGGTGAGATGAGGTGAGGTGAGGTGAGGTGAGGTGAGGTGAGACCAGATGAGGTGAGGTGAGGTGAGGTGAGGTGAGGTGAGGTGAGGTGAGGTGAGGTGAGGTGAGGTGAGGTGAGGTGAGGTGAGGTGAGGTGAGGTGAGGTGAGGTGAGGTGAGGTGAGACCAGATGAGGTGAGGTGAGGTGAGGTGAGGTGAGGTGAGGTGAGGTGAGGTGAGGTGAGGTGAGGTGAGGTGAGGTGAGGTGAGGTGAGGTGAGACCAGATGAGGTGAGGTGAGGTGAGGTGAGGTGAGGTGAGGTGAGGTGAGGTGAGGTGAGGTGAGGTGAGGTGAGGTGAGGTGAGGTGAGACCAGATGAGGTGAGGTGAGGTGAGGTGAGGTGAGGTGAGGTGAGGTGAGGTGAGGTGAGGTGAGACCAGATGAGGTGAGGTGAGGTGAGGTGAGGTGAGGTGAGGTGAGGTGAGGTGAGGTGAGGTGAGGTGAGGTGAGGTGAGGTGAGGTGAGGTGAGGTGAGGTGAGGTGAGGTGAGGTGAGGTGAGGTGAGGTGAGGTGAGACCAGATGAGGTGAGGTGAGGTGAGGTGAGGTGAGGTGAGGTGAGGTGAGGTGAGGTGAGGTGAGGTGAGGTGAGGTGAGGTGAGGTGAGGTGAGGTGAGGTGAGGTGAGGTGAGGTGAGGTGAGGTGAGGTGAGACCAGATGAGGTGAGGTGAGGTGAGGTGAGGTGAGGTGAGGTGAGGTGAGGTGAGGTGAGGTGAGGTGAGGTGAGGTGAGGTGAGGTGAGGTGAGGCGAGGTGAGGTGAGGTGAGGTGAGGTGAGGTGAGGTGAGGTGAGGTGAGGTGAGGTGAGGTGAGGTGAGGTGAGGTGAGACCAGATGAGGTGAGGTGAGGTGAGGTGAGGTGAGGTGAGGTGAGGTGAGGTGAGGTGAGGTGAGACCAGATGAGGTGAGGTGAGGTGAGGTGAGACGGGCCGAGGCAAGGCGAGGCGAGGAAGATGCGATGACGTGACTTACGGTCAGGTGAGGTGAGGTGAGGTGAGACAAAGCGAGGCGAGGCGAGGCGAGGCGAGGTGAGGTGAGGTGAGAGGTGAGGTGAGATGTGAGATCACAAAAGGTCACGTTACGATCCGGACTCCAGCGTAACGTGATCTTTTGTCCCTCGCAGCAGCCCACCCGGCTCGTGGGGTCACTTGCGCGACTGCAAATACGCACCTGGAGCTCAAACCCGCGAACACTAGTAACTGACCAGTTCAGGAGTTTCACGCGAGATGACAGCGGAGACATGGCCAGGGACAATGAGGGGTTGGGGGGGCGATTAAGCGTTTGACGCTTCAATCACTTGTTCCCTTTTCCCGAGTGCTCGACACTCTGAAGAGACGTGATAGCTGTCCGCCGAGGTGCAGTACAGCCGGGGCCATCACAACCGTCCGTCACAAGGGTCCGTCACAAGGGTCCGTCACAAGGGTCCGGCTCAAGGGTCCATCACAAGGGTCGGTCACAAGGGTCCATCACAACTGTCCGCCGCAAGAGTCCTTGAATGGTACCAGGGAGGACGAGCGATAGGAGTGGATTGCCCTTGGCATCCCCCACACGCCGACGCGGTGATGTGACGCCGGGGCGCTGCAGGGCTGCGGCCGTGTGGGAGCGGAGGCCCAGGGGGTGTGCGGGCTGGTGGCACCCAACCCCTGATGCCCCGGCGCCAGAGGTGTGCCGGCTGCGTCGAGCCGTCTGAAGGCGCCGCACACACCTCCTTCGCCCGTTCCTGCGCCTCTCTTCTCTTCTGGCGGAGGGCTGGGCGTCCTCGCCACAGCTCTCCCCCCAGGGCGGTCCTTTGGGACTGAGAATTTTTTTTTTGTTCAGGACCGCCCTTAAGGACCGCCCCAAGGGACCATCAACCGCCAACCACCAACCGCCGCCAACCGCCAGCCGCGACCAACCGCCAACCGCCAACCACTGCTAACCGCCATCAACCACCAATCCCCAACCACCAACTGCCGCCAACCGCCATCAACCGCCATCAACCGCCAATCGCCAACCGCCAACCGCCAACTGCCAACACATGGTGTGCCAGTGGGCATTTTTGGGAAACCTGGGTACAGGAACACTTCTTCTTTTTTTTTCCGTTAAGGACCGCCCTGTCTCCCCCCTGCAGTGCCGCGTGACCAAGCAGCATCAGCAGCAGCCATGGGAATCCGGTCTAGGCCCACCCGATTGCCCTGCCCCCCCAACCCCCTTCTCCAGCCACTTACCGCCCACAACCCACCACATCTGACCCGGGCTCGCGGCCCCGGTATGACGGGCAGCAGGGCCGAGTGGGGCGGGCCACTGGCAAGCAGACTTGTCGCCCCAGCATCTGCCAGCTCAGACATGATCTGGTGGAGCAGGGTCCTACTGAGCCACGCGCTGGACGCGGCACGTTCTTACTGAGTTCTGATGGTGCGGGGGGCGGGTGTTACTGAGTGGCCGTTGATCCGGGGCCGATTGCGACCGAGAACCCTTTTCCCTGCCACACGCTAGTGGCGTGTCTGGTGGCAAGTGCTGCCAGGGCACGGGGGGTGCAACTCCGCAGGTCCTAGGACGCCAACTACCCCCCCCCCCACCCCACCCCCGCCGCCTCGGGGGCCTCCGGCCAACAGTTAGTTGTCAAAGGTGCCGGCCTCGGGAGTCCATGGGCACCAAAGGCGCCCGACGCTCCACGGGCACCAAAGGCAACCGAAGCCACCACCCCCCCCCCCCCCCCCAGGGGGCCTCCAGCCAACGGTTCTTGGGGGGGGGGGGGCGTCCAAACCCGAGGAGTCGCACCCCCCATGTGCCAGGGGTTATCGGGAGGTCCAGCACGAGGCACCAGATGTACGCCATGCCCCCTGTCCGGGCACGGCAATGACACAGGGTCAGGTCATGCATGACACAGGGTCAGGTCATGCATGACACAGGGTCAGGTCATGCAGATCCTCCCATGCGGTGGAGTCCAGCGATCAAGAACATGGCCGATGGCAACGTCGCTCTGAGCCTCTTCAGAGAAGGCAGCGCCGGGCCGCACCCCCTGCAGCGGAGCATTGTGTGGCGCTTCAGCGGTGAAGGTGAGGCAGCCACAGCGGCAGCGAGCGGGCAGCCGTGGGGGCGTATGGCAGCCCCCGGCCCATCGGGAAGGAGGCACACTTCCCCCCATTGCTCCATCGTTGGCGTGGCCTGGGTACTGCAGGCCGGGCCACTGATGCGGAAAGCATTCCCTGCGAAAGGGGGGGGGGGGGTTCTGCGGACGGTGACGCCGTGGGGGAATCTGGAATCTGGCTGACCCGCCCGAGGCTCTGGCACAGCCAGAGGGGGACCCGAAAAATGTGGGCCGCCTGACCGCCAAGGGGCGGCGTACTCGGTCCCGCCAGGTTGGGTCGAAGCGGGCAGCGGGCGGAGGCACCCCGCGCCAAGGGGACCTCCGCCGGCCGTGTTTTCGCTGGGGGGGGGGGGGGTCCGCGAGAGGGGGGTGAGGGGGAGTCCATGCTGGAGTGGAGTGGTGGGGGGGGCTGGTGGAGCCGGAGGCCAGCCTGGGGGGCCAGGCCAGCGGGTGGACGCCGTGGGGGGTTGTGCAGACACCCCCCCCTCCCCGTTTCTCAATGTGTGAAGGCCGTGTGAAGGCAGGCGCACCTGGAGCACAGTGAAGCGTCCACACCTGACCTTTGCAGCCCTTCTCGCCGGCCGGATTTCTGCGCCAAAGGCAGGCATTTCGCGTTCTGGCCGGCCGGAACAACCCCTACATCTGTTTGGTGGGGCCAGTCTTTGCACCGGGGGACTTTGCCTGCCAATCGCCTCCCGAGGAGGCCCCCCTTGTCCAGAGTTTTGCTTAACAACTCAGCATCTCCTGCGGGGAGGGGGGGGGGGTCCGACACCCCCCCCTTAAGTGATTGGGCAGATTTTTCTCAGGGTCTCCTGAGGGGGGGGGGGGGGGTCCCCCCACACCGGCCCTGAAGGAAAACTCTGCCCTTCTCCGTTTTGCTGTGTCAAAAGGGTGCAGCACCTGGCACATTGGCATGGGGATGTGATTACTGCCGAATCTGCGGCCCGTTGGCGCATGGGCCTGCTCAACGGTGGGACAAACCGCACCACTAGTTCCTTCAGATCAGTCCAGAGCAGCCGATACTCGAAAGTGCCGTTAACCACAAAATGGTGCCCCCCTTTCGTTTGGCTGGTGTCACACTTCGCAGACCCCCCCCCCCCCCGCTCCGCTCCAGCATGACTGAAACTTTCCCGGTGCAAGTACAGCGGTCCGCTGTACATACTGGCCACCAGCACATGCTTTCTGCATTGGTACATACAATAGTGGAGCACCCCAACCAAGAAGGGGACACATGAGCACATTGAGAGAACCTTTGAAATAATGGCTGACATTGTCTATGGCGGGGGACATTCAGTCGATCGATACCGACCATTGGAGAATGCCTTGCCTGCAGTGCGCCCCCAGTGCAAAGTTTTTATGTCGGCAAATACTCATTTCCCTTACCCCATTCCCCTCACTTTGTTACCCACTATACCGATAGTAGGCCTAAATGCATTTTCTCTAGGGATTTCAGACATCAGAGAATCAGATTGTTCTGTAGTGTTGCTGCATCCGCATGTGTTGCTTGATGTTTCCTCCCTCCATCTCCTCCGGGTGGTCTTTGATACATGTGCCCGCAGTGCGCCCGCAGTGCGCCCGCAGTGCAAAGTTTGCCCCTTGATCCCCCCTCCCGCATAAGCCTCCCCATCACCCAATACCACATGACGCTCCTGTTCTTCCTTTGGACCCCTGTTGAAGTCCCGGCATACGTCTGCCTCTCCCCCATTCTACTCCGGTCTCTCTCCTACCGTTCGGGCCGTGCAGGGCCTTTGGCCGCCGCCGGGTGGTCCCCACTCGCCAGCAGATGTGCAGTGGGTCAGACGCTGAGGGCGCTTCAGTCACGGGGGTGCCCCCCTCCTCCGCACGCCCCTCTGCCCCGGCCCGTCGGCGTCCTGCCTCATTAGACCCGCCCCTCCTACAGCCAACCTCCAAACCTCCGCAGATGTTATTTGTCAATTTAAGGAAACGAAGACTCAATTACACAACCCCCAACAAAAAGTTGCGACCACGATCTGAATTCTCCCCCTTTTTACTCGTATCCCACGCGGAGTAGAACAAAGTATCCGTAGGATTTTATGACATCCGAAAATCCCGGGTTTCCCCAGAAACCCCAGTTTGGCACCACTGCCTCTCTTGTCTACAGTGTGCCACACGCTCCCGCCCGTCAGTTGGTTGTTCGACTTATACTTGCACGTGTCTTGAGGGCGGCGACAGAGAGAAGGAGAGAGAGATCCGGGGAACCAGCCAAACCCAAAACCTGCGCCATGAAATAATAACACTTTTTCGTGGGGGCGGCGCAGGGGCACCCCATGCTCCGGGGCACGCGCCACTCGGCCGCCCTGCTTCCCCGCTGACTAGCCGCTGACTGAGGCCGGGCCGGACTGTGAGGCAGCGGGACCAGTCCATTGTGCCGTTGCTTGTGCGCGGAGGAGGTGGTTGCTTCGTGGATGCGGGTGAGCGGGTACCAGGGACCACCCCGAGAGCCCATGAGTATGGCCCTGCACAGCCCTGACCTGACAAGGTAAAGGGTCTGAACCCCCCGCACAACGGCAGCGGAGGGTCCAAAGGGCAGCGGACCGCCCCCGGAGAAGGAGCCAAGGAATGGAACGGAGGACAGCAGCTGCGGCGCAGGCCAGACGATCAAACCGCGCCCAGAGGTTTAGCTAGTGGCTGTTCAGGGGAACAGCAGCTCTGAAGTTCCGGGCAGTGCTGTTGCCCGGACGCCGCCGGTAATACGTGTTCAAGGGCTGTGTTCAAGGGCTGCGGGACGCACCATGCAAGCTACAGATAAATCGCAGGAAGAATGCCATGGAGTGAATCACAACAATAGCAGCAAGAAAAACGACAACAGCAAGAACAAGAACAAAAACAGCAGCACTGTTGTCGTGTAGTGACATTACATGTGATGTTGTTCATCTTCATGTGCTGTGTTGCCATATTCTGAAGTGATTTGGAGTTGGGTTCACATAATGTCCAAACAACCAATCTTTCTGAGCAACTTTGAATTGCTTATCCCCTGCGCAGTGGTGATTGGGTTGTTGGTCATCTCCAACCCTTCAGGGCTCCAAGCCAGGAGGGGGGGGGGTGTTACTTTCTTACTCAGGACAATCTACACTTTCTGTGCCCCCTTGGGGTTACTAAGACCAAGCCTGCTGCAGGGCTCAAAGCCGCATATGGGCAAGAGCAACTTGGGCTGATGAGAATTGGCATACCTCCATGTCGATTTTGCAGAGCACTGGACCGCGGAACTGGCTCAAGAGCATGGCAAGTCAAGCAACAGCAAGGGTGTGACAACAAGTAGAAAACCACCTGCAGCATAAGGATGGGTTTGGCCCAGATTCCTGTCTGTCCGGTGTCAACATGCTACTAATCTGATAGTGTTACCCCCCCCCCCCCGCTTGCGTTCTGGAGGTCCTCACCACCCATCAGGGGCATCAAGAGCTGTGGAACAGAAGCCCTTCCCAACGTTGCACCTCATCTTGACCAATTGCACATGCTTGCCCTTTGGGGCAAGCTTTGGAGCAAGCTTGGCCTCAGGTTTTGGAATGGGTTTAGGCTTACTATTCGGTGGGACAAAACTGAGTCAAAAGGGGCATGGTGCTCAATCTCATGCCCATTCCTCACGCATTTCACATGAATGAAATTATCCCCATGAGTAGAACGTCCGATAATAGTGGCAGGTGCCCACTCAGTGGTGAACTGGATGTACATGACAGCCAAGCCAGGAGTAACAACATTAGTCATGGCGGAAAATCACATCAAAACAAACATCAGTGGGGTGCAGTACCAAGCAGAATGTTGTTATGAGCAGGAGGACTGATCACAGACATGACACAGCCCCTGTTTCCCTCTACAATCGGCACACAATCACATTCTGCTAAGTTTCTGACCATGAAAACTGTGGTCAGAAAAAACCAGACAAACAACGGTCAGACCGGGTCTCGCTGCTTAGACAAGGCAGTGCTTCCCTGAAATTTGCGTGCACATTGTGTTCTTGTGCCCTGTTACAACAACTGTGCTGAGGGTGAGGTATGGGCAGGTTTTCGGTGACGTACGTTCTTTTGGTACCGCGTGTCGCGCGCAAGCATTGCCTTGTCCAAGCTCCGGGACCCGGTCTGACCGCCGCTTTCCTGACTTTCAGCGTGCTTGCGCAAGGCCCGGGGGGGGGGGGGGGTTACTCACTTTTCCTCAGTACGCCAATTATTGGGCGCCGCTGACGCGTAAACGGCACACCATGCCACATCCAGCACAGCCCCAACACACCAACCACTGGGCTCCGCGAATGCGGAAACGACACCAGCAAGAGCACCGGCCGCAGCGGCCGACAGAAAGGAGCGACCCGACGCAACATGCAAAGGGAAGAACGGGTGACCGTCCAGGGCCCCGTAAAGGAACAACAACCAGACGGAATGTCGCACAGGGGGTTACTCACTTTTCCACTGGGGGCCATGAATTTCGTCCCCAGTGTGCATGCTTTCAAATGCTGGTTGGCTGATGAGAAATGGCATAGTTGCCCTTACGGCACCTGCCCTTGGGGCATTTTGATGCACAACCTCTGCCTCCAGGGGCTCAATTTATGTTGGCCCATTGGCTTCTGACACGGGAACGAAACCTAAAACCACCACCAAAAGACAAGGCGTAGCGGGTGTCAGTGCACCAGCAGCGAAGGGAAGGACCAAAGGACACGTTGGGAAGCACGAATACCAGGGAATACCTCGCACCCGCGCAGCACCAACGTGGGTTGTGCCCCCTGCGCAGGTTGGGGATCTTCCGGCTGTTCCCGGGACAAATGGCTGAAAAAAGGCACTCATGACACACACACGGCGCAAGTACTACCCGAGGAACCAGCAAGTTCGGCTCTCTTGATGGCTAGATGGCTTGATGGCGGGGAGGCGGGTATCTCCCTGGGGGGTGATTTGGCAGCGGAGGGGTATTTTGTGATGGGACGCTTGCCAAGTGAGCAGCCAGTAGATTAGCGGGACGCGGTCAATGGGCTGTTTGGGCAGCTCATCTGCCACCCAAAAGGCGAGAAACAAGGGACCAATGGCGTACATCCGCCCCTTGAGAACTTTGAGAATGCACTCATACTGTCGGGCATCTGCAAGTGCATAGGATTCTGTGGTTTTGCTCTGTTCAATGTTTGTGCTCGTTTACGGGGACCTCTTCCAACCCCTTTCCTTGCCTTGCTCATCATGTGATGTTGCAGCCTCACTGAATGTCATTTGACGTGATTTATGTTGTCCTCTGTGCCCTGTTATGGGGAGGCACAAACCCTTTCATAAAACGTGGCACTGCTGGAATCGAGAAAATTCAGTGCGACGGCCCAGTGCGCCAGTTTTTTGCCGAGCTTCGCTTCCTTCTAGTACGGCCCCAGTACCTTGTGCCCCAGGTCCTTAACTTGTGTGGATCGGTGGCATTCTTCATGGCCCTTCGCACTTTGGATCTCACCATCGCCAGCGTGGCCGCCAACTCGCTCACTTTTGCTTTCACGTTCCTCGTGGGGCGGTTGCTGGGCGAAAAGGAGAACAGCATGGCTTCAATGTGCGGCATGCTCTGTGTGGTTGCCGGGGTGTGCATCTGTGTGGCATCGAAGTCGCTTCAGTGAGTGATGTAGTGAGGCTCGGTATGGCCGCATGTCGCAGGTATTTTGGGTATTTGTAAGTGCTGCCAATGACTTTCGGGTGCCGATGCGTACAATGGTGTGTGCAGGGCGACTTTTGGGCACTTCTGTGAAGTGTGAAAGTGAAAAATTTTCACGAAATTGATGTTCCTAAGGGACCTGCCTCTGTTTTGAGGGCTCTGCTGCCACGTTGTCAGGTTTGGAAGCCTGCAATAGTGCTTTTGGTTCATGTGCTCTCGGGATGGCAGTCCCCTGCCTATATGATGGAGCTACCGCTACCAAAGCACTGTGCACAGGGCTTGTACTAATGGGACCCTCTTGCAGGAGTTGGTGAGCCGGTGATTTGTGGGCCGATCAGCCAAAGCATTGCAGCTGCCGGATGATGCCTCGCACTGGATTGCTGCCTTCCTGCAATGCGCCTCCGGCATTGTTTGGGAAGGCGTTTTATGAAGGGAACATGCGGATCCAAAGCGGACATGGAGAAGCTGATAGGTCTCATACTTCATAACCCTAACTACTACTAACCCTACTACTACTACTAACCCTAACCAGGTTCACAGAAGTAAAGGGGTTGCTGGACGGTCGCACTGGGATACTCTCCCGAAGTCACAATGGGAGACACCGGCACTTGTGGCATTGAAGGATGCACCTTGCTGCTGTATTCCCCCGAATCGTTCCAGCGATGCAATCCGAGCAGCTGTAGCTCAACGCATTGCAGCGCCTGCAACCCGCCCGTATCAGCGACCGACTTTTGCCAAGTTCGCTGATACAGTCTGCCGATACGGAGGGTGTCCGGGTCACCTGAAACAAAAAGTCTTAAACTGGTTGCCAGGGCGAGGGAAGAAATCAAAATGGTTGCAGAACCACACCACAACGCAACCGCAGCACCAAAACACATGCAAACTCATGCAAACTTGTTCAATTTCTTATACCCAAAATCTAACCCCTTTCACGGTGGTAACTGAATGAGCCTCACAGGTTGGGGTATGTGGCATTCCCCATTCATGCAGGCCCACCTGGTTTCGATCTCACATGATTCTGTTCCCTGCATCCAATCCACCTTGCAGCAATGTACCACAGAGTGGGCCCACTGTTTGGCCTGCATCTATGCAAGTTGCCCAATATAGCCCTATAATAGTCCCTTGAGGGGCCAATAAACACCAACAAGTGGGCCTGCTTGGTGCTATATGCCTCGTCAGGGTTTTAATTTACTCCTGTTGTCACCAAATGGCCCAGGCCTGGCTCAAGGCCACCTGGGGCCTGTTGGGGGTCACCTGAGCAATTTTTCAGCTGCCGGAACTCATGCGCTTCTTTTTCTTTTTTCAGAACCCATGCAATTTTTATCCATTTATGTGCAGACAAGCGCCGAATGCCTCATGGTCCGTGTGGTATTTCCCAGACGGATCCCATTTTCATCCATTTTTTTGCTCGTTTCCACCACATCCACTCCTTACTAGGTTGATTTCCCACCATGGGGACCCCAAGAAGCAAGCACCAACGGGAGCAGCATGCCGCGGCATGCCGCAGTGTGTGGGAGCTGTTGGTGGGGGTTTTGAAGCATGCCGCAGCATGCCGCAGCAGCCTGAAGTTGTCACATGGCGGATGGGGTTGGGATTGTTGAGACGGTACAACCATGGTAGGACGCAAAGGGACATATGTTGGAGTCGTCATCCTCACAAAGGACCAGGTGTGGCCCTTTTGAAAGGCAGCAAATCACTGAGTGCAAGCATTTTGTTGAAAGCTATGAAGGGCCTCAGTGATAGAAATGGTTTTGAGCTGCCCATGGGACCTGGTGGTGCCCCCTTAGAAGGATGGGATTGGCGGTATTGTGCCCGCACGGCCATGGCAATATGCGAAAGAACGTGTTTTGCAGGCTGTATCCCTGCCTGGGGCTGGGTGTGGCTTGTCTGACAGCACCAAAATCACTGATTGCACTCTCAGGCTGTGAACCTGAGGCAGTTTAAGCTTTGAGGGCTGAATTGTCAAATCCTCCAACATGGGCTATTTTGTTATTGTGACCACCCATAATGATCCATTTGAAAAGCCTATCTATGTGTCGTTTGAAGCAGATTTGACTCGTTGGCAAAGGGGGCCAGGCCAAGGGGAACACTGGAGTGTGAACCTGGGACCTCCATCTGGCTGCTTGCAGTGGAACGGGGCAGGTGCAGTGGAACGGGGTAGGTGCAGTGGAACGGGATAGGTGGTGGAACGGGGTAGGTGGGGCAGGTGGGATTTCGACCGGTGGCCTCCGTTCAACGTTTGGAGGTCCAAATCACATTTTCCAGAATTGAATTTGTTTTCATACCTTGTTACCTGAACCACTGACAACGAACGAAGAAAAGACCCACTTTGGGCTGCCATCAAGTGGGTTGCCATAACGGCTAAGCGTGCCGGTTGGTAATTCTGGCTGCATGCACTGGTGTAGGTGAGAGTGGGGTAGTTGTCCCTCTGCTCACAAGTGCTGCTTCTGCCCCCTTGGTGTCCTTCCCATGCTGGCGCACGCATGCTTCATATCCTGTCATTCCCATGACACTGAAGTTGGGAAGTTTCTTACCGCCACTGTTCTGACCCCAATAGGAGGTGGGGGGATACAGCAGATAAAGTCTCCCGGTGGCATGCAGCAGGAGAGGTTCGACAGGTCCGTACCTACTTCTGATTGTTCCCTGTAACAGGGAATGTCGGGCTTGCAAGTGAGGGAGGGGGGGGTCAATAGGGCCTCCAAAATCTGGGGGGGGGGCTTAGGAGAAGGGCTCAATTGACAGGCACCATTAATCACTTATTATGAACGCTGGCGCCGAAGGCTCCGAAAGTTTTTTTGAGCATTAAAACTGGTCAATTTTCACCAACTATATGGCAAATTATGCCTTTTCTGAACCCCCTCGACACACTGATTGCCAAAATCCTATTTTCATTTTTTGCCCATTTTTGGGTCTGGGTCACCTCCGAGGCCCGGGGGTCAGTCTCGGTAGGGTTTTGGGGGTCCTGTCAACTGAGCCCGTTTTGGGGTGGTGGGGGGTCTAGCTAGAGGGCTCTATCGACCCCCCCCCCCCCTCAATTGCAAGCCTGGTTGCCCCAGTACTCCATTCAGGTACGCTCCTCAGTGCAAAGACCCACTCCCTGCAACAGCACGCTGTCCCACAAAGTTGCTGTACACTGCCGAGTGTTTTGAATATCCCTCCCCTGCCACATCACAGGCTACGGGAGTTGCTACCCACGGCACAGTCCACAGAAACCGGTCAACTTCGATGGCACGTGTGCCGTATTGCTGACGGTCTGTCCAAGGCCGCAGTCATTCGGGTCGTCGATAAGGGATCAGGGCAACTGTGGGGTTTTTGCCGCTCCTGGGCCTCGTCACATCTGCAAGAGTTCCTGACTGCACAAGATTATGACCCCAAGAGAGGCAATGTAACCAGTGTAGTCCATAGCTTGCTGACGCAGATTGAGACACATGCCTAGCCTATCAGTGAGCAGGTTGTCTCGCCTAATTATATCTGATTAGTAAAGCCAAATCTGATGTTTCGCCGGAGGTACTGTGGCGACTGATCGCGGCTGCCCGCCCCCCCTCGTTACCAAGTCATTTTTTTTCCTCTTACAAAAATTTTCCTTTTACAAAGTTTTTTTACAAAAATTTTCACAGAATTTTTTGACCTTTTGCACTTGCCCTCATGTTGAAAGCTGCAAAGCACTGCAGGCACCTCAAGCAGAAAGACCATGGACTGTTTGTTCTTCAAGTTCTCTCCTCAAATCCTCCCAGTGCAAAATTCACAAAGATAGTGCAGAACATGTCCAAACAACTGATCGCTGGATGTTACGCAAAATCGCAATCTAATGCACCAAGAAAATTTCCTGCATCCTGAGTCAGATTCTGCCTTAAATCCTGTAATTCTGGCGATTCAATTTGTGATAGTGTTTGTTTCTATTTTCTATGGAAAATATGTCTGAGATTCGGGTGCGACTTAAAGCTACAGAAGATGCTCACTCACGGTAAGACAGATTCAACGTTCCTCTGAAGTTTTCTCATCAATTTGCCCCATTTGACTGGATTACAGCTGTCAAATGGCACTCTGAATACGTGGACACGACCCTCCAACCCTCCCTGTGTCCCTTGTCTGTGCATATACTTTTGCCTGTCAGCGCAATGGAGTCAATACCTTCTTAGGATAGTGAAGTCTTGCAGTACCTCCAACTTAGCCTCTTCACACAGGCATAGCAAAATGGCACTGTGAATTGGTGCACAGATATCGTACCAGTTCAGTCTTTACCCACCCTATGTTGGTGTGTCAGGGGGTGTTACTCCCCCGGGGAATATATGAGGCAGTATTTGTGCTTTTGAAAAACGTGCAATAAGTGGGTGGACATAACTTCACAATTCCCAAATCAAGAAATTGTACATCTCCAGTCCCCCCCCCAAGACCAAACACTCAAAGGTAGATAGGTAGGAAATATTCGCTATAATGTCTGCAGCAGTCCGGGGGTCACTAATTGGGGGTGGATCAGTAGTCCATCATCCAAAAAGCGCCACATCATGACTTGTGGTCCAGCCAAAATTCAGGAGATGGCAGAATGAACGAACGGAGAATTACATTTGCCCAAGATAGAGCACAGTTGGTGCCCATGCTCCAACCCTGGGCCTATCTGTGCACTCCTGCACCTGGCACTTGCAATATATTGTGAGTGCAGACCACCCGAAGTAGTGCTTCACCCAAAGTCAGTGAGGCATGGGAGTCCACTCTCAAATATGGAAAAGAAAACTGGAGGTATGTCCGGGCTTCAACAAGCATTCAGCAAAATCTTTTTCCATGTTGGTGCATTGAGAGCGGTGATATTGTTGCAACCAATGTGTACGCCACAATGTGTAAGCCCCTACAATATCCCTCCAACTGAAATTCGTGTATTGACCACTAAAATCGAAACTTGAGATCCTTGGCGGGGCTTGCACTGAAATCCCATTGGCTGACTAGATCTTCAAGCCGTGCCACCAGGGCTCTTGAGTCTGTGAGGGAACAGTGCAGCGGGTCACAGATGGTATCAAGGCGCAAGAACATCTCTGGATCGCCAACAACGTGGATGGGGGGCTAGTGCAACAATTAATCAACGCAGTGATAGGTTGACCGGGCCGGTGCCCACCCTAACTTCAAGTGATTCGTGTGTTTTCACCGGCAGGTAAAATAGAGGACATTGGATACCTCCAAATGAGTCAAGGAAGTCACCAAGAATACTCGCTAGTTGTGGGTTTGCGTTCACCAATGTTCTTTTAAGACAACACGTCAGGTCATCTCGCCACACCATAGTTTGTTTGCACCATCACCCGAGGTTGGCCGCATCATACAAAGGGAATTGTTCATAGATTTTCAGTCCATTCGCATGTACAACACTAAGGTGGTGGGCTTGCGCATTCGCATAACAAGGGATGCTGGCCCACTTCCGTTTGTTTGCGTGTCACCATGAGCAATTTTCCTCGCCACTTATTTGCTCCGTGACCTCTTTCTCATCGTTGGTTGTGGCGTGCCGCTTCTCCGTTTTTTGGACCCACATTGGTCTTGGTTTGGCGAAGTGTTTAGCGTTTTGTATCTCACTGATCCAGAAGAACTCCGATTGGATGAGCGCGCTACGTTCGATCTGCTCCTCCTCCTTGAGGATGCCCTGCCTTTCCATGCTTTCGTGTGTTCGATTCGAGTTTTGTGCTCCACCGTATTTTTCTGCGTGAACTTCTCCCACTTCTGATATTGCTACTCCATCCTCCACTCAATCTACCATCCTACAAGGACAATTTGGTGGATCACTTTATCTCTCATCGCCTTTGCTTCAATTTGCTGGTCTGCATTGTGGCCGAGATTCGTCGCAATGTTGAGCGCATTTTTAATCAAACAACTCCTTCACGACAGTTTTACCGGCTTCCTTCCGTGTTCGGCGAACTTGACTTTGGTCTCAAAATGTTCATTGTGGATTGTTGTTTGTTCGTCTTCCGAAAGTGTCCTCGTGACACGTGTTTTCCCATCGTAGTTTCCCATCATAGAACACGGATTCCTTGGGAAAGAAAGTGTGGAATTTTTGCCGCCTGAGTTTTCTACTCACAACTTTGCGGTTGAGATGCTTCTCATACGAGAAGAGGTAGCGGAAAGCAACGTCTATTTGGCGTCTTTCAACAAAGTCTCCAGGGGACTCTTGGGGGCATATGAAGCTTGGTTGCGGGATTTTTGTGACCACCATTATGATAGGGCGGGGCAAGAAAAACTCACATGTTTCTCTCGGACGGCCTCGGACAGCGTCCATGCACAGACACTTGACTGCACAGATAGCTCGGGTGGACTGAGATTGTAGACCCATGGCTAACCAACGCTTGGTCACACAAAGAGCGTCATCCAGCCGTGGAAGCAGAAGTGGCCCGCCACCTCTTGCTCAAGCGGAAGCGCGTCCACCCCCCCTCCCCCCCCCCGGCGTTACTGCCTATAAGTGGCGTGCTCCCACATGCGGAAGGACTATTGTGCCGTACAGCTCATAGGATCCCCATCGCAACACACCTCTCGCCACACGGCTGCCATCCAACTCATGGGTTCATCCATTCGGTGGGATGCTACGATTAGTGATGTCGGCTAGGCTCTCCCGCGCATTGGCCTAGAGTCTCTTTTTCGGCGCTCTCCACATCCATTTACTATACTCCTTCTCCCCTCCTCCATATTTTGGGGTCCCGTCAAGTGGGCTCCCCAGGAGCTGTGGCAGTTCACACCTCTGCACTCAGTGTACAATAGCAACCCCCCCCCCCCCCCGCCCCTAGCAACATCTCTTTTTGGGACATGCCTAGCATGCATGAAGATGTTGGATTTACAACTCTTGTTGTACATAGTACCTGGGCCATGATGCCCACGCAAACTAGTGGCCTAACGGCTTGAATTGTCTCCGGTGTGAGAACAAAAAAAAAGATCTGCTCGGATGGTTACAACGCAATGTTGTATGCAACTGCGGTATGTACGCGTCATGGCACCTGTCTCATGACTCGGGCTGCTCTGAGTGGTGTGGTGGTTGTTGTTGTGTGTTGTTGGTCAGCGGATGCTTTTCACTGGCATCTGAGGGCCGGGGTCTTAGTGTGGTGGGCTAGGCAGTCCACCGGGGCGGGGGCTTGCCGGTTTGAGGGTTTGAGGGTTTGGGTGTCAGCTGAACGAGCCCTCAAAAACACTCTCTCCACGGTACTTTGTCTGTCACGGCAAAAGGCGCTTATGGGGGAGTGTTTGCCCCGCGCATGCCCGGCGCGCTACTTTTCTATTAACTATCCCGACTTCAGCCCCGGATGCTTTAGTAGTGGGAGTAGCCTCAGGAGTTGACATGGAACGGAGATACCAAAAAAAAAACAAAAATGTGCAGAACAACACAGAAGAAGTGACAGGCAAAAATTTGACAGTTCTGGGAATTAAACCAGGGACCCTTTAAACCGGAGTCAAGTACTTCGACAACTAAGCCACCATCAAGTTCTAACATACTTGTGCAACAAAAAGTCCACAAGTTTAACATGGTATGAAAAAAAGAGCCCGCCATGTGAAAAATTCAGGCCGCTGCGGCATGCTGCGGCATGCTTCAAAACCGATGTTTTGCCAAAAACATACGTTTTGTCCATAGTGCTTACTGTTTTTCTTGGCCCCCCCGGGTGCGCTTCCATTGGGTGAACACATAAATGTCTGAGACTATGGAACAAGACAAGAACCCGGTGGTGGACCATTCAGGACCCGACCCGGGGCTGGCCAAGTTCAGGATGTGGGTGCTTGGCCCATTCGAGACAATCCAGGGCCAACAGGAATACCAGGAGAGGAGCGGCGAATGGTTGATTGAGGAGCTGGAGAGAATTGTGGACCTGCAGGTGGGTGCAGATGTGGTGACCGACTTCGCGGGGCAGATTGGTGTCGGCCACCTGGACAAGAACACCTTCCTCATTGCGCTGCGCTGCTATGCGATCCGGAAGAGCCTGGTGCCTGACTACGTGAATAAAAGGTTTGTGCCTGATGAGACTCAGGGAACGGGGCAAGGCAATGTGGGAACAGAGATCACAAGACCACCATCACCGGCAGTCGGCGGTTTGGCAACACATGAAGTGGCAGAGCTTGTACAACTCCTGGCGGCAACAAAGCTGGAGAATGAACGACTAAAAGCGGCGGCTATACCGAGACTGACGAAACAAGAACTGGAACGGATGCTGGCGGAGACATTGCCATATCAATGGATGCCGACCCTGGCGGTTGGACTGATGACGTACTCCAAGAAAGACCCACAGTGGGATGCCCATGAATTGTCAACAACGATATGGACGGTCGTGCATGAGGAGTTGACAAACAAAAGGCAGGGACGAAATTCCCACATGCCAATACCGCAGCAAGTGCAAGGTGCAGGAAATCCGGGAACACACGCAGCACCAGGGGCGCCGCTGGGCAGAGCGATCAACACTCCAGGAGGACAGCAGATCATGGGGACCCCGGTGGGGGGGGGGGGCAGTGTTTCGTCTGCGGCCAGATTGGGCACTGGGCCAGAAATTGCCCGCAGGCAGCACTGACAGGCACCCTGAACCAACCACAGGTCCAGGCTAAAATATCACAGGTGGGTGACCAGACCGTGTTGACCAGTAACAAGGGGTGGACCTTCGACCTGAATGGTCCGCCCCCCGCGAACTACAGGCGCAGGGGAGGGTATCCCTGTTGCCACAGCCAGCGACACCGGTCGGACAGGCGGGGGTAGCAGGCGGACAACGGGAGGGCTCGGATGATGCCGTTCTCCGCATGGTACAGGACTTGCTACAATCGCGGGCACTAGACCCAGGCCAACAACAATGACAAGAGCTCAGCGGAGTCGGGGCTGGACCGAAGGTGGCGCTGGGGCCGGACATGGGAGCCACGGTGGCCGAGACCTGGCAGGCCCACGATGTCGTCATGCACGCCAGGACAGAGGAGTGGGGAACAGTGGGTATGGCGATGGCGATCCGTGGAGTGGAGGCCAGCTCATCGGCGACGTACATGCAACAGGTACGGATGGCGTTGCGAGGGTGTGGCACCGACGAACCACTGGCGGTGGCGATTCAACGGCGGTTCGCAGTACTGGCACTACGCAAACGAGGCTACTCGGCGGCAAACAACCTGGTGGCGGGGATACGAATGCCGGAGAAACTCAAACTCATACGGGCAACCGTCACAGAGTTACACCGGCTGCAACTCAGAGCAATCGGCAAGATGGCTAAGGCGGAAGACAGGCCCCGAGTATGGGCGACAGTGGCCGACTTTCAAACACTGGCAGAGAGGAGGGTGCACTGGGCCTGGGCAAGGGTGTTCTTTGCCGTCGGGATGACATTCACCATCTGCCTCAGGATATCCGACGTCGCGCAACTACGATGGGGCTGGCTGGCACACAAGGGGTGGCTGGTGTTCTTCGACTACAAAGTGGCCAAAGAGATGTGTGCCCAGCCCATACCACCATTTTGGGAACGGCGGCGGAATTGGCTCTACACACACAGACGGCCACACCAGCACGACGATAACATTTTCATCCCGGGAGGACCCGATGCCCTACGGAAGTTACAGACTGAACTGTTCACAGGTACGGAGTGCGGCCTCTCGGGATGGCACCCGTGGAAACGCATGGGGGCAGCATGCTTCAGGGCGCTGGGAGGTTCCCTGCAGGCCTTGGCACTATGGGCCCGTTGGCGGACACCAAGGCAAGCTGCACGATACGCGGCGCACCCACCGTCATGGAAGATGCCATCCAGGGTCCTCCTTCCATCACCAGTGGGTGACTCGGGGCACTTCACGCGAGACTGTGAATGGACTTGGATGCCGGTCAAGGAGCTCTGGCATAGGGATGCATTCGCATGGGACCTTGGGAGAAAAAGGAACCAGACCCTCCTACGGTCCACACGTTTGCCCGCCCTGCCACTCCTCAGGAGGTGGACAGCGAGTCCGACGACGACGAAGACCTGGACGATCAGGATGGGGGATGCGACCAGGACAATCCAAATCACGAAGAACCCCGAAGAGAAGCGGAGAACCGGAGCATGCAGGACGCCGCACAAAAGGAAATGGGACGAGATGCCGAACTTGTGCGTGGTACAGGACTTGAGCAAGGAGGTGAACCACGGGCGGACGAAGGAACGGTGGGACATGGTGCAAGACCCGTCGAGATCATCGACGTGGACGATTGGGCGGACGGCGAAAAGAAGATGGACGCCGACGGGGACAGTGGAAGAGCGGGCGCAGCGGAGGCCGCCACAGCTCCGGAGGGGACGGTGGCGAGTGGGGCGGACGCGGCCAGGCATGAACGGGAAGCAGTCGATCAGGCAACAAGCGAAGACCGGACCGGAAAGGACAGACGATGCGAGGATGCCGACGAAGTGCACATGGAGGCTGAGCCATGCCCAGAGATGGAAGTCAGCGCGGAGGGGTCTGGGGACGACTACGGAACCGAAGGCAGCAGCGCAGAGGACGGAGACGCGTCAAGCCCAGGTACGCCGACATGCTCTACTGATTGCTCTGAGTCCCGATGGAGAATACATCAAGCCAGGAGGAGAGTATTGGGGAAGAGAACGACACGTGAGTACAGAGAGGAGGAGCAACGTGGGGCAAAGCGGGGACGCGGAGAGCCTTGCGCGGGAGACCAGCAGCTGGTGGCGATGCCCGACGGGACTGAAGTAGACGGGGCCCCACACTGGGGATACCTGGTCACGGCGCCTCAGAGGGGCCATAGATTCCAGCTGTGGAGGCCTATGCCTCTGCAATACGAAACCGAGGAACAAGGACGAGATGGGGGTGGACATGGAGCAGCTGACGGAGGAAGTGGCGGAGCGGATGGCGCGGCAGTGGAGCAGACCGGAGACGATCAGTGGGCTGTTGCGAGATCTGACAGTCAGGGTGGGTCAACGAGCCGGGACGGGCCCACAGCAGGAGGAGGCGGAGCAGAATTTCACATCGGTGCTGCAGGCACTCCGGGACGACGAGACGGAGCCATGGGACGTATCGCCGACAGGGGATGTCAGCCCCAAGGGCAACAAGGATGGCGACCAGAGTCGGGGCCAAGTGTCGGTGGAGACGGCGAGCAAAGGCCTTGGAGTAGCTGGCAGAGTGGACATCCCTGAGGAGATGTGGCATAGACACAGGCCGTGCAACTGGAGAGAGGCTCATGAGAACGCAGCGGTCCAGAAAGCAAGCCGAGACCCGGCCTAGGCGGCGATGGTCCAGCGCATTCACGAGGACGGCATGCTGGACGAGATCACTGACGGGAGGCCGCCGAATGCCAAGGCGTTCACCAAACCGAAGTCCCAGGAGAAGGGGTCCTTAATCATAAACATGGTCCCGTTGAACAAGCGATGCCAGCGGCCGAGTACGCGACTGCAACTGCCCACACTTGAGGAGCTGGGAGACACGTTCCGAGAGGCGGCGGGCAAGGGCCAGGCCATCTGGTTCTGCAAACTAGACGTGGCGAACATGTTCTGGTCATGCTGGATGCCGGAGAGGGGCACGATAAGAATCGGGGTCCAGGGCAGGGTGTGGGGGTTCCACAGTCTGCCGTTCGGGTGGACACACAGTCCCCTGATGGCCACAGAACTGCTGAGAACGACACTGCAGAAGTTCCACATGCCGGGGATACGACCGATACAATACGTCGACGACGTGCTGGTGTATGGATATGACAAGACGGAGGTAGGGGCAGCAGGATCACAACTACGGGAGCTGCTGGAGCGTGACGGCTGGATATGCAGCCCCAAGTCCCAGTTGGAGCCCACGAACACAATCGAGTGGATGGGGAAGAGCCTGGATGGAAGGCGTTGGACGATCCAGTCCTCAGCGCCGTACATTGCCGGCATGGTAGCCTTGTGGCTGAAGCTGGCGACCAGGGGTTACAGCCAGAAGGACATGCGACGCATGCTGGGAAAACTGGCGTGGGCGGACAGGCCAGCCCGAGAAACAGGACCACATACGAGTGGGGCCATGGCGTGGATGATGTGGGGGCCCCAGAATGCGAGGTACACACCGCCGAAGGTACTGCGGGGACTGGCGGATGCGGTGGCGTCCGTAATGGGGCCCTGGTCGGCGCGAAGAATGACGGCCGCAGACGACATCGACATGTATGTGGATGCAGCAGAATACGGGAACACGTACCTGGTCGGTTTATGGTCTCAGGAGGCAGGACCGCGAGTGTGGGAGTGCCCCAAGGCAGTACGGAACCAGCAAGCGGCGGAGCTGCAGGCAGTGGAGCGAGCGGTCAAGATGGCGGCGTACAGGAGAAGGCAGCAGGTGCATCTGGGGGCAGACAACCTCGCGGCAATATGGGCGGCGCTCAAGAGGAAGACAAAGATTCACCACCGAGATCGGGCCACGACGGTAAGGAGGATACAGCAAACACTACGCTGGTCGGGGATCGTGCTTAAGTTAAGCTATGTACCGTCAAAGTGGAACCCGGCAGACGCCATCTCCAGAATTTTTAAGTGGGGGTCAGCTTTCCGGGCGACTGTGGAAGCCAGGGCGTGCGAGCTGGCCCTGCGCACTGTTTTGTACGCACCGTGCTCTATTATGGGGCAGACATCTTACAGAAGCTAGGGGGGGGGGGGGGGGGAGAGCCCTATACTATGTCAGCCACATGCCACAGACAGGGGCTCATGACAGCCTGAAATGCCAGATGATCCACGCAACCCACCACCAGGGTACTACAGGTTGCGAGGTGAAGGTTGCATGGGAAGAGCTGTACATGGACTGTCCGGAGATGATTGACAGTACGAGACGGACTGAGAATTGGCTGTCGTGCAGGTGAGGGAAGGAATCACAAAACCGATGTTTTGCCAAAAACATACGTTTTCTCCATAGTGCTTACTGTTTTTCTTGGCCCACCCACCCACCCATTGGAGCGGGTCTGGTATCTATTTATAGCCGCCACCATACGGCAGTGCAGCCCATCAGTACAGCATGGGAAGAGCTGTACATGGACTGTCCGGAGATGATTGACAGTACGAGACGGACTGAGAATTGGCTGTCGTGCAGGGCAGGTGAGGGAAGGAATCACAAAACCCCCACCAACAGCTCCCACACACTGCGGCATGCCGCGGCATGCTGCTCCCGTTGGTGCTTGCTTCTCGGGGTCCCCATGGTGGGAAATCAACCTAGTAAGGAGTGGATGTGGTGGAAACGAGCAAAAAATGGATGAAAATGGGTGAAATTGGGTGAGGATCTAAATATACCATATCAATTGCGGAACATACAGACTCCGCAACATGCATTTGTCAATATGAGGGCTTCTGTGCATGGTTGCAGGGGTCTCCCATCCCGGTATGATCACAGCAACCAGCAACCCGCCGTCCAAATATTCAGCAGCACAATACTGCCTTCGGCCCTCACCGACCTCTCTTCTTTGTTCGTCTTAGAGGCAGTGAACCCCAAACTCAAAGCACCAACTAGTAATTGGGTGAGATTGCAAGCCCCTCCTAGAACCAGGCATTTGACAGTGTTGTTGTGGCTGCAGTTCCCTTTACAACAATGCGGTCTCAAGTTCGAATCCCAATCCCCCCCCCTCCCCATGCTATGGGATGCGAATGTCGGATGCCACCCTGCACGCTGCTGGGCACTGGGTCGCAGAGCACAAGGCCACAAAGCAAAAAAGGCAGAACAAAAAGCTCTTCATTGACATTGCCATCGGGGGAGCGCTAGTGCGCTGGGCGCGCGCCGGGCATCTTTTTTAACCCATGCCCCACCGGCGACCTTTTAGGGGGTGCTTTAAGCGCAGTGCAACTATTTGGACGTCTAGCCGTCCTAGAACCCCACACTTTGTGACACTATGGGCATTATTGTTGTTTGAAAACGGGTATTTTGATGCTTCTTTCACATTGGGGCTGCATTGCTTAGCAAAATCTAGTCTACAGTGGCTGGGGGTTCGAACAGTGTCTCCTCGACGTGCTCGAAATTTGCATCTCTTTTGAGTGACCCATATCCAATACTGCAACAGTGCTGAGAAGGTCACTAGCATTCTAGACATTCTTGCGAGTGGGTCAAAATTCTCTTCACTCATCCATTCAAAGGGATCATTAAACAATGCACAAACCTGCATGAAATCACTAGCTACATGTCACACCAAACTCCCTGTGCGAGTCTGTAATGCACAAAAACGTCAATCGCGCCTTTTTTTTGTGGCTTCTCTCCCAACTCGCCATTTGTTGTTTCCCCCAGGACAATCACCTTACCTGACAAGCAATGTCTCTTTTGCTAGTCCTCCTACCATATGCCCTGGCGTACGTTGCAGTGGCCACCTGGAGAGTGTACAACAGGACACCTTCCGCGGGTGAGAGTCGTGGTGACGACCTGCTACACAGCTCCCGATTGCCGGTCCTCAAGCTCGTCACCTTTGCGCATGTGGCCCTGCTGGCTGTCGCGGTTATCAGTGCCGGCGCAGGCCGGGATGTTCCGAGCGTTCTTGCGGCCGTGGCCCCCCTCCTCACGGATCTGGGGGTCCTGCTATCGCTGCGCGCCAGCAACACGCCGAAGTGGTTCTGGGCACAGGCCGCCGCCGCGGCCATTGCAATCGTGGCGTGGCCCACAATTCTCCTCGCGCAGAGCCAGACAGCGGAACGGTTCGCCGGGGCCCTCACAGGCCATGTCGTGGCCGCCCTGCTGCTGGAGGTGCTGAGCTGCCCGCCCGTGCTGTCCCTTCCGCTGGCCGTCGGTTCGCTCGCCCTGCCGTTGGTGATGCTGCTCACGAATCGCGTCGCACTCCCCGACCCCGCAATGGAGGTGGGCAGCCTGCTCTTCCTGCCGTTGGTCATCATGCTGCTCGGCGTGGGCCATTACGTGCACAACGTCCACCAGCTGCTGCACGCGGCCTGCGCGTGCATCAAGGAGCTCGACACGGAGAACACGGAGTCTCAGTCGTACCTCGCCGCCCTCCAGGTGCAGACCGGGTTCGTGACATTCCTGGCCTCGCAGCTGTCAGCCCCGTTGAAGTCGCTGTCGGACTGTCTCGAAATCATCAAGGACCTGGCGGTGGGTCGCCAAGAAGTAGACATCTACGAAACCCTGATGGTGTTGAACTACCAGGCCACGAGCTACCTGGCGACCGTGGTCAGCTTCGGCCGCGTGTCCAGCGTGTTCCCCTTCGACATCCGGCAACTGGTGGAGGATGTCGTGGAGAGCGTGAAGGAGGCCGCGGCTGAGGCGGGCCTCCGCATCGTGCAGTACACGAGCGACCTGGTGTCAAAGATCGCGGTGGGCAGCGCAGGGCTCATCAAGGAAGTCCTGCTCCGGCTGCTGAAGTGCGCCATCACGCTCAGCGGCGGCGACACCGTCACCGTCGTCGCCAGCAGCGCCCTTCTCGGCCGGACGCTCACCCCCCGCTGCGCCGAGCTGAGCCTGCGCGTGCAGGACAACGGGCAGGGGCTGTCCGAAGAGCGCCTGCGGGCGCTGTCCGAGTCGGTGAACGGCCTCGCGGCCGGCGGGTCGGAGATCGACAAGGACAACGAGAACGTGGACCTGTTGGTCTGCAGTCAGATCGTGTCGGGGATGGCGGGCACGTTCGGCGTCACGACGTCGGAGCCGGGGCAGGGCACCGCCTACGACGTCAAGCTGAGCCTGCCGCACTGGGACGAGGCCGACCTGCTGAGCAAACTGGAGCGCATGACGTCCATCAGCTGGAACGCCAGCGAGAGCAAGCGGTCGCTCGCGAGCCTGTCGCAGTCGAACAGCCGGTTCATCCAGGCGTGGCAGGACAGCGTCAGCAGCCAGCTGTCCCGGGTCCCCTCCGTCAACGTCGTCATGAAGCAGAGCTCCCACGGCCAGTTCCCGAAGACGCTGCTCGGGGCGCAGTCGGGCAGCCCCCGCGAGGTCCGCATCCTGCAGATCAAGCACAAGCACAGCTCCTCGTTCCCGCTTCTGAAGCCCCTGCACTTCCGGGCGCTCAAAGACGACGGCCCGTGGCCGCTGAAGGCCGAGTCCCATGTGGCCTCCCTGGACGTCACCTGGCCGAGCCAGGACGCGCGGGGCTCGCCCAGCACGAAGGTCCACTCGTTCCCCATCGACTGGGCCAAGCGCGCGCGGCAGACTGAGGGGTCCAGCGAGGGCATCAAGCCGGCGGCGTCCTCGGACTCCCAACCCAAAGACGTGGCGCACCCGCAGTCCACCCTGCGCGTCATGACCGCCTCCTGCCTGTCCGGCAGCGTGGTCTTCCCTAGCGACCCCGCCCTGGACAGCGACGTCGAGGCCCTCCGGCTCCAGCGCCTCCGCGCGCTCTACGTCGACGAGGACGCCGTGAACCGGCTGCGCATGACGACGGTGCTGGAGTCGCTGGGCCTGTGCCACGTGCGCGCGGCCGACGGGTTCGAGGCGGCGCTGCAGGCCGTCGCCGAGGCCCCGGACGTCCAGGTCGTCGTCACGAACCACCCGGACCCGCAGGCCACCCTCGAGTTCGCGCAGGCCGTGCGCCAGGGCGTGCCCTCGAAGCTGTACATCCTGGCGCTGACCGGGAGGCTCGACCACCATTTGGTGGAGACATTCCGCTCGTTCCCGGAGGAGACCATCAACCGCTTCGCGCTCAAGCCTCTCTCTCGCGCCTACTTCACGCATCTGCTCACGCGCTTCTTCGCGCCCGCCCCGAGCCCCAGTCGGTCCCCGTTTCCGTCACCCCCGAAAATCGTGTTGCAGTAGCTTGTCCGAGTGGCACACGACGTGCAGCGGGTTCTTGGGACTCACGTCAGACTGGAAGCCGGTGTGTACCCCGAAACTCCGTCGGTTCCGTCGGTTGGTCCGTTGGTTGGTCGGTTGGTCCGTCGGTCCGTTTCCGTCGGTTGTGAGTCACGATCTTGTCCTCGGTGGTCGGGTGTATCCCAAAAAAGCGAGCCCCAGACCCAAACCCGTTGTTTCTTCTGCGCTGTGTTCTGGGCATACGTTTCCACAAGGCAGAGCCCTTTCTCCCCCTTGGACCCTCCCCACCGTCTCTCCCTCTTCTCCCCTTCGACAGCTTTGCAGGCTCATGGCACTGGATCCGAGAGCCTTGCAGGGCCTCATGCGCCGTGGGATTATCTGAGTGACCGGCGAATTTTGAGCATCGAATCATCACAGATGGGCCGGTGAGGTCTCAGGGCGGAAGGTGGGGACGAGCCTTCAGTTCCCAGCCTGTCCCCCAGCTCCTTCCCCCCCCACCAGACATGCCACTTGTGTCCGGCAGGGAAATTGAATTTCGATAGGAACCAGCCCCGTACCATGTGTCACTCAGTAATATCTTGTCTGCTCGCACCCGGAACTCAGTAGGAACCAGCCGCACCCCATGTCCGAATCAGTAGGATCCAACTGCTGTTGATCACGCCTGATCTGGCGGACACCAATGCAACCATGTGCATTCAGCCAGAAGCACCAACCTGCAAACCTGCTCCACTGATGCCCCCCACCCCCCCCTTGTCTGCCCAGGATGAGTCCCCGGGAGTCTACCCTCAGGCTGCCCCCACCAGAGGTCCTAGGGACAGGGCAGTGCTAAGCACGTCCCCAGGATCCCCAGCAATGCCGTGCACCCAGAGAGTCACTACTTGTGACCCCTCAGGGGTCAGCCAAGGAGTGCCCTCGGCCAGCTGACCTTCCTGCAAGCCAGCCCATGGCCCTCAGGGGCGCAGCATGGAAGCAGCATGCCGCCTGCTGGGTGGCCGGAGCCCGTAGGCTACCTGGCCCACGGCCCCCTGACAGTCTCAGTGTGGGGCTTGCCAAGGGCCAGAGCACAGGGCAATCCAAAAGGTACCCCTTTGCTGGCCAAACACCAGGAGAAGAAGAAGCCCATCGTTGCTACTGATGGCAGAATGATAAAGCCCTCAGGAACTCAAGCTGATTGGCACTCGTGCACATCAATGTCTTGTCATGGAATTTGGGCGATGTTCTGTTGCTAGAGGAAGCAAAAGTTGTAACAAGGAGTTTGCACCAGTACAGCGATAAACCAAGCCCCCTCTATGATATAGTGTGAAGCCGCAATGGCGGATGAGTTTCTGGTTGCCAACCTGTGGGCCACCTCTGATTCTGCCCCCCCGCTCTGAAGCAGTGGGGATCCCCCAGGCGGCAGGGGTTATGTAGCCACCTTGCCCACTTGTGGGCCACTTCTGATTCTGCCCCCCGCTCTGAAGCAGTGGGGACCCCCCAGGCGGCAGGGGTTATGTAGCCACCTTGCCAGGGGACTGCAGCAGTATCGTTGCGTTCCAGCTGGTCAAACCTGGCCTCTTTATTTTATTCAAAGGAGGCTTTGTTTGTTGGTGTCATCAACGTTTCATTTCTGTACGCTACAGCCAGGGCAGATGTGCTGTGGACTCAGAATGCTAGCCCACCCTGTTCATTGGAATAAGAAGAGTTGAGGGCAGAACGTACCCCCCCTTGCGCAAGCACCGCCTGTCGGAGCACTGGGACCCGGCGTGACCATTGTTTGTCTGGTTTTTTCTGACCACAGTTTTCATGGTCAGAAACTTAGCAGAATGTGATTGTGTGCCGATTGTAGAGGGAAACAGGGGCTGTGTCATGTTTGTGATCAGTCCTCCTGCTCATAACAACATTATGCTTGGTACTGCAAACCACTGCTAGTTGTTTTGATGTGATTTTCAGCCATGACTACCCCCCCCCCCCCTGCTTGCATAGCACATCCAGACCAGTCTTCTCTGTGCTCTGTTTGTCGCCGAAGTGTGTGTGTGTGGGTGTGGGTGGGTGGGTGGGTGGGTGTGCTGCAGAAATGCGCCTATTGGCGTCGGACATGCTCTGTCTTGTTTGACGATCCAACTGACGAGGATTTTGACACTCGGAACCTGAGTTATGCTCGTTTGTCTTGCAATCGTGTGTGTTCGTGTGTGTGTGTGTGTCTACATGTTTGAATGCGAACACCTCTGCATGTGAATGCCAACACCTGTGAATGTGACAGCAAATGTGACGACAACAAATGTGAACCCAGGCTTGCACTAACTGACTGCCTGCCAGGATTGCTCTACTGGAAATGCAAAAGCCCCTGTTTCGGTGCAATCCATTGATTGATGAACGATTGTCAAACATGGCTTACACAGAATATCAGCCAGCATCTAATGTTGATGATCAGGGTGAGCCCCCCCTGTGCGCCGTCACCCAACACCAGTCATTTCAGCGTGAATAGCCAATCTGCTTCTCCGACCTGCCCATATACGACCTCTTGATATCTTGTAATCTCAACATCTCAGCATCAGGGTGGGAGTTGGCTTTCTAGCCGCAACACCCCACCTGCTGTTTACAAGCACAGCCCCGGCAGGCCGATGCAATTTTGTTCTAGAAATCCTAGAAACTGTTGGTATCACTTTGAATGACAGTATTGAGATGCACTGCCTTGCAAGTGTCAGGTTTCTTCCCTCGTTCTTTTTCAGTCTGGGGAGGACGAACTCTTGACACGTTGATGACACAGATCCCATCCTATCTGATCCATTCAATGCATGCTTTTTGAGAAAGCTACTGGCCCCCCTTCTTACCCCCCTCTGTGCAGCTCCCCCCCGAGGGCACTCCCATTTTCCAGCCGGCCGCTTCCTGGCCCGAATTAAAAACAACAAGCATGGTGTACACTTGTGCCCAAATGATTGGATATCAAAAGCACGTCGGGGTTACACTCCCGTATACCTGTGCAGCATGTGCAGCGGTATAGTGGGTGTCTGTGCTGCAATTCGCATGACTGAGACCCAGCATGCGTAACGAAGGCACTTGCCACGCTGCGCTCGCGATGCAAACGTTGGGTATATCTGGGGACCCTCCCGGTAATACTTGGGGGGCGTACCGTGCGCTGTGCACGCGCTGTGCGCGCGCTGTGCGAAAAGTTGGCTGTGTGCATGATTCCGCAGGTGGTTTTCAGGGTTGTTACCTGGATAATCACCGTAATAATTGGCGCTGTGCCCGCGCTGTGCGAAAACGCCCCCTGAGACCCAGCATGCGTAATGAAGGCGCTTGCGATGCTGCGCTCGCGATGCAAACATTGGGTATATCTGGGGACCCTCCCGGTGATACTTGCACTTGCAGCCATTAAGAGGCCTCTAGGAAAGAACAAAAACTCCCCAGACGCCTTGGGGAACTATTGGCAGCCATAAAAAAAAACCCAGGAAGACAGGTCTTGTGCTTGCACTTGGGCCGTTCTAGGGTTCTCTGGGCTGTTTGGGTGGGCGCATTGTAGGACGTGTTTGACCACTGATAGTTGCCGCGCTGCAGACGCGGTGCGCGCGCCGTGCAACAACACCCACAATGGGCTGCGCTTAGCAGAATTTGGTCATGACTATCTTTACAGGGAACAAATCCTGATTATTTGCGGAAACAATCAATTCCCACACAAGGTGTTGTTTTACCGCTCTTTCGACAGCAGGATACTATCTTGGGTGATGCAGTCCGTTTGTTGTACATTTTATTGTGTACCCCGCCGAGCGAGAGGTGGTATGCGTAGATCGAGACCGGGTTAAGGGCCGACCTATTACCGATGGGTGTGGAGGTTTGGGGGTTGGGCCTTGTTTGGGCTTACCCTGTCCTTGAGCCCAACCCACCTGAGGTGTGAACAAGTTGCTCTTATGTCAAAAAAAGTCGAAACATGCAAATGAATTGCACAGCAGTACTCTTGGACAATGAAAGAGTGATGACCGTTTGGCCTGTGTCGCGGGGGCCTTTCGGTAGCTGAGTATCTGCTGCTTCGTGGCCTTTTTGAGTGCATCCATGTCAGAATTGTGGGAGGGATGCTGTTTTTGAGCCAATGCGAATTGCATAGGTGAGGCTTTCTGTGTTCATGGTGTTTCTCCTTTGTAGCGCCCTACAGGCCTTTATTGCTTCTTGTTGTATGGTCCTGCACAGCTTTCTGTGCCTTTGTTTCAGCACTTGATGTGCATTGTGCACTGTTATCGACACACATTTGGGAACTGGTTGGTTGAAAACCTGGTGGGCCTGAATAATCCGAAACAGTTGCTTGTTGGTCTGCATGTCTGTGCCATGGACTGCAATCCCAGAGTCCAACTGATTCTCATTTGTATGCCTGTGTAGGAATGGACTGCAATCCCAGAGTCCAAGGTACCAAAGGTACTTTGCAGTGGCATCAAAATGAGTAAACCACGACTTGCCAAAAAAAATGGTTTAAACGCAAAAACAAAAAAGCAAAAAGTTATCAATTTTCAGCCTCATGCCCTTCGCAAAAATGGGTTCCGCCAAAAAAGATCGCAAAAATAGAATAGTTTTCCACCATTTTTGGGTGCTACCACAAAATTTTGCCAAAATACAATTCAACGCCAAATTTAGGATTCTGCAAATACCCCCCCACCCCCGTGCCTAGGAACCGCCTTGCGCAAGAACCGCCCCCTGGTTCCGCGGTCGAATTCTTGCACCACTTTTTTTTACTGCGGTATTGGGTTTTTCATGGGATCTTGTGGATGCAGGACAGCTATTCAGGTGTGCAGGACAACATTTCATGTGTGTTGCTACAGGTCCCCCCATCAGGGGGGACCCTATTAGTCAGTCACAGGCGCACATACCCCTTAAACCCCTCCCCCCTGCTCTCGACCCCTTCCCCAAAGCAACCAGCCCCTGACAAGGAAACAAAGTCAGTTAAACACGTCCAAACCAGGTGGACATTAGATCATTCCATGCACGTTGGAAGGCACACTACAGCCCAGTCAGTTGAGATTCACTCCTTTGGTGTTCATTTGTCAATGTGGTTAACTGTGGGAAAGGAGAAAGCGCGCATGCCCTGGCGCAATACGCCGGAAAAAATTTTTCCTGTGGTACGGGGCTGCCCACGGTCATGCGCAAGAACTAACCCCTGGTTCCGCGGTCGAATCCACATGGCTGGGTAACATAGAGGAAACATACCTACATCACCTGGGACGACTGCGCATCCCGTCGTCGCTAATTGAACATATCCCAACAGAAAAAAAACACCACATGGGGTGGCGAGTGGCGTGGCATCAATATCACATGCTGTTGGGGGTTACGCACTTATGCCGTGAACTGTCGATGCCGCCACGTGTCGAGACGGATGACCCCCTCCCCTCACAGGTCCCGGAGACACTGTGGTGCTCTACATTGAAAGCACGCAGAGTTACTCCGAACCCAACAAAGAAAAACCTGAAGGAGCAGTGCCTGTACAAAGTCCCGAAGAAAAAGCGCAAGACAGCCACGGCAGCCGCGACCCATACACACCAGAAGAAAGCACAGGCTCTGCTGGCCAAACCACTCACATACACCACAAAAGTGGAAGCAATAAAGGTGCTCACCAACTTACCACCACCAAAAGTTGTTTTGTGTGTCCAACTGGAGAGACACCTCGGCCACAGACCGGAGGACCTACCTCTTCCTAAGGAGGTGGGGCAGGTCCTCTCACAAGCACTGGAAGAACGCTGGACCATGGCAAACACGTTCCTCCAGAACAGGCACTACACAGGAGGCATACACCGAAACATATTGCGGCTCATGAAACATCGGATCCACGAGTACACGACATACAAACGCCAGGTAAAAAGGTTGTACCTTACAGCGGTGCGCGGGCCCGTACCCCGCCAGATGTCTCGTTGGAAAGCCAAAGGCGTACAGATGTTGCAACGGCGCCAATCGTGGCTGGATGACTACACAGGCATCACGGAAGTCTTTTTCAGGGCTACAGCAGTGTATACCACGCAGGCGTACACAGCACGGTGCTTTAGTGACTGGCAACACCACATCAAACATGCACTCAAATGGTGGTGGGAGCACAAAAGGGACTGGTATGAAAACTCGGTCAGGCTAATGAATATCCCCAGGGGCAGAAAGCGCAACAGATCCAAGGACCAGAGGGCACAATGGGCAAACAAACGCCCGCGTACATGAAGGACATGTTTCCGCCGTGTGCGCCCAGCAGGGTTTTTCTCTGTCTTCTCATAGCAGAACTTTTTACACAACAGCAGATTTCTTTTTTTGTTGCCCCAGTGGCGTGGCAGTTTCTGATACTGCAAGAGCAGATGACAGGATGTAGGTGAGTTTCAAGTATACGTCCCGCCACCACGGGTGGTATGCGGCCCAGGTACCGCACGGGATGTTGTACTTACACTGTCATTACTGATCCGGCCCGTCTGGCCGAGCACTTATGAAGAACTTGTAAGTCTGAGCACAAAAAAGAATTTGGGGGGGGAAAGTGTGCGCAAGAACCGCCCCCTGGTTCCGCGGTCAAACATTGCTGGTTTCTGCGCACGGGGGGGGGGGGGGTAATTAGGATTTGTACGGTATAGGGAAAGTGTGTTGTTGGGTACTGTATCCTTTGTCCACATTCCTACCAGGGTGCTGTGCAATGTTGTTTTGGACATTGGACTGCAGCTGCTTGTTCTGAAATCATGTGCCACGCACTTGATGTCACAGATTCCTTGCAAAATGACTGAGATAGTGAAGGTGAAGTTTGAGACTGGATCCACAAACGACCTGCCTGCACGGCCATGGCCTGGTCGAAGCACAACAATGCCGTGGTACCATCATTTTTGGGGCAGCTTGGTTACTGCTGTTTTTGCAGTCCCGAAGCATGTCGTCATCATTTTGAGGTGACTCTATTGGCAAAGAAGGGCTGTGAATGGTTGTGGCGTCTGCGGGGGCAATACTGAACCCACTGGGGGGGCGGGGCGGTCCTTGTATGCAACCTCCCCCAGCCCCCCCCCCCCCCGAGTTTTGCGAGATAGTGGTGCAGGGGCCATGGTACCAACAGCGCCGAATTTTTTTTGCATGCTTAGTTGAAGGGGTTACTATGTGTTTGGTCCTTGTTCTGCTCCCTTTGTACAGCCCGGTGACACACCATGGCAACAATCCCCCCCCCCCCCCCAGGCGACAGGCCAAACTCCCCCCCCAAATGCCCCCCCCCCCCCCCCGCCCCGCCAAGTTGTGGGGGGGTGGGTCGCATCAGGTCCAGTTGTAGTCGCCCCCCATGACTCAACCAAGCTTCCAAATCAGCGGCCGAATTCGGCCGACTTCGCCGATTTATTCTGCAGATTTGTTGGGTTTCTGGACTTTGCCGATTTGTTCACTTCAGTACTTCTTGAGTACAGTGTCCTTCTGAGGACATGTTTGCAGTGTCATCTTATCTTGACTTATCTTATCTTGCCATGAGCAGTTCAGCATACTGTTCTCCTCAGACCTGGCTTGCAGTGCACAATGTCAAATTCCGGCCATGTTTTGATGGTGTTTTTGTGTTCTGTCTTTTTATGGCAAGCTTTGTTTGTGCATGAAAAAGCAGTCTTTCAATGAGGTTGACCAGTCGAAAGTATGTGGTAACATTATACAGTGGGATTTGAATCAACCTCTGCTGAGTGCAGGACCAGTGCACAGACCACTAGGGCACTGACTATCACTGACATATCAGCACTCAAGTACCATATACAGACTGAGTAGTGATTTTTTTGTTTTCATTCAGAGACAGTTTGTGTTTCCACATGACTTTTAACCGCACAACAACCAAAAGGAATGTGTTTTGTGGGCTCGCAACTGAATGCTAAAGTCGAGGGGGGGATGAGCAGCCATGCTGCAAATAGCAACCCCCATCATTGCCAAACACGAGACAAAGATATGAGGGAAATAGCTGCAACTTAAAAGCGCAATGTTCAACAAAGGCCCCCAATCAGCGAAGAAATCCCAACAAATAGGCGGAACCAATTGGTGGACCCATTTTTCACCAAAGCAGCTTGCCACTGACCTGGATCTCACTGTACATACGGCAAGCGGTACACTCTTTGGGTCTTTGAACTGCCGAACAGTGCTGCATATGCATACCAGGACGTGTGTGTGCAGAGCGCTTCTTGACCTGTGTGCGGCCCTTTAGCAATACCCACCCATGTGCTTCCCCCCCGGTCACTTTGAGTTTCCAAGGTAGTGTTATAGAGGCATTGTTGTGTTTTTAGAATTTCCTGCTGCCAAGGCAGTACGCTGTACCCTGTATCATGCAGAACACTTGGTCTTTTTGCAATTGTAGCCAAAGATGTCAAGCCAAGCCTGCGGCTGGAGAGCCTATTTCTGTGCCCCCTGTTCAGCATGTGCAGTGTGAAAGTTAAGTACTTGCACCATAAAACAGTCGCACACGATGCCTGTCTCATTAGACTGAACATACATCCCGGCAAAATATTTCCCGGTCATTTTGTGGACCATATGCCCCTCCGTGTATGCATGTTTTCATGTCGCAGGTCCTTTGTCTTTCCCCGGGGCTGGCTATGGTCCCCTGGGGGTGTGGGAAACCGGCGCGCACAGCCGGGTATCGCAGCAGGGCACATCTGTGTCATTTTGTGATGACCGTGCCAAGGATGGGCCGGTGGAGATTGTGTGGGCAAAGGTGGCCCATAGCATTTGGGCATGTGGTCATGTTTCGGATCGCAGGTTTTGTTTCACAAACGATATTTTTGATGATGATTTTGTTTACGAGGAGACCGTAGGAAGCCCATATCCAGTCTTATCCTGTTCCTTTCACACACCAGGAACGACGTCTCCTATGACCCCACAGGCCTCCCTGCGCCCATAGAAGTGTGCAGCTCGGGGAAAGGTGCCAAGTCCCCAGCAACACGGCGTGGATATGGCAATGCCCCGGTGCTCTTCGGCTTGCCTAGGCTGTGTGGGAGAGCCATTGACATGGCGTGACGCATGGCACACAGGGCCCACTCCACCTCCAACACCACACGTTAACCCCCCCCCCCCCTCTCCCTCCAATGAGTAGGCTAACCCAGGCTGCCCATGAAACATTCGATAGCCGTGTGAACACGGTGACCTCAAGGCAACATTCTGTGCAGGTCTGGCGTTCGGTGCGAAGGCAGCGAATTGAAACATTGCAATGAACAAGTGTGTAGCCGGCATGAGGTCAGGATCATGCTGTGAGATTCAAAGCCTGACATCATGGCCCTCTCCCCCCTTGCAAGTAGTACCCTCCCCCCCCCTTGTCGTTCCCCACCCCTTGTCGTTCCCCGGCGGGGGGTGGGGGACCATCACTTGGTCAACCCAAAAATTTTCGTTGCGGCTCATTGTGTTGTTGTGTAGGTGACTGTGTTGTGGGGCACTGCACTTGTATCCCTTGCACTCATGGCAGGATATTTTGCTCACTTTCGCTGAAATGGAACTTGATAGCACAACCATGTTTCCCCTTGGGACAAGTGTGATGTTTTACACCGAGCCGGTCAAGGAGTAGGTCTCCGTACATTGGCAGCCCTTTGAACACATCCTATGCTGAATTCTTTCGTTTTATGCTGCAATTTCTGTGCCTGCAAATGTGCGTGTACGGTGGTGGTGCGGTCCCCCAGGGGGGGGGGTGGGGGACCGTCGTTTGGTGACCGTCCCCCAGGGGGTGGTGGGGGACCGTCTTCCCTGGGGTGGGGAACGACAAGGGGGGGGGAGGGTAGTATGGCAGGGGCTACCAGTATTGCGTTGAGGCAAAGGGATGCATTTTGCAACAGCCGTGCCGCAGTGGAGTGGCCGCACGCCTTGTCCTGCAGTCTAGAGAGACGGGTTTGAGTCTCGGCTCGTCAAATTGGTGTCAAACATCTCGTGCCCATCTGCAAGCACCAACGCCTAGCCTGGCGGCAAACCGCATGGAAACATACACTACATTGACCCGGACAGCCCATGAAAAATTGAGTGCTGTCGGAAATGCATTGTACGACGCGTCGGGGCGTCGTACAAGGCGTCGGGGCCCGACGCGTCGGGGATGTACGACGCGTCGTACAGTGTCGTACAAGGTGTCGTACAGCACCAACACCGTACGACACAGTACGACATAGTACGACCGCCCTCCCCCTCTAGGCGGGTAAACGATGGCAGCGGACCGTCTTGGGGGAAGGGGGCCTTCGGCCCCCTTCCCAAATATTGGCACTTCGCGTCTACAACATGCCGACAGTGTCTACAATTAGCAGGCCGCGTCTACCTGTGGTGCACAGTGTCTACAGACCCCAGACCGCCCTCCCCCTGTGCAGAGTGTTGCTTAATAGAAGGGGGGGGGGCAGAGTGTTGCTTAAGAGAGGGGGGGGGGGGGGCAGAGTGTTGCTTAAGAGAGGGGGGGGGGCAGAGTGTTGCTTAAGACACTGTACGACGCGTCGTACAGTGTCGTACAAGGCGTCGGGGCCCGACGCGTCGGGGATGTACGACGCGTCGTACAGTGTCGTACAAGGTGTCGGGGCCCGACGTGTCGGGGATGTACGACGCGTCGGGAGGTGTCGGGGCCCGACGCGTCGTAAAATCCCTATTTCGACAGTAGTGGAAAAATTGGATGGCCACACCAGTGCGGCGACGTCAAGGCAACATTCGGTGCTGGTCAGGTTTGGGCTGCAAGAGCAGCAAGGCAAAACAATGTTTCAGCAACGGACAGCTGGTTTGAATTGAATTCAGTAAGTGTGGCATGAGGGCAGGGTCATGCGGGTGATTTCCAAAGGTGACATCGCGGCCCTTGCGAGAACAACATCATGGCCCTGGATGACTGTACCAGTTCTGCAAGGTAGACTACTTCAAGCCTTCATGGACCCCCCCCCCCCCAAGAAAGCAAACATTACCCAAGAGCCGTGGTGTTGGGGAGAAAGATAGCACGCTGGACTGCACCAGGCATCTTTTTAGGCCAGAATGCCCCCCCCCCCCCCCCGCAAACCAACAACAGAATCAGAAAGGCTATGCGCCCTCCAGGTACCGTATAAGCTATCCGACTGATGTCCATAGTGTACTACCGACTGTACATAGCAATTTCAATGACATTCGAACCGTTGCAGTGGAATCATGATTGCGCCAACCAACAACTCAAGGCAACATTCAGGACTGGTTTGGAAGTGCTGCAGTGTGGCTGAACATTCATGAGCGGTGACCGGGTCGCCTGTGACACGGGGGCGTTCGGGAGCTGAGTATCCGTTGCTTCATGGCCCCCAACCAACACCATGCCACGCGCAATCAATGACTTCCCTGCCCTAAGGGCCCCAAGAAGGCAGGGGGCATGCAGCCACTTTGATTGGAGCCTGAGGCGGCAGGAGGGCCAAGTTCTGGCCATGACGTGGGGCTAGCCTTGATCATACTTGACCCTAGTCTCTGGCAAAAATTTTGGCCACCTCCGGCAGCCTCCGGCAGAAACATGAGGTTACATCCGCCAGCCTCCGGCAGAAGTTTGGTCCACAACCGGCAACCTTCGGCAGGGCAAACACCACTCTCCCAGATGCGTAAATAGAAGTTTCTGGGAGGGCAGCGGGGCGCACCCGGAGACTGTTGCCGCTGACGAAGATTGGTGTGGAGTTGTGAACGTGCCACACAATCGATTAAAAACCCAACTGCACAACCACACTCACATCCGGCAGCCTTTGGCACAGGAATAGGGCACATCCGGCAGCCTCCGGCAAGAGGTTGCCTTCACATCCGGCGGCCATCGGCATGCCGGAGACTAGGGTCAAGTATGGCCCCAATGCACAGTCACTGCTGATGCCCCTCTGTTTGTTTACTCTTTTAGTGCTATTGGGGTTGATTTACCCACATGGAGCATTGCTCACCACTTGTGGGGACAAGGCTGTTTCTGAGGCACAACACATGTCACACTTGTTGTGCGTGGGGACTTGTTGTGGTCTGATGTTGTGTGCTTTGTAGGGAATGGTTTTGGGGTTGATTCTGGTCTCCTCGGGCTCCTCTAGGGGAGGCTAAAGTCAGGCTACTTGGCACAAAGGTCGCACGCCAGGCGTATTTGCGCGCACCAGCCAAACACTGCCACTCCCATGGGCACTCAATGTGCTGATGTGCTATGCGACTGCCTGGCCCTCCGACACCAGCCAAGCCCCGCATGATCTCTTTTGTTTTGCAGAGAATGGGCAGCAACACCGACGATGCAAACGACCGCATCGCCAAGGAATGCCGCGATATTGGCCGGAAATATTTCACGGAGGGGAACTACGAGGAGGCCATCAAGCAATACACACGGGCGATCCAGTACAGCCCCAAGGACGCGTCCTTGTACACCAACCGTGCCTTATGTCAGCAGAAGGTGCGTTGTGTGTGCCAGCCGCCGACCAGCACTGCACTTTGCTGCGTTGTGCCAACCCCCCCCCCCCCCTGCAACCCCCCCCCGTCATTTTGACAAAAAAGCACAGGAAATACTGCGCGCCAACGTCGCCGAAGAAATTTTTTATTTGGGTGATATTGGAACTGCTGCATGCCACCATTGTGTAGTGCAATGCCCCCCTCCCCCCCCCCGCCCATGGTCCACGCTGTCATGTAGCACGGAAGGATCGCGCTGCCAAACTCCCTGAATGTTGTGTGTTGTGTGTGCATTAACTTTAACCGGACCTGTACCCACTGGGTTTTTCAACCTAAAGCCCCCACAACGCCCGACCAAGTGTGGCCAGATGGGGCCAGCTACTATAGCAGCACGGGGAGGGAGTGACCCCTGACCTGCATGTACGTCGAACCCAGTAGAGCCCGGACAGCCAAAGCGGCCAGCGGAGGTAGGGTCGAGGGATGAACGCCAGTTCGCCGGACACTCAACGGACGCGCCACGAGTTGGCAAGATGGACAGAAGGCGATGACAGTCGCGGGGCAGGCGCGGCCAGAGCCTAATGCGGGCACTGCAACCTAACCATATTGAGGCCGCCCATGGGGGGGACCGGCCTGACATTGGAGGGGGGGGGTACAAGGGGAGCGGGGGGGGTGGTAGACTGACCAGCACCGTGTGTGGGGGATCAGCTGACCCAGACGGCCCAAGAAACATTCAACAACCGCAGCGTAGAACGAGGGCGGTCTGCGTTGAGCTTGATAGAGCCTGAAGCGGTCGAACAGCAGTCGCCGTGTATGCGGATGTGTGCGCAGGGCCGTGGCATTGCGACCGCTCCAACGCACCCCAACAACACCCCGGCCATGAGGAGGGTGAGCTCAAGGCAACGTTCGGAACTGGTGTCGTTTGCGCTGCAGTGGCAGCACGGCAACACAATCCGAGAACGAAGCACTGAGCGTGTCTGGCCTGAGGTCACGATCATGCGGGTCAATAGAAAACCCGACGCCATGGCCCACCACCGCCAGAGCCTCCCCTCGCGATGCTTTGGGCAGTGGTGCTCCATTTCCGAAATATGAATGCGGTGACCAAAGCCAGTCTTGCGCCCAATTGCAACAAACTGAGGACAGTTCTTTTGAGAGTACGTTAGCGCGCAGGGCACGCGCCGGGCGCGCTGGGCAAAGTTTTCCCGGGCTTTGGTGTGGCCCCTCGAGTTGGGGTTAAGGACTCCCACTCTTCGGTGTGGCCACTTGAGTGGTCCGTCACGCACAAGAGGGGGATTCTTTGATTTTGAGGTGGGTGGCCATGATGGGGCCTACGAGGGGAGGGTGCATGTGATCGTCCCAATTGTTGGCAGAAAAAATGGGAATTTAATTGCTCGCCAACAGTCATGCAATGTGCTTGTGCTTAGGGTTCCTGGGCTGGAGGAGGGAGTGATGTTTGGGGGTAAAGCATTGTGATGGATGGCCCAAACATTTGTTTGGATGACGGGCACGCGCCGGGCAAACGTACTCTCCTTGGCCCTTCGCACTTAGAGTGGTCGCTGGTTTTGGGGGGTTCGTTCCGGAAAAGTCACCCCAATCGCGGGTGCTGTGCCTGCGCTGTGCGGAACCGCCCCCGGTCACTCTTGTTCGTCAGCCCCGGCATGGCGTGCACCCTGGCCAAGACGCACGCGTACACAGAAGTTTGATGCAACCGCTGCGTCACAACGCGGGGAAAATGGCTTGTCTGTGTACACCGCCCTGAGGCTAACTGCGCTGCATGAAACGACGCCACACCGCACACAAGGGGCGAAGGGGTACGCACAAGGCACGCACTGAAGGCGTGCGAGAGGCAAAGGGGGCACACAAGGGCCATGCCTGGGCACACAGGGGGCTCACCGCCGGCAAATAGGGGGGCAGATAAGCACAAAGAGGGACACGGAAGGGGCACCGGGGGGGCAAAGAGGCCGCACACCGGCCACGAGAAGGGACACAGGGGGCACACTGGGGGCGCAGAAGAGGCAAAGTGGCGCCGGAGGCACAGAGGCATGCCTGATGGCACACGCAGGACGCGGGCGCAGCACACAGCAGACAAACGGGCTCAGCAATGCAGATCTTGTAATTCGAGGTGCAGCTTTCTGATTCAGTTATGAGATAGGGAGGCGTGTTTGGTTGGCGTTGTGGGTTGGTGCTGGTCTCAGAGGCATGTGGGGGGGGGCGGGGGGGCTGCTGCCTCAAGGCTCCATAGTACTTCCTCTTGCCTCGGCGAGTGGCATGGGAATGGCTTGGGGGCTGGGATGCATTAGAAGGGAAGGGACCTCAGAGGTGGCCCCAGAAGCGGTTCGCAGGCGGTTGAAGGAGATCGCCAAAGCGGTTGGGGGCAGTTACTGTCGGTTACAAATGCCATTGAAGCTGGCACTTGCCGTCAGGGGGTCAGTGGCTGGGCATAGGTATGGGCCCTGCCTTCCAATGCATTCCAGCCTGGGGGCCTCCCCAATCCGCGCATACGTGGCCTTAGGTGAAGGGCTCCTGGGAAGTGGCCCGCCAGGATTGCCTCAAGGCCATTGAGGTGGACCCCAAAAACGTGAAGGGCTACTACTTCTTGGCCAAGGCTGACGTGGAGCGCAAGGACTACAACGTCGCCATCAGGCATTTCACCAAAGCCTTGGATTTCTGTACGGTCTTGCCCATCATCCCCCTCGATGCCGCATCGCCCATGCTCCACCACGGCCCCTTCCCAGCTCGGGCCCCACTTCTACACCCCCCCCCCCCTTTGTAATAGCTACGCCCTTGTAATAGCTACAGTAGGCGTAGGGACCGTATTAATTTGGTACCTAGTTTTAATTCGGTACAAATGTAGTGCAGCCGCATAACACATGGGTTTGGTGACAAATTTGCCAGCTACATAGGGTCATGGACACATTTGTTGTGAGTGTTTGCCCACTTCAACCCACATAGCTCTGATTTGGGGGATATTTGTGTACTATATCCCCCTTTCTTGCACCAGCTCACCATGCAATCTTCTCTTTTTCAACCTGGGCGTCCAGTGATTTTCACACGTTCCACCGGTGAGCGTGTGGATGCCACAATGAAGGGGCCATCGGAGAAGGGGGACCCGTTTGCGGTGTTGGAGTACATGAAGGGTGGGCAGGTGGTCACACACCCCTGTGCCCCACCCATTAATTAAATGCTGGCCGGGTCGCTGGCCGAATGGCAAATTTACGCGTAAATGCGTAAATTTTACGAAAACGGCCATTTTTCGGGCCACCGCAGTGTTTCCAGGTGTAAATTCGGTGTAAATTGGTGTAAATTGCTATTTTTGCACTATTTCATGATGGAATTGACCTTCTTTGTCTTGCAAGTTGCGTGCTTTTTGTCATTTTGTTCACATTGTTGCCATTCGTACATGGTTGTCAAGGCAAGTTTCCCGCGCGTGGTGAGGTAGGGTGATCTATGCATAGGAGAATGATTAAGAGCAAGTTCCGTGCCGCTCAGGGTAACACTGTTAAAAGTTGTGAGTTTTTTTGCAATTGCCTCTGATTCCTGTACCGACCGTGCATCTAAGAAGGAGGAGCTTTTTTACGTGCGGACGATGGTGGATTCAATGATGGTAACCAACTTTTTTTCATGTCAACCCCTCCCCTCCGGCTCAATGAGGTAAGGTATGGTAGCCAGCTCCCATTCACTCCATGGACTTATATGAACCTAGTCCGAATTTCCCAATCCCCCTTTCAAAAATCGAGTTCTCCATCCGATCACCATCCCCATCCCCGGAGCCGGAGGTGCACTCATACCATGCATTCTCTCACGTGTATGTCGGTAGTTGTATGTGTCGTGCACAAGCCACGCCCTTGTAATAGCTACAGTAGGCGTAGGGACCGTATTAATTCTGTACTTTGGCGTAGCTACTACAAAGGGGGGGGGGGTAAGATGGTCGGGCGAGGTCAAGGCCCTGAGCTTTCATGACCCGCCTGCACCTGTAACAGAGTAGCTGTTGAGCGAGCCAGTCTCGGTTGTTAGTCCCTGAGGGTCAGCAGTCAGTAATACGAGCCTCTTGTCAGTCTGGGGGTCACTAATTGGGGGTGGATCAGTAGTCCATCATCCAAAGAGCGCCACAGAATGACTTGTGGTCCAGCCAAAATTCAGGAGATGGCAGAATGAACGAACGGATAATTACATTTTCTCAAGATAGAGCACAGTTGGTGCCCATGCTCCAACCCTGGGCCTATCTGTACACTCCTGCACCTGGCGCTTGTAATATATTGTGAGTGCAGACCACCCGAAGTAGTGCTTCACCCAAAGTCAGTGAGGCATGGTAGTCCACTCTCAAATATGGGAAAGAAAACTGTGGGTATGCCCGGTTTCCCCGGCAGCAATGGGCTTCAACAAGCATTCAGCAAAATCTTTTTCCATGTTGGTGCATTGAGAGCCATGAGTAATGGGGTGTGTGGGTAGCAGAAGCCGAAGGGGGCAGAGTTTTCCGCCTGCAACAGCGTCGCGGACGACAATGCATCCGGAGCCGGGGCCGGGGCTGGGGCCGACCGGGTGGCCATGCGCGACGATCATGGTCTGGGGCTGTGGGGGGGCACCGAGACCTTCCCAGGCCGCACCGCCCCCGGGCGCTACATCGAGTGGGGCTCCGCGGTGTCCCTCAAGTTCGAGGTCGGGTGCCCCCTGCTGGAGCTGCTGTTCGTTGTCCCCCCGGCACGCGCGCGGCCGTGGGACGGGCCGGCCCTCGCGAGCGCGCACCAGGCGTCCGTCGCCGTCGCGGTGCAGGGCCAGGGCCAGGGCCCGGCGCCCAAGGCCGGCAAGGCGCCGCAGGGGAAGGCCAAGCGCAAGAAGAAGGAGCCTTTAGGCTGCCATTCTGCTGTGGTTTCGTATGTGGACTCAGGCGGCCTCCATCGGTTGCCTGAATCCCTCCCCCGCAGGCGGGATGTGAACAGCACCTGATACGCCTGCAGGTCCGCGGGATCCGGCGCCGCCTCCGCCCCTTCGGCCTCGGCCTTGGCCTGTACCACTTGTTGACATGACCCGTGTCCTTCGTTGTGTTCTTTGTTGGCTGTACATACAGTGCAATTTCCCATTTATGAGTCCTCCCTGGGGGTTGGTGCATGGTCCCATAGTCAATTGCCATTGTTATTGGCGGTTGTGCGGGACTTGGACACTTTTGGATACAGCAACTGAATGGAGTTGTGGACAACCACCGCACAAGGCCCAAACACAACCACCGTCACTGTTCGGTGCTTGAGTTTGGAGTGACGCTAGCCTCAATGGCATTTGTAACCGACAGTAACCGCCCCCAACCGATTTGGCAACCTCCTCAAACCGCCTTTCTACCCGCTCTGAGGTCCCTTCTAATGCATCCTTGGGGTCGGGTATGGACCTGCTGCTGGCGGATTCCGATGGTTTCATGGGCGACCATGGTCTTTGAGGTGCAGGCACGGCGGAATGCAGCAATGTTCTGCCTCGCCCTCTCCCTCCCGTCCCCCTCCCAACCCCCACCCCCGGGCCCCTCAGTAATGCAACCCATTCCATGATCCCATGCCCCCTACAAAACGCCCGGGAGACGGGAAAGGGCTGCGTAACGTTGGGTATCTGGAGAGCTGCGTGCGCCGCGGTGACGCCGGTCTGCGACCCCTTGTGCCCCGTGGCCCCAGGAACGACCGCAGACCAAAGAGTTGCACGAGGAGCTCTATGACGCGTTGTACATCGCAAAGAAGGGCAAGTTCTTAAAGGAGGAGGAGGCACGCATTCAGCAGCTGGAGGAGCTGAAGGAGAAGTGCAAGGCGCTGTTGATCGAGAATCGGGAGGGGCAGATGGACATCGATGCGGTATGCCGCCGATGCATGTGCCGGCGAATGTGGTGCTTCGACGGTGACAATGCTACAAAGCCGATGGGGACGGGACGAGGTCACGTGGCCCCGCTGCTACTGCCCATTATGCCAGGACCAGAGGTCCCTGGTTCGAGCCCCAAGTCGGGCATACGCGGAAACACACCGTCTCAAGCCATAGGGCATTCGTTGCCCCTGTTCAGGGGGGGGGGGCGGATCTGATAAGTGAAACGTGGGGTGGGTTTTTCAGAGCCCCTCGTTTTTTTGGACCCCCTGAATGATTGGAGATTGGGGGTTTTCGGTTTTACCTATTGTTTGCTTTGTGGCGCCCCCTGCCTTGACGTAGAGTTGCCCCAATAGTTGGAACACATTGAATGCTTGTTGAGTTTGTAGTAAAATCTAGTGAACAATTTTTTTTCAAAAAGGAATTTTCCACCCGGTAAATTTGGCTATTAAAACAGGAAACATTTGTTTTCACCTTTTGCCTGTTTTGTTTGAAGACTGGACTATAGGAGGGACTGCCTGGTTGCCTGCATCAACGTTGTCTGACCCTTCGATTCCCTGAGGGACCACCTGCACCACACTTCACCTGCCTGAATCCACGCGCCATTTTTGTGGCCCCTCGAGTTGGGGATATGGCACGGGGGGTGCGACTCCGGGGGTCCTCGGACGCCAATCCCCCTCCCCCTCCGGGAAAGTGTGGTTGTTAGAAGCCCCTGTCAGGAAAATGATCCTGCAGATGCACACCCCCAGCGCGCACAAGTCAGTGCTGGAGTCAGCAAACCCCCGCATGGACTCGGAGGGTGCATCCGGATGCCCCTGGTCAACGGCACGGGCAACAGCCCATCTCCGGGACGGCCGACCCCCGGAGTAGTCAAACAGGACAAGTCATCCGGGGGCTCCGTTGACACAACCAAAACACGTTCGGGCCCACAGAGGGTCAGAATGAGCAGTGGCGAGAGGCCAATAGGCGCCGCCAAAGGCAAACAATCAGATACCGAGACCTTGTGCCACCCCCCCCCCCCCCCCCCTAGGGGGCCTCCGGCCAACAGTTAGTTGTCAACGGTGCTGGCCTCGGGAGTCCATGGTCCTGACGCTCCACGGGCACCAAAGGCGCCCGAAGGAAATTTTTGTCCACTTTGCAGCCCAACACTGGGCATGTCGGGTTTTCACTTCCGGGGAGGGGGGGGCGGGTCAGTAGAGCCCCAAAAAACTGGGGGGGGGGTTCGGGCTCAATTGACAAGCACCATTAATATGTCATTATGAAAGTCTGGCGCAAAAGGCGCCGAAAATGTTTTTGAGCACTCTCTGTAGGATTTTGGGGGTCCTGTCAATTGAGCCTTTTTTTGGGGGGGTGGTCCAGCCGAAGGGCTCTATCAACCCCCCCCCCCCCCCCGCGGAAACGAAAACCCGGCCTCCCCTATCCTTATCCCTAGCCAAGGCCACAGCACCATCAAAGGCCACCTAGAGTGATACGGAACTGGTCTGCGCTGCAGTGCAGCAAGGCAAAACACTGAACTGTGTGGTGATGACCATGCGCTTGTGACACGGGGGCGTATGCGAGCCCAGTATCCGTTGCCTCATGGCCTATCCTTAAACCCAAATCACCACTGAGTATTGGGACCGAGTTGGTGGGGGAGGGAACATCAGCTATGACTGGTGAGGGACATCAAGAATGATTCACACATTGATGGCTCTTGACAAAGTGAAATCAGCATGCAAGTGAACCCCATCACCACGAGGCCCACTTTCAAGGCTTTTTGGACTTCTGAGGGGCCAAAATGCCCCAAAATGGGCTCAAAATGGGCTCATTTCACCCGATTGTGCACCCCAAATGGTCTAGGATGAGGTTTGGAAAAATGGGTTTTTGAGCCATTTTTGACCCATTTTTGGTTACCAAAACAGCCCATTTTCAAGGCATTTTGGGATTTTCGGAGGACCAAAATGGGCCACCACAAGCTCAAAACAGTCCAAAAACACTTTTTTTTAGCGTCGCACATGGTCTAGGATCATTTTTGAGAAAAGTCATCTTTTTGCCCCTACTGGACCCTGTTGACCCATTTGGGCACCCACTTGTTTGTTTGCGCTTGAGCTTGCAGCTTGCCGCAGCCTAGTGGGCCTAGGTATTGGGGTCTAGGCGTCCGTTTGGGCAATTCTGAGGGCCGGAAACCACAAAAAGTGGGGGGTTGCGGGTGGAGTAGGTGCCCTCGGAATCGCATTTTGAGCCATGTAGCAAAAGATATGGCCTATTCTTGGTTTGTGGCTGTCGGCATTTGGAGCTTCCGGGGTCCTTTTTGGGCCGTTTCCGCGACACATGATGGAGTTAGAGGGCCGCAAAGAGCTCGTTGACAGAGGGAAGTCAAGCCGCGCGTGCAGTGTACCCACCGTTTCCCTTTGTTTGGCCGTTTTCAATGTGTTCCGGGGCTTTTTTGGCCCAAAAATGGCTGTTTTTGGCCCTAAACTGCAGTTTTTGAAACTGAGGTCCGCCAGTTGCGAATCCCGTTCCCGGCCGCCACCGTTGAGTTTCTTGCTCAACCTTTGTTTGATTGTACTTCACACCCATAGGTATCATCCACCAAAATTTCAGCCGAATGTGAAGCACCACGACGGAGTTCTGATTTTTAGCCATTTCGCGCGTGCTGCTTGCTTGCTTGCTTGCTTGCTTGCTGCTTGCTGCTTGCTGCTGCTAAACCTGGTAGGTCCACCCTAGACACTAAAAAGGGTTATAAAACCAAGACTGGTTCCACCAGCTCGGTGACCCTAGCCCTAGCACTAAACCTAGGCTCGGGTCACGGTTAGTGTTGGCGTCCAAAATGGAGAGCAATGATGTGGCAAAAGCCTAGTCAACATGGCTGGCATGGCCCAACCAGCTTGCTGCAAAGGTTAGGGTTAGGTTTAGGGTGATGGTATGGTTAGACGGCGGGCAAGGGAGGTAAGGGGAGCCTGTGATTGACCAACGCCTGGCCTTGGGGGCATGTGCCCCCCCAAATCACCCCACTTGCACCCCCGCCCCAACCTACACTCCCAGACCCCCCCCCCCCAAAGCCCATCACAGACCAACTCAACCCCCCCCCCCTTCGCCCCTCGCAGAGCCCCCCCTTCCCAGCCCCTTGAATCCACGCTCTGCTTTCATGGCCCCTCAAGTTGGGTATATGGACTCTCCAATCCGTCCTCTGCTTTCATGGCCCCTCAAGTTGGGGATATGGGTTCTTCAATCCACACTCTGATTTTCTAGCTCCTCACCTAACCCTAACCCTAACGGGCGTTGTGGTTCATTCGTTAACACCCATTCAAAACCCCCTTTGTAATTTAAGCACCGAAAAAATAGGACAAGTTTTGACCAAAACCCCCCCATTTTTTTATACGTTCCCAAAAATAATTGACCCCGCTGTGCCGTTTTTCAATTTCACATCCCCCCCTCCCCCCTTTTCGTGGCCCCGTGAGGCGGATGGGACAATGGGAGGGATGATATAGATGTTGTGCTGGAGTCCGGAGATCTTGTCTCGCCTCACCGGAGGGTGCATGACGTTTGGTATTATTGTCATTATTGTTGTTATTGTTTTGAGAGGTATACAGCGAGGGCTCCCCTGACATCTCCGGGTATGACAGCGACCGTCGGAACAAGACCGGTAGCAGCGGACTGTGCTCAAGGGGGACCATGGGGGGCGCACCGTGCACTGTGCCCGCGCTGTGCGAACAGGCGGCTGTTTTGCACCGCCGGTAGCCACGGGTCCCAGGGTCCTGAACTGCACCCCCGATGCGGTTTTAAATGGATCATGCACGCTTCTGTAGGGGGGTGGTTTGCAGGGGTGTTCCCGGGATAAACAGCGTAATAACTGCGCGCGCTGTGCCCGCGGTGTGCGAAAATGCCCCCATACCCGCCGCCCCCTGCCGCTCAACACTGCCCTTGGGCATCTCCGCCCCTGGCCCCTGCTTCAGGACGAATGCATTTCCCTGGAGCAGCACCACAACAACCTGTCGCTTATCGAGAGCCTCTTCTTGCAGGAGACGCAGAAGATCACCGTGAAGGACGTTCCAGAGAGTTTTTGTTGCAAGATCTCAATGGTGCGTGGCAGCCCTTCTTCACCAGACATGCCCCTGGTGTCCGGCAGGGGAACCGAGTCTCGTTAGGAATCCGCCTCGTCCCATGTGCCACTCAGAAATGTCCGCTGCTGTGGCATCCGGAACTCAGTAGGATCCAGTTGCATCCCCCGTCTGGCATAGTAAGATCCAGCTCCTTCTGATCACGCCTGACCTGGCAGACGCTAGTGCCAAGTCTGTTCTTCACCGTCCCGCCCGCCGCCGGGGGGCCGACGCCCTCCTCCTCCCGCTGACCCCCCCGTCCCGTCCGACTCCTCAGTCTCGGGGGCTGTCGTGTCCCGGGCCCCTGCGACACGACTTCTGCAAAAGGGTGCCGGACTGGGCGGCCTGCGGCGATGGGCGCTGCCAGTCCTGCCAAGGGGCAACAGCAATGGGACGCAGCTTCATGGGGTCAGGGGGGGGCATGCGGGGCGCCGGGGGAGGACGCAGGGTGTGCGTCCGCGCCGGGCCGGCCGCATGACCGGGAGCGGAACGCTGGACGACTGCGGCCATGGGCAGCGGGTATCCCTTAATCTCGGCAGCACCATCTCTGATGACTGCTCGCCTGAAGCGGCCGTTTTGCCTTCGTGAAGCAAAGCGACACTCAGCACGCAATGCACCAAGACTCGTCCGGTTGACTAGACCCAGCTCTAACACAAATGAGGGTGCAGCCCTTCGTGACGCAAAATGGCTTCGCTGGACGAATTTGTTCGTAAGTAACTTACGTAAGTAAGTCGAATACAATTTGCAATGGACCACCAGTTGGAGGGTAAGAAACGGCAGCGGGAGGGTAACCAACGGTAGTTGGAGGGTAAGAAACGGGGGGGCTCCCCCCACAGGCCCCTTCACTCCCCCCCCCCCCACCTCGGACCCCGCCCCCCTTAAGGAAAACTCTGTGCAGCCCCCGCTGCGCTCCCACTGTTCTCGCACCCATCCAGTTTCCGTCCCGCCCGCTTTGGTCCACTTTCCCCCCCATTGCCCTCCTGGTCTCCTCCCATTTTCCCCGGATTTCTCTCCCACTTCCCCTGTGTTCCCTCCCCTGCCGCAATGTTCTTCCCCCTGTCGACCCTGCAAAGGCCCAACCCCATTCTGGGTGCCTGACGCCCCCCCTCCTCTCCCCCTTTTCAGGAGGGGACATTTTTTTTCACCGATCATTTTATTTCTTTTGTTTTGTTTTATTTTATTTTATTTGATTTTATTTGATTTTATTTTATTTTATTTTTTTGTTTTGTTTTGTTTTATTGAGAGAGGGCATGATAATGCTGGTTTGCTGGAGCTTGGCGATTGCTGGGGCAAACGTCCTTCAGGGTTACGCAGCCAATGTGACTCCTCTCGGCTCTTGGGACTCCAACATGCAGCCGGTTTGATTCCTCCCGCTTGAGGACCCCGGGACGGCAGGGGTCATGTCACCATTTGTCCTCCCTGGGGACTGCGTTTTCCTTGCTTTTGTTTGACAATTTCAATGAAAAAAAACATCCAAAAGCATCCAACAATTACAGCCAAACCCCCCAACAACGATTCCAAAGATGTCGGACCCTCCCACCCTCCTCCACAACCCGAAACTACGCCAACAGGAAACAAAAGGTTTGGTAATGGGGGAAGGAAACATGCGCCAGGCATCTAATAGCCAGCGCGGTTGTGGCGCAGGCCCGTGCCACCCCCCCCCCCCCCTGGGAAAAGGGCTCAATCGACAGGACCATTCATCAGTTATCATGAACTCTGGCGCCGAAGGCGCCGAAAACTTTTTTGAGCATTAAAAATGGTCGAAAATTTTTTTCACCAAATATATGGCAAATGATTCCTTTTTCTGAACCCCCTCGACGCGTTCATTCCAAAATTCCCATTTTCATTTTTTGTCAATTTTTTTCCTTGGGGTCCGGGTCACCTCCGAGGCCCGGGGGGGTCAGTCTTGGTAGGATTTTGGGGATCCCGTCAATTGAGCTCCCTTTTTGGGGGGGGGTCTAGCCAGGGGGCTCTATCAACCCCCCCCCCCTTCCTCCAATTGAAAGCCCGCCTGCCCCAGCGGACGCAATGTTGTACCCACTTGGCAATCCCCGTGCCCCCCCTCCCCCCCGCCCGCCCGTCCCCACGCCCGCGGCCTCTCGGCGCCCAGGACATCATGAAGGACCCCGTGGTCACGCCCAGCGGCCACTCCTACGACCGCAAGTACCTGACCCAGCACATGCAGAAGGTGGGCGCATTTGAGCCCACGACAATGAAGCCCCTGAAGCCCGAGCAGATCGTCCCCAACTACAACTTGAGGGACTCCATTGCGGAGTATCTCGAGAACAACCCCTGGGCGTACCCCGGCTGAGGCCGCGGGGGTCGGGGGCCCATTCCCCTCGCATCCGCCGACGGCGGCGGCGCGGCGGCGCAGGGGGGGGGGGGATGGGATGCGATGGGAGTGTGTCCAACACCCGCCAGACACGTCGCCAGGCCGACCCTATGTGTCAGCGGCTTGTGCCACAGGCTGCCGCGCGCTGGACTCGGAGCCACGCAAACCACCACTGACCCAGTCCGAGACCGGCGGGTGAAGTTTCCATACCCACACTCCTTGGGGACCGTGGTCGGCGTCACGTCCGGGGCTTCCGGCCCACACTCACGTACACACACACACACCATGTCATTCCGGTGGGGGGGGGGGGGACCGGAGGGTGACAGAGTGGGACCGACGGCGCGACCCCCGGCACCCGCCCACCGCTCACCACCGACAGGGCCCCACACCGGACCACCGTTGGTTCCGGTGCGAACCTGTGGTAACCGATCGGCCTCCCGCGATGATTGCGGTAGCCTCGTGAACCTGCGAGGGTACCCGCCCCCCTCCCCCCCTCCCCAGAGTTTTGCTTAACAACTCAGCATCTCCGGGGGGGGGGGGGGGTCTGACACCCCCCACCCCCTCCCCACCTCAAGTGATTGGGCAAATTTTTCTCTGGGCTTTCGGTCAATCAAAAATTGTCTCTCGCGCCTTTGGCGCAAGTCAGTTTAGGCCAAAAGATTTCTTTGGCGCCTTCGGCGCCTCTCACAACTCAGGGTCTCCTGCGGGAGGGGGGGGGGTCCCCCCCACAGCCCCCCCCCCCCCCCCGCCGCGTTCGGACCCCCCCCCTTTACGGAAAACTCTGCCCTCTCCCCCCCCCCCCAGTGAGAGCAATACCCAAGTCAGGGCAACAGTCGGCGTTGTTTCCGCAACTTTTGGACCTGCGTCTCACTTTTGCCGTTTACAGAGACTCCCCCGTGTCAGAGTTACGGTCGGTGTTGTTTCCGTCGAGTTTTGGAGCCATTAAGTTTGGCGGCTCCAGTTTCTGGTGGTCCACGAACGTCAAGTTTTGTCCGTTGTCTCGGGCTGGGGATTGTCTCTTTGGGATGCCATTGTCCTGTCCGGCCACCCGTTTTCGCCCCCTCTCGTCTTCCAGAGGTGAAGACAGGGGACCCACACGCCGACCGGTGCTCTCACAACACAACGGTCGCTGCGGGTGTCTTTTGTGCGGCGCCCTCGTCAAAGCAACCCTCGGTGCTGTTTCCGTCGGTTTCTGGGATTTTAGTGTCGCTCTCGCAATGGGGGACCGGGGGGGGGGGTCAGGTGGTCCACGGGGGGTGGGGCACGGCCCATGGCACACACGGTGTAGAGGGTGCTGCCCAGTCATGTATTGGAACGGCCGTACACCGTAGGAGGAGGGGGGGGGGTACCTCCCCCCCCCCCCTACCTCCCTCCCCTTGGACCCCCTCCCCCCCTCCCTCCTCCTCTTGTAATGTTTGAGGCTGACAGCCAAAATTTTGCTTCGGCGCCTTCAGTGCCAAAAGCATTTGAGCTTCAAAAATTTTCGGGGACCATAGGGGGACCGAAGGAGGAAGGGGGGGGTCCGGCCGAACCCCCCCTCCCTCCCCCCTTCAGACCCCCTCCCCCCCTCCCTCCAC